>JAUMJK010000276.1:0-712500 GCA_033558105.1 Coccyzus lansbergi
GGCCAGGGCGTGCGGACACCCCATTGGCGGGTCCGCCCCGCCTCCCCATTGGCCGCCAACCCATTGGCTGTCTCTCATTGGCTACCGCCTCATTGGCTGCCTTCCCATTGGTCGCTCTGACGGCCGTCATGAAAAGTCGCCTGGAGGGAAACAGGAGAAGTGGCCGGAAGGGCAGTGAGGGAGCAGCGGGCTGGAGGCGCGCGGACAAGGCTGGAGCGGAGTGAGGAGTGAGAGCTGGAGGATCTGTGGTGGTGGAGGGGGATCCTGAGGGGTGGCGTGTGAGAGGGGGAGCGTGTATGTGTTTGTGTGTGAGAGAGAGTGAGACTGTGAGAGAGAGAAAGTGAGACTCTGTGTGCGTGTGAGTGTGTGTCTGTGTGTGGTATCTGCTCCTCTGATCCTCCCTTGTAAGACCTCATCTGGAGTACTGTGTCCAGTTCTGGACTCCTCAGCATAAGAAGGAGATGGAGCTGTTGGAACGGGCCTAGAGGAGGCTGCAATACGAGGCTCCCATATGAGGACAACCTGAGAGAGCTGGGGTTGCTCAGCCTGCAGAAGAGAAGGCTCTGAGGAGTTCTTATAGTGACGTTCCAGTACCTGAAGGGGTTACAAGAAAGCTGGGAGGGACTGCTTGTAGTGATGGGACTGGGGTAATGGGTATAACGCGGAGAGGAGTAGATTTTGTCTAGACCTAAGGAAAAATTTCTTCACTATGAGAGTGGTGAGGCACTGAAACAGGTTGATCAGGGAAGCTGTGGCTGCCCCATCCCCCTGGAGGTGTTCAGTGCCAGGTTGGATGGGGCTTGGACAGCCTCATCCAGTGGAAGGTGTCCCTGCCCATGGCAGAGAGGTTGGAACTGGATGATCTTTAAGTTCTCTTCCAACCAAAATTATTCTATGATTCTATGACAGTGAGACTCACAAACCTTGGGGGGCATCTGGGGAGTGTGAGACCCATAACAGAACTCTGAAAAAATACTTTTAGTTGAACCTAGATTTCAGTCTGGCCTCGAAGCTCTGGATCCAAGTGTTATTTCTTAGCAGTGCATCCAGGCAAGGGCGGTGTTCAGTAGTAAGCTGTGGGGAGGTGATGTCCTGCTTGAAATCACAGAATCTCTAGGTTGGAAAAAGACCTTTGAGATTACTGAATTCATCTGTACTTGTCCACTACTAAATCATACCCCTAAGCCCTTAATCTACTGTCATTTAAACACCTCCAGGGATGTTGACTCAACCACTTCCCTGGGCAGCCTCTGCTAGTGCTTGACAACCCTTTCAGTGAAGAAGTTTTTCCTTCAGAGGGGGCCAGTACAGCCCATAGGACGTTTCAAAAGGACTTTTTACTTTGAGATACTTGTACAGCAGAAGTTTTTTTTCTGCCTTCTCTCATAACAAAACCTGCTCTGTCTAAGAAAAACCCTGAGTTCCTGTACGGCAGTTTGAGATGTTAGTTTGGGTATGCAGAGAAAACTCTGCTGACACACCTTTGCGTGAAGGAAGGCTCCTGGTTTCAGCCAAAAGCTGGTTTTCTGTGGAGGCCAAGGCCAAGGATAGCATGAGACTGTGGGTACTGTTTGATTATTCCGTGTGCTTCTTCTAAATTCATTCTATTGGAGTCTGCATTTGCTAAACCTGTGATTTGTTCTAGTTTTAGATGTCTTGATGGATACGTGGAACTTTTTCTACACTTGCCTGGCGTCTGCATGGCTGCACAGATTTTACATCTATGCCGCTGTTGCTTTTGGGGTCAGCATTTGGATTGTCATCCAGTTCCTCGCCGCTAGGAAGAGGGTAACTGAACATATAAGCAGTTTTATCTGAGAAGGCCTTATAATCTGTATGTGGAAGTCGATAGCTGCTGGGTGAAGGTACCTGCTGGTGCAGCAAAATGTTGCATCACTAAGGGCCCACCTAGGCTGTTGCGAATACCAGGTGGAGTTTGGTTGGTCTGGATGGTCTTGTTTTTGTGGGTCACTGAATGCTGTCCTTGCTTAAGTGATAGAGCAGATCTCAGCTGAATGCTTCTTGCTTTGTTACTGAGAGGTTGCGTTTGCCTGGGTTGTTCTGTTGCTTCCAGTAAATCACTCTGCCTGTGCCCAATGGTTTTATGTTCCCGCTTCCAGTGATGTTAATTACAAGGTTGAGCTGGTTTTGGGATGGAAGTGAGATTAGGCCATTCAGGAAGTTAAAACCTCCTCGTGCAGGTGAATGAAGTTCTGCTGCATGAGTTGGGAGGAGTCACTTCTCAGGGTCGGTTGGATCCTCTTATCTCCCAGGTGTGTGAAATTGTAGCCTGGCCTAGTTCAGAGAAACTTGTGTTTCTCTAGGAGTGAGAAACACTAAAATGCTTTCGCCGTTGCATTTGCATGGTGCTGAGTGTCACAGGATTTAGGTTTTAAATATTTTTCAGGAAAATGAGGTTAGCATCACTTCAGAAAGGGATTTAATGTAACATAACGCTTGTTTTGTAGGGTAAAAATTCTGGTAGGAATCCAGCTCCTTCTGAAGGCGTAGAAGGCAAGCTAGTAAATGGATGTGCCACCCTGCCGGCAAAGGAGGTCCATGTTGCCGGGGTAAAGATTTTCTACGGATCTCAGACTGGCACAGCAAAGGTACGAGTTATGGTTTTGGGGTTTTTTCCCCCATATACTTTAAGTTGATTTGAAATGTTATTGAGATTCAAGTGTGTTACTTGTCTTAGAAACAGTAAACATCTGGAAGTTCATCAGAAGTCACTGCCCAGCATGAAAGGGAAAAAATTAAAATTATATACAAATAACAAATATTCTACTCTAAGTGGGGCATACAGTAGAGACATCAATTATGAAGTGTAACTCTTGCAGTATACTCGTAATTTTCTAACAGGTCTTGCTGGGGCGAACTGCTGTGTTAGGTTCTTTCTTTGTCAAAAAGAAATGTAATTTGTGTTTGTACATGTAAAAATCTTTAGTCATAACAATTCATGTAACTTTCTTCTTCCAGCCAGTGTGCCATTTTTAAATATGAGAATTTACAGGTCCAGCGTACAATTCTTCTGTGTTATTGTTCTTCCTGTGCTGGGAGACATGTTGTTACTGGCCTTAGCAGAGTTCAGTTGACCTTTACAAGTGTTGGGATGAAGTAATTGCTGAGTTTCTACCTTTTTTTTTTTTCCTTTTCTCCCCAGAGATTTGCCACAAGTCTGGCTGAAGCAGTTGTTTCCCTTACTTTGCCTGTGGAAGTCATTAGCATGGGCGACTATGATCCTGATGACTATTTAGCAGAGGAGGTAAGTACTTCATAAGTTTGAGTAGTAAATCCGCCTTTTTCCTGGGACTGTGAAGGCTCTTTCCCATTCTCCTATTTTTCTCTTGTTATTTTGGAAATCTCCAAAGCTGTGTTGAAAATTGTTTCCCTTCTGCATAAGCAGGTGTAGTCCATCGACCCTGAGGAGCAGCTGAGGTAGCTGAGGTTGTTTAGGCTGGAGGAGAGGAGGCTGAGAGAAGACCTTATTACTCTCTACAACTCCCTGAAAGGAAGTTGTAGAGGAGGGGATGCTGGCCTCTTCTCCCAAGTGACTGGATATCGGAAACCTTTCACCAAAGGGGTCATTGGGCACTGGCAGAGGCTGCCCAGGGTGGTCGGTTGAGTCGCCATCCTTGGAGGTCTTCAAAAGACAGGTAGTTGAGGTGCTCAGGGATGTGGTTTAGTGGCAGATAGGAATGTCTGGACTCGATGATCCAAAAGGTCTTTTCCAACCTCGCGATTCTATGACTGTCGGCAGAAAATACCTGTGTTTTGGCCATCACTGGGAAGAGGTCATGTAGGATGTTTGGATACTGGCGGTGATTTTGTATAAGCTACTTCTGTAACTGGGGTGTAGCTCTGTGAGAGGGGCTGCAGCAGGGCCCCTGCGTGGTCTCTGACTGTGTTAACCTGGGGAAGGGTTCAAAACAAACAAATGGTGATAGTTCTGCTGCCTTCAAAGACTTAGAAACTTCTGGGAGGTTGTATTGATGTTGAATAATCCTTGATGGGTTTTTCTGCTGTGAATGTTGATTGTTTCTTTTGAATCCACTGGAGGATTTATTGCTGTAAGAGTCTGTTCCAGAAGCTGTTGATTGGGGTAGTTGTCTGGTTTTGGTTTATCACCATGTCTCTCTTAGGTAGGGGGAATAGCTTGATCTCCCTTGGCTAACTTAAGGTTGCTTTGCAGGGAGAATGGTTATTTACCAGTGTTGGGATTATCACCTGCAGCATCCCACACCAAAGCACTTAGCTAAAATCTTACTTTTTGATTTCTTGCAACTGTTTGCATGTTACAACTCTCTTCCTCTGATAAAGTGTTTTGTAAAATGCAATGATCTGTTCTCTTATCTTTATATTATTAGACAACTAGCAGGAACGTCTGTGTGTTCTTGGTAGCTACATACACAGATGGGCAGCCAACCGAGAGTGCAGCATGGTTCTGCAAGTGGTTAGAAGAGGCTGCAAATGACTTCCGCTTTGGGAAAACGTATCTGAAGGGCCTGAGATACGCTGTGTTTGGCTTGGGGAACTCAGTTTATGTTGATCATTACAACACAGTAAGTATTTCTTGTGCACCTTTCTTTGATTGTGTGAGAGTTGCAGCTGATGGGCAGGCTTGATTAGGTCACAGACAATGCAGCCTTGAAGCAACGGTGCTGCACTTTTAAATGGTCACAGGGTCCCATAAACTCTGCATTAGTCTGAGAAGTATGGTAATTTATCTGATAAATCTTTACTGCATAAATTTCCCAGCTTTGAAAGTCTGCTGTCAGCATGTGAGTGTTCAGCACTGTAAACCCCCTCATGTGCTGCCTTTCAGTTCAGAGCGCTTTTCTCCATCTTACATATTTTGCTGTATTGTGTGCATTTTAGCTTTGTTTCCTGATGTAAAATATGACAATATCTTAGCCTGATAATTAGTTTTATCTTAGAAAAATGACATGGCTTGTTACCAGGTTGTCACAACTGGGGTGACATGATACGTGTTATGCACGTGGCCACTTTCACCAGCTAGCATTGCACAAAGAAGCTTGTTCCCAGAGCTCATCTCTTGCCACATCAATGTGATAGCAGAGGTGTTGTCAGGTGGGAGCCTGGGGGTGTGTGGTGGTGTTCAACCTGACCTGTGCCTGTGCTCTGAGGCAGCAGATGAGAGGGAGTCCAGAAGTCCCTGCCTTCCAGTCCTGTACAGCTCACCAGCTCTTCTACCAGGCTTGGTCCTCTATTACTTTGTTGCCTGCTTTGATTACCTTGGGCTTCTTTTAATTACCCTCTGACTTTTGTCTTGTCCTAGGTTGGAAGAAATGTTGACAGGTGGCTGTGGATGCTCAGTGCCAGCCGTATCATGACTCGTGGCGAGGGGGACTGCAATGTGGCCCAGAGCAGGCACGGAAGCATTGAGGCCGATTTTGAGGCCTGGAAAGCAAAGTTCCTCAGTCAGCTCCAGGCCCTCTGCAGAGGGGAGAAGAAGTCCTGCAGTGGCAAGTGCAAGAAAGGGAAGTGCAAATCTCTGCGGAAGCAGAGCAAAGAGAGCTCAGATCATGAACACGAGGCATCAGAACATGAGAACACTGAGGTAGAGCCAAAATCTGTGGGGACTTGTTTTTTGTTTAGTGCCCGTTGGAGCACTGTTTGCCTTCACTCCTTCCTCCTGCAGCCCTGAGGGATGCTGTGGGTGCTTGATACTTCTTGATTGTGGAGTAGAGAGGGAAGTGGGATGAGATTCTGTGGCAGACAGCAGGTAGAATAAACCATCCAAAAAGAAGGACCAAAGCATTAATGACCAATTTAGACTAGATGGCATTTCTGTGTTGAGGGAGTCTTCCCCTTGAATAGGGGGAGCTACGTATTGCACTAGGAGCTTCAGGGAGCCAGTCTGTGTTCTCATCAGTCTTTGTTTCGTCTTGTGGCCAAGTGAAGTATTTAGTTCAGTGAGCAGTTAACTTGTTTCCTTTTCAGCTTGAAACAAAGTGCTTTGCCTGCATCCCAGGGCCTTTCTAAAGGCAGTCAGGGAATGTTATCAGGGCAAGACCTGTATTTCCTCTGAATGTGTCTGACTAGTCATTTGTGTGTCTTCTGGAGTGTTTGATTGTAGCTTTTGAATAAGAAATCCTTTCTTGCCTTGCAGTGTAAGACCTCAAGATGCTATGGCATTTTAATCCTCCCAGCAAGCCATTTATTGTGGATTGGAAATGTTTGCTAGGGCCACACTGAATTTAGTAGGAAAAGAGAGGCTTTTCTCACACAGTGGGTTTGAGTGTTGACTGCTGCAGAAACAAAAGGAATAAATCTTGTTACATCCATGCTGTTGTGCTATACCTTGCTTGTGTACGGGAAACGAGAAGAATTTGACTTGGAAAACAGATCTCTCACTCCCTGCTCATTCAGGCAGGGGCACTTCAAGTTAAAGGGGTTTAGGCCTCTAGAAGAGTGAGTTGGACTCCTCCATATTGCTTTTCATAAATCAGATAGGCACAGGTGGAAAAAGGGCTGATCTGGAGGCGAGATTTCTGGACTGAGTTTCAGGCAGTCTGTATGCTACTGAATTTTGAAAAATACACACTGATAAAAGCCCAAGTTTAAATGCATCTCATGTACATTATACATGTTATTGGTTGATTGTTCTGTGTTTTACAGTAGTCTTCACTGATTGCGAGAGCTGATTTCACTGGTTAGCAGAGCTGAAGGCCTTGTGTTTTAACATTTAGATACATTCTGAATTTATTTTCTTTGTGTCTGATCTCTTACACAGGCAGAGGAGTTGTTTGAAACCAGTAGCGAGGAAGAGGCTGATGCTGAGGAAGCCGGAGGCACAAATTCGGTCGTTGATGTTGAAGATCTGGGCAACATGATGAACCACATGAAGAAAGCAAAGGTACTGCAGTAACACAGAGTGCATGTCAGGTCCTCGTCTGATCTAACTGATCAGTTAGATTAAAATATTACCGGCTGGATTCAAGTCTAGTTAGAGGGAGAGTGTAATATGAGCTATTGGAGAACCTTTCCCAAAGAAAGAACGTACTTGGAGATGCCCTGGATGTAGTTACTGGCTAACTGACCGGTTCACTGAGCAAATGCTGCAATAGTAACTTACATTTCAGTCTGAGGAAAAATTGCTTCCACAGCTAACAATCAGATCTGTGTGTATCCCTCTGCCACTGTGATTTCCAGTTCAGTGTCTAGACGCAAATCCTGCTGCTGTATCTGCTCCTGGGTACATCAGCTGAAATGCAGGCTGAGTTGTGATGGAGAGCAGAGCTGCTGCTGGAGTGATAACGTGCTGCTGAGTCTTGTTTGCTGCTGCCCTAAGATGAGGTGCTGTGCTTGCAGAGCTTGATCTGACCTGTGCTGAGCCTGTCAAAGGCAGCTGTGATTCCTGCTTCCTTTCAGGGTGTTGCTATCTCTTTCTGTACGGTTCTGTTCATGTTCTTTTTTATGTGTCTGCAAAACCTACAAACAAGATATACCAAACTCCTTTACTCAGCATAGAGAAAGGAGGATATGAGTAGCTAGTAGGTTAAGCCATAGTGTGTTGCCCATGCTCTTTGCTGGCTGAGCAGTTGCCTCTTGGGAGAGGAAGAGCTGATTCTGGGATGGGCTTGTGACATACTGTTGCCACCTCCTTAATCCATTTTACCCCTTAGTAATCTTTCCATGGTGGTGTCTTTTCTCATAGACCCTCAAACTGCTATTCATCTCCCTCTCAACAAACTTACCTGTCTTTAATTACACCTGCCCTATCTTGCCTGCCTCTCTGTGATGTAGACTTTCATAGCTCTTTCCTGAAACTTAAGTTTCCTCAGCAGTCCAGGCCAAGCAGGACTGCTGGGCCACAGCAAGCCAGGCTTTAGGAGGGAAGGGAGTGACAAGGGGAGCATGGAGATCTCTGTTCCACACCTTCAGGTAGGGGAAAGGAGGAAACCCACTTCATAGAATCATGGGGTGGCTTGGGTTGGAAGAAACCTTAAAGATCATCCATCTTTACCCACCCCAGCCATGGGCAGGGATACTTCCCACTGGAGCAGATTGCTCAAAGCCTCATCCAGTCTGGCATCCTGCTGCTTTGTATCACACATGCTAGACGAGCAGCCCTGCTGACATGGGGGTGAGTGCCTGCCCCTACGCTTCTATTGACTTGTGTGTGGCTCTTTGTAAGAAAAGGGTTGATGAACCATTCAGCTTTCTGATCCTCGTTCTCCTCTCCTGCGTGTGCTCACCACTAGAGGTCACTGACAGAAAGAGAATTGCGTGTGCTGTGGCAGCGGTATGCGAGATGATTTAGACCAGGGAAGGGAGGTGGTGTTGTCCAGCAGTTTTATGAAAAATTAGGTACTGTATTTTCACGGACTGACAAAATGGGTCAATACCATGATTGAATTTCAATGTAAACCAGAAAAGCCATCTATCATAGTCCAGTTTATGGATAAAAAGTAAGCACAGCAATAAAATACTTCCTTCTCTTGACTTCTCATGCTCATTGTTCTGGTGGTGAGCACAGCTGAAGTCACTGTGGTATAGTTTTATATGTAGAAAGTAAAATTCATTGCCATCTATGGCTCTGGCTGGTGTATCATTCAAACAATTGACTACTTTCTCAGCTTTCTTGTGGCTCTGCTTGGGTGGTGAGAGGCCTGTATGTTGTAGGTATAAGTTACTACAGAAGCCCAAGTATCTGTGTATAGATCAGGTTCTTGTGGCTCTGGCTGAAGTAGCCCCTCTGGTCTGAGTGACGGTTTCTGCCTGAGCACAGGCACTCATCTGCAAGTGGCAGTTTCTAATCTGCTGCTTTTTCTGTGAAGGAGATGGCAAACCCTTGCTTTGCCCTGGCAGTTGAATGCTGCCCACTTGCCTCTGTAAATGGTTAAGTCTTGCACTTTAAAGACTCCATGGTGAGGACTGGCTGTACACCCTGTGCGTGGAAGTGTCCTGGCCCCTTTGAATATGAGCTCTTGTCAGCTGATGAAACAGGAAGCCCTAAAACTGCAGATCAGCCTTTCTTTGTTGTTGATGCCACTGAGCTGTCCTGCTGTACTTGGGTCCCAGGTGTTTTAATTAATTTCAAAACTTTAAATAACGTAGTTCTCACTACGGACCCCTTTCCTCCTGTTCTGTATGATTGCTCTGCCTAGCTACAATCTAGGTTTCTGGTTTCATGCTTCTGTAACCAGAGCAGGTAATGGCCCTCAGCAGTGGCTTGTATGTAAATCCTCAGCTGTCTTGCATGGGGTTGTTGTTTCCAGAGTGATGGCAGGGTATAGCTGTGTAAATATTTCATGAGGGAGCCTGAACCTTTGCTTATCCCTTCATTAGCTGGGAGGAAGAATGACTTTGTCTTGGTGATGAATCTCCTGGGGAATGTGCACACTGACTTGCAACAGGCTTATGCAAACACTTGAATAGTAAAATGATCCTGTAGGTGCAGTTATTTAGTGTAAGCTAAATAAATGCTGAAGGCTTCATATGAAAGAGTGAGATGATCTGCATTTATGAAAGTAATGTATCATGATCAGGCTCTCTCGCTCCCAGGGAGGAAGATGTTCTTGTTTAAATGCAGCACATCTGTTTGAGTCACATCATAGAATCTGCAGGTTGGAAAAGACCCACCGGATCATTGAGTCCAACCATTCCTATCAAACACTAAACCATGTCCCTCAGCACCTCATCCCTTAAACACCTCCAGGGAAGGTGGCTTCTCACTGATGTGAGGTAATGGTGCCAGGCTGGGCTGGGTGATGTACAGCTGGGTGAGTTAAGGTCTGGATTTCTTCTGCACTTACTACCCTTCCAGCTGCTTTTTATGTACCGGGAACTTGGATCTGTACTCCCAATAGTTTCTTTGCAGTAGCACAAGGCAGTTGATGGTTCTTAGTGGATATAATAACTTGATGGACTTTCAGCTTGTGCACTTTTGGCACGCTTTCTCTGTCCTCCAAGGTTCCTCCCCTGAAATGTGTTTATCAGATAAAATGTGAAATCTAATGTCTATGTGGCCTGCAAGGCTGCCATTAATCATGGCAACACCATTTCTTAATGTAGATTATCTCCCACAGCTGGGAGATTGTGATAAACTAGAAAGACGGCTCAATCTAGACTTGTTCCCAGGGAATGAAATGGCTTTATTAACCTTCATATAAACTGCAGGCATGAGTAATAGTAATAATAATATCCTAATTTTTTATTGAATGGGCTGGGAAGTAATCAAATGGGCATATTTTGTTGACACAATTTTGAGATTAGTGTTCTTGTTTTCTGAAACAAAAAGTTTTAATGATGCTGATACTGATGTCTGCAATGTGTAAATACAAAGGAGGGGGCCAATAAGAGAAAGCAAGATCAAATCTTAGTTTACAGGGAACAAAATATGTCCCAGAGAGCTTGTTCAAGAAGTTTCTGCTTGCTTTTATGTCCTTTGCTGCAGAGGACGTTTCCTGATTGCCTTGGGCACTCTTCCCTAAAATATCCTCTTATGTTAGCTGTTGTTCCACCACTGAGGGTGTAAATCACACCGCTTGCAATGTTTCCAAGGAGTCCTTGGTGAGCCTGTGGCTCTCATGGAGACCAAACCTTACTGACATTGAGTGAAGAAACTTTAATGAAGTTGGCTTGAGTTTTATCAGAAGTGAGGCAGAGTGTTACAGTATGAGGCATGTAAGGTGTAAGGTTTACAAAGTACCCTGTACAGCTTTGTGTTACAGGCTGAAACTTTTCAGAGTATGCAGGAGTTGCTAGCCATATTTTAACCAAACTCGATAAGGCTGGAGCACTTAAGTGTTAGACTTGTAATAGAAACAATTGAAAATGATGGGCACACTTAGAGCTCTCCAAAAACTTACTCTAACTTTTAATGAGCTTAAGATTCCTATAACAATAATGTGCTCTTATCTGCAAGAGCTTGGTCTCTGAGCCAGAGTTTGACCTTTACTACCCTGGCTCAGAATTCATTGTGCCCCTACATTTTAAAATAAGTTTTAAGAAATATTTAACAGCTTGAGGACTGCTTCTAGCATTAAAATTTGGACATGGCGCAAGGATACTTCCCCCTTCCTATGTTCAAATCTTCTGTGAAACTTGAATGTTGAAAAGAATTAGAAGTCATAAACAACCTTACGAGAGATCTTGAGGCTTGCCTTCTCTGCATAAGAGTTAAGTGCCCAATGAAAGAGGAAAATGAAAACTATTTGAAAGGTAACCTCCAGTTGCATACTCAGCCTTTTTGTGGTGTGATAGTGACTTCCTTGACAAGCTTTTGTAAAGGGCTTTGAGATCTATGAATGAAGACATATTTTAACCCTAGGTGTTAGATCCCATGTTCCTTGCTATTCTTTAGTCTGTTGTACATTAGTCAATAAACGGGTAGAGAAGCAGATCTGGTAGATCCAAAGAGTTCTGGAAGTCTGAAGTCTCCCTGACTATTGGGCTTCCTCTTTATTTGCAACCTTTTCTTGGCCACAGCTGCTGTTGATGCTCAGGGTTTAGCCTGCAGCAGTCCAGTCCATCTGCTTACCATTGCTCACAAACTTTGTGTTGCTTTTTTCAGGTGTTTATTTCTCTGTGCATTTTTAAGGTTTTGCCAGCCAAATAACACAGTTGAACACACATCCACAAATCAATTCACAGAGTAATTATCTGCTGATGGTAATTACAGGGAGAAGCATGGAGGAAGTGGCTCATTGATGCCATTGCTGCCACGAAGGAGAGAATAGCATAAAGACGTCCTGTGGGAGTACAGCATCTGCTCCCAAATAAATACCTTGTTTGGATAAGGTACTGTGAGGTATAGTAGAAGTATTCAAATTTTGTGGGGCAAACCCTGCTAGTTACTCCTTCAGCGGTGCAGCTGGCAATAAACCTGTCCACAGGTGGTCTCCAACCAAACCTCCTTATTTGCTGTGACTGCCTAGTGTTAGTGTAGTTTGTAAGTGTCTCTCAAATGCAGAACAGGCCTCTTTGTGTTGCTACGTGCAGTTACGGACAGTGGGAGCTGCCTTTTCTTTCTTGTAATAAGGTGAGCCACAAAGAGGCTTCCTTTGCTGATACTTGGGCTGCCTTTCCTTGTTCATGTTGGAGCTGATATTTTTGCATCCTTTTGCTGTTGGTTGCAGAGGCTTGGCATGAGGTGAGACTTGCATTTTGCCTGGTGGTGTGGATATGCAGATGCCTTCTAAAAGCCTTCTGAACTTTTATGGGCAGATGCTTTCCCTTGTTACAGGAATTCTGAAGACCAGTGAAAGCTGCACTTCTAAGGCAGACAGGACACCCAGCTTCTGCTTGCTGATGTCTAACTCGTGTCAGTGAGGTAGCATGCACTGGGTCCCTTCCTTTCTGTGGAAGGCTTTCAGGGTTTCCAATACAAAATTACAGGCTGCAGTCCAGTCACCTTTGTTGCTTGCAAGATCTGGCTTTTCTGCAACAGATACTGCTGCTAGGAAATACATCTCTGTCTGAGATTATCTTAAATTATTGGAAGAAGCCTCCAGTCACAGCAAATAATTGCAGAATCAAAATTCATCACCTTCTTTTTTTATTTTTTTTTAATAGGTGCATTGCATTTTGACCAGTTGAAGGGTTGGTGTTGAAATAAAATGCCCTTCTTAAGTCCTAAGCTGTAAGGAAAAGGAAGAAATGGAGTGGAGGAGTCTTTTTATGGAGCCATTTAAGCAAAATCTGCAAAATGTGGCAAGACATTGCGAAAGGATGTGTGCTGTGTGCTCTATGTGAGAGAAAACAGATAGGCTGAAGCAGAAAAATCCTACTGATTTCAGACTGGGTGTTTTGGGACACTTAAATCATGTTGCCTGGGTTTTAGTTGTGATTATTGTAGAATGGAAGAAAGGAATAAAAATGTGAGTATACTGCCCAATTTTCAAACATAAAGTGGTCACTTGGGTGGAGACAAACACATTTTTAGTTTTGATTATTTTGTTTCCTTTGATAAGCAACAGTCTTTATGGTGTGTCTGAGGAAGTTCCCCAAATAATACACATGTCAACGGAACTGTGCAGCAACATGTGAGCCTAAGTTGTGGTTTAATGACACCTTGTAAAAAACATCCCTACAGCAGAGCAGGGATGTTATAGCTCAGTGAAGCAATCTGAAGCCCCCTATGGCCATGCAAATGTATTTTTAGAGTTGCGATCTGGGATTTTTTTATTTTGTCTTGGAGGATTCTGGCCAACGTTGAACCTATGAAAAATGTTCGCTATTGGGATCGTTTATCCTTCTGTGTTTCACAGAAGACACAATGTTCTTCAAAACTGCTTCAGCTGGATAGCAGCATAAGTCTTCTGTCATTACTTACCTGTGTGACTGAGCTTTAAAATACTGTTGTGTATGTCCAAACATCTCAGCATTGACTTTCCAAACAAAAGAAAATGCAGGTTTCCCTCTGCAGGGACTGAGCTGTGGGTCTGTTTGAGTAGCACCCATTCTTTGTATGGCAGCTGGTAACTGCTGCCTCAGAATATTGTGAAGGACCTTCTGTTATTCTGCAGATTCTGATATTCTGTTCTGATGGTTATTTTTTGTTGTTTGGTATCAGAACTTCTCAGGGGTTTAGCCCATTTTAGGGAGCTTCTTGACAACTTGTGCTTTAATCAAGCTGCCTTCTATTTCAGTCATGGCAAGGTAATGGATTGCTGGGTTACCTGTCTCTCAGCTGTCAAGCTTTCAACCTTTGTCTGCTCTTTGCTTCAGCTCGGGCTTTTGTGCTTAGCCAGGCAGTGATGCATGGAGTGGGTATGTAGCCTGTGATTATGTAGACTATTTTTAATAAGATTTTTTTTGCTGTTGAGGTGCTTGCTGGTTCACTGGTTACTCAATCCAAGTTTCCCCACATTCATCTTTGTGCTCGCTTACAAGAGCTCAAAGCCATTTTTCTTGGTGACTGACAGCAGTTAGAGTATCCCTTGTTGCTGTGAGATTGGCAGGGTGTTTCATCCGTCCACTGAGCAAATTGCAGTTCTGTCTTCATTTGTTACGCTTGGGTTGCAACAGTCAGAGCTTTGTACCTGGAGCAGGAAGGTCTCCAGAGTGGACTAGCAGCCTTCTGTTCCGCCTCCGTTGTGTTCAAGAGTATCTTTGTGCAAGCCTTTTCTCTCTCCTGTTCTCTTTCCATGTTGGTCTTGCAGGAGGGTCACTTTGTAAGGAAATGAGTGGTGTTCCTGTGGGGAGCCTGATCAACATTAAAAAGAGAAGATTGCTCCACGTGTTTCTGTGTTGCCACTGACAGTGAGTCTAAACTGAGGGAGAAATCGTAGGCATCTCTAGCTGTCCTCTTCCCACTGGAGCATTGCTTCCAGAGCTCTGCTTGGTGCGAGCTTCAACTCTTTGTTTATGTAATTAATGAACTTTTTATACTTCATTTAATGACTCCCCTGGGAAAGTTTAATACTTCTTGCTGCCAGGCAGTCTTTTCCTGAAAGCCTTGCCAACATTTTCCCTTAGCACTGGTTTTGTTAGTCCTGGCTCCAGCCCTTGATGTATTACTGCTTTCTTAATGTTTATGTCTTCATTTGTTAAGAGAATACTGGACCTTTTTTGATGAATGAGAGTGTAAATCATGACAAGGCCAGAGGTTCCCTCGTGTTTGACCACTGGGAGGTTGAGTAGGAAAGAAGTTCAGTCAAAATTGGGATATTCTGGGTATCGTTTTACATACAGGAGTAAAAACTTCTTGGGGAGCATGTTGGGGCTTGGTTTTTTTTTCAGCTGTGGCACATCAATAAGTACAGCCTTGAGGCTAAAAATGCTAAATAGAGCTAGTTAAGGGAATGCGTTTTGTGTGTGGAGTTCATCTCTCCTCTGTCTCATCCCTGCGATCTTAGGTTGAGGAGCATTTGATATAATCAAACAGAAAATAAAGGAGAGGAGGAACACTGATGTCCTAAAGATACCGCTTCAAAGAGAATTGGCAGTCACATATCGCATTGGTCATATTTGGATGTGGCTGTGGATGACTTTGGTAGGAATGTTTGTAGGAAATTTTTTCAAGCACTTCAACTCTGGTTTGTCAAAGGGACAGCGACACCTCTGCCTTGGCAAGAAATGCTGAGGTTTTGCATGTGTCTGTTCGATACCTTCTGTTCTTGATTCACCAAAACCAGCCTTAGTCGGCACTGTCTGTATGGCAAGAAAAAGGCAGAGATATTTTCTTATGTCTTCGCCTGTAGGAGAGGTCATCCTAAGTCTTTATGCATGAGATGACTTTTTATTCAGATCTGCAGGCAGTAGCAGAAAACCACCAGCAGGCTGCAGCAGGAGCTGTGCTGAGCCTTGACATACCAAGTAATGTGAATGTACTCCTAGGTTTCCTAGTCCCTGGCTTCTCTCATTTGTGAATACAGACCAGAGGATGACTCTTCAGAGTTTTTGACAATGAAGTATTTCAAGGGCATGAAAAGCTGGCTCTTGTCACCGCTTGCTTGATTTGTTATGGAAAGACAGTAACTCGCCTTAGACTTAGTACAGGGCTTTCTGCTAAATCACCAGAACTTGAAGTTTGCTTTGTGCAAACTTAACTTTGTTCTCTCCATTCAAACCCTAAATAATATATATAAATAATAGATATGAAAGGTTTATTAAGCTACTGAGTAAAACCCCCAGGGCTGTGAATTGCATTTCCCCCAAGAACTGTCTGAAGCCAATCACTTGCCAAACCCAACAAGTCAGGTATTGCAATTCAGAGAAAAACAAATGATTATTTTGTTTACGTCAGGATGAGGGGGAGAAAAAATATTATCCTTTCTGGGAGGAGAAGAATGATTATTGAAATAAATGTGGTTCTGCTCTGCCAGTAAGGCAATTTTATTTGTTGTTCTTCTTTTTAGGTGCTTTTTGCAGAAAATGCATTAATAGGCACAGCAGGCAGGTGGAAACGCAAACCTTTAAATTCAGAATTACTTTTTCTGTATCTGTAAGCTCTCTCAAATAAGATGTCTCGTTTGCACTGAAGTCAGTTGCTGCATTTTTAATATTGTGCTCCATAATGCATATTTAGCTCTTACAGGAGAGTTACCTGACATGTGATTCTAGAAGAGATAGGCCAGGATGTGTCCATTTGTAAATCCTTCATAGCATTTTGCTTTAAGTAGCTAGTCTGAAGACAATGCCTTTCCTATTTAAGTGGATGGCTTGACCTGATCTGGGTTAAATGATAGCTTGTGGGAGAAACTCTTTATTAAATAAAGACTTGATAGGTAGAGGAAGGTTTTCTTCTTCCTTCCTTATGCATCAGGCTTTTCCAGTAATGTTAATATTTTACTGTTGAAGCATCTTGTTGATAAATGAAGATCAAGTCTCAAGTTTTAAATGCAATAAATGATGAGTAGAGCCAGCCTTTCGGGGAAGTTTTGAAGTGTTATAGAAACCAATGAAACCCTATCTAAGGAAGGAATATCCTCCTTCAGTAGAAACTATGTTGTGTTACTAGTCATTAGAAAATACCTTGCTGCACAACCTCCTTGAATCTATGAGCAAAGTTTTTATTCAAAATGAGTAAGAAAGGTAATAACCTGGTCCTTAAACATTTTACTTTCCTCTTCCCTTCTTAAGTGCTTAGTAGGACCTCTAGTTTGTCCTTGAGCCTCTGAATCTCTTTGTGTAGTTTTTTTTCCACTTCTGAGGCACCTTCATCTTCTGAAATTTTGCTCAGGTATGAAGGAAATCCGCCTGTGTCTAGGAAGAGCTAGATTGCTCTCCCTGTTTGTGAAGAGCACAGTTTGGCAAGTCAAGAGAGCTGGTTTCCTTAGTGATGCTAACAGTTGGTGGGTAGACTCAAACTGGAAGCGTTCATACGAACTTCTTGATGTCTTTGGCAGTAAAGAGGCTTGGATGTGAACTAACCTCCATTTTGTGAAAACAAAATGTCCTCTGGTTTTTGTTTGTTGTTTATCTGCAACTCTTCTAATATTTCAAAAACCCATAAAGAACTGACAGATTATAAGTCACATGAAATAGCAAAGTAATTATTTCCACTTTCATGCTTCTTTGTGCAGACATGAAACAATAAATACTCATAAAGTCTCAGAAGTGTCACTTACACAGCAGGGGATTCACAGTTTCTTATGTGTTTGCTTCTCCTGCTTATAACTTAATGCTAATATGTGATATTCCCACTTTTGGCTTTAAGAAAGCTCCAAGGGCTGAACTGGGTCTTATAAGGTAGCGTTTGCTGAAAGCTGAACTTGGGTGGGATGCTGCAGCTCATGTGTCTGGAGTTGATGATGGGGCAGGAGGGGAATACCTTTCCTTGCAGGGCCTTTGGTGATCATTGAATTTTGGTGACGCACTTGACTGCCTTTTCAGGTGACTTATGGAGAGCACAGCTTCTACTCTGTAAACCACTAGCGCCTTGTGGTGTTGAGGCTTTCTTCCCTAGCCTGTCCCAAGTAACTGGGACAATAGCTGCCTGTTGTTCCAGGCACTTGCGTGTCAGGCAGAAGAACATGGTTTATTCCCTCTGCTTTGTATTCTGTGGAGAGATGAGTTTATTGTGCAATTACGAAACACTTGGGCTTAAATCTTGGAGTCCACTTCACTCTTGGATGAAGTTCGAACACCTTATTTCTTAAAATATCCTAAAGTATTTTATTGCTGTGTTAGTAGAACAAACCTAGTGTGCTGTGATGGTTATTTTTCTTCTCCTTTTTAATTTTGCTGTTTTAAATTACCAAAGGGTCAGTGTCTGGTGGTAAGAGGGGTAAAATGCAGGACTGCACAAATGCAAGATTAATGTGTCAGTTAAGTTTAGCAGATCCGTGGCTGAACTGTGCCACAGTGTTTAAAAAGCAATGCTTGAATCTAACCAGTTGTAATTCACTATCTTTAAACAGAGAGAACGTGAGCTCGAGGAAGGAGTTGTTGGAATGAACCTTGCCAGAGAGATTGCTGGGAGGAAGGAGGAAGGTGAGAAGAGAGAGATGATAACCCCAGCTCTGAGAGAAGCGCTCACAAAACAAGGTGAGGTTCTGCAAAGACCAGATGGTGGACCAGACTTTGGATTCTTTGTGTTAGACGTTTAACAGAACAAGTGAAGCTGATGGTGTTTGTGAAAGATAAAAGCTGGGTGATGAATGTCACCATGATGCATGCTGTAATGTGTGGAGAGTGTGATCAGAGTTCACAGGGTTCAGTGTATTTGCTAAGGCAGCTTGAGAGGAAAGACAATAGTCCAATATGACTCGGGCTCCCAGAGTGTAGGTTTCTCAAAGAATATTTAAAGATCAGCTTTGCATCTCTCTTCTGCATCACAGTCCCCTGCTTTTATGTCTGTTTCAGACTCTGATTTTGTTACTGAAATGTTATTTCCAGGGAAGCAAGTAGTTCAAGCTAACTTTAATAATCCCCTAGACGATTAGATCAGCAGCTCTTCTGTGAGCTGTACAGAACAGTTCTAATGAACTTAACGCCTTTGTTTTAAAACAAAGGGCAAGCAGGAGAAGAGCAAGACAGACAGCCTTGCAGTTCAGAAGCCTTGGTTCTGAGTGCCAGAGCCAGGAGAAGAGTGATATGAGCTTCCTTGTGCTGCTTAGTTGGAGACTAAAGGGAGCTTAGTTTCATTCCTTTTATCTCTTAGGGTGACAGTGTGCTTGGTTTTCTTGCTTGCTAAATCAGTAACATTTGTCCTGGTGCTTCTGAAAATGCACTTCTGGTTATTGCAGTGGAGGCATCTTGCTAGGAGCTGGACTCTGAATTTCTGCCATATCCCATGGGATCCAAACACTGTTATCTTGGCCATTCTTTGTCCTGAGATTTTGTGGGTGACAGGCATGTGGTTCTGCCCATTAAATATCTGATGTGCTGGGTCATTGATTTTTTTTTTTTTTCATTAACCTTATAACAGCTGTGAATTAGAGCCTGTCTTTAAATTCATAGTCTTGAAGGAATAAAGCAAAGGTTTAGCAAGAATGGCAGTGACTTTGCCTCCTCTTCCTGTCTGTAGTGGTGCTGCTGGTGGCTGGGACCAGTGGGAGGGGTTGTGGGAGGCAAGTTCAGTACATCTTTCTAGTTTCTGTTCTAAGAGCTATAAAGTAGCGGCAGTTACATGGCAATATGCCGCAGAGCAGCTGGAGCACTGTTCCAGCCTTTTATTTTTATTTATTCATTTATTTAGTTACTACCATCTGTCCTTGATCCAGAAGGCTAATAGTTCTATTTGCCTGCAGGGAGGTTTAGGGGACAGGTAGATCTGGCTGACATGTGGCAAGTGGGCTGCTGGAGATGTAACTGTCTAGAAATGGGCAGTGGGGAGGTAAACACGCTAGTCAGCCTCTAGTCCTCTCTTTTGAGGGGTTAGAGGGGCTTTAACTCCATGGAAGGTTGCACTGTGTCCCCCAGACATCTCAGTTTTTGTATAGGCATGTGGGTACCCTAGATGAGTTGTGGAGACTGCCTATGATATTGGTTTTTGAGAGGTGTAGGAGGTGGTTCTTGGCACACTACCTTGGTGGTTTTGTGGTGCAGGGCTTTGTGCTGCCTCTCTGTTGTTTTGTGGTAGTTGCGGGAGCATATCGTCCTGGCTTGCTTTCAGACCCAGTCTGTATTGGTTTGGATTTGAGGAGTGAGTGGAACTGTGCTTTTTCTAATGGTATTTAAAATGTGGTCATTAGAATTTAAACTGGTGCTGGAAGGAGGGTCACCTTCCCACCATGACTTTTTTTGACATGAAGGCAAGCTCCCCAGAGAACTCTAATTTCCTTGTGATGTTCCAGGGATGGGAATTCATCATTCAGATAAGTAGGTATGTATTTCAACTTTCCTTTGGCGTTTGGGGTTTGCCAGCATTGGATCAGCCAGTAGGATCTACATGCATAAATCTGCAGTTTCAAAGATTTAAACCCTTTGTTTCTGTATCTCTGCGCTTACAATTGCCTCTCATTGGCACAAGTCTCTGATCCTTTCCTCTGCTGGTTACGTAATTCTTTAGTGATCACTCAAGAGTGAAGACGAGAAGTTGCCTTTCTTTTTTTACGTGTCGTATAACACTCTTGTTCTGCAAATAACACAGCAAGACAAGCTTATATGGCTGTAAAAATGAAACTCTCTCCTTCCCTGAGCACCATTCCCCACCAAAATAACAAGTGCAATGTACTCAAAAGATAATGGAACTTACTTGGCAATAACTGGTTGATTTCAGTGTAGGTTCAGTGTCTTTTCAAGATTATCCCTGAGGGCATAATTAGCCCAAGAGAAGGAAAATCCAGTGCTAGTGATTCAGGAGAAAACTGTTCTGTTATGCAACTGCAATTTAAAAGAAGTTTGCCTTTGAAGAACATCTCTTCAGACTATTGTACTGCTTGCTCTTTCTTTTGATTAACCTTCAGATAAATTTACCTTCCTGTAGGTAAACTGAATATTGCTTAAACAAGGGTTTTATTTTAGCATTGATGTTGAGTTTCAGCTAAATATAGCCTCACCTGTTGGACCCTACAAGCATTAGCATGCAGTTGTCTGGTTGCAAATGCTGTTACAAAAGATGCTCTGTGACAGTAGCTTTTTAAAGTTGTAGCCAGTCTTGTGAGAAAATACTGATTCCTTTTTCGTTAGTGTTTAGTCTTGCGTAAAATACAAATACAGCGCAAACTATTTAGTGCCTCCAAGTTACCAATATAGCTGGATAGAGGCTGACAGTTGAAATATTTGGCTGTGTCATATTTGCAGTGGTACCACTTTGCTGTGTTAGTGCTTTACTAATTTTGTCTGTTTAGGTAGATGTCACGAAGTAAACTGAAAATAGAAGCAAACTTGTCATATTAGTGTTTCCTATGGCGATTAGTAGGTACAACCTTGTGTGTTCACAACTGCTTTCCTCAGTGCTTGTAGTTCATAGAATCATAGAATAACCAGGTTGGAAGAGACCCGCCAGATCATCGAGCCCAACCATTCCTATCAAATCCCTGATTTCGAGATCCTTGAAATGATCCCAGCTGGGCTGGAAGTTTTCTCATTTGGCCTGGGTACCAAAAGGGTTTTGAATATGGTGAAGTTTGCCTTTGCAGAGCTCCTCAATTTTCAGGAAATGCGTTTAAAGCCTTCTTTAGCTTTAGAGGGGGCTCTCAAGCTGCTGTTTTAATAGGAAAGATGACTGTAAAAACCGTTGTGAATCCATGGGGGTTCCTTCATTGTCTCCTTTATGAGCTGTGCTTGTTTTATAAGTACGGAACATTGACTACCCTTTACCTTTTCCTGCTGCTATAAAACCAGTGCAGCAATAGCACAAAGACCTGTGCTCTGCTTGGGTTGTTAACCATTGCTAGGCTTAACTGCTCTTTGATTTGCCAAGTGTTTTATTGACAGTGATGGTCAGACCAAAAGCCAGACAGATAGACTGGCATGCCACATATGGAAGCAAAGGCTGGCAGCTGAGGGAATCATCGTTTTAATGCCGCTGACTTCTTAAAATACTTTGAGGTCAAACATGGTGTTGCACAGTGACAGCCAGTTTCACCATCCCTCTCAAGTTACAGTTGTATTTAGCAATGCTTCAGGTCTTCTTGCATGTGCTTCTCTTAAATGTGCAGGAATAAAACAGAAGAAAACAAACTTGAAACTCTGAAGAGCTGATTGTTTGCTTAACAGATTCCAAGGACCTGGATTTCTTAAGCTGCTCATACTGTGCATTTCTGACAAACGCTTTGCTTTGTTATTTTCTGCTGTTGCACTAATAAATACACAACCGTGCTTTTCATGGTAGGCAACGCAATGGGAATGGATTAATGATATCCAAAGGCTGACCCCACTGACATTGTATAAATCATTCTGTCGTGTCTCTGCTGCTGCAGAGACAGTTTTGCTGCAGTCCAGCTGGATTGTTCTGTCTTTACGGGTTAGGTGAGCCTAAAATTTAGCACTTGACTGTCCAGAATACCTCATATCTGGTTCACATCCAATGGCAAGAGGTATTGGGAAACAGCTTGTATCTGAAATGGTATGGTCTGCTTCAGTAACTGCTTGTTTTCATGTTTTGACTTCATAGTTCATAGAAAGAAATACTTTGAGCTGTGTTTTTCAGCATACATGGCCAATCAAGAGGCTGTCTTCAGGAAAATATTGAAGACTGGGCTTTTCCAGTGCTTACCAACCTCATTTGAGGTTAGGTTTGTTAAAAGCACTTGCTGTCTGTTCTGGGACTAAGGTTTCTAGTGGCTGCAGCTCTGAGTTTTTCTGACCATCTCAGCTCTGCTCGTTGTGCTGGGTTTTTTGACTGTCTGAACTTTTGAAATGAGATCTGCTGTGCAAAGATATTGCGCAGAGATTGGTGCTGCTGGATGAGTGCTTTTGCTGGCTGTGTTGCAAATGTTCGTATGCATCTTCGGGATGCGGTGTGCCTTCTGCCTAGCTGTCAAACTCCAGGTGGCACTAACAGCTCACAGCTGGGTCAGGGATTAGGAACACTGGTGCAGTCTCTGAAACGTATGACAGAATTCAAGTATTGGCTGTGGGAAGATTAAATATCAGTTTGCAAAATAGCAAATTATTGTTAGTAAGCAGAATAAATTACAATGACTGAAACCAGGCGAAGTTAAGCCTACTCAACTTTCTTACAATTCGTCAGAAAATGTCTGTGTAAACAAAGAACAAATGCACAGTTGAAGGAGAAGAATCCAGGGAGGAGGAGATGTGAAGTCCCCCAGTGTAGACACTGCTAAGAGCTGATGGTGAGCTCACTGCAATACTAATTCGCTGGCACAGATGCAGCAGCTCATCAGAAGCAGAGTAGATGGTAGAAGCTTGGTATTGTGGGCCTGATTACTGGAGCTGGTGGAATTACCCCATGTATAATAGAGGAAAATAAGCATAAACATATATACATTAAAGATGCATCCATTTTTTTCTAGGGTTTGAAAGGGCTTTGGAAGGTCTTGGTCTTTGAAATTAAGTCTGTTAAGCTGGAACATCTCCTTTCCATCTTACCTTGGGCTAGAGCTAATCTCAAGAACTTTATGTCTTTTTAGGGAAGGGATTAAAAAGCGATGGGCTCCCATGTTGTTGATGCCTTTGGCCTCAATTGTGCAAGTTGCTACTAGTGGAGGTCACCAACGAGATATATTCATGGCAAACATTTTGCAACGTATCAGCAAATGGTCTGGCTTTACCATGTCGCCCTCTGTCAAAGGTGCCAGATACAGAAGGCTTTTCTCTTGTTTTTTTTTCAGCACTAGTTGATGTAGGTGAAAGTACCAGTGGTCTCTCTGGCTGCCATTGTCAAAGATGTTGTTGCACAAGAAATTATTTGTTTGAGTGTTGATGGCTTTGTATTCCTACTGCACATGTAATTCCATGCTACAAAGAAAAAGGTGCTCTTGGATTAAAATGGGCATCTGGATTTAAGTGAAAAGCCCGATTTTAAGATTTCTTTAGCTTTTTTTATGATCAGCTGTGTTGAAACTGGAATTTATTACAGCTGCTGACATTCCAAGCTTGAACTTTGATAGTCTCGTTTTCTTGATACTAGGTTAGATTTGATTTGTCTGCTGAAGCAGCTGCAGTTCTTTCACTAAACCTTTGTAGGCTTTTACTATCCCTTAAAAATGTTCAAGGTGCTCTTTGTTTTGTGAACAGTGAGGAGGATTCGAAGTAGCATTTTGGCAGCTCCACTAAAAGACCAAACTTTCCATCCATATTGGAGTGATGGTGTTTTTTCATACAAGGCATGGTCCTGCAATGCATTCATGTGTCCTCACTCCTGCTTTAAGTTCATGGAAGCAAATTCTTCCACAAATCGCAAGCCTTTCATACTTAAGACTGCTTTTCTCTTTTTCAGGGAAAGAGAAAACCTAGAGGGCAAGTATTGATGGGCTTGGCAATGCCAGGAACAAAACTAGAGCTTTTCTGCTATCATGCTTAATGGTTGGACTCGATAGTCCGGTGGGTCTCTTCCAACCTGGTTCTTCTATGATTCTATGCTTGGGCAATCTGAAAAAATCCACTGCCCAGATTCTACTTCTTTCTCTTTTGGTATAAAATGCTGATATATTTGAACAGGGTCCTTTTACAAACAGCATCTCTTGGATGTGTTTTTTATCCTTTCATTCATTTCCTAGCTTTAGTCAGAACATTGCCTTTTGGGTTCAAGTGCGAGCAGTTATGTTACAACTTTCAAATGGTTCTTAAAGTGATGGTGCTGGATGGCTGCTGTATTGCTGACCTTCAGCTGTGCTCTTGTAAAGCAGCAGGAAATAGGAAACTTTTTTTTTTTTCCTAATGTGAAGTTCTCCTTCCTCCCCTGAGTTGTAGCTTTAACAGGTAATTGCTGCTTCAAACCAGAGGGCTTTTATTTAAGGAGACTGCTTGATAGAGCCATAGTGACTTGCCAGAAGACTGAGAAGAAAAGCCTTCTGGAAGTTGTTTGAGTTAATGAAGCACAATGTGACATCAGACTGGCTTTTACCAAGCTTATGGTGACTGTGCTCTCAGAGAAGGATGGCTGAGTCTTTCTTGTACCTTTAGGAGATTTTTTCTGAACCTCTGATCGACTTCATTTTTTCCTAATTAAATCTTTTTCTTTGTGCTTTCCAAGTCTTCTATTGAAATAAGCTGTTGGTGGAGTAGAGATCTGTGCTGGAAGGTTTCTTTAGGTTTTCTTCTGGACACTTTGTTGTGTCAGGATATTTGGCAAACTTTGAAAGCTGTTCACTGTGGGTGCCTTAGATGCATTTTTTTTCTTTAGGCTGAGCAGGTATCGTGATACTGCTTCTCATAGGACAGTTGTAGAATTTCTGTTTATCTTGGTCATGTCTGTTCTGCTTTCCATATTAAAAGAAGTCACTCACATGCACATAATTCATTCATGTTCAGAAGCTTGGAAAGACTTATATATGCATGACACTGGTAAAATAACAAAGCCACAACCTGAATACTTTGTACTGGAACATGATATGGGTGTATAGATAGCAGTTTCCTGTTTCAGTAAGATTGCTCGATGAATTCTTTGACTTTCGGGGAATGGCCTTCTAGAACTTACTATTCACGTGATAGAGTTGAAATGCTGCAGTTTAGTTTTAGATGGTTGCAGAACAGTTTTGTCTTGGACAATGGAGCAGTCGCCATCTGCAACACTGGCCAGCTCTTCAGTTAAAAGTCTATCTGCAGTCTATTAGACTCCAGTTGGATTGTCAGGGTGAGTGATCACCAAATGTTTATCAGCCTAGTGTTATTGCCGGATAACACTCATTTCACCCAAAGCTTGTTTAAACCTTGATTCATGTCTTATTATAGTTAAAAATTGCACTTAATTTCAGTACAGTTTGGCAGGCTTCTAGGCCATTCAAAATTTATCACTAAAGCAGTATCAGCTAACACACAGACTTCAGATTAGATGTTCTTGTGCCTTTAGTCAAGAGTTGAGCTGATTACTGTGAGCCTGCTTATAATTTAAGGTCTCCTTTGAATATTAAGCTGTAGAAATAATAAATGCATTGGTTTTGTTCAGCCTTAGTGTCTGAGGGACTGTGAGCAGAGTCCCAGCAAAACAGCACACTATTGTTTGAAACTTGTATGCAAATATTTACTTAGAGTTATTGCTTACAAGTGATATAGTTTAAGAGCAAAGAAGTGGATGTTTTTATCAGTAAGATTTAATTAAACCACCACTCACCTTTGTAGAGCTGTGGTGAAGTTGTGGCAAAGCTGATGGAAGAGGTATGAGCCAGCTTGAGCTTTCAGAAGGGTTGTTCACTCGAACTGTGATGTGGAAACAGGACTGAGAAGCTCCTCAAACTGGTTCTCAAACACCTTTTTGCCCACATTTGGTTTGAAACTCAGTGCTGCTTGGTTCTTGTTAACCCTTTCTACTCTCTTTTAACCCAAATCAATTTGCTGCCTATGTTACTAGCCAGCAGTAAAGCAAGTAGGTGAAGAATGAGACTTTACAGAACTGAAAGGACTCTGCTCACCTACAGTAGATGTGTAAAGTGGTCTTGGTCACTGATGCTTTATCAAACTAGCAAGTCTGAAACAGCATGGCATGACCAGTAGCCTCTGTGATGCCTTAACAGGGTAACCAGGCTTCCTACCAAGCCTTCCTGCATGATGAAGACCTAAGTTCAACAGTTTCACATGCTGCTTTTAAGAAGTTCTGCAAATCTTTGCTTTTTCTTTCTGTAATCATAGCTGTGACTCCTGGCAGCAGCAAACAAGATGAGTAAACCCCTTCTCGTCACTAAAGCTGGCTGAAGTTTGCAAGACTCTGTTTTGATGTTGAATGTGTACAATTTTCTTGGCCTTTGAAGGAAGCTGTGGGCGCTCCACATGGTGGAAGTTGATTTAAGTAACTTAAAGAAAATGCTGTAGCTTTAGGCTCTGGAGCTTGGTACCTTGCTCAGTTTAGCTGCATCCTTTCTTCCCTCAAACAGCTCGGTAGCAGATCTGGGCAAGCATGCCCTATTTCCAATTTAATTTTAATCTAAAACCCATTTTAAAGCAGCCATATTACTTCTGCTGACAAGTGATCTATGAGAATAATCTTACATGAAGGCTGTTGCTGGATTCTGAGAAATGAAAAAAAATAAGACTGGGGCTGTGCTGGCTGGCATCAGTGAAGAGTCTGTCATGGACAGCTGTATCGAAGGGTGGTACATACCTCCTCCCTCTTCCATGCTCATCAAGAAATCCTGTAAGGACATGGATTTTAGCAGAACAGAAAAGTCTTACTTGAGATTAGACCTTGCTGGACTTTGCCCATTTGTGAAGAAATGCAGAACAGACCTAGGATGGGAGGAGATGATGGTGTGCAGTCGGATGCACTTGTATATAGGTGACTGTGCCTCTGAGTCGCTATAAGGTCTTCTGAGTCCCATCCAGTCCTAGATGAAGGTGCCACAAATATTGCATGTGGCTTTGGGGACTATCAGTTCCATGTTAGAAGTGCTGATCTGTGTTACAATGATCCACCCAGAAGACGACTGGATGATCTGCTGTGAAAAATGCTGACTTTCTGGCTTGCAACAGTTCATACTTCCTTGCTGTATTGGCTTGACCTTGAATATGCATGTGGGGCTTGGGGGGTTATTTGTTTAGAGAGGAAAAGGTTGAAATATTATCTGTTCCTATTGAGCTGGAAGGGAGCAGGAGCTCAGGATGCAAGAGCAGCCTGACACTGATCAGGCTAAGATTGCACATCCTGCCCCCTGGGCAAGTTCAGAGCCAGCACAAGGACAGGGGAACAAACATCAGACCAGGAAGAAAGGAGAGACTGGGAGATCTCTGCTGTGTTTAAGTGGTGGAGTAAGTAGAACAGTGTGCTCTAAGGTGCTCTATGATTCCTTGTCAGCTACCTGTGTCTTCCTGTGGTTTGATTCTTAGTCTGTGAAGCTGTTGTAGCATCTGCTGTCACTAGTTCCTGGCTGCCTTGGTGTCCTTGGAGACGTGGGGGACTTTAGGATGCAGTTGTACTCTCTAAGATCTTGCTGTGCAAGAGACACATGATGACAAACGAGCAGGGCAGTGTAATCGTGCCAGTTTTCATTGCAGCAAGTGAGGGCCAGTTCTGCTGAACAGAAGACAAAGTCTTTCTCTCTTAAATTCATGCTGAGTGGCCAGGAGGAGACTTGATACCTAAAACTTGATGATTTTTGGTTTGTTTTTTTTTTTTTTTTTCCCCTTGAAAACATCAGCCTGAAGTGGCCAGTTGAGACGTGCTGGGTTTGGGGATAACCAGGCCATTGACATATAAATGCTACTGTGTGAATGACACAGTAAGGCTTCTCAAATCCCTCTTATTTTTGTGCTGATTTTGAAGTGACTTTTTAATCCTTTAGGCGTGTTTGTCTCTAAGCACTTTTTTCAAAGAGGAAAATAACTCAAGCAGTTTGGTTAATGAAAGTACTTAGTGCTTAATGCACATTGTGGAATTAATCCTCCTGGACCAATAAATTTAAATGAAATTGTGTTCATCTTGGTGGAGGAAGCGATATGAAATCAGCTTTCCTTTGGGCACAGAGGAGCAGCTCCCTCACTGTGGCTCCACTGTGCCAGTTGAGGTGGAACTGGTGAACCTGTGAAGCTTGAGTTAGGCTGAGCTATGCATTTCAGTTCTCTTCCTCCACTTGCAGCCGCACTGCGAGTCAAATGGCATTCTTCAGGCCCGGTCAGACCTGCTAAGGAGCAGTGTTGGTGTCAACTTGTTCCTGGGGAAGAGTCAGTCCTGGAGTGATGTTCTGGTTCCGTGTCCTGCTCCCTTCCATATGCTGTCCTTTGGGGTTGGTGCAGAAGTCCCATAGGGCTGGGCTGGACCTGCCAGTCTGCCATCCTGTTATATGGAGAAGCCTTGTGGCCACCCCCTGTTGGTTTATATTGCTCAGTCGTCTTTGAGTCAATCTCCCATTGAAAGAAACTATTTCAAGGTGGCTGGAGTCCTGCGGGTGGCTGCAGCCTCTGCTCTGCTGCGCAGCCTCCCAGGGTTAAATGGAAAGCACTGTGTGTGGCCACTGACCTCTTGTTTGTAGTGTCACCTTTGGGCCCGTGTGGAGGAGCGACGTTGAGACTGTGATGCTTAATAACTTCATGCACCAATCGATGGGCTTTGGGTATCAACTATTGTAGGGTGAAATTGATGATTTATTTCTTGTTTCAGGTTACAAGCTGGTTGGAAGCCATTCTGGGGTGAAGCTCTGCCGATGGACAAAGGCATGCTCTTTTCTTTTCTCATTTTATAAACTTAAAACAAAAAAGCTAGAGGCTTATTCAGGTATTTGAATTTCCAGATGAAATGTGCTTCAAAAATGTGATGTTACTTACACAAAACTAAATTTCCTCTTGCAAGCTGTAGCTTAGCATTTCAAGCTATTAAGATCTTGTTGCAAAGAGTGAGAATGCAACCATGGCAAAGACCAGGGAACATAATTTTCTTTGTTTTTCCTGTTATTCTGCTGTCTGCTAAAATATCTCCTGCCTACTGAAATATATGGCAGAAGCAGAACACCACAGAGAAAAGTGGGAAGGTTGTATCACTGGCGTCGAAGTCTTCTGAAGCCAAGATAACACAGTCCATCATTACACTCGAATGGGCACACAAGGGCATTTAAACCTGTTGTTTTGTGACTGATATATCTAGTTTGCAACAGTCAGTGCTCCTCTGCCAGCTTTCAGCATTTGTCAAGTAAGGTTTAGATAGCAAGGTTAACTGTCACTTGTTAATGCTAGAATTTCTGTAGTCTTTGTGGGAGTGCATGTGTGTATGTACTGTGTATAATAGGTCTCTGCGTATATACTTGTGTGCACATACCTTAAAAACATCATCCAGGCTCCTCAACTGTGTGGTGTGGGCTTATGTAAACCAGTAGTTTTTCAGTTAGTTTGTTTGCAGGCTCTAAAATGTTCCCAGCAGAGAGACAGAACCCTGTAGAACAAACTTCAGGCAGTTCAGTACGTTTGTTTCATATCCTTTGCAGACCCCTGAGGAGCTTGCATGTTGAAAGCTGGTCTGTAACATTATACGTTTGAGGAGTAACATTTGATGTAACACACTAAAGCATCCAGCGTTTGCAGGATGATAAACTACAGGAATCATCGCCTCGTTAAAATGCCAGCACATCACTAACTCGGGTGCTGTGGCAGTTCTCAGTCCTTACCTCTCTTTTGCTGCATGATAAACTTTGTTTATTTTGAGGAGAGCTCTTTGAATGGCAATCACCAAAGTGCTTGGCTGCAGTGGAACCGTCTTATTGAAATGCCTGGTATCAATGAACTGTCTCATCAAAAGACTTGTTCCTGTGAACAGTTTGAAGAGACCACCACTGTATTGTCACGAATATCTGAGCCGTACTGATCCCACTGATGCTTCTGCTGTTTGCTTTCCCAAATATTTTCTCTTCTGTCATTTTTATCCTCAGAGAAGGCCATGAAATGTTAGAGAAACTTGTCAAACTTCATCAGTGCTTTGACAGAGAGAGAAAATCAGACAACTTATTTTTGTTAAAGAACCAGAATTTAATGCAGCACTGTAAAGCCATTTCACAAAATAAATAGCAGCTCTGTGTGCTTAGGTGGGACCAGACTATTTTTAGCTTAAGGAGGAACTGAACATAAAGTGTTCTAATAAACGGAGCTGAAATTGGTTACAGGCAGTGGCTTTGGCTCTGATTCACACCAATATGTGAATATCTTCAGGAGGCTTGTTTGAGATTTGTATCAGCAGAAAGCGGGAGCAAGGCGAGAAGGATTAGTATTAAGCAGAATTTCATAGCGATTTCTCAGATTAAAATGATTGTTCTGTCATATTCTGGAAAAGAGCATAAAACCTGCAAATTTTAGGAAGAGTGATTTGTCTGTCTTGTGAAATCCAAAATAAAAGTTACTCTTTTGGAATTTGAGTCTCTCAATTCCTGTTGTTGGAGGGATAGGTAGAATAAACAAAATGGAAAACCCTGTTTATAATCCCCTCACTGTGTAACGAAGCTGTGCATGAATTTGGGGCAACCTGTATATTCTTTTCCTGCTGCTTGGTGGAGACTTTCTCTTGGATCGCCAGGATTTTGCAGGAGGCAGATTAAAAACTACTATGTCATATTTCATATTTTCTCTTGAGAGCAGTAAAGATGCTTTCTTGTTTGTTATTATTTAACTGAGATAATGAAAGGCAGTCTTTGCTCCAAGGAACTTCCATGCTAAGTCAGAGAGAAATCCCGGTGGGAAGGCTGCTGCGGTTCTGTGAAGGGAAGTGCAGCATCCTGCTGGAGCGGATGACTGGTGTGAATGAGGGTTTATAAGGTCAGGGTATTTATTTAATTTAGTCCTAGAAGGAATACTTTGCTAGACAAATGAGAAGAATTGAGTGTTCAGTAGTGCAGCCTTGAAAATTGATCCTTGTTACTCTTTAGTGGGCTTTTACGATAACAGGTCTTGCAGCTTAAGTGGCTTCCCCTGTGTTCCTTTGTGAGTTCATCCAGTTAAAAGCTTCAGTAAAGCACATTATTGTACTGTGGGGTTGCAAGTGAGAAGTTATTGATTATATTAAAGTTGGTCTTCTTAACCAGTTGTGAATTGGACACCATAAAGGTCTTATTTCAATCAGGGCGTATGTAAGCAATCGGACTGTGCACTGATCTGCATGCAGTGGGCTTCTTTCTGCATCTGTCATTATTTAGGTTGTCACTGCAGCCATGACCTCCCTTGCAAAGTATCATGGGAGACTCTGAATGCAAAATTACTGGTGACTGAAAGCTGCAAATAAGCCCAGGGAGCAGATTTTTAAACCTTCTATACTTGATTTGGTTCCAGATTACACGTTTTAACTTTCTTGTTCTTTGTATGTGTCTGTCTCTGCTGTTAGTCAATGCTTCGAGGCCGAGGAGGCTGCTACAAACACACATTTTATGGAATTGAGAGTCACCGCTGCATGGAGGCCACACCAAGCCTGGCATGTGCAAACAAATGTGTCTTTTGCTGGAGGTAAAATACTGATGCAGTTTTTCTTTGGTGGGGGTGGATCAGTTTCACCATGTCCCTGCCCTGTTCCTCAAACCTAGTGCAGTGTTACTTCTGTGCCCTTTTCACTTTGGAAACTGGGGGAGGAAGGGTTTGGAAGGGAGCAGCATTGCTCCTCTTTCATGCCTGTACTCCTTCCCTTCCGAGAGTTGCAGAGCCTGTGGGTTGGGGACAAGTAGGGGTGAGCTGAGTGGATGGGCTCCGCATCTTGGACAATGGAGAGGCTCTGAGGGCTCCCCAGTGCCACCTTCCCTAGAGCTGTGTCCTGTGCAACCAGGTCTTGAACCCTGGCAAGTTCAGACTCCCCGGGTACCAGTGGAAGGAGGAATTTGGGAGGCAGGAGACAGGCACCTCTGTCTGTCACCCTGTGAGTCCCACTGCCACCTGCACCAAGTTCTTTGTAGAGGTCTACTTCCCTCTGGACATGACTGAGACTCCCCGTGGCTCCTGGTGCTCCGGAGAACATGAACTGGCTCCTGTGTAAAGCTGCCAAGATAATAAGTGATGTGTCTGTGATTTGGAATTGCCCCACTTTTTCTTATTTAAAGTACCTGCAATCTCACCCATTCCATTGCATTCTCAGTGGTGAAATGTGATGACTTAGTAACTGTTGATTTCTTGAACAGTAGCTAATAAATGACTTTCCATTTTAGTCAACAAAGTGACCCCTTTTCTCAGAGGAATTACTTTGTTGTTAATTCTCTGAAGGAAATAAGTTTCGTCTGGATCTGAACTCTGAGAAACTCCAGCACTACTTACTCACCAACATGCCTGGATTTCTGAGGGAAGCTTTTTCTAGGCTAGGAGGGAGTGCAGGATGGGATCAGTGAGAGACATTGAGAGGCTCAGCAGAAATAAAAGCAGTGACGTGAAAGCATACTGAGTGGGAGGATGTGGAGTTTATTCTTTGAGCTCTTTTGTCTGGTCTTGTTAGCTAATTCCAGCCATGGGGGCTGCATTTCCTTTTGTGTTTATACCTACCCCACATGCTGTCTGCCAACAACACCCATTCGAACTCTAAAGCTGAATGTCCAACATCCCAGCATTTCCGTGCAAAACCAGCCAAATTCTTCTGAGTACTATTTTCTGTCTTTCATAATCTTCACATTTTAGTAATGCAAATATTTCATGAGAGTGCGGAAATGACAGCATCACTGCAAAAAATCCTGTGATTTTGAAAGCTCTTTGAAGCTGTCTCCCATGTCAGCGTTAATAGGATGGACAGTGTCTAACGCTTACATTTAAGTTTGCGTTTGGGACTCTATTCCAAAATGTTAACTGGTGCTCTTGATGGGCTTTCATCATATCCTGACTTGAAATGACACAGCAAGTGGCATGTTTAATGTGCAAGTTTTGCTGCTTTTCTTCAGATCAATCCAATGAATGGAAAGAAAGGTGTTACCCATCTCTTCTTTCCAGTGCATCAGCTGGCAGTGCTGCATTATTTCTGCAGTGATGACTGCTGCTAGGAAAAAGATTGTGCATATTATTGTCCCTCTGTTCCTACACAGAAGGTACATTACAAACAGCAAATAGAAAGCGATAATATCACCAGAATGAGGCATTTTGTTCCTAGTATGGCACTGCAGACAGTTTAACATTGTTCTCTCTCAAAATTACCAAGCTCGATGTTTCTTAGGAGCAGCTGCCTGTGTGGAGCATGGGACTGAATCGGGGAAGTCAGGCAAGTGTGAATTCAGAAGTACAGTAATTGGGATAAATAGCATGTGTGATATCTTCAGTGTGCCTCTAACTCATCATCCTGCAGCTACTGTTTGTCACTTAAGTGGAATCCTAGAAACGGTAACCCTAATAATAACAAATGCTAGAATGCTTATTTTACTAATGATAACAACCTGAGTGTAAGGAAACAGCTTTCAAGGGGGCTGTGCTGAAAAATGTTCTCATTTATTTCCTTTCTGTGGGTAAAATGGGTTGCAATTGCTGGATGCTTCCACATGGACTGCAGCTGGCTACCTTCTCTTCTCAGACTTCTGCTGAGCTGCAAGACTTAAAGCTCAGTTCGAGACTCATCCCAATGCTTGCTTGATGTACACCTTAAGCATGATATAAAGCAGGACTGAAAGAAGCTGCTTCTGCTTTCATTCTGTTTTCAGATCCTGTGCTTGGACTGTTACAGTTTTTGTGTGCCTGTGAGGTGTGCTCCCTGGGTTAATTTTATGTAGGAAGAAGGGACTTCCATACCCACTGTCCTTACTACTGCATGTCAGCACATTTCACAAACCCTGCAGCTAGGACTGTCCATTCATGTTTTACTTTAAACCTACCCTGACTTCCAGATTCTTAATCACATGAGACTAAATGTAGAATTGCAGGCAGTGGTGACTAAGTAGGAGAAATGTTACCTTCTTATTAGCTGTTCCCGTCTGTGCTGTTGGAGACCTATAAAGTGATAGTTTTGATCTACTGTTGGCAATTTTTTTTTAATGCAGGTTTTATGCCTTGCTGGTCTCGTGCAGCTTTGCACACTGAGTTGCAGATAAGACTGCTGCAATTTTTTTTCCTTGAGTTTTCCTTTCAGCATTTTGATGCTTGCAGACTGCCAATGTCTTCAACTGCATAACCACTGCAGCTCTCCTGGAATTGCTGAGGAAAAGACCAAGGAGCCTGTTTGTTTTCTCTTTCTCGCTTTGGCAAGAAACGCTGTAGCTGAGCTGCTTTCCCTGGGAACTGGATGTCGTTGTAGTTGGTTGGTCGTGACTGACACATTTTGGCCCTGTATCAGGAATCACGGGTGTAGCCAGCATCCAAACACACTCGAAATCAGGCTTTTTTTGGTAAGAGATGTAACTTGATTCTGCCCTGGAGACCTTCCTTCTCCTCTCTATCCTTGGAAGCACAGCATGTCCCTGTAGATACCAAGCCTGCCAGTGCCCCCTTACCAGTATGACTGCAGGCTCGTGTTTCCTTGCCTCTCTCCTTCAGAGAGCTAACAGAGTTTGGCGGTGCAGGTTTATAATATGGCAGCTTCTTTGGAAGGTAAAAGAGGCAGGTGATTTCTTTGTGTGGCGTTCTCCCTGCAAGGCAGCAGTCGTGTTGAGTTGAGCTCTTGAGGCTGAGCATCAAGAGCAAAGGGGGGGAACCTCCACACTTTAATTACTGCAACATCTCTAAGTCATAATTCTCCTTACAAAAATAGTCTGTCACTATCCATTATCGCTCTCAGCTGGTCTTGCTGTGTTTGTAGTGACAATTAAGCTAAAGAGACTAAATGGACATGTGCAAATAACTAAATCTTTTAATCAATTAGAACCAAGTGTGGGACTGAGGCTTTCTGACACTATTGCAGCACAATCACTAGGCAAACCTGATTTGATTATGTTTTCTGACTGAGTGTTGAAAGCCTAATCAATTTTTGTGGCGAGATGGAACAGCTAAATAAGATTTAAAATAATAGGGTCTATTATTTTTGCATCTGAGGAGGAGGCAGACCAGGCAGTGACATATCCTGTGAAGAAATTGGTTCATATTTCTTCTTCTGTAACTTTATGATGTTTATACCTGTACTTGAAGGTTTCAGCTTTAACTTGTACAGTATGCAACAACCGAAGCTCTGTAAAGAGAATCTAAAGAAGCATGTGACCTACAGCCAGTGATCACAGTGAGGCCTGCAAAGTGAAGAGGTTTAATATTCTCTAATAGGAGGGGTACTTAATACGGTCATTAAAAAATTAGGAAGAAAATGAAAACATAGATTTAAACAAATGCATCTTCTCATTAAGTAACTTGACTCCAGAGGCTAAATTCTTCAGGGAAATGTGAAATATTCTGATATCGAAGGAAATGACAGTGCAGGTTTGTAAAACTTGGAACATGAGCCTGAAAGGTGAGAATAGGATCAGTCCAGGGCACAACCCTACAGGTAACTTTTGGGATAGATCCAGTATCACGGGATGATTTGGGTTGGAAGGGACTTAAAAGATCACCCACTTCTAACCCTGCTGCTGTGTGCAAGGACACATTGCACTGGATCAGTTTGCTCAGAGCCTCAAGTATTGTACTGAACCAGTGGTAACTAATCTTTGATTCAAATTTTCCACCCTGATCTGTGCTTTCTTACAAAACAATGCTCCTTATAGTGTGTTTCTTTGGGTGGACTGAGAATACTGGGTAAGATGGAATCAGAAACACAATCTCTTCTCCTTTCCCTTTGCCTACAAGGACCAGTGGTGGTCTTGCTGTGAAATATCCCATTATCAGCAGGTTCATCATGATTGTTGCCTGTCTTGAGGCTGTGTTCTGGGGCTCACAAACGCTTATTTAATCTAGTAGGTCCCAAGGAAGCAGATGTTTAAGAGGGACCGGTCTAGAAAGCTTTGGCTCCTACTAAAGTGGGTGTTGCATTTCCTCTTTCTGGTGTGTTTTAAATCACTTTTATGTGCTCCTTACAGGCTTTCAGCTTATTGCTAGTGACTGATGCTGTCAGCCAATTCATTCAGTGTGCTCTGGGTTGAGTTTAACCATCCTAGTGAAAACATTTCATTTAGATTATGTATCTCTAACCTGTCCTTGTCCAGTCTGAGTTCTCCCTGTTGCTATCGGGAGAAAGCAGAAGAAAAGGTGTAAATGGGGTTCTTGTCAGCATGGAGAAACATTAAACATCATTTGCTTGCACGTTGGACAAAGTTTTTTCTTAGTCTTCCTCTTACACCTCACATCATAGAGAAAGTCTTTGTTACTCCTTTTTCTATGTCCTTTGCTAGTTGTGCTTGATTTTTTTTTTTGCCTTGACCTTTCTGATTATGACCTGGTGTTCTTGTGTTCTTTCTTGTGCTCTTTCTTTTATTTCCATCTGGAGGGTCACAAGGTTGCAGAAGGGCCTGTGATTGTGCCAAGTTGGTTTGTTGTTACTCTTCATATTTTTGCTTTTTACTGCTGCAGTTTTCATTTTTGCCTTAATAGGGTTTTAAAACTTGTCAGTTCTCCTGAACTCCTTTGCCCTTGAACTCTTCTCCTCTGGGATCTCATCTGTGGGGTCTTGAGGTTCACTGAAGCCTGCTTCTTTAACTCTGTTCTTCTTTTTCCCTCTTGTCCCTTCCTAGGAACTGTTTACTCTCTCCTTTCATCATCGCTGCTACCACTGTTTCCTTACCTTCATATTCCCTGCTGGGTATCCATATCCAGCAGCTGATCACTGGAGTAAATGATGCTTTATGCTCATGCTGCGTTTTCCCTTGAAGTTTCTTGAAACCGTTCATAGTACTAAGCATTGCTTGCAGAATAGAGTGGCCATTTTAAGAGGATATCAAGCAAAAGCTGATTTATTAAAGTAATTCATAAGGGATCAGGGAGGGTATTGCGCTGCCCCACTGCAGCAAACACCTTCACCCTGACAGCCAGGGACGCTTTGGTAATACTGGTAGGTCAAAGGTCTGATGAGGGTGCGAGTAAGGCTGGATTGGAGGCAGTCTTGTTAGATAGAGGAGAGTGGGAGCAAGCTGGAAGCTCTTGTCTTGTGCAGTCTTTCATCACTCCGTGGTGGTGCTGTGGCAGTGATAGCTTGTCTCTGAAGTATCAAAGCAAACCCGTTTCATACCTGGTATCTCTTAAATAAGGGTTTTCTGGCATGTGTGGTTTGGGGCGTGTTATTTTGAGAAGAGAAGAAATACCATACTCAAGGCGTGAGTAGCTGAGAAAGCAGATGCTCTGGAGGGTCCCAGAGCCTTCAGGGGAATGGGAAGGTAAGAGTGAAGTTCTGTCTGTGCCAGGGACTGTGAAACAATTTCAGCAGCCGCTGATGTTGCCCCCTCCCTCCCCATTAGAAGAGAAACTGCGTTTGCCAAATAAGCTGCTTTGCAGACGTGACCTGGTATGGCTATTAAACAGTTAGAATGTGTTAAAAATTCAAGGGCTGTTCATCACTAGTAATTAATAACTGTCCTGTGTGCATCCTGTGGCCTGTGGATTTTCTGCCAACTTGCACTATTAAGTATACAAGGTACAAGTTACATAGTTAAACATGTAAGAGTTTTATAAATGCCTTTTATAGCTGGATCCAGAAAACTGTGTTGGCTAGCAGAAAAAAAACATGTTTAATATAAACTGCAAGGTCTGTTCTTATTTGGAGCCAGAAAGGAGAGGGGCATGTCAGTAGTGTTCAAAGGTGGCAGCTGAAAAGTGTCAGAAGCAGGATGCTGCTAAGAATTTCTTGTTGCTTTTTAATATTATTAAATAATACCACAGTCCCCAGGGTGACAGATAGGTTCTTCCATCTATGTTACAAATGACAGTGAATAACTCTGTTTTTTCCTTCAGGCATCATACAAATCCAGTGGGCACAGAGTGGCGATGGAAAATGGACCAGCCTGAAATGATCTTGCAGGAGGCTCTTGAGAACCACCGGAATATGATCAGGCGGTTCAAAGGTAACTTCTCCCGCTTCTTCCCTGTTGACAATGCTTTTGAAAGGTAGCCAGCAGAAGGAACTTTGAAGCATAGTTGAAAATGTTCTGGTCATTTGTGGAATACTGGGAAGGAGTCATCAGACTTGTAATATCAGAAAGATGGGTAAGTGAGAAGAAACTTTGGCACGCGTTGTTTTCTGAGATGTTCTGCCTTGTTTTTAACATGAGAACATGAGTCAGCTATTGGGTGACTGCTGCTGCCTTGAGGGAGCAGAATGGATTTGGCTGTTTTGCATCTTGGTAGCTGTCATATCCTTTTCTTCAGTGTTCATGGAGGCTTCCACAGTGATTAAAGCTGACCTGGGTAATGAGGAATCTTGATTATTACGTAAAAGTGAAGGTAATTAGAAGGCAAAGAGAATCAATGTCTAACCTGAAAGGAAGTATAGTGCCCAGCCTTAATCCCCTGGGAGTTTTTGTGTTAGATCTGAAACTTCTAGACTGTATTTTTCTCATTAATGAGTGAGCAAAAACATTCAGGGTATTATTTTCAGGAATTATTCAGGTCTCCTATGTGTGACTGAAACTGCAATTGCACAGCATCTCAGAGAAGTACTGTATTTTGCTTCTCGCAGGAACTCCTTGTGAGTCTGTTATTTATTCATTATGTATCCATAGATGGTTGGTTTTTTTTCTTTATTCCCGAGTGTCATAAACTTGGTTTCTCTGCCCAGGTCAGCATTGTGCGGTGGGAGGGCTGGCCAGCTTGGCAGGACAGGTCTAGGGCTCTGCTCTTGCTAGCTGACAGCAGAGGCTGCGTGAGCAGCAGGAGTGGAATGAAGCAGCTATAAAATGTGCAAGTTGAGCCTTAGTCTTGGCTGTCATTTTGGGAACCCGTTTGTTTATGTTGGCTGTGCACAGGGAGAACCCAGTGGATTAAAAATGTGACAGGCAAAAACCCTTCTGTCAGGAGAGCAGAGTTGCTCTGCCTCATTCACTGGAGTTACACGATAGGCAGGAAAATAACTCAAGTTAGGGCCTCACGAGCTTTATTTTCATCAAGTGGCTGATTTGAATCGTTTCAGACTCTTAGACCAGCAGCTCCAGTTCCCCAGGAACTCCTGTGCTGAACTTGCTAGAGAGCAGCCAGAATAACCAGACCTAGCTGCATTCCCCCTGTTGCACAGATGTGATCCAGTCAACTGTATCACAGTTTTAGAACTTCTCTGGCTAGGAAAGTGAAGGTGCTGTACTGGGATAGGGAAAAATGATGTTAAGTTTGTAGGAGAAGTTTTTCTTGGGGAAGAGACAGTGAGATGGGAGGAGTCATTGGAAGAGGTAGTTGGTCATTGGTGCATCTTCTTTCAGTCAAGGAAGACGCAGCTGTTGGTGCATGAAGCAGAGCCATCTGTAGAGAAGTACAGGTCTCATTCCCTACCCTGGGTGTTTCTTCAGCACTGAGGCTGTGTGGGGCGAGCCGAATGAATGCAAGGTGCCTGCAGCAGCACCGCTTGCCAGGCTGGGCCAGAGCTGCGGCAGGGTTTCATGGCTGCCTGTGAGCTCAGCTGATGGGATGCAGTGGCAGCACAGCAGGAGTTTGGGTACAGAAGGTTTGCATGGGGGATGAGCGTGTACGATGTCAGATTTTGTCTGGAAGGCTGTAAGAAAAGGTGTGTTACTTTTTCAGAGTGATAGATGGCAACATACTTCCTGTCTTGGGCACCTAAAGACAAAAGGTTTATTACAGAGAAGAAAAATCACTGAGAAAAACCCAGTAGGTTGCTATTACATTTTGTGAATTTTACTGTGTCGCTTCCCTGAGGTGCATGTGAAAATATTGTTACAGTAGAATAGTGAAAGCAAAATTGAGTTGAAACGCTGTGCGGTAAGCTTAAGCCAGGGAGAGTTAAAAGATGTGCAGTGTTGTGCAGGATGAAAGTCCCCTGCGTGCCGTGCCAGAGCTGCACTCTGTCCGAGTTGCAAGTGCCTCAGGCAGAAAACACAACGGTCTGCTTCTGGAAAGCTTAGTAGTGCTCTGCAAAGAGAAGGTTGTATTTTATTATCATTGATTTTAAAAGAAAAAAAAATACTCATCAAAAAACAGCGAAGTGGTGGCTGCTCCATTACTGGAGGTCTTCAAGGCCAGGCTGGATAGGGCTTCGAGCAACCTGATCCAGTGGGAGGTGTCCCTGCCCATGGCAGGGGGTTACAACTGGGTGGGCTTTAAGGTCCCTTCCATTCCAGAGAAATCTTAAGATTCTGTGAAACACCCACAAAGCGCCCCAAGGCTTGGGTGATGAGATGGAGGAGCTTGCTTGGTTCAAGAGGGAGTGTGAGTTGTGGCTGGACCCTGCAGAGCTGTCTGGGCTGCAATGAGGACTGAGGCAAGTTTCTAGCAGGGCTCTGTGCACATCTGCTGAGCTGTTGAAATGCTCATGCCCAGCCAAGCAGACCATTTGGATACTGGAGCAGAGCAGCACGGGGAATGTGTCTCAGCTAGAGAGGTTGTTGAGTGTCTCATAATGCTTTCGTAATGCTTCTTGGTAATGCCTGAAGCTGTTTGAATGAATTGACACTCTTTTTTCGAACCAGTAGGATGGTTTTGCATTCAGGTGCACACATATAGACATCTCAGTGTCCCAAAGAAAATGGAGAGCTAATCTGATGCCTTATTAGTTTCACGCATAGTGGTAAAATTGAGATCTTTTGAAGGAACAGGTAAATTCTTGGACACTATCTATTGTATGGAACATCCTAGAGGATAGCCTTCTAAGAGTCCCTGTGCATGCTTTAGAGGTGATGATATGTCATCATCTTCTCTTTTATTGTTGCCATAGTTTGTACTGTTTTTAAGGACCAGAGACGTTAGTTAATGTCACATAATTCTCTTTTAGAGTAACTGATGGAGAGACATCTTGCTGATAGGGAGCTGAGGCGGGAAGGTGTGAAGTAGTTTATTTGATGGATAAGTTTTGTAGTAGTGACTCGTAAATCTCTGTGCCCTTGCGAAGGACACGCACAGAATAGAAACATAACTGAAAAATAGAAGAGCGGGAGTCTCTGATAATACAGCCCTGGTTCAGCTTGGGGAAAAATGAACAAACAAAAATGCATAACCTGAACCAGGAAATCTTTAGACTGTCTGTGGGTCTTGCTGCGGGAGTGGACAAAACAGATTCCCTGTTTCCCTGGTCACTCGGACACTTGTGGTGACTGGTGTAGAGGTACTTGCAGAGGGGCAACCAAAATCTCTAGGGTGATGTATCAGATGATGTTTTTCTTTCTCAAATTGAAGTGCAGCAGTAGGAGAGCAGCTGCAATCAGCTTTTCAAAGGAGTTGTGCTGATGAAAGGAGGCTTGGCTGCATGCTCTGCTGAGACCTGAAGCTCCACAGGAGCCAAAATCTGTGTGCCACCACCTCTTCCAGAGGCTTCTCGAGTTCCTACAGCCTCAGGTTCCTGCATCTGTGTTGGACTTGCTGCATGCTGTACAAAATCTGCCCAGGCTCTGACTTTGAAGTTCAGTGACTGAAGGAGGCTCATCTACAGGAGAAGGGGTTGAGTGATGTAGCAGTATAGCAGCCAGAAGTGTAGGAGAGTCCCTGCTCTCCCAGGAATAACTACTACTCCTGTTTAATTTATTCCTGTCCAACTTGTGATTTATATAGTAAAATGACTGCATACAAAGCCTCTACTCTCCTCAGGAATGTGTTTACCATATGCTAGACCTGCTGTAAACTATTTGGGAAAGTTACTCTCAAACTTCATGGGATGTTGGCATTTTTTTCTGCCTACTTCTAAAGCTGGCACAGTAATAACCAGAGTCCAATTGCAAGATGTTGAAAGAGAAATTAATTAATTCCAAAAATGACTTACAGTAGCTTTAAGAATATGAAACTTAGTCCTTTAATCTCAGTGTGTGGTTGAGATGCTCCTTTCTTTTCACATAGAGTTCTCATTTAGCACTGTCAGGTTTCTATGGAATAATCATTAGTCCTGTCACTTATTCAGGACTCAACCCGGCTGGTTCAAAATGCGCAGCTTTGCTCTGAGTGCAAACCAGCTTTTCTGCGTGAGGCTGAAGCAATATCCGCAAACACCTCTTTTTATCTTGGCTTTGCAGCATAACATGTAATTTCTGTATTGCTTGAGCTCCAGCGTCTAGGCAACAAGAGGTGAACTGGGGACCTGGTTTCAAACTCAAGTCTTTGGTTTGTTTTTGGTTTTGTGTTTTAAAAAGACCAACTTCCAATCTAAAACCTCGGATATTGAGTACATCAAGGCATGTCAAGGAAATGTGAAGTGACATATTTGGAACAAAAGCTGGTTTGTAGTCAGATGATGTCAAATGGACTCTTGAGCACTCGGTGGGATGCAGATGGGCTGGAAGAATATTTGCCTCTCCCCTGCCCTCCTCAGGGTGTAAATATGGCTCAGATCAGTTAAACCTCGAGACAGCATTTTCATGTGGACAATACAGTTGAGCTTGTATTTTCTTCTTTGTTCTGAAATGTCTCTTGCTGTTCAGAACAGTGTCATGAGTTGCGTTTCTTTTTTGAGTGCATCCTCTGTGCTGTTGCTTTTCATGTGGTTTCCAGTACGGATTCAGAGCCTGGTTGTTGACACTCTGCTCAGTGGAGTGTGCCCAGGTCCTCTGGGGACCTTCATGGGGCTGGGAAGCCAGCGGGAATGAGCAGTGGAGACACATAACCTGCTCTTCTTTTCTAAGATGCCTGCTTGAAGTGGCATGGAACCAGCTGTTGTTTTATGCAGCATGATTGAGGCCTTAGCAAGGAAAAGCTTGACTCAAATGCTACTAGAAGTTGTTAGCAGTAGTTAACAGGGCACATAAAGCCCTGAACTCTGCATGTCAGGGTATGCACTGCTGTGTGAGTTCTGCTCAACAGGCGCTGGCCTGTCTACTGGAGCTCCCTCTTGTTCAGGACAGTTCCAGCTGGTTTTGCTCAGCCTTCTGTGTGCCAGAGTGTATTTCAGATATGGATTCACGGTTAGGGAGGGTGATTTAGTTGATTTCAGCTTGTTCTCCCTTTTTTTGCAGGTGTGCCAGGAGTAAAAACAGATCTCTTTGAGGAAGCGATGACAGCAAAGCACTGCGCACTCTCACTGGTGGGAGAGCCCATCATGTACCCAGAGATCAACCGCTTTGTGAAGCTCCTGCACCAGCACAGCATCTCTAGTTTCCTGGTTACAAATGCACAGTTCCCAGATGAGATTAGGTAAGAACTGGATGAAATATCTCCCTGCTAAAACATTTGAGTGCCGACCTGTGTTTTAATTCTGTTTTATTGCTCATCAGAATCAGCTCTGCATCAGCACTGACAGTGAAAAAGCCCATTCGGCATCTGTTTGTTTTTAACCTCAGTCTCCCTGTGCTCCTTCTTGTCTCTTTCTCTCAGTTTGATTTTCTTTTCTGTGTCTCTTAAAGTGTGATTACTTCCGAAAGTGAAGGGAATGTAATATAGTACCTCCTGGAGGTGTGAGGGAAGGAGAAGAACAAGTGAGCTGTGTTTTGTGCTCGGGCACATGGATAACTGGTGTGAGTGTTTCTGACAGCCAGAGTGGGAGACCAAACTCATAAATTGCCTTTCTGGTTTGTGTGCTTCTCTTGCAGTCTGATCTTTGCTCTAATTCCACAAGACCAGCTGAAATGGCTCAGAGATCTACTCAGCCCAGTGTCTCTGGGATACAGGATAAAAGGAGATGAAAAGGCATACATATGCCCAAAAGCGGAATCGGTGGTTTTTAGCCTCCCTCTTGGAGAGTCTTGAGCTAAATCTTCACAGTGGACTGTTAAAGAGTCCTTACAAATGCAAAGAATCTATTTCTGATGGTCTGAGCGTTCAGGCTGCTTTCAGTGAAACTTGAAGCAATATAACAAGGAATAATGCTGACAAAGTCCAGCCCTGGAGTTATGTGAGCGAATGAGCGGAGCTGTATGCAGGGTGGTCTTGGTGTGTAGTTTTGGCTCAGGGCCTTTCTGTTAACGCTTTCTGCTAGAGCTTCCTTTTCACTTCCTTCTTCTGGTCTGAATATGGCAGTGAAGGGGGAGGGTATGCAATTTCTGAGTGAGTAATTATACACTACAAAGGCATTCCAAATGATTGAATAATTGTGTAATCAAGTTACTTTAAGTCATGTATTATATGCCTGATAGACAGAAATTGCGTTTTCCTAAAAATAGCATTTTGTAAAGAGAGCACACATTATATTTTGAAGATGCATTTCATGGGACATGCTGAATGTTTTTAAAGAGAAACAGAAGAGAAAGTGCTAAAATGCTAGTCTTGCTGTCTTAAAAATGGCAACTGTTCTTTGATCCATCAAAGCAAATAACTGGCTTAATGTGGGAACTGAAGGACGCACCAAGCTCACTTTTCCATTGTCAGCAGAGGGGAGCTGTATTCATAATATTAGACCTGAAGTAGGCAGCTCAACCTCTAGCACCCAGCCTGGGGGGCTCACTGGGCTTATGCGAGGGGCTCTCTGGCTCTGCAAACCCCCTGGCTGGTTCTCCAGCATGGAGCTGCCTGTGCCTCCTTCCTTCTCTCCTCTTCCTTCTCTTCTGCTCCAGCTCCAAATCTCCAGATCCACACATATTTCCATGAAGCGATTTTATAGCACATGAGCTCGTATTGAACAGTTACCTGACTCTTGTGCTCTTCTTGCTCTTGTTCCTGATTAGTGACTGAACAAGAACCTGTGCATATGTGTTTGCGTTTATAAGCATTAGTAATAAAGATGAGCAGATGCTTATTATTGCTTATAAAAATGAGCTTTTGCTTGTTATATTGATGTTTCTGTTCTGTGTATCACTGACTGGGCTGTGTCCAGTCTGGCTTGTTAAACCACCTCATGGCTGGTGGCCTGAAGTCAATTTATTGCTCTTGAGTAGTGCTATACTACTCAATTGTCCAAGTTCATATGTGGTAAATGCTATGAACTTGATCTGGATGGAATCTCAGCTATCTAAGCCAGCTTAGAAATTATAAGCAAAAATTAAGGAGGAAATTTGGAAAATCTGGCCTAGTACTAAATTTCCTGTAAAATATGAAATGTATCTGTGTTCTGGGAACTGCAGTTTGTGCTCTGCTTCTCCCTGCTGCCGGCTGGACCCATGACTGCTCTTATCCTTGTTCCCTGTTGACAGGGTATGCACGAAGTTGTCCTGGCTCCAGTCCTGGCCATGGCAGGACCTCTGTTTTGGAGCAGTGTGGGGTAGAAATATCTCACTGGCATCTCTTCTATGTCTTTAATTTTCTCTATAATGGTGCTGAGTCTGTCTCTTGTTTGGCCTTTAGGATTGAAACCCTCAGAGAAGAGACAGTTTTTCTCTGCTCGTGTTTTGACAAACATTCACTCCATCTTCAGTGAGGTCCTTTTTAATTAGGCAAACGCAGCACTAAGAAAAGAGTATTTTGGCTATGTTCTTTGAAAGTGAGCGCTTCAATCCACTTACGTCTAGAACATTTGATCCCTTTTGAAAACTGTGACTTTGGGCTGCCAGTCCAGACAAGCTCCTTTACAAACCCTTTTTAAACTTAAAATGTTAATTTTTTTCAGGGTTATTTCATTCTTATGTCTAAACATACACACAGAGAATATGTTTAAATAGGTTGCTTAAGTGGATTTTTCAAGTAAGTGGATTTTTCTGAACACTGAGTGTCTCTGGTTTATGTTCTGGACAGTTTTGTCACTTTGTCACCTTTGGGAAGGGTGAGGGAGATTGGTGTATTTTTAGTTGGTGGTTTTTGGCAGCTAAACAATAGTTTCTAATTTCTTCTCATCTTCTAAGGATCCAAATTGAGCTGGACTACAGCCTGCTCATTATCAGCCTTCACAAAAGATACTTGCAAAATGTTGTCCTAAAGCTCTTAAGAGCTCAAATGTGACATGATGCCGTTAGGATGCTGTTGTTCTTGTCACGGAGATACTGGGATGGAAGATGCCTTTGTCCTGCTCACCCAGTGATTGACAAACTCACGGCTGTGCAACCACCCAGCAGGGGTGATGCGTTACACTTTCTGGCTTTATCAATTCTGTTTGTAGCACAGGAGCTCGTTTTAGGTTGTTCCAGTCATTGTCCTTCATTATCCCTTTGCTGACAGACTGCAGCGTTGCTACTTCTTCTTTGCACCCTTGGGGCTTATGGAAGGGATTAGATTTGACTCAGGTTCTTCACGCAGCAGAGGAGGTTTAGTCTTTTGGAAGTGACCAGTGTTGAGCTCACAGATGCTGTGCTTACACTGGCACTACATGACCAGAAAGACTTTACTGCAGGATTTATGTGAAATAAGAGGCTTGGAAGTGGAAGGAGAACGTGTTGGAGGATTGTGCTTGGTTTTACTTTCTAAATAGCTTTGATTTCCCTTCAAAAAATTACTTGACTGATGATGCCAACTGCAGGTCAGGTAAGTTCAACATGTCCAGCAGTAGAGAAACTGGCTGAATTACGTCTGTGCTTCTCTTGAATGGAATTATTTTTCCTTGGGTCAGGGCAAATAGAGCTTGGGGAAGGGACTGAGCTTTATGGTTTCTAACCATGAGGCCTTTGATGAGAAGCAGAACCTTTCACTGCCTCACATGAATCCCGTCAGCATCCTTGAGAAGCCTTTTTGAATGTTACAGCTACACTGGAGTGAAATATGTTCCAGTTGAATGAGGAAAAGATAATTAAAATGTCAACCAAGACCTCTGTATTTGATGTGCTTAGCTTTGGGGTGTATTATTTTCTGAAAGTAGGTTGTAACTTCTTGCTATTATGATGGTCACTTGGCAGAGATGAGCCACTGGACTTTGATAGCTTTCCCTGTAAACACTGTATAGTTCCTATCACTGCTGAGCAGAGCAGCTTGTTTGGAGATGCTGCATTTTGAGTGCTTTGCTAGGAAAACACCAGTTCAGCTAGCAGTCACGTCTAAAAACAATTCCCCTCTCCTTTTTATTTCCAAGGAACCTTGAGCCAGTAACGCAACTGTACGTCAGCGTGGATTCCAGCACCAAAGAGAGCCTGAAAAGAATTGATCGACCCCTCTTCAAGGATTTCTGGCAGAGATTTCTAGACAGTTTAAAAGCCTTGTCTGAAAAGGTACCTGGTTAAAAATAGTTATTTAACTTTTTTCCCCTTTTCTTCTGCACCATACCTTCTCAGGACAAAAGCAGAAGATGCAGAGGCTTAATATAGACTGTAAAGTGGATGTATTGGGAGAATATTTATGTGTTTCATAGTTAAAGTCCAGCAAGCTTGATCAGTTTTCTGTGTTGGGAGGTATTTAATCTGAAGGGGAGAGCAGAATGTGTGTCAAACGGGGCAGTAAACTGCTGTGAATGTAGGGTGAGATCATAAAATAATAGATGAAACGTTTACACTGAAAGCAGACTGCTGAAGGAAAACTAGAAATTCTGGGAAACCTAAGAAGAGTCATAAATTCCCATGTGGCACTTGGCATTGGTTCTCAAAGGTTGCCTTGAAATTGCTGTACGTACAGGACATGAAAATGTGTGCTGGAGTTTGAGATTCAGTTGCCTTCCTGCTTGTAGAAATAAACACATCTACTTATTACAGTGACATTTAGCCAAAATAGTGGATTTGAGCACAATAGCAAGGATGCCCTGTACACTGCCAGTGACTTGAAGCAGTTTGTATCCATCTGAGACAGCTGAACAGTGACCTGAAGGCCCATGGGATCACGACTGCTGCTGTCAGCTTGGAACTTAGTCTACCATGTAATGGTTTGTGTAGTAATTAATGAAGCACTTGTATTCCTGGCATCATGTGAATTAATAGGAATAGTGCTTCTTAAGCATACTTTCTCTCCCTTGTTTACTGATACTGTGCTCTCATGGAAGCAGGTACTTCTGTTTGCCAGTTTGGCAGAAGTTGACACGTTGCCTGTTGAGATGAACAGGCAAGAGAGACTGTTTCATTTGGATAATGAGTTTTCCAGCTTTCTGGGATGACAAAGTTGGACCATTTTCTGCCAAACATACTCACGTTACTAGATTGGAAGACTCAGTGTAACTGAGCGATACCTTCTTCTGCAAGGGCATGTGAGTAGCTTGATCAAGCTGTTTGCATGCAAGTGTGCTGGCTGATACTGTTCAGCAAAATCTCAAGCCAAACACTGAGCTTACTGAAGTCGGGTACAAACTTAAAGAGTTTTCTGTGCCAATATTGATGGCTGTGGAAAGGAGGGGATCTAAAATATTGAAGGCAAAAAATACTGAAAAAATCCTTTAGGGAACTTGTTTTTGGCCATCACTTCTTCCCTTCTGCGTCTCTTGACCCTGGATACATACAGTTCTTTCATTGCTATGTGTTGTCAGAAAATTCCTTGTGAAGAACTGAAGGTGAAAGTATTGGCAGGTCTGTCCATACAGCTAAAAATACTCTGGTCAAGGTGAAGAGGAGAGCAAAAAGCTCAGCAGCAGGTGCATTTTCTCCTCAAAGCAACTGCACTTTGGAGGGTCCTTGAAACACTGATAATGCAAGAAGCAATTAATAGTTGCTCCAGTTGGTTATACACTGTTCCGCCAGCTCCTGCTCAGCTGCATATTACGTCATCACACGTGAAGGACAGCAAGAAGTCATGGAGAGGCTGCTTTTTGTTAGGGTTTTTTTTTTTTTTGATATTACACATGGTGTAATATTTTAGGGTATCACATTGTACCCCCCAAATGATCTGGGACTGCTTCTGGGCAGAAGCACCATTCTGTTTTCCTTCTAAGCACGTTACTTGCTGTCCAGCTCTGATGTTAATCATAGTTCTGCAGGACCGTGATGAATGAAAGGTGGTGAAAGCTAATGCACCTGCTGATTTTTGAGAAATACAGCTTCTATTGTAGAATAGGTGGGGATGGATTGTATTGGGAAAGTGATGCTAATCTGTCTAGAAACAAAATACAAGTCCCATGTTTTCACACTGCCTGACAAACCATCCGGGCTGATTCAGTTCTCCTGAGACTGAGGCAAGCTGGTGTTGCAGCTGATATGAGTCACTGCTAATAAGAATCAGGGATAGGTTTGGCCTCTGCACACTTGAAAAATAAACAAAAATGGGCAAAGGGAGTTTTTAAAAACACAAGCTGTACCTTGCTGTGCTTGCTGTTGTGTTTGGCAAGTTCTGTTCCTGCCCTGGTCCCCTGCTTGCTTATCTGTCAGTGGGCTCTCCCTGTGGCTCTGCTGCAGGGCTGGGTAGCTTAAGGCTGGTCCTACTGTGGACTATTGATAATCTATAGGTAATTGGGGAAAAAGGAAGAGGAGAGGGCATGGTCCTAGATGAGAAAGGAGGGGAGGTGTCCTTTTTGGCTCTTCTCTTTCCTACCGCCAAAATGCAGACTGATTCTTGCTAAAAACTGAAAAGCAAAGAGGTGAGTTCTGAATTAGTTGTCCTAGTGAGAGGTAGTTAGACTGGTAATGATTTGAAGCTCCCAAGCCCTTAACAAAGGAGTGAATCTAATAAATGGTTCCCAGTATGATGGGACAGCACTGTACAGCATGTTGGTGACTGGCTGCTACGTTTTCTCTGGAAGTTCAGGAATAAAAGATAATCGATCTTTTGTGATAGTTCTTTCTGCAACAAGCAGCAAGAAACCCCCTCTTTATCTGCTGCTATTTGGAGCAAGTTTTTCCTTTCCTAGAGTGATTTTCGTTCAGATGATCTTTGTGTTAGTTTTTCAATGCTGAGAAATGCTTCTTGAGAGAGGAGTTTGTTAGACAGCAAGGCCCAGAAGACCCCATTTGTTTCCTCATGTCTCCTACCCTCCAAATGAATTTGAGAGGAGAAGACGACATTAACAGGTGCAGTTTAGAATGTGCCCTTTCCAAATGTCACATTTGAGAAGTCTTGTAGTCTTGTCCTCTCACAGATTTGAGTTCATTGGAATGATTAAGAAATTTCTTGACTTGGTAGGTGAGTGCTTGGAGGAAGCACTAAAGATGCGAGTCCTTAGTCTCATTGTAAGGATGAGGGACCTCTGTTCCAGTGGTTGAAAGAAATTTCTTCCAGCCATTGCTTTTTCACTATTCAAATGAGTGATGAGGTACAAATTGATAGCAAGAGTCCAGATGACTAGGAGGGAGGAGGTAAATTTTCTATCGCTTGCAGTTTTAAGATCAAATTGATGCTTTTTTCAAAAGTAACAAAACATGTGCTGTCTGAGCAAGAAAATAAGGAACCAATGTTCTGGTGGATGAAAACTCTCAGCAGTCAGACTTGTGACCCATTTGTGTTTTGACTTTGTGATCTGTTTCTCTCAGTGTTACCAGATCAGATTCTGTAGGTTGAGAAATTGTCAAAACTGTTGCCCATAAATCACCAAATGTTTTCTCAAGCGATAGGGATGTTGACTGAGACAAATGGAAATCACCCACTGGGCTGCTGATAAATGAAGTGGGGATGCAGTGACCCAGTATGATAAAAAGTGCTTACAGATTTCTACCTCAGCCCTAAGAAAATAACTGGAGAAAGGATTGTGATGGACATAGCAGCAGAACATGCCCTGTTTGTTGTTCTACATTACATTGCAAAGTCTGAGTGTGCTTTTTTCCACCTGTTGAGAGAGTAAGATGAGTCTTGAAGCAACTGGCTGCTGGTCCATGGATGTTTGTGGCCTTGATGAGCACCGAGAAAAAGGTCCCTGGTGTTGTTTCTTTGCTCCAAAGAGTCCTCTTCCAGCCTTGATGTGCTGTCACCTCTTCTGTCTGTCTCTTCTTGATTTAATCATGATAAATCCTGTCCAATCTGCTCCATACCCTACTTTGCAGTACTTGCTGTGCTGCCAGGCACCAAGTAGGCATTGCTGAGCAGCTTTAAGTTTCAGGGGCTGGGTGCCAATGTTCTTTTAAACGGATTGAAGCCATATACAAAGCGAAGGGAGGGGGAAAACCCTTCAGGTTAATAGATGTTATGGCACCACAGGAACTGATGATGAAGCAGAACCTTATCCTCCTGTCCTTCCAGGAGGGTCACGGAAAGCAAAAGAAACAGCTTATTGGCACTTTCTCGAGTTTAGTTAGACTCACGTCTTTAGACATCATACACACACAAATCAAGCTTTAGATCTCATGTGAAAACATGCCCTCTTTTTTTTATACTTCAAGGGAATTAAGATTTAATAGAGAAACAGGGTCATGGCTCTGTGAGTGAGGTGTAGCAAATATCTCTTTTGGTCTCTTTTTTTCATGTTAAAAAAAGAAAGGGACCATGCCCTGGTACTTGGTGCTGGTGAGACTGCACCATGAAGCCTGTGTTGAGTTTAGGGCGCCTTACTACAAGGAGGACATTGAGGTCCTGGAGTGTGTCTAGAGAAGGGGAACGGAGCTGGTGAAGGTGCTGGAGAACAAGTATTATGAGAAATGGCTGTTTAGCCTGGAGAAAAAGAGGCTGAAGGAGAGACCTCATCACTATCTACAACTGCCTGAAAGGAGGTTGTAGTGATGGTCTCTTCTCCCAACTGACAGGTAATAGGGTGAGAAGAAATGGCCTCATGATGTACCAGGGGAGGTTCAGATTGGACATTAAGAAAAATTCCTTCACTGGAAGGGTTCTTATGCACTGGAACGGCTGCCCGGGGAGGTAGTTAGAAGCTGAGCAGATGAGGTATTCAGGCATATGATTTAGTCGTGGACAGGTATGGTTGGACTTGATCTCAAAGGTCTTTTCCAACCAAATGACTCTATCATTCTGTGACGAAAAAGGGAACTCCTTAGCTCTGCTTGTCCTAGGATATCACGTATTTTACAGTACTGGATTTGATGCTGGTGGTTAGGTACTACTTCCTGGAAGGTCTTGGAGGAGATTTGTCCAGAGAGGCATGAAATGTAAAACCATCTCCTATTACCATCCTACAGTTTTGCTTTTGCACACTGCTTACAGGTAGTTCCTTTTACATTTCTGGATGATGAAGACACCAGCTTGCATATTTAAACATTTTCAAGCTTGCATCTGGTGCTGTTTACTTTAGTCTTTTTTTCTTTTTTTTTTGCAAGGTGATCCTTTCTCCAAAGTTACCCTTGGCTTCTCTGTGATTACAACCGTAGTGTAAATACATTGAGTTACATGTTAAGCACGTTTTAGTGCTTATTTTATAATAGATGACAGTAAGAATTGCTTTTATGAAAAGAGTACATTTGATTTGCATGGAGATTATTTATGTGGTTGCTGGGGGAGGGGAGCTGGTTTGTGAGCCTCATCTGATGTTTCTGAGCTAAGTGACTTTTTAAGGAGAATTTAAATATAAAATTTGCAACAGATGTTAGAATTGGTAATCAATTTTGGTGCTATAAATTTAGAAGGATTTGACTCTTCTGCACAGTAAATGCTCTCTACCAGCTGTGTGCTTGTTTAAATGGTTTTGCTAATGAGACTTCTGGTGTAAGCCTTCTGAAATGCGGTCTGATGAATTTTACAAAGGTACAGTGTTTAATGATAAGTTATTGTCTCTGAAATACATCGCCTCCCTTCAGTTTAGCTTACAGCAAGAAGCAACCCAAATGAGGCTTCAGTGAGATTCTTGGCCGCGGAGAGAGTGAAATCTTGTTTCTCCCGTCAGTTCCAGTATCTCTTGGTTTGCTTGCGGGCAAGGAAGGCAAGGGCTGGGGAAAATGTTCATAAACATATTTCACAATCAAAATGATACGTTATTCCAAACTGTTGGTTGTTACTGTGTCTTGTGAAGACAGGATGGTGGGGCTGTAGGGAAGGCAAGGTGCCTCTGGCCACCCAGCGAGCCTGAGGCAAAGGTGGAGGTAAAATCCAGGTTGTCTTAGTTCTTGTCCCATGCTTCTTCATTATTGCCTGGTGCTATGAGGCTGCCAGGCCTGTGGGCTATTTGTTTGCTGCTTGTTCTTACCAGGGGAGCAGTTGCAGCTGCAGAGAGGCTGCCCAGCTGCCACCCTCATCATTGGTAGAAGGTATTTCTTCGCCCTTCCCATGCGTTTTGGAAATGGGCTCTGGTCTCCAAAGTGAATGGGAGAAGCAGAGGGTCCTCCTCCTCCTCTTCTAAGTTTATTCTTCTCTTTCACTCCTTAACTAGCACGCATTATTTAGCTTGCCTAGCTTTTCTGCTACTTAACGTTTAAGAAGCATTTTCTATTCTTAGCCTTGACTAGAGGTGATCTTTCTTTTGCCTTGAGCTTTTCCTAGAGGCTGCATGAGAAATACTAGAGTTGGCTTTTAGAGAACTGGGTTCAAACCAGTCCCTTCCAGACCTCCTGGTATTTATTAACCCAGTCATTAGCAAACTGTTTCTCTCTTCCCTGAGGCTTGGTTCCTGCGTCCAGAATTCCCAGCTACCCCAACAGGCTTCTGTGCTCCTAGGGGTGTCTTCTCATATCTTCATTCTCTAGTTGTGAAATAGAGCAGTAGACTTCATATAAAAGCACCCTGAGAAGACAGAGCATGTCTCTGTGTGTCTGTGATCTCTTGAAAAGGAAAGAGCAAGCCTAAAACTCTGCTTGTGGCAACAAGGCAAAGGAAAGTTGTATCTGCACTTTATTTTAAAGCGTGTTTTTATTTAAGCTTATAATGCTGAAGTAACTGGGCCAAATGCCATAGACCAGGGTAGTGCAGAACATTGTATAATATTCCGTTCCGCTAAATGCATTAACTGTTGGATTTCTGTGCTCTCACTGACTGATTATCAATGGCTCTAGCATGATGATTCAGATCAGAAGCATTTATTAGGTTGATTGAATCTATTCATTTGACATTTCGTGAAAGATGAGCTGACAAAGCATCTGCAGGAGTGGTGTGTTTTCTCATCTTAGACAGTGAGTGTGTAATTGAGGTGAAAACACGTGAGAAAATTTTATGGGAATGTGGTAATGGATGTGCTTGTACTCCTCTGAAGCAGAGGAAACACTCATGTATTCTGGCAAATGCAATCAGGAAGACTTAACTGCTTTGAAGGGGGTGAGAAATCCCCTTGTAAAGGGTTAGTTACAATAGACCGAGTAGTGCAGGTACCTTCAGGTAGCAGAGGCCAGGGACTTGGTGCACGTGGCTGCTCCAGTGCTGCTGTTGACTGGTGGGGCAGGCTCTGGGAAGACTCTCCTTGGCCTCAGGGTATGATTGGGGTGCTTGGCTCAAACTGCTGCCGAAAGTGGTTTGAACTTATTTAGTTGGTTTGGGCTGAATCAGCTGAGGAGCACCCTGACCTCTTCCTCTGGTTCTCCTTTAGGGTAGAATCCCACAGCAGGAAGGTGACAATAGAGCTCGGGGAATGGTTGTATCTTCAGTACTCTGCTTGTTAGTAATCTTCTTCCTCAGTTCTCATTTCAGCTTTCTTGGCTTACTTGAGTGCCAGAGAGAGCAGAATCTGACTCTTAGCTTCCCTTGCCACATTGACTTTTAGCAATAAACCAGCTCATGTGAAGTAGTACTGTTTCCCCTTGTTGCATTGAAATGTTAGTGCCTTGGCCCTGTTATTTTATATGGCTCTCCCCCTTAAAAATCCAAAGACAACTGATGGTGTGAGTTAGTTTGTGACTTCTGACCCTTGCTGGTGGCTGTGATCAGTAGTGCCCTGTCATCCCTTATCTCCATAGCTGCTGAGGTACCCATCTGAAGCCTTGGTGACTTGCAAGCTGTGTGCTTGAGAGCCAAGTCCTGCGTTTTGTCCTTGGATGAAGCTGCTGGAAGAATTGGCAATGTGAGAAATGCAGGAACTACAACACAGGGATTCAACCTCCTCTGAAGCCGCTAAATTGCTGGAGCGTCTCCCATATGAATTTGTGGAGTTAGTCTCTTACATACTTGAATACAGAAAACTAGTAATTAGTAACAGTGATAAAAGGTCAACGCAAACAGGCAAATTAAAGGTGATTTACTTCTCATTTTTTACACAATTAAGGCCTTTGTGGTGGGTGGACTCAGCTTCTCTCAAATTTATTCAGCCATTTCTAAGTGCAATAGCTGGGTGCAATTAATGTGCTGACTAATTTGGTGATCTCCCTTTCTTGTTCACCCAGAAGAGCACTTGGCTGCTCATAAATCTCTTTGGTGGAGGAACTGATATTTGATGCACTGTAAATGACCTCCTCTTACTGCTTAGTTCTGACAACAGGAGCGTAGAGGGTATAGGTGGTGGTGAGTCCTGGAACTGGAGAGGTGATGATCCACAGTGCTAATGCAACTGCTTAGAGACCTGTAAAAATGTGTTTGCTTCATTGCATTTATTTCATTCTGGCTTTGTGTGTTGAAACTCACTTAGCAATCTTGAGTAGCCTTATCTCCCTGTAGGGCTCTTCTGAAGAGTCCAACTTTCTGTGAAAGTGGGAGGATCTCAAGGTTTTCTGTAGAGACTATGTCTCTAAAGAGTATTTTAATTTGAGATGTCAGAGTTTTGGGTAATATCAAGCATGTACGCACCAAGGCAGGCTCCTCAGGTGGAAGTAGAGGTTGCACTGTGTATCCAGAGACAATTAGGACTTCGCTCAACACTTTGTTGTGAGTTTTTTTTAAGAAGCAACATGATTTTTAAGTCCAAGTATCGGGTTCATAAAACCTTGCACGCTTCAAAGGTATTTATTATCGTTACAGACTGGTCTCACACTTTACCAAAAGGGAAAGACTGCGTAGCAAACAATAGACAAAAGAGAGCTTTACTAGGCAGCACGTTCCTGCCAGAGGCTCTGGCTGTGCCTACAGTCACCCAAGCAGGAAGCTGCCAGTTGTGTTCAGGCTTCCAGAGAGGAGGATACATTGCAGTTGTGGAAGGTGAGTGATTCCTCAGTTAGACGTGTGCCTCAGTGAAATGAGTTGAGGAACCTGGAGCTTAGCAGCAACTGTGTGGTGCCTCATGCACGAGGCTTACATTCAGGAGGATCTGTGGAGCTGCCTGCTATGCAGGAATAGGACCTGGCAGTTAAACCTCGATTCTAGCCCTGTTTTTTTTCACATGACAGTGGTTTACTTCTACAGCCTGTTTCTTTTTTGCACTGAGCAAATCCTTTTGATGCTGCTCTCAATACACCAGTGTGTGGTGGTCACCCAGTGGTCTTGGAGTGTGTAAAGCAGCTTGTAGTGGTTTTCATGTCAAGATAGGAGAGGTGACTGCCTTCAGTGGATTGTTGGATGCATCTTTGTGCAGCTGCAAGGGGACAAGAGTGCTGAGCAAGAACACAGGGCAGCTCCTTTGCAAGCAGAAGTGATGCTTGCCATGAGAGCTGCCAGCCTGCAGTCTTTCCAGATGCTGCTCTGCAATGCTGACCTGGCAGTGAGACTGGGGCAGCCAGGGCGGTAAACCATGCCAGCAGATGGGAATGATGGGGAAGGGGCTGAGGAGTTCAAGTAGTGCTGCCTGTTTTAAAGTGATGATGCTCTACAAATTCCTAGAGCATTTCTGTAGGGAGTAATCCTGAAAGCTGGCGCGAAATGAAAGGAATCTAGCTTCTTGAGGCTAAAACTCACAGGCAAACTGCTCAAAACAAAGAACAAGATATAAAGCCTGCAAGAGCTGCTCAGAGGCTCCCAGTGGTGCACCTGAAGACTTGGGTAGGTGCTAGCGAGAGGTGTTTGGAGGGAGGTTAGCAGTGGCCACTGGGACACTGCTGCGTTGCAGCATGATTGATCTCTAGACCCTGAGTGTGGTGCAGAGCATTGTCCAAGCACCGTTCATGGGTGACTTTCACAAGCCTCCCTGTGCAGAGCAGCATTCCCATAGAATCATAGAACAACCAGGTTGGAAGAGACCCATCGGATCATCGAGTCCAACCTTTCCTATCAAACACTAAACTGTGTCCCTCAGGACCTTATCTACCTGTGCCTTAAACCCCTCCAGGGAAGGTGAATCAACCACCTCCCTGGGCAGCCTATTCCAATGCCCAATGACCCTTTCTGTGTAAAACTTCTTCCTAAAATTCATCCCATGATTCTGGGATGGGGAATGCCCTTTTCCACATGTCACCTCCTGGCACACTTGCTCTGCCCCAGCCCTGGGACTGTGCTCTGTTCCCCAACTAAAGGTGGAGCTCGAGGGTTTAATAGGATGGACAGTTAAAGTGTTTAAAGCTTATTTACATTGCCATAATGTTTGCTTTAGAACCTAACTCCTGAGTTAGGGCTTTACAAGCGCAGTAGCCTTGCAAGGATTGTTTAATCAATAAGTAGGAAATTTATTTCAGGCTCCTTGTTTATGTTGTTCTTTGTTAAACAAAATGGGCAGCATTTTCAGCAAATTGTGGTGGGGCTTTCAGTTCTATTTTTAGATAATTTGGACAAAACCCAGAAGAAAAATATTATAAATCCTTTGCTTTGCAGACTGCGAGAGTGATTTTTAACGAGGTAATTATGTTTTTATGGCAGATTAATCTCTGCTTTCATTATTTGACTCTTGAAGTTGCATTACTGGTGTTGTTTCCTGAGATAATGAGGGCCAGTTTATACCCTTAGTAACAGTAGCCCCTTCCCAGGCTTTGGACAAGCCTGTGCTTGGTGTGCTCTGCTGGTCTGTTGGTTGGGTGTCTGTCGTGTCTGCGTTGCTGGCTGCTGCTAGGAGTTACACCCATGGTGGTGCTGACCTTTTGTCAAAGCGTGGATTCTCTTTTTACTTTACAGACATGGTGTCTCTTCATTTTTCCATTATCCTCCAATTGCTCACTTAAGCTGTTGTTATTACAGGATCGCTTAAAACGCAGTTTATTCTTCCTTCTTGTATCCCTCATTGCCGAGCAAAAAACCCTGATTTACAAAGATATTCTGTTAGAGCTCTGCAAAATTTCAGTGGGGAGTTGTTTTCCTGGCTGAGATTTTCATTTACAGAGGTCCATAAGGAAGTAAGGAAGCATCCAAGTCTTTTGCTGAATGTATAAATAACTGCTGGGATGGCTTAAAAATACTGCACACCTGGCAGCTGACGTGGGGAGATCGGGTTCCTCTGTTGGATCTGAAGATGTTGGTGAATATTAAGTTCATCCCTTAGCCAAAAGCGTTTGGCTGAAGTTTGGCTCTGTTTTTAAACTGATCTTATCCCTCATTTTCTTTTTTTGTACAGATGAATGCCGTTCAGGTTTGTTCTTTAAGTTTCCCAATCTGTGTGTTAAGATGTTTTGCTCATTAATGTTCGAGGCAGACTCTGCTCCTTGCCTTTGGGACTACTTCTCCTTGTCTATAGTCTGTACTTAGTATTGTCCTTCTCCCAACTCTCTTACGCTGCTGGATTTACCTCTGTGCCCTGTTCAGTGAGGTGTTTGGAGCGCTGCCTCTCCAGAACCATTAAACCGGATCAAAGAATCATAGAGTCACCAGGTTGGAAGAGACCCCACTGGATCATCAAGTCCAACCATTCCTATCAAACACTAAACCATGTCCCTCAGGACCTCATCTACCAATGTCTTAAACACCTCCAGCAAAGGTGACTCGACCCCCTCCCTGGGCAGCCTCTGCCAGTGCCAAATGACCCCAGATGCCACAGGCTGCCCTCGTCAAGCCTGAGGCTCTGTGATGCTAAAGGGATATGACAGTGTGCAGCTGGGGTTGGGAAATAGGGGCTGTGGGAGGTCCCAGAGGGTGCTTTTGACTGGTTTTACCTGTCACAAGGCTGACTCTGAATGCCTCTTCTCTTTACTATGGGTGACCGGGTGCAAATATTTCTACCCCATCCTGTGGCCTTGCACATGAAGTGCTGACCCAGATGAAAGTGGAGGTGTGTACGCAGCTTAGAGAGAAACAGTTTCAATGGTCAGATCGCAGCAAGGCAGTGATTCTCCTGGGTTTTGCATTTCTTTCACGAAGGGGCTGTTGTGCAGATGGGATGGAGCTGAGGTGGCCAAGCAGGTTAGCTGCTGGCCAAGCTCCTGTGCTCGTCCTCGTTTTGTGTTGAAGAACAGCAGCCGGAGCTGGACAAAGTGCTTGTCACTCAGTGCGTGTGGCAGGTTCCTGCTGCTGCAGCAGATGTGGCTCTGACCCATGTGACTGCTGCCGCGCTTCACTGGAGGAGCCCCATGCAGAAAAGGTTCTTATCTCACCTATATTTGGGAGCCTTCACAACCTGGGAACCCCTGTCAACCTTGTAGTTTAAGTCCTTTCAAAGTCAATGGGACTTGTGCACAAACTTAAGAGCATTGCTGAAATTTTTTATCCTGATGAAACAACTTCTTTAGTTTCCTGAGTTCACTTTCTGCTCAGATTTGAGCCCATCGCTGGCTGTGGTGATTTGGTGGCTCAGGGGTCCGTGGGAGCGCTACCCAGGCTCCTGCTGATGCATTTTCTGGCCCTTTGGTGTTAAACATACTCCTATTTCCCCAGGAAATCAATGATTGCCAGGCTGTGTGGTCTGTTTAACAGCAAACTGATGATTTGATATGATGTGTTTTAATGGTGTTCCTCTATTTTAAGTTACATTGCATTGGACTTCTTTTTTCCCTTGGTATAAATTTTACATGATGTTTCCTTGAAAATGCCCTAGAAATAATGAGAAGAAATAAATAATCACTGAAATCTAGTTAGTGCTGATTTACAAGAGTGAGCACGTTAATAACAAGTCCATGGAAAATGGATAAGCAGCAGTCATGGCTCTGGATTTGCTTGAGAACATTTCTAGGTCTCAGAACAAAGCTGCTGCTGTACTTTGTTTCCTTTCTAGAGATTTTTAACTAAATGAACTGATTAATTTTTACTGAAGTGTGAAGCAATAAAGTAGATTACAAGCAATAAGAGGTGAGTACAGGAAGAGTGATTGTGGAGGGGAATGCAGCTTAGGATGCTGGTTTAGGGAGTTACGGTAAGGAAATTTGATTTATTTTCTCCTTGCTTTCTAGTCTGGATTGCTTATTCTTGTGCTTCCCACATCAGCAAGACTTCTCACTGGCTGAGGGGCATCTCTGGTTTAAAATTCTGGCTTAGGAATTGATACTGGTGTGCTTGTCTCACTTCAAGATTTTCTTTTTATTTCCAAGCAGAATTTCAAAGCTCATCAATACAAACCAATTTTGTATGATATGAGAACAGTTATGTTGACTCATTTGTCTTTTAAAAATGCTGGTGCAAACCAGAGTCCATCTTTCATGTTTTTGTAATTAATATTCATGGCAGTTTTTTAATGTTATTGTCAGGGCTCTAGAAGAATAAGAAATTTTGTGTGGCTTTCAAACCTGGTACCTCAGAATAACAATACTTTATAGAGACAATTTTGATTCTTAGACTTGTGTATTAAAACAAGGAGTCACATTCTGCTCTGCTCTTTTGCCTTTGTCTGTGCAGATTGACTTGGGACATGGGTGTTGAGATGTAGAACCAACCCCTCATCATTTGGACATGTGCACTTTGTAATTGGTTTTATTACCTCATTCGCGCAAAAAGAACAAGAATTGCTTTTGCATGGAAAGACAGAATTGGATTTGTGTTGGTTTTTGATTTTGTATTTGCTTTTATTAAAACCATCTTGGTTTCCTTGGCCTCGGAACTTGAATGTTTTGCTGAAGCCAGTATTGGATCTAAAAAAGAGAGTGGTGGTGATGAAGTTGATTTTCTTCCTCCACACTGGGGATAAAGTGGGGCCAACTTTACAAAGCGTAAGGTCCTGGGCGAGGACCAAGGGCTTCAGTGCTGATCTGCAGGTAAATGCTGGGGTTAAGCACGCTGACTTTTCCAGCAGTATAATCCAAGTTCTGAGCTTCGCTCTGGTTTACAGCAGAGTAGCTAATGTGCTAATTATCCTGTGGTAATGTGCACCTATTTTAGCAATGAAGACAAAGCCTCAACTTGCTTTAAACTGGTGTATTAATAGCATATGCTTGAACAATGTATGTTTTTAGTAGGTACCTACGCAGCATAACCTATTGAGGTTTTTTTGCGTTAATGACTGTATTAGCTTGAAGAAAGGAAGCTGAAAACTTTTGTGCTTTATGCTGAGCTACTCTTTGAAGGGAAAAAAATCTCCGCTGTGTAAATCTGCCCAGCAGAGTGCTCTCAGGTGTTTGCAGTGTGACTTTTAGGAGGGTGTCATCCCTCCAGGGCTGGTTTTGTAGTGGTAGATGAGCTTGAACGAAGCGATGAGCCCTTCATTTAAGGAAGGGTCTTGGCTGCCAGAAGAATAGATTAAGTTGCTGTCCTTTCAAGGACACTGAGCGTTTCTGTAATGATGGTGTCCTGGTGTGTGATGGGTTCCACAGCTTATCTACAGAGCTTCAGGGAGCCTGGAGACTCAGTAGTTTGGGACTTGGGAGAGGCAGAAGTGCTCTCCAGTCCTCTTACAGGGACTCTCTCTAGGCTGAACAGGAATGGTTTGGAAGGCTGTGAAATATAGGATGTGTGGCATTTGAGATTTCCTCTTTCTGTGTTTTTGCATCTTTTACCCTTCACGGGGTTTTATGCATAAAGATGTGTGTTATGGAATATGGTGAATAGATACTTGGCTGCAGGGTTGTTTTTTTGATCGTTTCCCTATGACAAGTAATTTCCAAGTGTGAAAATTGCTTTGATATCTTTATTCAGGACTCGCTCGCTGAGTAAGGCGTTGCATAACCTTAACGAGGGAACCAAATCAAGTCTTTGGAGAGGACAGCTTCTCCCTCAGCAGGGGCTGTGGGTAAGGAGGGACAGCTCATCTGCTGCAGCCACGCAAGAGCAGGAAACCTGCTCTGGGCACTAGTGCTGTGCTGGGGGATTGCACGGGCATTTCACTTTTTAGGCTGTTCAGTATCATGACCAGAGTCAGTCCTTGCCAGCTGGGGAACTCTGAAATATGTCATGAAGTTAGTTTGCTGGTAGAGCCTTTCATTGAAGGGAATAAGAAATGTTAGTGAAACAAAGAATCTAGCTCTTGAAGCGGTTTCTTTTTCTTTGTCTTAGAACTGAAAAAGATCTCTGGAGTTGTGTGGAAGAGAGCAATTTTTTTTAGAGTCTGTACCATAATTTCTTCTCTCCCAAGTGCTTTTTCTATTTAAGCAAAGCAGTGTTTCTATTGACAATGTTATTTTATTACTTGAGTTTCAATAGCTGCAAAATATGGATTTATGTTGAGTTGTCTGTAAATGAAGTGCCATTTTTCTAGCAATAAAATTATTTCATCTATATCCAAGGAAGATACAAGCATTCAAGATTGAAATCTGAGGTTTGTGTTTACTTCTAAATGGTAGGATATTGTTACTTTGTTTTATTAAAAGAGCAATTTCAAGTGACACAATCCAAAGTAACAGTCTTGTAGCATATCAATGCACGCTTTGGAGGAGATTTGTCTGCTCTTTGCTCTTTGTCTCAGCCTTCTGAGGTCCAGTTCTACTCTTTCTGCTTCCCTGACCCGGCTGGAGACAGGAGTTGCTCCTATGTCCCAGCTGAACTCACATCTATCCATCAAACCTGCTCTTTGCAGCACGATTGACGTGTTCACCCCTCCCTCTTCCTTCTGAGATAAGACCTGGGATGTTTTATGAAGAATAATTAGATTTGTTCTCCAAAAAGATAAATGTTGAAGAGGAGGGAATTAAAAAGAAATGATAAAAAAAAGCCTCAATCCTTCTTGCTTACTGAAGCAAGCAGGGAGCACTTTGTCAAACTGACACGTGAATCCTTTACTTTAACATGTGGGCCAGCGGATGCTGGGGGAGCAGTGTCACCTCGTGGGCTCAGTCTCGCTCTGAGGTATGTTGGGTGGTTTGGCTTTGAGATTTGGCCACAGGCAAAACTTGCACATGCAGAAAATGCTGATTTGCATATGCTATAGAACAAGGAGAATTCTAGGATGGTTTCAAAGGAAATCAGAACCACCTTGGAAACAGGCAGAAACATCAGTGTTGCTTCTTGCTGCTCCAAGGGCTGAGCTTTGCACTAGGCTGAGTGTATCTGGGTTGGATGGGAGGATTGCCCTGCTGCTTTCCAGGCTGAGCTGTCACAGTACCTGGTGCTGTTTTGGGGTGAGCTGCTGAAGGGCTGCAAACGTACAGCACCCTGCAACTTGTCTAGGGCTTCACCTGAGTGTCAGCTGCCCTACAGAGGACAGGGGGAAAGAGCTGCATCCCCAGCTGCTGACCCTGATCGTGGCTTTGAGCACTTGCCCTAGGGATCATGGATCTCCATCTGGGCATCAAGCTGTTGACCACTAGTCTCTGAATGCAACTGCCCAACCGATTCCTTATCCACTGAGCAGTCCACACATGAAATCCACATCTCTTCAATTTAGTGAGAAGGATGTGGGGGACTGTTTTACAGGAGTCCAGATAGATTACATTCCATTTGAGGGAACCTTCTCTAACAGCTGCTGCGTTGTCCTTCATGGAGGTTGTCTACATGCTGCTTCCTCCTGAAAAAGTACATTGAGGAATGTCTGTAAGTCCTAGATGGGCAGGATGGGAACTGTCAAGATGGGAGGATAGCTTAACAATCTTCTAGTTCAACCCTCCTGCTCAAAGCAGGATCAGCTGGAATGGGTTGGGTATGAATATGGCCAAGCATGGAGTCTCTAACTTCACCTGCCTGGTGTTCAGTCACCTTCCCTGTAGAAATTTCTCTGTAAAAGGCAATTTTCCATGTTTCAGCCTGTGCCTGTTGTCTTGTCCTTTTCCTGGGCATTCCTGGGAGAATTCTGACTCTATCTGCTTTATTTACCCCACAGGTATTCATGTATAAGAAAATACGTTGTCTTTGTCCTTCCCATCTCTTCTTTTCCTTTGCCGATGGGCATATGTGGTCCTGCTGGCCCCTGAAGCTGCAGGCTGATCACCTGCCTCAAGAGCTTTTGAGCATCAAATAACTTCAGTTCCGTCATCCTCGACCCCTTCGAAAAGTTCATTATTGTATTAACTTTTTCTTTTCCGCTGATGTTATTCAAATGATTGTCTGAAGTGAAATAATAGTTGTTTTCCTGGAAACACAGGGCAAAAAGCATTGCAGTCTGATTTTTATATCCTGACAGTTTAGATCATTAAATTCTCAGGGCTTAAGCTCTTATTTCTTGTTTTTCAGTGCTTCCAAGAGGATCTCCTGGGGCCCTATTGTACAACCAAATACAAATAATACATGAATAAAACAGGATTGTGTTTGTACTGCTGGCAGGCTGTAAGGAGTGCTTACATTTAACATTCTGTGGAATTAGGCCCTTAGTCATTTTTGTCCATCACTTCTACACTTCTTTTAAGTGGCTTTTGTCTCTGCTCAGACCGTGCTTGAGAGATGTTGCCCTCTGGAAAGAGTCTTCTTCAGTCGCAATATTAATTTCTGATTTTATTACATTTTCTGTGTTCTTTGGCAGTGTTTTAGTTTCTTTACCTGTTTTTCACCACCAGTTGTGTTTTGTTACTACAGTTTTTGTGATAGTTCAGTTATTGAAGTGATGGATAATGCACCCAGGCTGCAGTTATTACTTGTCAGTTAGTGCTGCCCTATGGGACGAAAAACCCCTTTAATGCGCTTGTAGCAGATTTAGTTTTATGAAGTAGTTGAACTTTAAAGTTGGACTTCTAAAATTATCTAGGATGTGTATTAGAGAGTATTAAAAATGAGATTTAAACAGGAGGAAAAAAACCTACCTTTGTGCAGACCTTCATTGCTGTAAGAAGAAACACTTGTAGAAGCATTGTACTTAATGTATGTTAGAAAGTCATAGAATCATAGAATGGTTTGGGTTGGAAGTGACCTTACAGTCCATCCAATTCTACCCTGCTGCCATGGGCAGGGACACCTCCCACTGGATCAGGTTGCTCAAAGCCCCATCCAACCTGGTCTTGAACACATCTAGGGATGGGGCAGCCACCACTTCCCTGGGCAACCTGTGCCAGTGCTGTGATGAAAGTAAACTGATAATGTTCCATCCTCTCCGCAAAAGCATTTTGCAATATCACATTTAGTTGGCTCTGACAGTGTCTCCTGTGTTCAGGCTGAGCTTTAAACTGGTTTTTTTTGGTGGCACTTTGTTTTTAGTCTCTCTGCAGAATGAGTGAAAAATAAATCAGTCTTGTTTCCTTGCTTCTGCTGATGTTTGGAGTTGGATAGAGAGCAAACTCTTAAGAAGTAAGCATGGAGAGTAATTAGGGATCAACCCCTAATACACGTTTTTTAAATGGTAGAGGGAAGCAATGAGATGGTCCCAGCGGCTGCAGGCAGCAAGGTGCTGGGCAGAGGTTGTCCCCACTCACCCTGGCTCACAAGATAAGTGGCTGGACTTTAGACACCAGAGGAAAGAGGAGAGGGGGCTGCCTTGGCAACTGACTGACTTCTCTGTGATGGGCATTGCACGTGGCTGTGCTCAACCAGCATAATTTTTTTTTTACAACCATTTGTATTTTTGCTGGTCTGGTTGGGCTTTGGTCACATCTGGGTGTGTGCGTGTCCCCTGGGTCTCAGCCAGGAGTGCCCGTGTGCCTTCATTCCAGCTTTCACACCAACCTTCATCTATCAACCTTTCTTTTTATTGATGGCAGCTACTGGGAAGCAGGGCAGCTCTTCCAGTTGCTGTCAGTAACTTGTGGCCTTCCCTGAACCTGCCCTATCTGCTCTGGCAGTTGCAGGGACTGTTTGGGAAACAACCAGACATATATAAAAAGTTGACAAGTGCTGGAGGCTGTTCTTGTGATCCCAGGAGGACGCTGGGATCTGAAGTCAGCCCCATGTTTAAGAACCTTGGAGGACCTCAGTCTTCTGCAACTGCAGAGGATTGATCCATGTGTGAAAGAGCATACAAGGAACTTTACTCCCTGTTGCTGCCTGGAGAGCTGTCCTGGGGAGAGAAGTCCTAGCAATGGCTGCAAGTGTAGTGCAGAGGAGTGGGGAATAAGCAATGTGTTTCCTATTTAGTGGTGATCTTTGCAATATGATTTAATCAATTTTTAATAAACTAGGCTTGCTTTTTTGAAATAAGTTACTTCTACATTTTGGCAAGAAACATGAGCTGCATGTGGTCTCCTCTGGCACGTTCATGTGCGAGCAAACCTGTGTCCTCCCCACAAAACCACAGGATGGCTCCTGTGAAGTCACAGCAGCCATCAACCTCCAATCAGTTGACTTCAATTTTTGCTGCCAACAAAGATGCCCCTAAATTTTTTATTGCTGTGAGCAGTTCATTCAGCATCAACAACATGTTTTCTGTCCTTTTGGAGGTCTCATAAAGGAATTGAGCTTTGGGAGAATGCTTGGTGGCATGGCTCAAAGCTTGCTGCAGACAATGTGGCAGTGCTGTTCATCACACTTGTCACAAATATGTCCTTCAGGGTAGCAAATGCCCTCCTGAATGACCAGCACTGTGGTTACCCAAAGCCTATGCCCTCACTGCTCAGCAGAGGTGATATCCAAAGCACATGTGGATCCACTTCACATTTGGGTTGGGTATAAACATTCTTCATGAGGCTATAGGAACTTTCCATACATCTATTGATATCATTCAATGCCCTTAATTGTACCTCGAGACCAGTTTTTACCTGGTCCAGTCTCTCATTATCTGTATGTTGTGCTCGCATTTCCCAAACAGCGAGTATCAGCTGGCTGAAGATCAAGTGGATATTCTAAGGCTTATAATCCATAAGTCCCCACAAAAATAACCGTCCTGGCACAATTCATGTTGTTAGAATTGATTCTGTGATTCTATAGATGATGTCCTGAGGGACATGGTTTAGTGTTTGATGGGAGTGGTTGGACTCGATGATCCGGTGGGTCTCTTCCAACCTGGTGATTCTATGATTCTATGAATTTCCTGCGTTTATTTCTTTGTGTTAAGACTGAGATTTTCTTTTGTTGAGCCTGAGTCCAAGCCTGGACTTTCTGGAGCAGGAGAATTTGATCCAGCCCTTGCTGCATCCTGAAGTCCCAGCCCTAGGATACAGCCTGGCCCCAACTGCGAAGTCTTGGGTTACCATGGATTTGTTACGGTGTTCTTGTGCTCTGGCTAAACTGCTGCTTTTGTCACGTTTTATGGTTTGTCGTGTGCCAGGGAAAGGAGTCTTGGGTTTGGCTGGGATAGAGTCAATTTTCTTCTCAGTAACTGCTGTGTTTTGGATTTAATGTGAGAATAATGTTGAGAACGGACTGTTTTAGTTGTTCTTAGGTGAAGTGTGTGCTTGGCTGGGATGGAGCTAATTTTCTTTCCAGCCACTGTTGGTTTTCTAAAAGAGAATAATGCAGAGAAATAAATTGATGTTTTTGATTGTTGCTAGGAAATCAAGGACTTTTCCAGTTTCCCATATTTTATGAGTAAGCAGGTGTATGATGCTGAGAGGAGTGGAGCCAGGGTGACTGACCCAAGCTGGCCAACAAAGTATTCCATGCCGTGAACACCAGGTTCTGTTTATAGGCAGGAAGTTTGCCAGGATGGACCCCTGGCTCTTGGCACTCTGGCTCTCGCTCGCCGGTTTCCAGAGCTCTGAATTTGGTTTCTGTGTTCAGTGATCTCTCCAGGTTGGCTGTGGTCTCTGTGCTGGCTGGAACTGCTCTGCTTGCTGTATCTGCCACTGTTTGGTGTTCACCGCTTGGAGCGTGTGTTCTGCACTCACTACTCGGGACAGGCTGACTCATTGTGTTTATTATCATTATTATTTTTACTGTTATTGGTATTATTAATAGCAGTGATAATATTATTTTATCTTCTTTTATTCCTCTGTTAAACCTTATTTTATCTCCACCCATGAGTTTTCCTTTCCAGTTCTCCTCCCACGGTGATGCACTGGCTGCACTCTGTTTAGCTGCCACCTTAGGGCTGAATGAAGACAGAAGGAAAATGAGTTAATTCAAAGAAAACAATTTTGCTGGAAGAAATAAGTTCCAGAGATAAGTGAAATAAAATGTCAGAGGAAGATGAAGAGGAGGAGAGGGGGAAGATGGAAATGAGGTGTAAGCACTGAGACTGGGTTTGTTCCGTGGCCGAGATTGTAGAAGTCCTTTTGTCAGCAGTAACTTCTTTGGTGAGCAACCCTACAAGGGGAAATCAAAGTAGCTCTAAGGAAAGAAGTTCTTGGAGCACTCTCTGGCGGTGTGGACAGCAGTAAGGCGCCTCTGGGCATCTTACAGGGGCCCTGGTGTGGTGAGTAGCTGCAGTGCTCAGCAGCAGGACGGAGAAGACAGGTCCATGCAGGGATGCTGCCTGGCAGGGGTTGAACTGGCTGCAGGGAGTAATGAGGGGTGGCTGCTGCTCTTGTCGTCGTTAGCACTGCAGCTGCTCTGCCTGTTCCTAATGGTTTGTGCCACACTCCTTATGAGGCTGGGTCATAAGCAGGGATTTTTCAGTTTTTCCTGGTTATGATTTTAATTGTCACTTTGCGTTTCCAGTAAAACATTCTGTGTTGCTGATCGCAGTAGAGTCCTTTGTATTATTGTGCCTAATGTGCTGGAAGAGTCACAGGCAGGGGCAGACCGTGCTCTGTCTCTTCTTGTTTGTCCTGTCCAGAAGTCACCAATGCTGAATGATCCATCTGGAAGAAATAAAAATAGCAACTAATAGTAAGATTTTATGCCTGGAGAAGCAAATCAGAGTGAAGCTTTCCGGTTATTTTCCCATTAAGTTGAAGCTTCTGTGAAAACAAAGTGCCTGGGATGTGCAGAGGGAAGGTCAGTCTGTGCAGCAAAAAGTGTCTTGGCTCACAGGCACCTTGGAGTAGCCTTCCTGAAAGAACAAGTGAGGTGGCTCCTGGTTTTGGTCTGGTTTCTTTTAACCCCTGGGTTCTTGAAACTCGCTGGAACATTCTCACTATGTCAGAATGTGTTCCTAACATAATGTTTTCTTTCTTTCAGCAACAGCGCACTGTTTATAGGCTGACACTGGTGAAAGCTTGGAATGTGGATGAACTCAAAGCCTATGCTGACCTGATAGCCCTTGGTAAACCAGACTTCATAGAGGTCAAGGTGAGCTGTCTGGAGATGTGTTTTTTTTTTTTTTTTTTTTACACGTCAGTATTTTACTTCTTTCCTCCTCGTTCCCACCTGCCTCCCTTTCTCAGATTTATACAAGTAAATGCAATTCCTTATAGATTTCAGTGATGCATAAGGAGCTTGTCTCCTCCTTTTGAAGTTCAGCAGCCAAGTTTCTAATATGTGTGCATCTGCAGTAGTCTTCTGAGTTATGCAAGACAAAGTTTGTGCCAGCCAATATCCATTTCTGCCCAACAGAACCGTAACCCTCTGGTCTTTTTTGTATTTCTAGTGTGGTAGAAACTGACAAATACTCCTTCTTTTATGTCAACCAACATTTTAATCCGAGTATTCTGGGACATGCTGGTAGTTTGCTTCCCATTCAGGTCTGAGATACTACCAGGAAAAAAGGGGATAATGTCTGCCTTACTGATGTGGTATCTGTCTGGCTGTGCGAAACTGAGGGAAATATTTACCCTCTGGGACTGGAAGAGCTACTAATAGGGACATGTGAAATGCAGCAGGGTGGGAGGTGCTTTATCTTGGGAGTAATCAATTTAGTACATAGAGAATGTTAAAAAAAAAGGCACATTACATAGCATTCTGTGAACAACCACTATCAGTGTTTTCATCCAGCAACTCCTGCAGACCAGCACATTTACCTTACCTCAGGTCTGTATTTTTGCAGATGTATTACTTCTAGATTTTCTCTTCCCTTTCTCTTTTTTCTTTTTCTCTTTTCATTTTTAACCTTTATTTACTGCTGCTTTGATGGAAAAATACAAAGTTTGCAGCAATTTCCTTACCAAAACCTTTGGGGTTTGTTTTATATTGAGAGCTCTTTCTCTCTGAATGTGCTACTGGAGGTGATAGCTTGATACAACATTTTGAGTATGGTTTGAGGGGAAGAAACCTCAGTTTTATAGTATATATCAGACTGCTTGGTGTTCCTCTGGTAAAACTAGCAGGAGTGCTCCAATGGGCTCTTCCCACCTTGCGTCTTTTAACTCTTACTGTTGCATCCTGGTAGGTACAAGATCCTTTCTTGCAGTGTGTGTACACACACTGGTGTGGAGTATGAGACTGTCAGCGTACGTGCTGCTTAGACTGCTCTGTCATGTGTAGCGACTTTAACGAGTAAAATGAATCAGGTGTAAGCTAATCAATGTTTCTGAGCACAGATTCCCCCGAGCGCTCTCCAGGGCAAACATCTGTCTCCTCCAAGGCAGAGGGCTGCTGTTCCCTTTGCCTCGGGGAGGATTCAGCCTTGCAGTCGTGGTTTCATAGCACTGTGGAGCTTGACTATCTCAGCTGCTCTTCCCTGGTAAAGTCATGCCTTGGACTGCCAGGGAAATAGGTGAGATGAGAGGTGATTGTAGCAGTATTCTCCAGGTGTTGTAGATGTACTGCCAACACTCTTCTGTCTGGGACAGGATGCTTCAATCCAAAATGTCATCGCTGTACTCCCAAGTGTTTCCAAGTGCTTTATGGGTCTTGGCCAGTAACGGCTTTCTCTGAGGAAGGGATTTATACTGAATGCTGCCCTGTTTGCAAAAGTATGAGCTGAAGTAGAGAGGGGCTGTGTTGACAATGCCAAAACCACGTGGCGCGGTGGGTTCAGCATCATTCATGGACTTCCCAACACTGTCTGCAGAAGGGGCAGGATGAAGAAGGCAGAAAGGTGCACCCAGCACCTGCAGGCCACATGATGGTGGGTGAGTCTGGGACTGATAAGAGTGTAAGCTTTTAAAAAACAAAGGTGTATGCTGTTTCCTATTAATTACATTTGCATATGGGATGCTTTGGTCAAAATGTCATTTTTTTCAGAAATATTCCAACAGGAAAGTAAAGTTCCACAGGACTAAAGTGTCTGCCAGGGTGCTGGTCCTTGTCAGATCATGGTGTGCTCAAGCTGAGGAACAGAACACCTTACATCTCAATTTTTTTCTTCAGCGGTTTAACATTGTGCTTATACTGTGGCCAGAAAACCAGCCTGTAGCTGGCATGCAGAAAGCCTCTTGTCTATCCGTTCCCAAGATCTGTAGTCAGGGACACTGGGAAACTTGAGTCTAAGGCTTTTCAAAGGATGCAGTATCTTTCTCCCTTGTCTCTGCTAGTTGCTGTACTTAGGCTGAGGGTGATGGGGAAAGTCTTCCCTTCCCTGGTTACAGTGCTCATTAAAAACCACAGAACAGCATTTTACAACTTCATTGCGATCTGTGTACTCAAAGTCCAAAAAAACCCATCATCTGCGGTTTGCTCTTTGTTTCCAGTCTACTGGAGGGAGGACGATTTTCCAGAGCGCTCAAAACCACACAGCAAGTCTGACAGCAGCTAAAGCCCTGCAAGACAAAGCTGAATACAAGAAAACACACTAATTCCTTTTCAGCTTTAGCAGCAGAAATGAATTATTAGGGCACTGCTCCACCTCATTCACCAGCAGGCTCTGAAATAGTCTCTGTTTTTTTAGCATTTAATTGAGCTTTTAAATGAAGCTGTGCTGTCCCATTATCTTAGTTTGGAAAACAGGAGAGCAGGGTTCATATACTTGAAGCACGAGACATGCTGTTCTGAGCAGCATTTGCTGGAGCACCCATGTGCAAAAGGAGCTGAACTGGTTTTTTCGCTGTCTGAAACAAATGGTGCGACTCTGTACTGGCACAACATCTGGGGTCTAAATGACATTTTCTTCCTTCTAAGAAGTCACAGAATTTTGTGATTGCTTCCCTGGAGTGGTGGATTTGCTTGGCACTAGCTTGCGTTCAAATAGATCCAAAGTTGGGTGAAAGGTCTTGCTCAGATTTTCATGTGAGTTTTTATGTGAGAACAAGGGTTTTGTAATAAAGTTTCCTATCTTCCTTGCCTCTTTGGAGCAAGTGTAATGTTACGAAAAGTGGGCACTTGGTAGCTCACACTAAATATATTATTAGGCCAGTCAGTGGCCTTGTTTCTTTCATGTAGTTTCTTCTGCCAGTTCCTGCTAAACAGCAGCATTTCTACAGCACAGATTTTGGCTCAGTAGGGAAGTATGATGGCTTTTTCCTCTCGCTGCACTGTTGGTGACTTTGAAACGTGAAGAGGTTGCATGGTTTCTCACGTCAAGTATGGAACCAGTTTTTCCTTTTCCTTGGCCAGAAGGAGTAAGGTGCATGTTGTGGAGTGGCTCATGAGTGGGGTAGTGAGAGTCCAGCCAAATACCAGCAGGAGAGGCCGACAGAGGCGGCATCATCTTACGGACAGCTTCCTCGCTGTGCTGCCCACCTCTCAAGTGGCAATTGATTGCTGATGGGATGGTGAACCCTCTCCACTGCTGGAGATGTTAGTGGTGCCCCTGGGCTTGCACTCAGACCATTTCCCATGGTCTAACCTATATCAATTAGCAGATTACCCTCCTTTGCATTCAGCTGTGCGTTCTACTAATGGCTTGTTTTCATGTGATCTTCAATGCTGGCTTGCAAAGCTCTGGTCCTATGCCCTTCTTGTGAGATCAGCCTTCTCTTGTAACAGGGCTGTTATTGAAGAATCTATTTGGCGTGTGGATAGGGCTTAGCATTCTTCTTTTTTTTTTTTTTTTTTTCCCAAAACTGCAGTATGAGAGGTCAAAGAGGCAAGACCAGGTCATGCTCAAAGCAAATAAACAACAAAAATTACAAGATACTGCGAAGCATCTGCCAGAAAATGAGGCTCATCTCAGTGGGATTTCCTGGTTAAATACTTGAGATAAATGACGTTCATTTAAAATGAATGTAGCTAATCCCCTGTTGCTCCAGAGAGGCTCACAGGGTGGAGTGGGTAGAGATTTAGATTCTTGCAGGGCTTAATACTTGTTCTCATTTACATGAGTATCTTACAGCGTTATAACTCTGTGGGACCCTATTCTCTTATTTAAGCCAATAGAAATTAGCCTTGATTACCCTTGTGTAAAACCCAAGTAGAGGAAGAATCTGTCATGTGGTTATTAAATCCACATTAACTTTATTTGTTGCAGTAGTCATAATGTCACTACCGCGGTTCAAGTTGATTGTATTTAACATCTTGAGTGTGCAACTCATCTTTTTGCAACATTACCTTCTTTGCTTTAATACCCTGATGCACGTGTTGACATGTAGGATTTTGCCACTTGCGTGCCTTATTAAACCAAATGGGCAAAAGGATTTTGAAGTGAATCCTAAGTGGGTTTTAAACTCATTCACATGCATGTGAGTGGAGTGTGCTGCTGGCTCACGTTGTGCGAGACCAGGTAAGTGCACGGAGACCAAGTTGGGAGTAAAATCTGGACAGAACCCGAACACACTTTCACATTCTGTTGTGACTGTCTACGCATCCACTCTGCACTGTCGGTAGCTTTAAGGTTGTGCATGTCGAGTGCTCAGCCTCCCAAACCGGATTTTGCATTTCAGAGCTGCTTCTGCAATGGTGAGAAAGATCTGGTTGCTCTGGTCAGAGCTGCGAATGCAACGATACCCCTTGGGATGTGGTCTGTAGTTGCTAAAGTGAAGCTTCATCTTGCAGTGTGGCTCCCTGCTGGCACAAAGCCTTGCAAAAAATAAAAGCCTTTCCCTTCATCCAGTTCAATTTAAGAGAGGGAAAAAAAGAAGCCTGGTTTGTCCTCTGTTCAAGGTTTGTTACCGTGGCATCGCAGAGCTGTCTGAGGGCAGGACTGGGACGCAGCAGAGATGAGAGTCATGGCACTGCACAGCATTTCCTTTGTGAAATCAGTTTTTCAGCCACTTGAAAGTACTTGTCCCTGAAGATTGTTCTGCAGCTCCAGCGCAGCACCCTTGCGCTGAGCTTGTGTTGGTGGGAAGCCTCGGCGTCCGACAGAGCCAATGGTAACATTCTGGGCCTGCAGCTCCCTCCCGCTCTCGATGTCTAGAGCTTTGTTACAAGATTAAAATGAGCAAGCAAATTTCTGGAAGGAAGGACCAGAGGGAATTATCTGTCCGGTCTGCTCACTCTTGTCATGTTAAACAGTAAAGATTATTTAAGTGCTTAAAATAATGAGGAAAATGAGCTCTGCTTTAATGAGTTTTTAATTGCATGCGGTAAGAGGCAATTGCCCCACCTGTCAAAAAGCTATTCGGAGTCTTGTTGCTGTTCCAGTCTGCATTTAGGTGAAGAGAAGATGAAGTTAAAAAAATCTCCTATCCTTGTGTTTGCTGTAAAATCCAAATGATGTATGATTTCCACCCCTGGAAAAACAACAGTGGCCACTTTAATGTCCTCTCAACTGCAAGCCCTATGTCCAAGAGAAAGACACAAGGCGAGGCTGTTTCAAGGTGGCCAGGTAGACAGTGGAAGGGTTGTACATGGACTGGTGCCATCTCTTTGCCTCCGCATCATTCTGCAGAGGAGGAGGGGAGTCCACTCAGAGTTCTGGCTCAGCTGGGTGGATCCCAGTTACCTGGCCTGTCATGGAAAACTGCCTCTGGCTGAGTCCTGAGCAGCCTCTCCTGAAATCTGCTCCGTTTATTAGTGGCTGGATGACAGACAGGGAACCAGCTTGCTACTTTTGTTGATCCAGCTAAAGGTTACGAGTTTCTAACAGATGTGTCTGAGGATTTCAGCTTGACATCAGTGGGGTTTTCAAGCTGTGAGTACCTAGTAAGGCTTGATAACAAGTTTCATTGCATGTGAATGTGAATGAATACGTTTTGAATTCTCAAGTGACCCTGCTAACTGAAAAGTCAGTCTTTTGTCCAAACCTGTGGTTGAATACAAATGCATTTCTGAATTGGAGGAGGAGTTTTTGCAGTCTGGGCTGGTGTAAATGTAAGCCTGATGAAAATCCAGGCTCGAATGCGTTGTTCTCATCTATTTTTTGTTTCAGTAAAGGTTACTTTTTAAAATAAGTAGGAAGCACAGGACATGGAAATTGCATTAGTCTTGCAAGCCTTTTAGATGTGACTACGGGAAGCTCTAGGAAATAGTGTTTGGAGGATGGCTGAACGTGATGGTGCAGTGTTGCTGTGCTCAACTAACGATCTGTAATACAAAGTTTCTGGACGTGGCTTTATGTGCTTGCTTGAAACAGAAAGGCTGGCACTATGGACTGTGTTTTGCAGTTGGGGAAACTGAGGCAGGATAGGTGTAGATCACAGTGAAGCAGGTCACAGGCTGAAAATTCACCTGCTGCTGACCAGATGAAGCCTTTCTACTCCTCCCAATTTGCTCTGTGCAATCACTCTTCACCAGGGCATAAGGAGCAGAGGGGTGAGTGATTTAACACCAGCCGTTTTACTGTCAGCGTCTGTGTGGCTCATTCTGAGAGCTGGAATGAGAGGCTGCATCCAGCATTTTGGAGTTTTGCTTTTACAGGAGGAGTTCCTTTGGCTGCAGGGGAGTGACTGAAGATTTATGGGCTGCTGTAGCACTGATCTGCATGTAGCACATCTGTACGTGTGGCGCATCTGGAGAGCTGGTGTGGAATATTGGGGTTATGCTGTGCAGCAAACCATTTCCATTCCTGCTTTTCAGATTTAACTGACACAAATAAACCATTGTCCTGCATTAAATAAACTTGGAAGTGATTATTAAAAACAACCAATGAGCCCAAATCCACTCCAGTGAGGAGCAGACGTGCATGAGAGCTTGTGTATATAATTTGGACAATACTGATGCTCAGATCGTAAGCATTTTTATTGCAGAGAGTGCAATCTATCAACATGTCATTTGAGGCTTTTTATATTTGTCTTGGGTCAGGGCTGCCCCAGTTTTTAAACAGTGGCTCTGTCACTCAGCAGCTTGGCTGATGCTTTGTTCTGTTAATTCGCATGAGCCTCAATTAAAGAAATTTATAATTTGTGGGTTCGAAGTTAAGAAAATTCTCTTGTTCAGTAATTAAGTTGGGAAGCCTGCAGTTTCAGTATTGAGAAACAAAGCACTGTCATATTTAGTTCCCCAGTAATCTTTCCTTCATAGCCCCTTGGATTAAAATGATTGCTGGCTGTTGAGATCTCCGGCAAGGAGCCAGGTCGCGGTGGAAGAATTGTGCTTCTCGCTGCAGCGATAATCATCTTGGCACAAAACATTCCTTGAATACAGTTGTGCACACTCGGCTCCGTTGCAGCAGCACAGGAATCCAGAGCATACTCAGCACACTTGTTCTGGATCCATACCGACGTAACTGAGAGTAATTGAGATGCTTTTCAAAAGGCATCTGTATTTCAAGGTATTTGACCAAAGCTGTGTGGCATGATTAGGATGCTAAAAACACCCTTATTAAAGACTAATTAAGAGGCTGCATCATTGACGTTGCTACTGCAAGTAAGTTAGTGTAAAAGCTTAGGACGTACAATAGAATGATTTCCTTTTTTAATACTTGATGTCTTAATAACTGTCTTTGTATATTACTGAAAAGTACAACATGACCGCCCTAATCAACTGTTCACATTTTTTAAGTGGTATCAACGCTGTTAATTAACTCAAATTTCAAGAAGTTGCGGAAGTTGAAAGCTGATGTGCTTTCCTTCGGTGTGCCGCTAAGCTGATTTTCATTGATTTGTGCTTGTGAATTAATCAGCCATCCAAGCACATAGTTATTCCATTTGCCGCTGCTCTTTCTTTGCTTGAAAATGATATCTTTGAAGTTTGTAAAAAGAATGAGTCATGTAGCTTCTTAAGAATTTTTCCCCTCCGTAGTCATACATTTTTCATGCTGCTCAAACCATAATCTGTATAATGAAGACGGGGAAAACACTGCTATACGAAGCTGTGTCTATACAACTGAACTTTGGAGATACAGATCCTATTATTTGCATGGCTGGCTGGTCTAATGTAAAAATGGTTAAAATCTTTTTCAGACTTTCAAAGCTGGGCTAAAAAAATTAATGCGCTCCCCTGTTTAGCACTCCTGGACTTGTCTGTGGTTGTGTACAGTCAGCCTGTTTCCATGTCGGCTCTGAATTATGGTACATGGCTCTGATACCCTTTGCTTGAGCAGATTAATAGAGGAGGTCCCTCATAAATTTATCAGCCAGAAAGTAATTGCTTCCAAAACACACACAGTTTCTAATTAGCATGAGTTTGTTTCTTTCGTAGCCCTATTTAAGCGCAATGTGGTTCACGTTGCTCTAATTTTAAGTATTTGCAAAGGATCTTTGTCTCTGTTTATTGTGGACATAACATGTTCGGCTTTAACGTAGCTGAATTAGGTTCTGGGGGTGCAACATCAGCTGGTGCCATAAGCGTAGTGTGAACTCAAATACCATTTTAAAGAAGCAGGAGTGTTCTTTGTGAATAAAAACATGACAATGCAAAACATAATCCATAACATTGTGTGTGCTCGGTATTAAAAACCTGTGCTTGATGGGGTTTTTGACTGGAATAAAGAGTTCAGCCAAAGTGCAAAGGTTATGAAATCACTAGAGTGACAGAGGGGTTGGACTTTAGAAGAAAAGCCAAGTTTTTTATGTGAGTTTGCCCTTTTTGTGCGATGATGGGTCTGACCTATGTTGTGATGCCGCAGGTGAAAGTAGCTGTGTGAGCCTGTAATGAATTTTATCTGGAAACAAAGGAATGAGCAATTGTTCTGGTTGCCTTTGACCAAAACAACACAAGCTGCTTTTTAATGTCATCAAGTAAATTCTACTCATTGGTAAACAGAGTTTCTCTGCTTGCACCAACTTAAACCTGGATTTTTGCTCTCCCTCAGCTTGCACAGGAGACACAGACAGAGACAGACTTTTTTCCAAACGATTCTCGGTAAATACTGAATTAATTTAAGCAAAGGATGGTAAGAGCGAGATGAGCTGGAGGGAATTTTTGCAAATGCCTTTATATTTTTGGGGTGTTTGCTCATGTACTCAGCCCTGAAAAATAATCTGTGTGTTTACTGACTGTTTGCACTGGCTTTACTGTGCCAATGTTATTTTCGTATCTAGCTCATGGCCCTCAATACCCAGGGGGGATATTGAGTGGTTTGCCAAGTGCCTCCTATCTCTTATGTTGTTTGTTTTTTTTTTTTTTTTTTTAACGAGGATCTAGTGTGCTAGGTCCCTGACAGTCACTGTAACCATCTTCTGCAGGTGAGATCAGGGGGAAGCAGGGAGGAGCATCCTCTGTATCTTCCTTAAACTGCAACTGTGCTGCACCGGCAGGCAGTGTTGCTACTGATACCTTGATAGCTCAGAAGCACAAGCATCCTACATTTGAATGTTTTAAAAGCTACTTTCTGGTATAAAGGCTGCCTTGTATTTTACTGCTTGGGAAGCCTGGGCACACAGTGATTTGTATCATGGAGGGAGAGACTGTTTTTTTTGGTGCCATCTTTAAATTTGTTACTTTTCCATAAAATGCAATGTGAAGGGGACAAAATAGACTGTTTACAGGGTTTGGTATGGCTGATGTGCTGGCACTGCCCTTAGCTGGTGTAGGGTTAAGCTGACAGTAACGGTTTCTGTGTTTCTTCTCAGGGTGTGACATACTGCGGTGAAAGCTCAGCCAGCAACCTCACCATGGCCAACGTCCCCTGGCACGAGGAGGTGGTGCACTTCGTCCAGGAACTGGCTGACCTCATCCCCGACTACGAAATCGCCTGCGAGCACGAACACTCAAACTGTCTCCTGATAGCTCACAAGAAGGTGAGACTGTGCTAGGGCGTGAGACCAGGCACTGGATCTTCTACCTGAAAGTGTTGTACAATTGCCTTGTTCCTATTTCTCTCTAGAGCTAGCGGGATGCTTCTGGGAGAAAACAAATCATAGAATGGTTTGTGTTGAAAGGGACCGTGAAGGTCATCCAGTCCAACCCCCCAGCAGTGAGCAGGGTCATATTCAACTCAATCAGGTTGCTCAGAGCTCCATCCAACCTGACTTTGAATGCTTCCAGGGACAAAGCCTCTACCACCTCTTCAGGCAACCTGGACCAGTGTTTCCCCACCCTCAGTGAAAAAAAATTCTTCCTAATATCTAATCTAACCTTCTCCTCTTTTAGTTTAAAACCATTATCCCCTGTCCTATTGTTACAGGCTCTGCTAACAAGTTTTTCCCTGTCTTTCTTATAAACCCCCTTTAAATATTGAAATGTGTAGCAGATATTGCAGACCATGCTGTTGAATAGTTACTGAAGCTGCTGCAAGTTGCAGCTAGTTGTGATAATTCACAGCAATCCAGGCAAGGAGCATTTAGTGGCTCCAGGAGGAGCTCAGTGCAGCATTACCTATGCTTTGTCACACTTGCTGCTTTGCATTTTGAGACAGGCAAGAACAAATCTGCTGCAGGTGGGTCGGCTGGTTTTGTCTTATTTCTGTGCTTTCATTATGGTTTTCAGTGTAAGTAAGTTATACCACAATAGGAGATGGTTGTGGTTTTCCTCTTTGTGATCTTTTTGATATTCACTGGAACCGCAGACCACCTTCCTTTTAACCAGAGTTGAATTCATGTATTTTTCTTCCTTTGAAGAAATAATTTCTGTGAAAGACATTGACACGTGGATGTTAACAGAGGATGCTCTCCTTTTAAACTGGAGCTGCCCTTCTGCAAACCGTTTTGCAGGAGAAATGAAGCTGCTGGAACAATCTTATGTGTTCTCCATCCTAATGATGGAGAAGAGGTGGCAGTGCTGCCTTCGAACACCAGTCCAGCATCACTGATGCTACTGGAGCACTTTGCAGGCCAAGCATGTCTCAGCAGCCTGTGTCTGTAAAGTGTTTGGTTTGAAACTTGAGATCCCTCATAAATACCAACACGATTTGCAATAGAAGGGAAATGCAGGATATGAAAAATATCAAGTACAACTTGATTTTTCTGAGCTCCAGAAAAGCTTAATAGAAAGATAATAACGTGCTAGCTGGGCAATTGATGGAGCAGCTACTTATTATGCTAATTGTTATGATTTTCCTCTTTGTATATTCTTTGCTCGTGTTTGTTGAAGGCGCATCTCTCGCTTAAATGGGAGCTGGTTCAGTGAGTGGTGGCGCAGGGCTTTCTGTGCGAGGCAATGCATGATACGTGCAGGGAATAACTGGCTAAAACTACCACGTGCAAAAGATCTGAATGTTTATTTGAAATTCGTGTTTGAAGAGGACTGCAATCCCGTGGTTGGAAACTTTTGCTCAGTTACAAAAGTATCGCTTGCTTTTACAATTTGCAGTTTTAGGGCAACAACTGGAAAGGAGCAGTGAAAACCAGGATACCTGACTCTGTTTTTTAACTTGCCTTAAGGTTACCTTATTTACACTTGTGATCTTGGTTATTGCCACTAACAACTGTGCCTGAGCAAATCCTCCGATGCAAGCTTTTCCTTCCCCTTCTAAGGTGAGAAACCCAAGGAAAGAAAGGAAACATCATCTCCTAACTTATTCATGCATAATTTAAGTAACACTGTTAGTAACAAGAATAGATTGATACCGGCCCAGGAGGAATTCAACAGCTGCTCTGCTTTCCAAAGCCATTAGGAGAGGGCGTCTTTTGGAAACAATCTATACACGGCACTAAAATAGCTAATAAAAAATAAATTTATTTCTATTAGATTTAATTCTGAATTTCAGGCTCCAGTGGAGAATAAAATTTGTCAGTGTATATTATTTGTGGAAAACCTGTGCTCTGGGAGCAATCAAACTGCAGTGAGTAATTGCAAAATCAAAGGTATATTTAAAAAGTTAAGGAGTTGCAGGAAGACAGTAATAAAAGACATTATGGAAAGTGATTTATTTCATTGTTTTGTGGTAGGCCTGAGTTTTAAGGTGTTCAAACAGTGCTTAAAATTAATAATTTTAAGTGTCAGTATTGAAATGCCAGCTTGTATGGAAAAGCCTGGAAATGTCAGGGAAATAAAGCATCTTGTTTATGACCTCTGCTCCTTGAGTTACAAGGAATCAGTGACTGACACCTGCTTACTGGGTGAATAGTTGTTTAGGATTCGGTGTTCTAAGGCCAGGGATTTTGGTAGAAGAAAAGAGTTTAGCTAGTGGAAACTGCAGTTACTATATTTGGTGTTCTTTTCATGGGAAGTCAAGAGGCATTACAGACATTGGTGGGTTTGGGGAACTTCAGTGCCTTAAAAATCTACCATTTGGCTTCCAAGTGTCTTCCCACACAAGTTTTTTTCCCTGCTGACCAGAAGCATTCCCAGTATCGGGGTCTTTCTGCAGGTACAGGTGAGATGCTTGTGAAATCCTTCGGGACTCTGAGTCTTGGGAAGGGAGTTGTGCCCTGCTTAATCTTGAAGAGCTTTGGATCTGGCACTCCTGCATTGTTCAAGGACAGCTTAAAAAGACTTATAAACTGAAGCCTTACAGCAAAATGTTTGTTTTCCAGTTGTGCTTTCCAGAGCCCTGAAAAATAACAGAACAACTGCACCCAGCTCGTTGTGACCTGAAAAACCATTGGTTTCTGGAATTTCTACTTTTTTGGGGGGCAGCTGGGAATCAGTGTCTTAAGCTTGAAGGCCAAGAGAGGACGGGCAGGGTTGAGTGCACCCCTGCCTTGGCTTAGTCTGGGTTTCCACAACTGGGAGAACTCCTCTTCCTCATCTTTTGTGTCATCCTCTCAGCTTTCCAGAACCCCTCATATACTGGTTTCCATCGGTGCTTGAGAGGTGCCCAGTGTGTGTTGGCTCCGTTCACCTTGAATCTTTTTTTTTTTTTAGCAATAGTGCTAAAGTCTTGAGTAATTATATTCGCTTTGTAGCAAATCCTATAAACTCCGTAGTACAAAAAAATCTAATTTATCACAGTGCTTTTGAACTAATTGGCTGACATATTGAGAGAGCACCAACTTTATAATTCAACAGTTAATTCAAGTAACCTTTCCTAGAGGGACACCTTAGGCAACTGCTTTTCCAGGGTTGTACAATAAATATATCCTTGAGACAACCATAACAAGTGGCCTAAGGGGGAATGTGCTGTAGCTGCCTTGCAGCAAAGACTTTTTAAATGAAAGCATCTTGGTCATATCTAGAACAAAACCCTCTCCTATTACATTCCTTTAAACATCTACCTTGCTTTTGCAAGTGGGTTGGGTGTTTTTTCAGCCACGTTCTCCCAGTTGCTTTGCAGCTGTGAGTTTCCAGCTAGTTCAGTTTGTATTGTGTGCTGCTGATCTAGTCCTTGGATCTGCCAGTATGTGTGAACATCATCCCTGGCCCTTCCCTGTGAGGCTGGGATTGGTTTCCGTGCTGTCTAGCTACGTGTAGCCCAGGGGATAGTCCAGAATTCCCATCCTTTTTTGCTCTCTCCGAAAGTCTCGGTTAACAGGGTGAAATGAATGGTGAGTGAGCTCATAAAAGTGACTGTGATCCTCTTTTTGCTTGATGCTCCTGACTTCCACAAGCAGATTCAAGTCCATGTACTGGATTCAGATGCTCCCTTGTGGTGCAGACACAGTCCTGTGCCCCAGAACTCCCTTGTCTCATTGGTTGGATTATTTCCCTGGTGGAGGTTCTCTGGGTTTAGTGTTGCATTCTCCAGTGTAACATCCTGGAATGTTCTGTACTTGGGGATGAGCTGCTTTTAGGAAGATCCCTGTAAGCATTTCATTTCTCATAACCCATATTCACTGCTGAGGGTATATAGGATTTAAGGCTGGTACCACGAGTAATTTGAATTGTGAGGAGATAGTACTCTGGCCAAAGGTTCTCATTGCTCTCCATCACCCAAGAAATCCTCTCAACAAAGAGGAAAACTGTTTTTTCCTTCCCACTGTGTTTTCTAGCACCATTTGTACCATGGGGGCTCAGGTGGGATGTGAAGACTTCATGTGCATCCTGCCTGCACTTGCAGAAGGCTCGAGAGGTTGGGTGAAAGGCGTTGAAGTTGTTCCATGCTGAGCATTTCATCTATATTTAGGGAGGAAAAGGAAGCACTTAACTACCAGCTGCAGATTGACTAACAAGGGTTATATTAGAGAAAAATAGTCCATCACGTTTATTTCCTTCCTGCCTTATTTGGAGAGTGTAAGCTGTCCTTGCAATCCGTCATCCCAAATCCAGAGTTTGGATCACATTCTCTGCTTGCTCACACATCAGTGCTATCCCATATCTGTGACAGAGACACAAAAGGAAAAACAAACTCGGGGTGTTGGTTCATGTCAGGAAGTCACCAAATGGGTGCAATCCCATGCCTGCAGCAAAGGTTGGGGATGAGATTGTTCCCCAGCTGATGACAAGGTGGATCAGTAGCTGAAGAACATCTCTAGTTGCCGGTATGAGGATGAAATGTTGTTTCATAGAATCATAGAATGGATTGAGTTGGAAGGGACCTTAAAGATCATGGAGTTCCACCCTGCTGCTGTGGGCAGGGACACCTCCCACTGGCTCAGGTTGCTCAAAGCCCCATCCAACCTGCCCTTGAACACCTGCAGTGATGGGGCAGCCACCACTTCTCTGGGCAACTCGTGTCAAGGACTCCCCACCCTCACAGGAAAACATAAGATTTCATCTCAATCTCCCCTCTTTCAGCTTAAAGGCATTCTCCTTCCTCCTACCGCTGCACTCCCTGATCAAGAACCCCTCCCCAACTTTCCTCAAGCCCCTTTCAGTACTGGGAAGCTGCTCTGAGGTCTCTCCAGAGCCTTTTCTTCACCAAGCTGAACAACCCCAACTCTCTCAGCCTTGTATGGGAGGTGCAACAGCCCTCGGACCATCTCCATGGCCTCCTCTGGACTTGGTCCAACAAATCCATGTCCTTCCTGTGCTATTTCTTGAAGGGCTTTTTTCATTCTCTCCTTCCAAATAGAAAGGTGGCTCTGCTGTGCTTGATCTTTTAGTTATTAAAAGATCACAGTTGTGCTCAAGTAATCCGTTTTTCATCCATCGGAATTAAAACTGTCTGGATGTAGCCCTGGTTTAATTAGCAGACAAGATATTCCGCTCTGCAGCCGGTAAGGATTAAAAAATAATCAGCAATAATGAATCTTTTCTGCAGAATACCTCACGCCAGATTAGATGTAATGAAAAGAAGCTGCAGTTATGGCCCCATGGGCGCAGGGCCCTTCAGTGCTGGTGAGGGACAGCACCCACCCGTCTGCGTATGGGTCCAGTCAACATGGATTTGGTGTTACCTTCTTCTGTCACTTGGAAATCTCCTTTCCTGGCATTCTAGTTGCCAGCTTTCATCTACTTCAACATTTCTAACTGCTACTGAGCACTTGTTCAAGGCACTGAATGTATAACCACAGGGCTACTGTGTTTCCATCTAAAATTGAGAAACCTTTGCTACTGTTAACTCCTCCTAGATTCTGTCTGTGAAGTTGCTGAGAGGTTTAAAGCTTGGTTATTCCCGGGGCTCAAATTTTTGTTTAGCCCCATGGATAGGGGGTGTAGCAAGACTCTTACCTCTGCCTGCCTGGTGTCCTCTTGCAGTGATGATTACCTTGTATTGCATGCATTTGTAACTTAACAACCAGCTTAATTTCTTCCTGCTAAAACCCAATGTTACAGATAGTAATTAAAATGAAAAGTTTTCCAGATTTTTAACAAGCCATATGACCCCGTTAAGATAAATTAATCTATAATATTTCTTCTCCTTTTCCTGAGTGACTCCAGTTCAGTCACTGCCACTGTTGAACAAGAGGCGCCTTAAATAATTGTGAGCCTTAATTAGATGAGAAACTGTGTGTAATAATTCAATGAATTATTTGTTTGACTTGGAGAGCTTCATACTGGCAGGTGGCGAAAACAGTCATAGCAGTTGCGTAACGCGAGTGCTTTGCAATCCTATTATATATGATCTGTTTTAATAATAGCCTGTGTGGAAGTGTAAAGGCTGTTTTGTTTATCACAATGTTGGGCTGTCTTCAAATTTAGATTAAGGAGCTCAGGGTTGGAGCTATCAAGATCATTTTTCTGACTGCCTTTTTGACGTTATACCTAGAGAAGTGGCGGCTGGGGGGGGACCTGTGATAGAAAACCAGTAGCCAAAAACTGCTGCATTGCAAATTTGGAGTGATAATCCATTCCCAAGTAACATGTTTGACATGACATTTCCCTCTACTCGGGCTTCTACCGTTTCCTCTACCGATGGTCTTAGATGTTTCTAAGCCAAGCAACTTTGGGAAGTGAAGTGGGTTTTCAGCCTGGAGAAGAGAAGGTTCCGAGGAGACTTTATAGCGACCTCCCAACACCTGTAAGGGGCTACAAGAAAGCTGGGGAGGGACTGTTCACAAAGGCTTGTAGTGATAGAATGAGGGGGAATAGCCTCTAGCTGCACCAGGGGAAGTTCAGACTAGATATCAGAAAGAAAGTTTTCACAGAAGGGGTCTTTGGACGTTGGCAGAGGCTGCCCAGGTAGGTGGTTGAGTCCCCATCCCTGAAGGTGTTTAAATGACAGGTAGATGAGGTGCTCGGAGATGTGATTTAGTGGCAAATAGGAATGGCTGGACTAGATGATCTAAGAGGTCTTTTCCAACGCCGTGATTCTATGCTACCCTAGTTTCTGTGGCTCCTTGCAACTAAATCATGCATTTTTTTCCCCTGCTCACCACTGATTGATTTGTGTGTGTGCATGTGATCTTTATGCATAAAACTGCTATATTAGCCATTAAATCCTGTGCAGCCGCTTGGGGAAGAATCCATTTGTTGGACTACTAAATCTTCATGTCCTTGAGTCATTAAAAGAGATGCTGTTGCAAAACAAGTTCTTTCTCTTCCCAGCCTTCCCTCTGCTCTTCAGGGATGCTGTGTTGCAACCCTGCTCTCTGGATAAAGCTTTCCCATGGATTCTCTCCCCATCAGGGGTGAATTCTGTCCTTCCAACTCAGGGTTTGCCCTGCAAGGAGCTGCCAGAGGCTTTGCACCACTGCTGTGCTTCATTCTCTTAAGTAGCCCATCCTATTTACTCCTTTCTTGAAAATACATGTGTGTGGGGTTTTTTTTATTTATAGAGAAAGCCCATAGTGAACGGATGAAGAGGAGCCTCCTCATTTCAGTGTTTTTTCTCTGAAGAAAATATAACATTATCCCTGTTAGGAAAAACTAATTGATTTTTGGCTGACTTCCATTTTTCAGTGTTAGCGTTTTGTGTGTCACCATCTCTGCTTCTCTTCTATACTTCATCACTTCATATAAACCCTGTGTTTATTTCTTGGCAATTATGCATGTCTAGGGGAATGTAGTAAATCAAACTATATTGTCCTCAATATATGCATACATTTTTACACCCCAAAATTGCTTATGCAAATATGTTGATAAGAAATATGTAGTGTGACTCTACTCCTTCATGAATGTTGATGGATTTTTGTAGCAAGAATCTTCTCTCTGTCTGGTCATAGCAACTGTAAACCTACTGCAAAAAATAATTTAAAGAAATTTTCTGTACATATCTAATCTTGTGAGTTGTAGGAAGAATGAAAGGGGTGAACTGTTTTCCGCTGACGCTCCCAGATAATTTGACTCTCCATTTCCATCCTTGCTGCAAATTGGCTTTGTATATGTATTAGTTTTGCTGTGGAGTGTTTGAGGGACTGGCTGTGTCCGTGGACAACGCAGCCCCAGGTAGCTCCATCCTTTTGCACCATTGCACTGTGGCTCCCCTGGGTGCAGCTGTACCTTTCCTGGCAGAGGCGTGTAACCCCTGGACAGATATCCCAGTGGTGCTCCACTGTCATGCCTAGGTCTACTTTTCTGGGCTTCAAGGCCATGACAAGTTTCCCCTTATTTCTTTTGCCTGTCATTTTCTCAGCATTAATACCTGCTCAGGCTGGTGCTCCTTGCCCTGACTGTAGGATATCAAAACATCAGGCAAGTTTTGCATTGCTGTGCACCCATACAGTGTCTGTAGGGAGAGATTGGTGGTGGGACCACAGGCACCAGAGCTTGGGGACCCTGGAAGCACGAGCTCTAAGGGGAAGGCATGCACTGGCTCCCATGTCATCTTGATGCTTGAGCAAAGCCTTTGGGGAGGATGAGTTTGCCTTTCCAGACAACACAGCCTGGCTTCAGAGTTGGCTGAAGGAGCTTTAATACTTTTTTATGGTGCTAGCTTAAAAGAAAAAAAACCCACAAAGGAAGGGGGAAGGATTTCTGCCATTTGTCTTCTGTCGATGTATTTATCACCTTAAAAGACTTAACCAGGTAGTGAAAAATTCACTAAAAAGCCTGACTGCATTAGTTTGCAATAACAGTCATGTTTAGCATCGGTTCACCTGTTCAGTGGATGTTGTGAAACTATTTGGAGTCTTAAATCTTTTCTTATCTATGGAATAATCATAACATTGTTAAATTCCAGTCTGTAAATCTTGTGTGCAATTGAGGCTGTTCTCCTCCAGCCCATGTTTTGTCCCTCAGCAGAAGTAATTGCTTTCCATGACACACTTTACGGATCGCTCCTATTTCTTGGTGTTTTATAGCTGTGCTATTGCAGCACTAAAAATATTTAATATTACTTAATCTGCTTTTGTAATGAATCCCGGGCAGTGTTTGTCTGGTTATTCTGGTGGGAATGGTGATGTCACCTTAGTCTGCAGCAGGTGGCTTCCAGCCTTAATAGCTGTGTTGTGCCAGGAGCTGCATGTTCAGGTGGAGTGAGAATTAAATAGCTTAAAATCTCACTTTGGTGACCCAGCCAGAGTTCAGGATGCAGAGCAATGCATGTGTTTTATGCAAGTCTGAAGGGGTTTATCTTGCAAACCAGTGGTGTTATCCCTAGAAAAGCATACGCAGAGCTTTATGCTGAAGGGAGAGCAAGGGGAGAGGTCCGTTCTGGCTGCTCTTAGCACGTCTCCTTGCTCTGGGACACAAGCTGGTTGGGGTCTGGGGATACTGCCTTTGGACCAGCTGCATCCTTGCTTGCTCCACTGTGTGCATCTCCTGTGGTTTTGGTGCTTTCACTGAGCCGCTCTTGAGCCTAACAAGGTTAACAGCCTATTGCAAGCTCCCCTTTCCATCCAGAGGTTACAGCATTGATTTTCAAGGTAACAGGCTTTACTAAAATGCCTGTTCAGCTGAATTCAAGTCTCGGTGGCTTTTTTGTTCTTTATGTGCTGGGTTTCTTTTAGTTGGCCTGAAGTCTATCTAGGGACCCATCAGACATGTTAGGAGTCCTCCATACCCATCGTGAGAACAAACTCAGCAGCTTGTATGCCAAACAGCTCTCCTGTGGGCCACGTGTGTTAAAGGCTTTGCTGGATCCTGTAGGTTGGGGTGACTTTGCCCTTAATTTGTGTGAGAATTTACTGTGTGTTAGTGAATCTAATCTGGGGGGAGCAGGGAGTCTTAGACAGTGTGAACTTGTCTCCTACCCCTCCACACACACTGGGAAAGGATGTTCAGGCGTCCTGAGTCTGGGCCCTGTTGGAACCTGCTTTACAGACAGGACGTTGTCACATGTGCTGTTGCCTAAGTTGCAGCCACACACACTGGAAAGATGTTGCCTTGGTGAAATGTGGCCTCCACGTTAGCATATGAAGAATGAGCATTGGGCAAGTTTATTTATGGAGAGACTCGTTCCTGCTGCTATGACTCTGCAGTCTCACATCTCCGCTCTGGGCGGAGGGCTGCTCCTGCAAGCACTCGCTGTAGTTGCGCAGGCAGCTATAGATTAGCAATCATGATGTTTGATTGTAGAATTTTGCAAGCATCAGCAGGTTTTCCAACCAAAAAAGCTTTTAGCTTTTGGGCAGGAAGTCAAGTGCCATCTTAAATGCATAGCCATCAGGTTTTGGGAAAAAAACCAACAGGGAATCAGTCTGTTTTCCCTCCTTTTTTTTTTTTTTTTTTTTTTTTGATGAAGTGCATAATAAGCTCTTAGCTGAGATAAATCCTAATTGAGGATTCAGTCAAGGCTGTTACTAAATTAGCTGAGCGGGCCTACTAGACAAATGCAGCTTAGCTTCAGCTTGTCAAAATAAGCAATTCTTAAAATTCTCACATGGAAAGAGGATTCATGTCATTAAACCTTTTTTATCTTTCCCTGTTCCCAAACATAGCCCTCTTACCCCTTTCAAGAATCCACCAAATCCATCCCAGTCACCACAGCACATGGCTTTGGTTGACCTTGGAAAGGTCCCTTCATCAAGGACTACCTGGGCATCGCTCTCAAGTTTACATGTTGCCTTCAGGGCTCTTCCAGTTCCCCAGACTAGAGCCTTTCTGGTGTGACAACCAAGCAGGTGCAGACACGCCTGGGAAGGCTCTGGGATGTGCCATGGATGTGCTCCTCCTCATAAAGTGGGGCTGAAGTGGTGGTAGAATATGGTACTTTGAAGGGTCCTCTTGGAGGTTATCTGCGGGTAGACAGCACTAAAAGACTAAAACTGTAAGAAACAGCCATCGTGTATCTGTGTGTGTTGTCAAACCCAATGGATGAAGTGTAACTCTGAAGCAGTAAGTGATGGATATTTGTCTACCTGTATTTCTTTTTATTCGTTATTCTAATTGCTTTCTGCATGGCCTTACCCTTGGCCCCAGTGGGGCAGGCAAATTAAAAAAGACTACAGTTGGTTAACCAATTTAATATGCACACAGCTTGTCTTAACATAAATGTCTTATTTGCTCCTCCTCATTGCTCCTTGGCTCGATAATGTGTTTCTCTTCTTTCCAGTTCAAGATCAACGGTGAGTGGTGCACCTGGATCGATTACGACCGCTTCCAGGAGCTGGTGCAAGAGTACGAGAGGAGCGAGGGGTCCAAGACTTTCACAGCAGCCGATTACACAGCCAGAACTCCTCACTGGGCATTGTTTGGGTCCAGTGAAAGGGGATTTGATCCCTTGCATGTAAGATACCAGCGGAAACGCAAAGTGAGAGACATCTCTGGGTGCTAAGTTTGAGACTTGTTGAACTCAAGGCTGGCTGCTGAATTTTGTCCTCCTTTTCTAGGCTAACACCAATTTTGATTCTATTCACCTAAGTTTTTTGATGTTCGATATTGAGGAGGATAAAGCCTTTATTTAACCCTTCCCTCCTCTTTTTAGGGTTTCTTGGATGAAAATATTTATAATGCTCTCTGTCTTAAGATAAATCACAAATGGTGCATGCCTGCAATTTATCATAACTTGTGATGCGATGAGGGCAGCTGTGTTCGTGGTCTCCGCAGCAAAGAGTGTTTGGAGTTGCATGTGGAGGGGGGAGGCGTTTGTTTGACTTCTGAGCACTTCAGCGAGGAGACCCCAGCGTGTGCTGACACCCAGCTCAGCTCAGCAGCAAAATGTTCCACGTCCATAAAGAAAGTTGCCAAGGGGATTTCAAAGCCACAGGCTCGTTGGATCTATGCAAGTGGAACCACAGAAGGATCTGGATCTGAAAGCCTGAGCCCTGCTGGAAGTATCACTGTTCAGACTGCGATGAAGGTATATGTATTTTAAATGCAGGTGCCAATTCCTATAAAGACCACTATGAAGAGGTAGGGGAATAGCTTAAGTAGCAGCACTGCTCTTTATATTATCTGCAACTTCTGTATTTTCCAACTTCATGAGTGTGGCAATGAATGTTTTCAGAGTAGTTCTGTCACACTCCCCAGCAGCCCTGAATAACTCATGTAATTCTTCAAAGTCCCATTAGGCACCCGCTGTGAGAGTCCAGTGTCCTGCTGCTGGTGAGGACGTGCTGTGGGGAACCTGCAGGGAGGGTTCCTTTGCTCCACACAGTTAAGTTGACAGTGTCACTACTGGTTCGGGCAGAGGCGGTAATCTGATGAAAATGAAAATTGAATCCATTTGAGATCCCTTGTGTCAAGAAACTAACTCTCTTAGTTTGGAGAGGTAACATCTGGTACCACAGCCCAACTGGAGAAGTGTATTTAAATGAGAGGGTGGGGTGGCTTGTTTTCTGTGACCTCAGTCTGCTGCACAGTGCTTGACCTGCTCCAGCTGAGGAGCCTAACTGAACCAGCTGCAGAAAGAGGTATAGTTTAGACCCAGAGGTGTCAGCTGCGGATGGGAAGGAAAACAGTCATACTTGAATGTTTTTGTTCTCCCATTGAACTCCAGGAGCACAGATCAGAGGTGTTTACAACATCCCCACATTAACAGAGAGGCCCATAAGCTTGCGATGCCCAGTGCTCCCAACACTGTGGACAGGACTCCTCATGAGATGGTGATTATTTTTTTAAAATGAACCTTTTCTTAAACTGTAAACAGTATTTCTAAAGAAGAAAGAAAATAAAGTGACTTTCCCTAAGCACCTTCGTCATCATTCCTGCGTGAAACTGTGAGGGGGGGGGATGCTAAAAGGATTTTAAGGAGATCAAAGCACAAACATTGCAGAATATCTTCTTTTTTCTTGTTAGCACATGATGAGGAAGGGAGAGTAGCTGTGACCATGGAGAGGGCTTGGCTGACGAGAGGCTTCTGTAACAGGTTGGTCACCTGGATCCTTTCCCCAAAGCACTGAGTGGAGGTTAGAGGGGGTGATAAGTCACCATGGTTCCTCAGGCCAATGCCGAGCAGGACATAGGTGGCACCAGCAAACGCTGCGGGGGGACAGAACAATCCTCTGCTCAGTCACTCCTCTGTTCTCATGGTTATGTTTGATGCCATTTAACTCCCATCTGGCTTTTGGGGTGAAGGTTATTGGCACAGGAGAGCCCAGATGCTCTGTGACGAAAGGTTTGAAGCTGTTAACATGAAAAACAGATTTACTAGTGAGTCCAGTACACTGACTCCTGCTTCTTTTGGGAGGGATGCTGTGTGGAAAAGGACTTCTTAGAAGTTCCTAATGTTGAACCATGTTTGAGTTAAATACTGTCGTGTTCTGGACTTATTTTTCAGAACTAATGCAGTTTGAGTAAAAGTATCAGGAGTGAGATGCAGCCACCTGAACACAGGTGTTAGGTACAGAGACCTCTCCAGCCGCCAGCTCTGCTCTCCAGGACTCTTGGAAGGCCTGTCTCGCATCTGCTAGTCCAGGCAGTTGCCTCAGGGCACCTCCCAAGTCATCAGATGTGTGTTTAGGTAATGGTCTTCCTTATTTTCTCATTGGTTGTGGGATTACTAACATCCTTATTCCTCTGTGTGATCTCTTGTAAGTATAGAGCATGGTGGGACCTTCATGTAACCACCTTCCTGTAGCCAAGTCCTAAGGGAGGGAAGATGGTCGTGCTATAGAGAATAAATTTTCACAAGTATTGTGCTGCCACCTCATAACCAGCCTTCTGTGGGTCAGCTTAACTGACGTCCTTAGCTACTTGAGCAAGGCCTGAGCATTTTTGGGACTCCTGTTAATCCTATACCCACCTCCCTGACAGGCAAAGCAGCCATAAATCAAGTGTTTGCTCCAATCTCTTGCTTGTGCATGGTGAGCCCTACTAGCAACCAGTGCTGCCCTGGGAGAAGCGGCAGAGGAGACCTTGGGCTGCTGCCCTGAAGTCTGTGGTGATTAGCATTTCATGTAAAATGCTCTGTAAAGCCCTGACAGTGCCTTCTCTTGGAAATCCTAGGGGAGGCCTAAAGAACTTTGTGTGTTTTCTTGGTGTTGTGGCACTGGATGGTAACCAGGGTTGTGTCCTGCCTGCTTATCCCTCCTTGGGTCCATCTGACATCTGGAAGCTGCTCCAAGAGCAATTTGGGCAGGATTGACGTCTAAAATTACACTTGAATTGTTTTGTGCTTAAAGCAGATCTTCCAACACGCGTATCCAAAAGCAATCCTCCAACACAAGAAGCTTTCAGTTGTACAACTTAATACAAATCACATCTCTAGCTAATTGTGGGGACATGCTAAATTGAAGACCTAACCAGTACATGTGCGCTGCTGCTGTAGCTCCAGCTGTCTGCAGGCAGTCACAAGGAAGGGGTTGAGTCACCCTCCCTGGAGGTGTTTAAGGGACGGATGGATGAGGGTGCTGAGGGGCATGGGTTAGTGTTTGATAGGAATGGTTGGAGTCGATAATCCAGTGGGTCTTTTCCAACCTGGTGATTCTATGATCACACTCTGGGCGTGCTAGGGAACTTTGCTTCTGCCAGGAGGTTTTTTATTGTTTTTTGTTTTTTTTTTTCCCCCCTGCTCTTCAACAGCAGTGTTTCATGCCTCACCTGAAAGTGCTTGGTTTAGATTGCTGCTCACTGGGATGCTTGTGCAAGCTAGAGGCTGTGGGTTTTTCACAGAGAAGCTTTAGTGGCGTGGGATGCACTCTAGGGGGAAAAAAGTGGTCTTCATTTAAATGAGGTTTTTGTCCTGTTCTGCAAGATATCAGTAAAAGATCCTAGTCTGGGAAAACCTCCCTGAAGTCGTGACTTTCTTGCGATAATGTGACTCTTAAATATATAAATATATTTTACTTAATGACTCAATAACGCCAAGTTATTTTCTACTGGTTTTGTTCTGGACCAAAGCTGCTCTCCTGCATCATTTGCCTATGGTGCTGCTGGGATACAGGCGATCTTCCTCTTTGCTGCCCCCAGGACCCCCTCAAAGAACTGCTGTCCCTCTGTTTTGGGGATTGCCCAAAGTCAGGGCATGATGTGCCTCCCAGGCACCATTTCTAGCTAAGAGGGACCTGTTGCTTCAATAGCCAGCTTGGAGGCCTGGCGGTTTCCATTCTGAAGGCAAAATAAGCAAAAATTTCTTTAGCCACTTAAAGCCAGGGAGCATTTGAGGAGCCCTGTGCCCCAACTCCTCCGTCTGGTCCAGGTCATCCTCCTCCCCTGGCACAGGCTACCGTGCGTCCTCGCCGCGCTGCAGGCTCTGTCCGGCCGTGCTGCCGCTCTGCCCTGACTCACAGCGTGAGTCATTTGGGATGGGGGTTGCGTTTCATTTGTGAATGAGGATGAATATACTTGTTTGCAAAAATCTCCAGCAATCCCCCAAACAGCAAACTGTCATCCATCAGCTTTGTCTTCATCTGGCTTTGCTCCTAAATCATTTATGATGTTAGAGCTGCTATTGCGCCTCGAGGGGAAAGGAAGAAGATATCCGTATTAATTGATGGAAGGGCATCTTTTTCATTTCGTCATTTGCAAACACAGCCAGGAGCTGGCAAAGGCTGCGAGCCCCGCGGGAGGGGACACGACCCAGCAGCGAGAACATGTGCTGCTCTAGCAGCTCACTGCAATGAAGGGGAGGCAATTAATCCTGCAGAAATATTTCAAAGGAAGTGCTTGCTTTTCTGGAGCTGAGCTTTCCCAGACATGGGAGCATGGTGGCTCCATCCCCTCCTTCTTGCCACCATCTCTTCATCTCCCCTCCCAGCCAAGCGAGACTGACCAGTGATGGAGTTCACTGCACCAGAGGTGGAGGTGGCAGGAGCAACTTGGTCTCATTTCCATCAGTGATGGGATATTCAGGAGAGAAAAAGGGAACCCAGGGCAGGCATCACACAGCTCCTTCAGCCAATCTGAGTCTTCACTCCCGGAATCTAGGGAGCAGTGGCGCAATTGAAGCCAATGAGAGCATGAAGCAGGAGTGATTTTATAGCTATCACCATCCACCACCCCATCCCTGGTGCCCGTGTCCCCTTCCACCATCAGGCACAAGCCCACGTGGCCACATCCTCCAGTTTCCCAGAGCAGGGCCACCCTGCTTGGGTCGTCTTCCTGGTGCTCGGACAAATCCTGGCCTCTTGCTTCCTTCCAAAGCCTTCCTCTGTTAGTACTTGGTAAAACAGAGGAGGAAAGGTCTTTCTGCTGTCTGCACAGCACTCATAACCCCATGTCAGGAGCAGTCCTCAAAAAGGTGATGCTGAGATGATCTCCCATCCTAGAAGATGCCAGGACATATTTGAAGAAGAATGGCAGAGGTGTGATAATAACCTCCAAGAGGAAATTGCTGGTTTAAATTATAACAACTATCAGCATCTTCTGCGAGTGGGAAAGCCTGAGGTGGAGAGGAGCCACAGAGAGAGGGCAGAGCCAGGGTTGGCCAGGACAGGGAGCAGGGAAGGGCTTCAATGTCCTGGAGCCAAGGGCAGCTGGAGATGCAGCAGGGCCCTGGAGATGCAAAGAGGCGGATGCTGGGAAGTTATATTTAGTCTGGCGATTTAAAGCATTTCCCTCAGAAGCTGCTGTTCGTGTCAGATTGGAAATAATTTACTGCCACAGCAGGCACTCTATTAGTTTTACTATTTCTTCTTTTTTTCGTTAACAAAAGCTTGCCCTGTGTTCTTGGCACTGGGTCTTGTACAATGCCTGTGACTTTTCCTGGTTCCTGGCCAACCCTTTGCTCTCTCCCCAGGGATCAATGTAGCCAGAGCTCCCTGTGCTGCCTTTCACAGCCAAGGGAGACTTGGAATGTGTGTCCCTGGTGGGACATCACTGTGCTGACCTGGCCTTCTCCTTTCATACCTCTAAAACCTCAATGTGGTGTCTTGGGAAACGCCACGTGATAAGACCTTCCTGGGGGACGCTTGCCTGGCCGCAGCGCCCAGCTCCGGGGACACCATCCCAGGCTGGAGCATCCTCTCTTTTTCTCTCTCCCAGCCTGTCTGTCTTCAGGCTGCTAAGGCCAGCTCCAGGTATGTATTAAAAGTGTCCAGAGTGGTTATTCCCAGTGACAGGTCTCCTAGGACAGCTAGGGGTTCATCTGAAGGGTTCTGTAGGTGCATCTAAAGATGCAGCCCTGCTCTGGGGACAGCATTCCTGCAGAGGGCTCCACGCTTCCCCTGGGAAATCTGGGGGAAATGCAACACAGAAAGTGCCAAAAATTGCTGAATGTCCAGACTCAGAATGACACAAGAACAATGTATAATACCTAATCTCTCATCCCAACTGTTCTGGCATGGTCCGGGTCAGAGAGGAGATGGGAGAAGAAGTGCTAACTTGGAGGTCCAAACTTTCTAATAAATGGCAAAAAGCTTAGTTCTGGCTTTCCATGAAATTTAGGTCATTTCTCTTGGGAGATTTAATTAGATTTTATTTTTCTTTTATGTTCTCCTACACTTTTCTCTACCTTTAAGTATTTTAAACCTTTATTTTAAGAAACAAAGTAACTAAAGGGGGGGGGTTAGGATTTTTTTAGAGATGCTGATGATCCTCACCTTTGGGGCAGCCACCTGGGAGCTTAAACCACAACTGCCTCCCTAAATTTCATCTTCTTTGCGAGGGGCTCAGATGAGATCAGCTGTTTAAATCATCTTAACTCTAAATACACGTTATTTGGAAAACAGAGAGAAAGCCTCAAAGACATGAATAATTAGTTGTTAAATGCCACAGCCCCACATGGTTTTTGCCCCAGGAAATGTGAATCCTCCTGTCAAATTATCCACAGCCCCCTGAGCCGTCATTGGCAACTCATAATTTTTCCTCTGGCTGGGGGTGGGAAGGAAGGCTGTTGAAACCTTGCTAGCAGGTTGGTTTCCCCTGTAATCATAAAGATGGGACTGGCTGTGAAGTTTTTCAGCAAATGGTCTTGTTGCATCTTGTGCTGGTGCTATATCCCAGCTATGAATTTCTATAAGGGGGTAATGATGCCTTTAGGGAGCTGGTGTATCCCCTAGAACTTCTCTTTAAGCTGAAAAAGCATAGATTGAGATGAGATTTTAGGAAGAAATGTTTTCCTGTGAGAGTGAAGAGGCCCTGGCACAGGTAGCCCAGAGAAGTGGTGACTGCTCCATCCCTGGAGGTGTTCAAGGCCAAGCAGGATGGGGCTTGGAGGAACCTAATCCAGTGGGAAGTGTCCCTGCCCATGGCAAGAGGTGGTACTGGATGGGCTTTAAGGTCCCTCCCAACCCAACCCGTTCCATGACTCTGTGCTCCCACATCTTTGCTGAAGTTGGCAGAGGCAGACTGATGCTGTGTGGAATATTTCAGCACAATAGGAGGTGTCTGGAGGGATTCCTAGTGTGCTTTGGTCTCATCAAACAGACCACCCTGTGAGTGATACGATATATTGTCCGTACATTACAGAAACCTACTCTCCACATTAATTCGGAAGGAGAACCAGCAGTGAGCTCTGCAGGCAGGAGCTGAAGCTGGGAGACTCTGGATCACGGTATTAGCATGCTAATATGAAAACATTGTTCTTTGGCGGCAGGCTTACAGCATTACAAGAAAAGCTGCTCTGAGCTCTGCTCAGCTTATGTGGGTAGTGCTGAAATACCTGCGTTGCTCTTCGCCCAACATCTGCTCAGAACAAGGCTTTTTCGTTTCTTTAAACAAATAAACTAGGAAAGCTGCTAAACGCTGTGGAGAAACAGCAGCGAGCAGGCAAGATCACAGAAACTGAAGTTGTTTTCCAGCTATCCAGCTTTTTTCATAGAATCATAGAATAACCAGGTTGGAAGAGACCCACTGGATCATTGAGTCCAACCATTCCTATCAACCACTAACCCATGTCCTTCAGGACCTTATCCACCCATCCCTTAAATCCCTCCAGGGAAGGTGACTCAACCACCTCCCTGGGCAGCCTGTTCCAATGCCCAATGACCCTTTCTGTGCAATGTTTTTTTCCTAATGTTCGGCCTAAACCTCCCCTGGTGGAGCTCGAGTCTCACTCAGAGGGACAGAGCATAGAGACAGCTATCTCCAATCTGGGTGAGGTCTCTGAGTCTGGACATGCTCATGACATCTTAGGGAGTTGATATGCACCTATGGATGTGGCCCCCATGTGACAGTTGAGCAGAGCCCCTGGGGATGTGGGGCCAGAAAAACCCCTGTCCTGCAGGAGCCACCTCTGGTGCTGAGGTGCACACTATCCCAACACCCCAGGGACCACGGAGTTTCTTACAGGTCTGCAAATGCCAGTTCAGAAAAGAAGCAAATGCACATGGCCGTGTGTGGTGCGTTGGTTGGCCTTGGTTGGCTACCAGGTGCCCACCCAGCCCCTCACTCACCCTCCCTCCTCAACAAGACGGGGGGAGAAAATAAGATGAAAAGTCTCATGGGTTGAGAGAATCACATCAAAGATGCTCAAAATGAAGGACTAAACCATGCCTCCTGTTTTGAGGAAGTGATGATGGCTTCCTCTCCTGCCTACAGCAAATACTGCTGGAGAAGAAAGCACCTGAGGAGCAGTGCAGCCTCCACGTGTGGTTGTGTAATGCACAGTGTGAAGACATGGAGCTAAAATCAATGTTGTTTCTTCCTTTGCTGCACACCAGGCATCACTTGGAGGAGAGTGCCAGGGTAATCACTACCTTTCCTCAGACGTATTTGTGAGTACTTTTAAAATGTCAGGAACAAAACTCATTGTTCAGATTCCCTGTAACTAAAACTTGTTCATCTCCTGGAGGCACTCTCTCTGTAGTTAAGTCCACAGCAATTTTGGGGCTCACCTCTCAAAGAAGGACAATACCTGGGGCAAAGCCTTCCTTGGGAATAGGTGATCACCTTTTCCTTGGGTTTCCTCTGGTCCTGGAGCCCTCTGCAAAGGGCTGGAGAGAAGACAGAGACAACTTCACTCCCTCTAGGTCTGCCCCTACCCTTGGGACGATGGGACAGGTCCTGTCCTGGCAAGGTGGTCAGAGTGAGTTCAAAGACAAGGAATGAACACAATCTGGTTTTCCAACAGCCCTGAAAGAAAAGGGCAAGTTTCACTTAACAAAATGAGGGATAACACCTGGCTAGGGGCTCAGCAGGAATGGAGGACCCCTCCCTTACCCCATACCTGGAGGTGTTCAAGGCCAGGTTGGATGGGCCTTGGGCGGCCTGATCCAGTGGGAGGTGTCCCTGCCCATGGCAGAGGGGCTGGAACTGGATGATCTTTAAGTTACCTTCCAATCCAAACCAGCGAGTCCAGAGAAGAGCAACGAAGCTAGTGAAGGGGCTGGAGAACAGGCCTTATGAGGAACAGCTGAGAGAGCTGGAGGTGTTTAGCCTGGAGAAGAGGAGGCTGAGGGGAGACCTCATTGCTCTCTACAACTACCTGAAAGGAGGTTGTGGAGAGGGGGGAGCTGGGCTCTTCTCCTGAGTGACAGAGGACAGGAGGAGAGGAAATGACCTCAAGCTCCATCAGGGGACATTTAGGCTGGACTTTAGGGAAAATTTTTTCACAGAAAGGGTCATTGGGCACTGGCAGAGGCTACTCATGGAGGTGGTTGATTCACCTTCCCTGGAGGGTTTAAGAGACAGGTGGACAAGGTGCTGAGGGACATGGTTTAGTGATTGATAGGAACGGTTGGACTCGATGATCTGGTGGTTCTCTTCCATACTGGTTATTCTATGATTCTGTGATTTGTTGAAGCTTTACTTTAGGAAACTGGTTCTATTGGAATTGTCCTGTGACCTAGTGGTAATTATGAAGTCTGGCAAAAAGGATGAAATTTAGGGAGGCAACCCTGTGGGCTGCAAGGAACAGTGCATTACTGATCCCACATTTCCGTTTCCCTGAATTCTTTGTTTCCCTCCATTAAAGCCTGGCACGATGGTGGATGTGTTGCAGGGGCCTGGATGACCTTAGTGCTCCACAGTGGGTTGGGCAGGAGCTGCCAGAAGCATGCTCTGACTTCCCAGAAAAGGCAATATATATATATATATATATATGTAAATAAAAATATTTAAGGTCTTTTTTAATCCCTCCCACCTCTACCATGGCTTCATTTCACCCTGCTTGTCCTTCCTCTGCCCCATCTGGGTTCTCACACCCTGCAGCTTGTGCTCCTCTCTCCCAGTTGAGTCTCTCCAACCCAACCTCCACCAGTAGGCGCAGGTTTAAGGGCTCCTTTGACCTCAGACTAGGCACAGGAAACCTTCAGGCATGCCAAACTGCATGTTTTTTTCCCAAAACTTGGCCTAAATTCTAGGTCTGGCTACACATCAGTGCTGGCAGTAGTTTTACTGAAAAAAAAATAAGGTGAAGTTGCCAATGTTTATATTGAAAGCTTGAGTTTCAGATGATAATTCATAGGTGAGCGTTTCTTTTCTAACTTCATTCTGGCCAGCCTGTCCCAGGTCTGTGTTTATGGCTGATGTTCTAATAACCAAGTGCATCAAACTGGTGATTGTTCGCAATTGTAGTGCTCTGAAGCTTCTGTAAAAATGCAAATGAGCTGTCTGCAGCCACTTTTGTCTTTCTGAAGCGCTTTTGGTTATTATTGTTTTTTAAACAAGCTTTCACTCTGTTTTTATAGTTGGGCTCTTTGGAGTGAGGAAGGGTCAGTAGATTTTTCTGTCCATGTTGGCAGCACTCAAGCTGAACTTGTGTTGTGCTCAGCTGCCCTCGGAGGAGGCTTTGTCAGCTCTTACCAAGGCAGTGAGAGCAGAGAGCAAGGAGCAATGAAGCAGGGGTTTCTCTGATTGCAGCTGATTAACTGGGATAACTAAGTGGGGAGTTAATTTGCCTATCAATTTTGTTGCAAGGGAGTGGGAAGCTGGTTGATGCTACAGGGATCACAGCCCTGGAGCCCTTACAAAGTGATCCTGATGCTTCTCAGCAGTTCCTGTCACAGGTGATGCACATGCATGATGTTCCAGTGAAGGCTCGAAGGCATCTGCACACTCCTTTCTTGGGTGCAATGTGTAACAGAGCCCTTATCATTAAATGCCAGACAGTAACACATGAATATATTGCTTTTCATATCACCATTTGTGGTCTCACAGCCCTATAGAAAGCAGCTACAAGCGGTGTTAGTGCTTTTCTCACTATTTTAACAGGTCTGTAGACCGAGATCCTAAATTTTAAGCAATGGATGGAGGATCGTTCTGCCGCAACACTGGCAGCAATCAGCTGTTCCACATGTGGAACAGATTTCAGCCTCACATAGTCTGCTTCCTTTGTATATATGTGCTGAAATCACATTAAATATAAGTAATGGCAAGTAAGCTCAAACATTTGTAGAAAATCAAGAGAGCCTGAGACAAAAAAAATGATATTAATGGCATCTAATATTTTCTAGACTGTTTCCAGATTTGCTTCACTGCTACTTTGATAACATAATTTGGGGTTATGTTGATGTTTCATGTCTTGCATCTCAAGTATTCAAAGTAATTTTTCTATCCAAGAGCTGAGCTTTGCCTTGGGTCATCCAAAGTGATGCCCTTCCAGCTGCCACCACAGCCAGACAGATTTTAGGAGTGGTTTAGTTCCTTGCTGCATTGGATGATAACAGGAGTCATCATGAATCCTCCCTGCATCTAAAGCAAAGCATGATCTGCTTCTTGCACTACAAAACCACCAGAAGATGCCTCCCCCACTTATTTTTTATCAGCTACTTCATTGGCCCTTCTTGCTGGGTTCTTATTTGGAGGGGGGAGAGAGAGGAGGGCACATCTGTGTTTTTCTTAAAGATCTTTAAATTATTATCAAAAAATCAAACTTCCACTGAGGATGTTTGTATTTAATCAGAAATATCATCCAATTATATGGGGATAAAGTAATTATGTCTCCCTCAGCAAACCTACTTCTCTTCCGTTCCCCAAGGGGAAGAGAGGTCTTCCCTCAGGATTATGAGATTAAGTAGAGGTTTCAAAGGGAAATCTTGCTTTGTTGCTTAAAGAGCTTATTCTGAAATCCTCTCAGAAGTGAACTGCACTTTGCAAATGCTGAGTAAGGGAACCATGAGCTGATCACCTGCCTGGGGTCACAGTTGGTTGTGCATCTCGTGCCTGGGTGCAGAACTGAAATCCAGGTAGGATCAGCCTTCAGGTTCTCAGATCAATCTTGTTATCCTTTATTACAGCTGGCTTTTCTCCTCAGATGTGCTTTGAAATAGCTGGATGGCTCCCCTCTCTTACTGTGAGATGTCAAGTCTCAGGTGGAGCCTGATGGCATCGCTTTGGGATGAGCCTCAGCATTTCTGATCCTCTAATGCCATGGGAACTGCAAGTGGATATGGGCAAATTTGCCACCAGAAACATCTTGCCTGCGTGTCTCCACACCCTGGTGAAGTTCCATGAGTCCTAGGAGGTCTCCAGTGTAGCATTACTGGCACTGGTGAGACTGCTCCTTGAATCCTGTGTTCAGTTCTGGGCCCCTCACCACAAGAAGGATGTTGAGGCTCTGGAGTGAGTCCAGAGAAGAGCAACAAAGCTGGGGAAGGGTCTGGAGAACAGGCCCTATGAGGAACAGCTGAGAGAGCTGGGGGTGTTTAGCCTGGAGAAGAGGAGACTGAGGGGAGACCTCATTGCTCTCTACAGCTACACTGAGGTCAGTACCCGATGAAAGGAGGTGGTTCTGTCTTATTCTTTCTCTCCAGCAAAAGGCTAAATCCCCAGCTGGGGGGATTACAGCCCTAGTTATAGGTAGTAATTTCTCCAAAGGTTTTCCCTTTTTAACTAGTGTCAGAAACAAGAGGTTGGACAGCTAAAGGTTTCTGTGGTGATGGAAGCTTAAGAGGCTTCACAAAAGGACCAGAAAGCCTTTCCTAAGCTTTTACTTCCATGCTTGCTTTTGTCTTTCAGTTCATGTTACCCGAGACTGTCATTTTTGTTCAGAAGAAGGAACATTTGGGGAATTTGAGAGTATTTTTCGGTGTATTGAGCTGTCAGCTGTAATGCAGCAAGTGTGGCGAATGCCACCCAAGGAGGGTTTGAGTTCTCTGGAAAAAAAATCTGTGCTGTGGTTCAGAATGGGAACATGGGGAAAGGACAAGAGGAGAGGAGGGACCAAGCTGTCCCAGGGCTGTGCTCATGCTTTGGCTGCTCCCCTTGCAGTTGGCAAATGACAGAGAAATGCAATAGAAATGCAGGGTGGAACTATGAGCACCTGCTGTGGTGGGCATACCAAGGGCACTACAGTGGCTGTGAGTGTTTGAACTGCAGTTAAAAATCCAGCTGGCAGGTTCAGGGCTGGCACTTGGAGTGGCAGTTCCCAAAGATGCTGTTTGAGGAAAAGCTAACTCTGGAGCTTAGATGTGAGCATCCCCCTGCAGCGCACTGGTGGCAACACACCGTGTTCACTGCTGTGAAGCCACCATGGAATCCTCCCTTAGAATCATAGAATCATAGAACAACCAGGTTGGAAGGAACCCATCGGATCATCTACTCCAACCATTCCTATCAAACACTAAACCAACTCCCTCAAGACCTCATCCACCCATGCCTTAAACACCTCCAGGGAAAGTGACTCAACCACCTCCCTGGGCAGCCTATTCCAACGACCAATGACCCTCTGTGTGAAAAACTTCCTCCTGATCTCCAGCCTAAATCTCCCCTGGTGGAGCTTGAGGCCATTCCCTCTTGTCCTGTCCCCTGTCACTTGGGAGAAGAGGCCAGCTTTCTCCTCTCTACAACCTCCTTTCAGGTAGTTGTAGAGAGTAATGAGGTCTCCTCTCAGCCTCCTCTTCTCCAGGATAAACAACCCCAGCTCTCTCAGCCGCTCCTCATAGGTTCTGTTCTCCAGCCCCTTGACCAGCTTTGTCGCTCTTCTCTGGACTTGCTCCAGAGGCTCAACATCCTTCTTGTGGTGAGGGGCCCAGAACTGAACACAGTATTCAAGGAGCGGCCTCACCAGTGCTGAGTACAGAGGGAGAATCACCTCCCTGTCCCTGCTGGTCACACCGTTTCTGATCCAAGCCAGGATAACATTGGCCTTCTTGGCCACCTGGGGACACTTCTTAGCTTCAGAATGCATCTAAAGCCTAGTGAAACATGCTTGGCAGCTCTCCTGCAAATGTAACCTTGTGTTTTACTCTACTTAACACCTTTATGTTGCCCTGTCCCCATCCTTTGCCCAGGCGTTGATGCCAGTGGGCACTGAAGCAGAGGCTTTTCCTTCTGGATATCCCAGGGCCATGCTTTGGTCATTAAAACCTTACGGATACTTTCCAAGTTTTGGTGAAAGGTGTGTTGAGACTGTGCTCATTCCCTCTGCTCTTGGGTGGGTGGGACGCAGTCTCAGTACGACTGCAGGCAGCTGTAGAAACGGGAAAGTGCAAATGAGGGCAAGGCAGGAGGAGAAAAAGGAATTCAAGGAGATGCATATCTCCCAGAAGTCTGTGTTAAAAGAAGACAGTAAGCTGGGATGAATGATGCATAAGATAAAAAGCCTAGGGACGGCGAGGAGGGGAAAGGAAGAGTTGCGTAGATGAGGAGAATATATGAGAAAGGCAAAGGGAAGAGCCATAAAAGCAGGGATGTCATTTGTCAGGACTAGTTTCGTGTTTGCAAGAAAGAAAAAAAATGAAACAAATCCACAAAACTAATCTAAAAATCTTGTGGCAAAAAAATAAGCGAGCCTCAGGGAAGGCTGGGTGGTGTGATAGCTTAGTAAGCTGGGTTGCGTGATGTTACTTTCAATTGTTTTGCATATACAAGAGTGAGCAACAGTTTGAGGCTCCCTGGCATATGCCAGGTCCCTCCAGCCAAGCCGGCAATACATGGACTTCCATTAAATAGGCTCCTTTGGGTTGTGAGGATGGGAAGGGAAAATAAATCCCTCGGGCTCTTAAAATTGCTAAATTGAAAATGCTTAACTTCAAATTTTTAATGATCTAAATATATATGTGTATAGTGCAGAAAGAGGGGTTCAGGGGGTGGCTCCCAAAGTCACCTCTTTTTAAAGACCTCTGGGTATGGGCACAAGAGGTTTGTAAGCAGAGCAGTAAGCCCAGTGCTCAGAGAGCGAGAGGTGCACGCCTGGAAATAAGATAGAGGGGAGCAGGGACTGGGGGTGACCCTGTGCTGCTCTCATGCAAGAGCAAACAGTGTAGCTGGTGTGGTTTATGGCTGCTTTTGCTCTGGAGCAGTGGGCTCTGGCGATTCCTTGTCTAATAAAAAGCTGAGCTGGATGGAAGGCGGGATAATAGCTTGAGCTCTGGCTATATTAATGGGGTCGTGGTGCCAGAGAAGGAAAAAGTAGCTGAGAAGAAGAGGGAAAAGCAGTGTATGTCCTTCCATAGGCTATGGAGCTGGTTTCCTTGGAGGGATGGTGGAGATGCTGTAAATCTGATGTGCGTTGCAAGCAGAAGTAGTTACAGGCTGTTCATTGCATCCCTTGCCATAGTGCAGGAGCTACTCTGTCATCATAAGCCTCTGTTACTGTGGCTCCAGGTTATCAGAATTTTCACACACTTTCCATACTGATGTTGTTCATCTCCAAAGTGTTACAGCTGCATCTGCTGCATTGTCTACAAACATGCCAGGATTGGAGGATGGGTGTTTTCCCTGACACCTCTCCGCTGACTCCTGCCACTGGCGAGGCACCAGGGACGTGTGGCTAGATCACACTGCCCTGGTTTGCATGAGTGGTTGTGTCCATGGTGTGCTACAGCCAAGGGAACGCATCCAAAAAACCATTTCTATGAAACTTTAAGCCCTCTGGACTGGATTAATTCAGCTGACCTTGGCACTCTCCAGTAGTCTAATGGCCATTGATTTATTCCGCTGGTGTTGAACCTTTAACACTAGAACAGGCTTTGAGAGAAAAGTCCAAATTTACTTCCAATGATGATGCAGGAGCTGAGTAGTGAGAAAACAAAGTAGTGAGTTGCAATAATGGTGTCTGCTTTCTTCCCTTTTCCTGACCACCTTGCTGAGTTTTTCCAGACCCCTCTGATACAGAAGCTTTTTGTGAGCAGATGATGCACCATGATGCACTGCGCTCCCCTGATCTGGGAGATGTGCACAGCCTCTTGCAACCAGGGCTCTTGCTGCCTCTGTTACCTTTACAGCCAGGTCTGCATTAGGTGGTGGGCTCATCGTGGCCTGTGTTTGCTGAGCGCTCCTCTCTCTGCATCCCAGTGTGGCACCGCGAGAGTGTCCCCTCTCTGGGTTGTCTGGTCTCTGCCTGGCTCCATTCCACGACCTGTCTTCTATTGGCTGTAAATATTAACGATACAAGTTAAGTGGAGTTAAGAGACTGTATGAATTATTAAGTAGCTCCTCAGCAGCCTTTTTCTCTAGGAAAGGATGGTAGCGTAGCACATCTTTCCTTTTATTTTGCAAATTCTCACTAGGTGCATTGAGCAGCCCAAGAGCAATGGGTGGGCTTGATTTGTTCTTGTAGTCTTTGTGAAAGTGGCAAGTTCTGGTGCTTTTTCTGGGTATGAGTGTGAGGTACCAACTCTACTGTTCTAGACCAGCAGACACAGCATGTTCTGCACAAATTGACACTGATAATATTAAGCTCACCTCCCAAACCCAGGTCTCAAAGGCAGGCAGTTCCACTCATGGCTTGGCCAGAGCTTCCACTCCTTGATTAAAAATGCAAAACCCCTAGTGATAACACTCAGCACTCCTCTAACATGGATTTTGCAGAGGTCTCAAAGCCTGATGTTGCAGAGTGTTTCGGGAGCTGTGGGTTAGCTGGAGAAGCAGCACTCCAGTTAGTCACAGGCAAATGTCACCAACAAAAAAAATTACAGCTACGGAAGAAAAATGGTGAGAAATAGGAGCGATTTGTTTATCATAGTAATGCTGGAGAAAGGAGGCAGGGTTAGTCCCTGCACTTTGTTCTTCTCATTGCAATTTGGCAAGTGCCAGCAGCTTTAGAAGGTTCACATTTTTCTGTTTTTTTGCTTAGAACAAACCCATTTTCTGACTGCTCTCCCTTTGTCCTCTGCTTCATTTCTATGTGGAAAACCTTTTAAACCCAGAAAGGTCAGATGTCTCAAAAGCATTAAAGCAGTGTGCATTAAACATCTGGCTGTGAGCTTCTCATCGGAGGCTGGTGGATGTTTGAAATACTGAGGCTTCTTCTGTAGCCTGTCTGGGAGACAACTTCTCCAGGTCTCTTGCCTCTACGTGCCCACTGCCAACTTCACTGTGCCAAGAGGCAAAATGTCTAGTCTTTTGCAGCGTAGCCCTGCATCCTTGTGTACAGAGCTTGCCTGCAGCTCCTAAGAAATCCATCTGCCTCAGAAATGATCTGTCCTTCTGGGAAACTGAGCCCATAATCTGCCTGTGTCTGTGTTTTGATGTGGAGACAGCAGCAGCAGCTGAGCCAATGACCAAAGACCTATGTAGAAGTCCCAAAGTCCAGAAACAAACTTTGTGGTGTTCTCTGCCTTTTCATTAGGCCAGTCAATGTGGAAAGGCTGCAATGATAACCTCATGTTGACCTGTCCCTCAGCATCATATCAATAAGCTTAGAAGAGCTTTGCTGATAACCTCACACTGACAGGTTCCCTGATATCCAACCAACAAAGCCAAGGAAGAGAGGAAAAACTCTTATGTAGCCTTAGATTTAAAATAAAAGTTTAAGAAGTCTTGCTGGTACAAGGTAGTGAAGGAAGGAACTATCTTCCCAGCAAGAGGCTGCTGCAAACACCTTACACTGGACATTTGGGCCTCCAACAGCTCCGCCTAAGAATGACTGAGAAGAGGATTTAAGGACTGCTTGATGTTAGCTTCATCTCTTAACAAATGCAGTTCTTCTGTACATATCAGAAAGAATATTTATAAGAAGGAAAATGTGAATCTTTTCTGCTTTGAAAGAGGTACTTAATGTCATGCTTGTACTCAACTAGGAGGACTTCTTGTTTTGCTGTGAGCTCAGCAGCCTGCACTGCAAAACCTGTCATTAAAATGCAGTTTGCTTTTTCCAGCTATAACGAAGTGGTATTGCTGTACCTGCTTTTCGTAAGGTCCAGGGGAGCCACCTGAACCCCTAAGAAGAGGCAAAACCACCTTCTTCCCCATCCCCACAGCATCCTGCTGATCCTCTGAGACAGGTGAGAGGAGGTTGGAGAGATGGAACTGCGGTGAGAAATGCAGCTTAAAATAGGACCGAACCCTTCCAGTCCAATGTAGAGGGGCATAAAGAAGCTGGGAAGAACAAACCCCAGCCATAAATAGCCTCCCACCTCCTTGCAGGTGCTCTTTGCATAGTAACTCGTTATCTTCCACCAATACCACTGACAGCAGCGGAGGTAGAGTGGGTGACAGCTAAGTCATTAGTGTCCTCAGCTAAACGGGTCCAACATTTGCATCTGCTCCTGATTTCTTGTGGCAGTTGCAAAACCCCTGAGCATAACCCTGACACGCAGACCACTGTGATTGCTGCTGCCTGGATACAGAAGAACAAATCCCCCAGGAGAACAAGAAATTGCTCTGCACGATCCTTAAAATACAATGAGGTACTCTTGTCCCATCATTTGAAGTGCCACACCATTACTGGTAAAAAGATTAGTGGGAATGGCAGTAATTCTTCAGAGAAATCTTCACTGTGAAGGGAAAATTGCACCTTTCTCCACCTGGGACTCTGACAGTTCTTGGCCAGTACTTCATTCACTCCTTGTTTTATCACCTTGCTCTATAGACTCATTGTACCCATAACCACTGCAAACTTTATGCTGCAGGCAAGACAAGTCTCAGCCCTTTAACCTGTCATCTCTGCTGTGAGTGTCTCTCCTTTCCTGAGCCATCAGGACCTTACATTGAGCATGCTCCAGCCTGGGGTCTGCTGTGATTCATGGGTGTGAGAAGCTGGAGCGAGTAAGATGCTGTGGTGACCCTTCGTCCATGTGTGTGCATGTGTCACCACTGATTGGGTTGGTATTGCAAAGCCTGCTGCTGCTTTGCAACATCTTCTCAGGCCACAGGGATCTGCTATAGTGATTCAGGAGGAGCTGGTGTTTCAGGAGGCTCAACGGTTGAACTGCCCTCAGGCCACAGATCACACCAGTTAATCAGTAGAGTCTGGACACAGAGTGGAGAAGGTGACCATGGTCCTGGCACCAAGAAGGAGCTCACCAGGCTTAGAGACCATCAAAGTGCATAAAATGGAGGAAAGATGCATGTAACTATGAAAGTTACCTGAAAGGAGGTTGTAGAGAGGAGGGAGCTGGCCTCTTCTCCCAAGTGACAGGGGACAGGACAAGAGGGAATGGCCTCAAGCTCCACCAGGGGAGATTTAGGCTGGAGATTAGGAGGAAGTTTTTCATACAGAGGGGCATTGGGCATTGGAACAGGCTGCCCAGGGAGGTGGTTGATTCACCTTCCCTGGAGGTGTTTAAGGCACGGGTAGATGAGGTGCTGAGGGACATGGTTTAGTGTTAGATAGGAATGGTTGGACTCGATGATCCGATGGGTCTCTTCCAACCTGGTTATTCTGCGATTCTATGATTCTATGATTGCAGTTTGTGAAATAAGGACTCCCCAGGTAGCTCTCCTGACAGTAGCTGGGGCCACAGTGGAAACATGGGATGTGGGAGATGGAGGGACAGGTTTGTTTTGCTTACTGAGGCTGAGTGAGTCAGTCTGGAGCTTGCTCCATCTAGCCCAGGTCCCTGTCTCCAGCAGAGACCTGGAGATGCCATCTCCTCCTCTGTGTTCCTCCAATCTCAGCATTTACCTGCAACTCTCCATCAAAATCAACTGCACAGAGTGAATTGTTTTCTGCTCATGCTTTAAAGCTTCAGCATTATGGATGCTCTCCTAAACGAGTGTTCCTTGGTTTTCTTCTTATGGAAGACTTCCAGTTTTACAGTACCGAAAGTAGTTGTTGGATTACAGTATTTTCTTGCATATTATGTGTTTTCAGTTATTACTTCAATTATTTTGCTTTCCACTGCAATTGACTTTCATATTTTATTCTATAACAGCCTTGCTGTGCCTAGGGATCTATTCAACTCTAATAATAATTGTAGGAGTAACAATATAAATCATCCTGGTGCTACCTGCGTGCATCTGGTTACTTTCTTTGCATTTCTAATAACAGAGCTAGATGGGATCAAATGGGGTGTTTTGGCATTTTTCTTTTACCTCTCAAAGGAGAATTGCCAGGTGAATCCGTTGCTCCCAAACACGCAGAAATTCTGCATGTCACCGATGGCTGCCAGGTCCATCAGCCTGTTTACAAGTCATCAAAGGTCCTCACTGAGGCTTTTTTACAGCAGTATGTTAAACTCAAAGCTTTTGATATAAGGGATGACTCTTCAAAGATCCCAAATTGTAACATTCATTCACTTAAGGCGCTGTTATTGATGTCGTGTCAGCATTATTGAGCTTTTGATTACCGCAGCCACAATGGAAGTATTTATTTGCATTAAGGAAAAGCCTAGAGGCAGTGTGAGTGTCTGAGCCGTCTCAGGCCGTGGCAGTTTACAATTCTAATGTGGAAGCAAAGACTTGGAGGAAACTTGTCCTTAACTGTCTTGCTTTTGGAGGTGGCAGACTGAGATATAGAGGTTTTTAGAGTTGTCCAGCTTCACAGCAGAAGCCGTCTGAGTCGTGAACACCGTTCCCAGAGTAACTCCCGAGGGCTGCAGCTGCATCATCCCTGATGATGGGAATCGTGCTCAAAGCGTTATATTCTCACCTGAAAGTAAGAAAATACTAAGTCTTGTAGAGGAGAGGGAAGGGTGGCTGGTGGGTTGTCCGATGAGCCTGCAGGACTCAGCTTTACCCATGATCTCTCTGGAAGTCTTTGCTTTGTAACCATGGTCTGGGAGTTGCTTGGATGAAGCCCATCATGGTTGGACTTAATGATCCGATGGGTCTTTTCCAACATGGTGATTCTATGATTTCCCACACGGGTGGGGAGCCTGGCAAGTCGAGACCTCACCTCAGGCCCTCCAGGTGCACTATGAATTTCCCAGCAGAGAAGTGAGTGGCAATAAAAACTTGGAGTGTTGAGATGTTTTGTTTGGTGTCTCGCTGAGGAAATGTCAGGAGAAGGTGTATTTCTCATTTTATCCTAAATCTGTTCCTCTGTACCCCAGAGATGGAAAGGAGGAGGCAATGAGGCCTTATGGTGGCAAAAATAAGTCATTTTGAGACCATCCAAATAATGATGGAATAAACCACGCTCCAGTTTCTTCCTCCAGCTTCAAACATCTTGGCCACACAAGGATGTATGAAGCAACACATCTGTGGCATGTGCAAGCACCTCTAGATTTTTCTCATTTTGTATTTCTGGGATGGGAAAATGAAGTTTTGGCAGAGACCAGGACAAGGTAGAAGATTGCACTGAGCCAGCCAACATCCTGAAGACTCTGAGCTGAGTCTTTTCTGCTTAATTTGGTCCTCGGTGACCCTCCTTATGTTGTACTGCTTTTGTGTCTAACTAATGGGGACTTCTGAGGAAATCCGTGATCGAGGGCTCTGATGGGCTTCAAAATGCAGTGTCTGAAGGTGTTTTCACCCCCGGCAGCACTCCCAGCTGCAAACACCAAGGGCAGATCAAAAGCCTCTCTAGTAGATTTTTGGAAAGGGACTTAACCCTCCACATTCAAGAGGGGATTATTAGGATTGTGGCTGTTACAGGCAGGAGCATCCCATTAGGATCCTGGTGTGCAGAGCTCCTGGGGATGCTGGCACTGGGCTGAGCTGGTTGGAGGTGTCTTTGGAAGAGATGAACAGTGTGGGGCTGTTTCTGGTGGGACTTTGCTGGACAAAACACGCTGTGAGTGCCCTGTACATTTGCTAGCTGGATGGATCATTTGGAGGAGAAAATGTCTGGATGAAGAGAAATGCAGATTTGAGGGAAATGTAGAACTAGAGCTGCCTGTGTCCTGGGCTGGATGACTAAGAGGAGATCAAAAGGATCAAAATAAGCTTCCTTGACAGCAGGAATGCTAATGAAAAATAATAAAAAAAAAAGGCACTGGAGGAGTTTATCTATACCTTCTTGCTGGGAATTAGGTAGCATTATCAGACAGCCTCTCTTTCAAGGCTGATTTGCCAATGGAGAAATAATAACAGATGGGTCTCTGAAGCAAAGAGCTCTGCTTGGATCACACCCTGGGCCCCATTTTGTGAATCGCAGTAACAAAGTGGCTGTCTCCAGCCGTCTCTCCCTTTTGTGCTCACTAAACATCTTCTCTGCACTTATTAATGTGTTAGTTGGCTTTGATCTTGCTTTGCCCCATAGCGCATCCGTGTCCCTGATAAACGTTGCACCTCCACATCCTCTGGGCAGGACCTGGGTCCTTCCTGCTGTTATTTCATTTTCCTTTTTCAAGTTATGTGAGCCCATGTCTGCAGCCTCCTACCTTCAAGTCCTTTTTGGATCTCTATTCACTCTTCCTGGAGTCTGTTTACAAGCTGCAAGTGCAGCTTTTGCTAGTGGCTCGGAGCCACTTGGAGTGGTTTTCAAAATGCCACTTGAGCCAAACTCTCAGTGACATTTCCTTGTAGAAATGGGATTTTGGGCGAAGTTTTCAGGCTGTCCCAAATCTCATTTCTGAAATGGCTGAGGCCCCTGGGACAGAGGTGGAATTGATCTGCTCAAGTCTGGCCAGAGGCTTTTAAAGATGCTGCTCGCACCAAGAGGCTACTTCATAGTAAATAGCTCGCAGGTCTTATATTTTAGGTGCTTAAATATCCTTCAAGTCAGGTCGCCTTGTAGCTCAGACACCATTGGCAGCCCAAGAAAATTAAACCACTGTATAAAATGGATTTTTAGCTTCCTAAATAACTTTTGGAAATGCCACCTAGTGTCTCTACTTGCATCTTTATTTCTATTTATCTTTGTTTCTGTTTATCTCTATGGCAAGTTGTCTTTTCTGACTCTCCTGACATCTTCAAATTCTGGTTTCTTTTTTTTTTAGGTGCTAAGTATTTTTCCTCACAGCATTAAGTGCTTCAATGGGGCTGGTCACTCCCTCTTTTATAGCTCCATCCCATCATGGTCATGCTCACTGTGGCTCATTTAAGTTGATATCTGCACTCTAACTGGCAGCTGCCAAACCTGAGCATCCCTGGGGCCTCTTGCTGCTAGAAACTAGAGATTTTTAGAGCTGAGTAAGAAATGCTGATTAGTTTTTTTCCCCACTCCCTCAAACCTTTCCCAGGGGAGGTTTTCCAGCTAAATGTGAGTGTTGAGGAGATTTAGGGGGTGGTGGGACAGAGCTTTGGGAGCAACAAGGCACAGCTCCCTGCTGGCCTCTGCTCCCAGAGAGATGCTATCAGCCCAACAGCAGCCTCAGCCGATAAGCCCTTGCTGTCTCCATTACCGTTCAATCATTTTGATCTGGATTTTGACACCAGGTCTCTCTTCAGCCCTAACATAATGGGAAAGGAAATTATATGTATTTGAAAAAATCACATCACTTTGACAGAAGTCAAGAGCAATTTTACTGAAGCAGGATTTGTTACCCTGTCTTGTATTGCTGAATGAGCAGGCTGGGCTGTTCATTTTAACTTGAATTTGTCCCTTTAAATAATAGAAATGTGTGATGTCATGTCTAATGCTCTATCAGTGCCTGTAATGCCATCAGTCATGTGAGAAATATTATGACATAGATATTTCTTTAATGCCGAATAGCTTCTATCATTTTGGAAAAGATCCCATCTTAAATGGATTGAGCTCCCCCACAAAAAAACCCAACACTTTGATTAGTTTTTTTCTCAATTGAAGTCAAGTGACAGTTGACTTGGCTTTGAAGTGATGTTTGAAATGGGAGACTGTTGCAAACCCCAAACCTCCTTGCTTGAGCGTGCACCATACTACATGATACCCTGGGAAATGTGCACAAACCCAGTGGGGCTTGGCCAGGGGATTTTTTGCATTTTTTTGCATTTGTGCTCATACTTGGAGATAAGTGTCTCAGTCTGGGGAGAGGTTTGGTCCTTCTGGGGCTGATGCTACCATCACAGCAGGTTTCCCTAAGCCATCAGCCCTGTTGTGACTGCAGGCTGTGTCTCATGGCAAGGGTACCGGGTACCAACTGCTGCTCCCATCCCATGATAGCTTCTGTTCTCTCATGATGGAGATCACAGAATCACAGAACAGCCAGGTTGGAAGGGACCCATCGGATCTTCTAGTCCAACCATTCCTATCAAACACTAAACCAAGTCCCTCAAGACCTCATCCACCTGTGCCTTAAACACCTCCAGGGAAGGTGAATCAACCACCTCCCTGGGCAGCCTATTCCAATGCCCAATGACCCTTTCTGTGAAAAACTTCCTCCTAATCTCCAGCCTAAATCTCCCCTGGTGGAGCTTGAGGCCATTCCCTCTCGTCCTGTCGCCTGTCACTTGGGAGAAGAGGCCAGCTCCCTCCTCTCTACAACCTCCTTTCAGGTAGTTGTAGAGAGTAATGAGGTCTCCTCTCAGCTTCCTCTTCTGCCAGCACAGTGTCAGGAGTATTTCACTGGCAGGAGGCTCCTTGCTGCCCTGGGTCACACCCCGGCTCCCTCACCCCAGCAATTCTAGGCTGGGTTAACCAAATCCCTTGGGTTTTGTGCAGTTCTCTCCTACCTGGTGTTTTCATGTCCCATCTCCAGCTAAGCCACCTGCCTGCAATTGCTGCCCACTCCAGCTTCTCAGGCTTGTCATTAGGGACAGTTTTGCATTGAAAATTGTACCATCGTGTCTGCAGGACACCTGATAGGAGGGTTGATGTGTAGGGTCAGTCCCTGAGGGCTATCCACCCCCAGGGGCACTTCTGGATACTCAGATTTATCTTTACAAAAGGAATGAAGAGGGAACACAAGGTGAGGGTAAGGAAACATTCCAAAATTATCTGGGAAAGCAGGTAACACTGATGGGCAGAGGTGAAGCTTGGTGGCCTCAGCAGCCTTCCTCGAGCTCTGTCCTGCCAGCTCAGGCTCTCTGCTGGCCTTCAAATCCACTTTTCTCAGTCCAGTTTCATTTTATAACCGTGCATTGCTCCATGTGCCAATCATTGCAACAAGCCTGAATTTGGGATCATTTTCCCTCTATTTTCCCCAAAGATTTATCTTTTTTTTAGCAGCTGAGCTCCTGTGCAATGCACCACAACTTCAGTCCTTTCCTCTGGAGAAAGTGGTGCCCTCCACCTTTGGGAGTTGTGCGTCCCAGGCCGAGGTGGGGTAGAACAAAGATGGATTTTCATGGTAACGCTGAGGACGTGGCTGGGAGAACTTTCCTGGCTGGTGCCAGCAAAAGGACAAGGCTGGAGAGTCGTAGAAACCTTTCTTGACCCTCAATTATGCCCTGGAAGTTGTGCGTGTTACAGAGCGTCTGGCAGCGCTGCCAGAATGTGCCTCAAATAGTATGTTAAGGTGATACCAGGAATGGATTCATATAAAGCACGGCTATAAAAATTATACTGTGATCACGACACTGAATGAGCACATGTGGGAAACTGGAAAAGGGCTACTGCCCCGAAATTTCCACTGTCAGTTCAGTCTGGGAAATGTGTTTCTCATAGATCAAGGGGTTATTGTGCAAATTACATTTCTGTGGTTCAGGGCTGTGATGGCTCGGTGTCAGGTAACCTCGTAGAGGTGTGTGCTGTCTCTTTTTCTTTGAACTCAAGGATTTGTGCAATCCTAATAAGCCCCATAGGATTGTTAGCGTGCCACAACCCTGCACCGTGCAAAGCCAGGCTGCTTCTGGAACTGCCAGGAGCTATAAAGGAGTAACGGAGCTGGCAACCTGCTCCTGCTCCTGCACCTGTTTTATATTATTTGTGGGCAAAATCCCGAAGCCTTTAGTCACTTGCTGAGCAACCATGGGAGAAAAAATGCTTCTGGGGGAGGAGGTGTTTGTGAAAGTTGTCTTGCAGATGTCTCTTTAGGTAATCCTTTGGGGAGGGGGCCATAGTGGGATCTCCCCTCTCTGCTCATGGAGAAGGCCAGGGGATTGTTTCTAAGAGTCCTCCTAGCTGGAGGATTTCCTGTATGGAAAGATGTGCTCATCCATGCGCCTGTAAATCCATCTGGAAAAAGTGCTCCAGGCCCTCCCCCAGCTCCTGCCCGGTGGCTCCATGGACGTGCTTCAGGTGAGCCTGGCCTCAAGCATTTTGGATCAGCCTGTGTACAGGCTGATCCAAAATGCTTGAGGCCAGGCTCACCTGAAGCACGTCCATGGAGCATGGGTCAGCCATGGGCGCAGGCTGGAAAGGAGCAGTTAGGGCTGACCCATGCACCCAGGAACGGTGGGTCTCCCACCTCCTGCCTTATCATGGAACCACAGAATGGTTTGGGGTGGATGGGACTGTCCCTGCATGTATGGTCTCTTCTGACCAGATTCTCTGCCAAAACCATAAGTAAACACATGTTTTCTCTTGCAGAACACCCTCCATCCCCGAGGAGCTCCCAGGTGGCTGTAGCATGGCCAGGTCAGTGGCTGAGCAAAGGGTGGCACTGGGGCACTAAGTCACCTGTGCCTGTCCTCTCTAGGTCATTTAAGTTTATGCCCATCTTATTGCCTGATCTCTTCACATTGAGGATCCACTAACACTTTTCATTTCCTTCTTCACCCTATAAAGGAGGGCTGGGAGAAGCCATGGGTTGCTCTTCTCATGCCTCCCCTCCAGCACAGATGATGGCCAGCAAGGGGCAGCCAGCAGAGAGGTTTCCCAGGAGCCTGATGAGGAGGTAAGAGCCACACAAAGGGTTAATCTTTGCTCTCTAGACTTGATGTAATCCTACATACCCTAATGGGAGGCTTGGTGTGATGTTATTAGTTGTTACTGTGTCCCAGTCCTTCAATTATTTGATTCATTCACATTTAGTACAAATACAAGATTAATCTGAAATGAGGGTTTAGGAGGGAGAATCTCTTGCTCTTTAATTTTAGTCAAAAATGCTTTCAGAAAAGTCACTCCAGTGATTGAGGGGAGGTGATTTAGGAAAGGATGTAGGCACGAGGATGAATGGGGCCTGGGTCACTGATGTTTATTTTGAATAAACACTACACATTACTCTTCTCTGCTCCTCAAGACCCCTTGAGCTCTTCCTCCCAGCCTTGAGGGTTTAGCTTCCCATTTGTTTGCTAGTTTTTCCTGGGGCAGACACTCCAGGCATCTCCTGAAGATTGCATTAACATATGGATCAAGGCAGATGAACTTGGATGCCACATCTGCCTGCACACCAGGACAAAATGAGGGAGCATCATCCCACCCCTGTCACTGCCCTGCATTTTCTCGGGGATGCTGAGAAGCTCCTCTGCACCTGCTGCATGTGCTGGAGCTGGAGAGACCCAGCCCTGCCCGGAGCAGCCCAGGCAGAGCCATGGGGAAGGGGCAGCAGGAATGCCCAGAGCTCATCACGTGCCACAGCCCGTGGAACAGCCTTTCAGCTTTCCTCAGCACGCAAATCAAGCAGGACCTTGGTGTTTTGCCTTTGCATTTAGGGTTTCTTTGCATGTGGTAGAGGTAATACCAGTTGCAACTGGTATTTTGGGCCAGCTGTCCACTCTGCAGGGTTCAGATCTGCAGGGTTCACAGAACCAAAAGGCATCCTGAAATGCCAGCCCAGACCCTGCTGACAGGGAGCACCAGGTGCTGCTCGTACAAGGGACAAGGTGGCAGGGTGACAAAGCCCCTTCTCTGCTTGAATCACCCACCGTGCTGCAGGGTGAAGGTAGGTGACACTGGAGGTGACTTTGCAGCCCCTCTGCAGACCACCTGAACAACAAGGACTGTCCATCCCTTCTGTGCCTGAGTGCTGGATGTGGATAGGCAGCTGAGCACTGTGCACCTGACACGAGATCCACCGCTGCGGGCCAGCACCCTCCACTCAGCATGTGATGTAAGGAGAACTTGCTGCACTTGTTTCCACCCTGGGATCCCAAAATGAGGCCAAATTTTGCATAGGTTGAGGTTGCTGTGCTAAAAGGATGACGCAGAGCCATTGCCATGGAGACAGAAAGCCAAGGTAAGGAGCCACGCTGCTCCTGGCAGCATTCCGGGAGCCAGGGACCTCAACCTGAGTCCTACAGCATCTGTTAGGGGAGAGTGGGGAAGGATGCTTTCCCCCAGCTGTGAACACACAGTTTGGCATCACTGGCAGGATCGTTCATCGGTGCTTTTATTTTAAGTAAATGTCTCAGCTCCTTCTGGGATGTAAATATTCAAGCACAGGTTGAAACCGTACCTCCTCCCTCTCCTGCTCGCTCTCACATGCTAGCTGCACGTAAATGAGCAAACACAGGTTACTTAACGTGCGGTCAGATGCAGGTTACACAATTTGGTAGCATTAAATCGTGCTTAGCATTTTAGGTAATAATAGCTACACTTCAAAGAACGGCTTAATATCTCTTTTGCTGAGCCCTCCAAGTCTCTCACACAAAAGCAGCGCAGGAGCTCCTAAGAACCCAATTACTGGCTTGTGAAACGCCAAGTGAGGTTTTGCAGGGCAGGCAGTAGCCTGCAGGCACAGCATCCTCTGCCGTGGCACCTGGAACACCAACATCCATCCAGAATCACAGCAGAGAGCAAGCATGGAAACTGAAAAGTGTATGAAAGACTCCCTAGTTGTCAAGACATGTTTTTCTTCTCTTAGAAGACAGGAGTCAAACTTTCTCGTTATCTCAGGGAACACTTTCACATGGCCTGGTTAGGATGCTGAAACCAGCTCCCAGTGCTAGTAAAGGGACCCCAGTTCCTGAGCAGACACCTGAGCACCTTTTAACTGTTCATTTCCTCACCCACTGTGTTCTTAGCCCCTTTTCTTGTGTCTTGGTGCTCTGGAAAACAGGGACTTGCCATTAAAATATGGAAACGGTTGTTTCCCATGTGCTTTTCATATGCAATTTACCTTGGAGGGAGCAACAGCTGGGCTGCCAAGGGCTGAGCTTGATGTCAGTGCTGAAGGTTCACATTGTCCATGCTAGACCTGGGGCTGCCTGGCACCTCAGGGGCCACCCAGTGGGACTGGTGGGCCAGGACAGGGTTCCTACAGCTGGACATGAGCTGCTTGAGAGCTGGTTTTGGCCACAGTGGATAGAAAACTGGTGAAACAGCACATGGTAAAACCACGTGAACGAGGAGGTAGCTGTTGGGATCTTGCAACAAAACCAGCATCTTGACTTGCTCCGTCATACACGTGGGTGCAGGCTGCTCTGTGTCCTCCTGAAAGAGCAAAAGGGAACAAAATGACCTCAATGGTATGAAACATGCACTGAGGGTATTGTGGGCTCTGTGTAGAGAATGTCTTTGCTTTCCCTCTCCAGTAGGCAAAATCTGGCTTCGAGTGATAGAGGGATGGTGATCACGTTATAGCCACAGTGCAGGTTGGCAGGTGGGAATTGCTGTGATGGATGAGCCCTGCAAATCCATCCAGTCCTGCCAGCATTGTAGAGAGGGGTCATGCTCAGGAGCAGAACAGATTGCACTGACCAAGCTCTGGTGGGTTTTACTTGAAAGCTTTCCTAATTTAATGCAACTTGAAGTTTTCCAACTGTCTCTCTAACTCAGTTGAAGGGGAGAAAATCAGTCAAGTAACTCTGTGACCAGCAGAATCATCAGGACCTGTTTTTCTATATATTTATGGCTTTAAATTCTTTGCTTACTACTCCAAGTTCCTTCCCTTATCCCTCACCAGTTTGGCAGGGCAGGTGGCACCAGGTACTGCCACTAGTTGGAAGCTACGTGTTTGCTAATGGGAGGACCCTAGATGTGTTTTCTTGCATGGTAAATAGGTGGCAAACTTGAATTTACTTCTTCCTCTTATGGACGTTATTATGGGCTTGCTTTCTTCTCCAGACAGTTGTCATGAAACCTACTGAAAGAGTATCTCCTGCACAGGGCCAGGCTGAGAGAATTGAGGTTGTTCAGCCTGGAGATGAGAAGGCTGTGGGAAGACCTTAAGCGGCTTCCAGTACTGAAAGAGGCTCAAGAAAAGCTGGGGAGGGGCTCTTGATCAGAGAGTTCAGGGAGAGGGTGAGGTGGAATGGTTTCCAGCTAAAAGAGGAGAGACTGAGATGAGATCATAGGAAGAAATGTTTTTCTGTGAGGGTGGGGAGGCCCTGGCCCAGGTTGCCCAGAGAAGTGTTGACTGTCCTATCCCTGGAGGTGTTGAAGGACAGATTGGATGGGGCTTGGAGCCCCTGATCCAGTGGGAGGTGTCCCTGCCCGTGACAAGGGGGTTGGAACTGGATGATCCTTGAGATCCTTTCCAACTGAAATCATTCTATGATTCTATGATCTCTGCTCCAGTATGAAATTGAGTTTGGGTTCGCCAATATATGCAAAATATCTTTTAGTGAAAAAGAGTGGCCACTCAAATGAGTGGCTTTGGCTTTACATTAGAGCAAAGCTAGGAGCAGCCATAAAATAAGAAGCAGTTATTAAATATGTCAGCAGTTTCATAATTTTCCTTTCACATTTTGAAAATGTAAACCAACCCATCAATAAGGTCTCTTCTGTTTCTACTGTTAGTTAGAGGCTGATTTATGCCCTAGAGCAGGATGATTTAGGTCTCCTTCACATTTTTCTTCCCAACTCTTTACCAGTGGAAGCAGGGATTCCGGTATTTGCCCACATGCAGTCCTTTCCTGGGTTCTGCTAAGCCCTCACTGTCAGTGTGCCTTGCACAAAATACCACCCACTGTGGAGACAAAAACTTCCCTTTTTAGTTTCCAATTCTCCGTGGCCACCAGCCTAAGCACACATAGTCTTATTTTATGTGTCTTCATCCTATCTCGTCCCCTTGCGTGAGGCCTGGTAAAGCCAAGTGTCCCACTGGTTCCTGTCTTGTGAGCCCAGGTGAAGTTTTTTGCCAGATTTGCAACATTCAAGGGGCTCTTTCCTCAGTGGGGAACCTCCCGTCTCTTAGGGTTGGCTGAAGCTTTTCCTCAGCTGGACGTGTCTCTCTCAAATGTAGCTAAATTTCTTCCAAGGATGCAGAAGCCATTGAGACAGATGGGCACATGCACATCCACATGGCATAAATCTAGTTACATTTGGGTAAAAATAGTAATTTGTGATTAAATTAGTGAAGTACCCCTTTATTCTGGGAGATAGATGAGAAATTTCTTCATAGCCTGAGCTTGGACATTGGTGTCCAAGAGGAATGTGGAAAGTCAACAAAAGGAGAGATTGGGGCAGGTATGAGAAAGTGGATTAAGCAGTAGCTCCTCCGTGTTTAACTAGTTTTTTTTGTTTGTTTATTTCCAGATTCCTTTTGAAGTTCTAAATAATCCCCTGTGACACTTCGTGAAAGCAAACATGGTTTTCAAAGCTTTGCGTTTGAATTCAGGAGAGTAAAACTCTGCCTATAGGTTTCCTGCATGTTTTATTCTCTTTGCTTTTTATCTTTATGAAAGGGCTGTAATTTGTGTGATTAATTGCAAATTCATATGGCTATTTTCTTGGCCTAACACAGTATTGCACTTGAGGGGCCGTGGTCTGCCCAGAGCAGATACACTAAGTCCAGCTTCTGTGTCAGCAGAAAAAGGTTTATCATATAGGCGTACTCCTCATAGGATTCGGGATTAATTAAATCAGATTTAGGGGCTCCAGCCAGCATTGCTGTCCTATAGCAACACATCAGTGAGACTCTTTAGTCTGTTTTGTGGAAAACTCTACAGGAGAAAAGCAGCACTGGGGTCTTCCAGCCTTGAAACCCACGCAAGTGAGAAGATGGCTTGCCCTCCAGAAAACGTGATATGGAGAGACAAGATGCATCCCTGTGCGTCAAAAAACATGCAGTAATGACGAAAGTTAATACACTATTTGGCTTGAGAGTGGAAGAATCAGCTCACCTGCGTGCTCGACCATGCTTGGCTTTCCAGGCACTCTCACTGTTGGAAGTCAGAGAAGGAATTTAGCAGTGATGTGATGTCGTTTTTGGACAAGATTCCGCACAGCTCTGCGTCTGACTGGTGGATTTGCTACCACATTACTGCTTGGATTACCCTTCTGCACTCTTCCGACCCTGCCTGCCTATAATCAGACTCAGGGACTTGGGGAAGAATGGCGGAACTGGTGTAATTTAGAGAGATGCCCCATCCAAGCACAAGCAGTGTCCCTGCTCACTGCAGAGTCTGGGTTCTGTGAGCAAGGTAAATAAATCATAGAGCAACCAGGTTGGAAGAGACCCATCAGATCATCGAGTCCAACCATTCCTATCAAACACTAAACCATATCCCTCAGGACCTCATCTACCCGTCCCTTAAACACCTCCAGGGAAGGTGAATCAACCACCTCCCTGGGCAGCCTATTCCAATGCCCAATGACCCTCTGTGTGAAAAACTTCCTCCTAATCTCCAGCCTAAATCTCCCCTGGCGGAGCTTGAAGCCATTCCCTCTCATCCTGTCGCCTGTCACTTGGGAGAAGAGCCCAGCTCCCTCCTCTCTACAACCTCCCTTCAGGTAGCTGTAGAGAGTAATGAGGTCTCCTCTCAGCCTCCTCTTCTCCAGGCTAAACAACCCCAGCTCTCTCAGCCGCTCCTCATAGGGCCTGTTCTCCAGCCCCTTCACCAGCTTTGTTGCTCTTCTCTGGACTTGCTCCAGAGGCTCAACATCCTTCTTGTGGTGAGGGGCCCAGAACTGCACACAGTATTCAAGGAGCGGCCTCACCAGTGCTGAGTACAGAGGGAGAATCACCTCCCTGGCCCTGCTGGTCACACCATTTCTGATACAAGCCAGGATGCCATTGGCCTTCTTGGCCACCTTGGCTTAGGGTCTGATCCTGTTCAGCAGCACCTCTGCCCTGAACTAGCTTTCCCTTGGTGCTTTTTTATATGTTGCTATAAAACTTTTGATCTTCCCCAGTATCACAAGAAGTCGTCCTCCAGCATCCTCGAAGGTAATGGAATCAAGGCGACACTGCTTCTGTTAAGAAAGCAGCAACCCACCAGAAATAAAATGAGGTGCCAGCTGCTACAATGCTGACCAAGCAACACTGCAACCTTCTGAGCTCAGCTGGATCTAATGCTGCCAGCATTAGATGGTAATGCAGATCCCTAGAAAACAGTCTTCTGCTTAAGATTAGATGTCTTCCTAGCTGCAGGGTTTCCAGGAGATATATCCTGTAGAGGCAGGACCAAACGAGGTCAAGTGCAAGATTTTTGGAGGTCATTGGAGAAAAGAATCACCGAATCACTAGGTTGGAAGAGACCCACCGGATCATCGAGTCCAACCATTCCTATCAAATAAGACGTGACAAAACCATCAATAAACTAGATGTCGTGCTTAGCAGTGTCCGATGAACTCAGCACTGAAATTGTGGTAAATGAGTTTTTTTTTAAGGTCATTGTAGAAGGAAGATCTCCTGTATCACGGCTGCGACTCATCCCACTATAAAAGAAATAGAAGAGATGAATATTTCACAGTCAAATGCCAAAAAATCCCAGAATCCAGGTTGTCGTCATGCTGAGGTCTATTTGACGTTGACCAAAATGCTTGGAGGAAATGCAAGGTTTGTTTCAGAAGCACAAGTCTGTGACTGAGAATACAAACAAGACTGAATATCTTCTAAAAGATGAAGAGCTCGGCCAAGCCATCCAGCACACGTCCATCCACCTGTGCCTGACAGCCAAGGCATTTGATGTGGAAATCAGATATAGCACACACCATCCTGATGAAAAATATCACACGTGGTCTATACTTCAGGCTACTTTCCAGTATCTCAAGGAAGAGATCTTTTAATTGAAAGCCTTAATGTTTCTCGTTATATTTAAAATTAGAGCAGAACAGCAATAAAATTGGTCATGGGTTTGAGGCGAGTTTTAAGGGAGAGAAGGAAATTTATTCTTCATTTTTTTTTTATGTTGGAGCATCTTTTAGAAGCCCTTGCACATTTGAATATGCCAATGCAGGAATTAATAATTAAAGGAGCAACAACCACATCTCTCTGAGATACACGCGAGAAAGCCACAGCTCGGGCCGGAGGCTGGAGTCTCTGGAGACGCTTTATTTCTGCTGGCATTTCACCTCTGCCTGGTATACCTCATTATTTACAAAAGCACTTTGCTACCAGCCTCTGCCAAGGAATGTCTTACCTAGCAATTTGCAGCTGATGGCTAACCCCAGCGCTAGCCTGGGAAACTGTATCTGTACTTGTTATCAAATTGATTTTGAAGGAAGATGCGGAGGAACTTACATTTGATAATAAGTGTTTTGGATGGTTGTGTTTTGGGGTGAAACCTTCCAGCAAGAAAACCTTGCAGAGCGGTGGTGGTGCTCCAGCAAACCCGCTAGCCCTAGGTTGATGTAACTCTGCTTCCTTTCTTCTCCCTGGAGCCAGATGGATGTCAACAGGCTACGGTGACAGGACGAAGCAATTTCGTTCCCCAGCATGGCCCCCAGCCAAGCAGATGCCTCATCGCCGCCGCTCTGCAGAGCCATTCAACGGCCCCATGGCTGGGAGCATCTTGTTGGGCACTGAAGATGGCTTAAAGCATTAGCTTGGAGAAGGGAAGATCTTACTTGCATGCGTTTTCCTTCACCAGGCCCAAATGGCGCTTCCTCTCCCTCCTCATCCTTCTTTCCTCCATGTTGGTAGTCTTCTCATTCACTAAAAAACCGCTAATTATCTCAGCCGCTTGGAACTGGGTTGCAGCGTGGAATTAAAACCAGCTTTTCGTTTTGGCACCTACCGCCTTGTGTAATTAATATGGCAAGAGAAAGACAAAACATGTGGGTCAGCCCTGAGTGTGGTGAAGGGTTTGATCAGACATGGCCGGTGCCGGAGCTCACAGCTGGGGTGCTCTGAAGCTCTCCTCGGTGAGGGTGGCTTGCATTTTGAGGACAAACAGGGCAAAAGTAGGTGGAGATAAAGCTTTCTGTCCTGATGGTTCCCCTTTTTTTTTCCTCAGTATAACTCAAAATCTGGACCAAGCAGTGCTTGGTGAAAACCCTGCACTTAATCTTCAGCACCTCTTTGCTGGAGAAGTAATAAGAAAGCAGTCTGGCAAGGTTTGACGGCATGTTTTGGCCATCTCTGCCATGCTGAGCAGACTGGGATGCTCTGAGAGCCTGGACTGTTGCAGATGAGCGTTTTAATGGAGATCGTCTGGAAGAACCTGAAACCGAAGGAGAGATCAGCACCGCTTGCATGCCCACCGGCACCAGGTCCTCTTGCCACTGCCTTGGCACGAGCAAGTGACCGCTAAATCCAGATGGAAACACTGCCCTGCTCACTGGCCACAAACAGAAGGCTGAGGATCCCATCTTGCAGAGCTGAGCTGGGGTGACACAACTCTTCCCTCCGCCAAGAGTTTGGGCTGGTACAGGAGGGCAATGCCGTTGGGCACCATCACAGAGCAGTGGCAGCACCAGGACAGCGTGGACACGACCCTCCTCCTGACTCACCGGAGCACTGATAGCGCACAAACTTTCTTTCCTGCGCCCACAGGAGTGCTTGGGCTTCCCTCACCCACCCCACTGCCAACAGCATTCCCGTGTGCCACCTGCCGTGCCTGCTCACCGAAGCATTGATTTACAGTTTGTTGCTGCTACCACCGAGTAACTTCTGTTGCTGCTTCCTTATGGACTTGCTCGGCTGCCAGGAATGCCCCCGATGGGCAGCAAGACGCTGCTGGAGCTGCCAGGCCAGGGCAGGAGACCATCGATCCTGGGGGAGCGTCAACACCGAATTGGGGTTCTAGCCCTTTAAATCCAATCCAGTACTGCAAAAAAAGGGCGAGCGAGAAGGAGAGAGCCTTCAGACTCTTTTAATTAAAGCTTGTACCATATTCTGTCTTCCCAAGTAGAAGCAGTTACTCTCGCTTCTTCAGGACATCTCGGGGCTCACCAGCACCACAGCATGGATGGGGGAAATCGCTCACCTGGGACCAGCGGCAGTAGGTATGCACGGAGGGATGGGGCTGCTTGCATGGCTTCTCTCCCTCTCCTTGCTGTTAGCTGGAAGCATCCCCCCCTTTTTTTCTTTCCTATGTCTTTTTGTTTGCTGGAGAGAAAGTCTAACGCGTTGTTTCTGGCTCGCAGGGATGGTGGCAGGAGACATCTGCACCTTTGGGGCGCAGGGCTCCCTGTCCTGCCATGCTCTCTTCGCTCCCTTCTCCCTCCCATTTAAATAACTAAGTGCATGCTCTAGAGTTGGTCGGGGTTTTTTTCTGGCTCCTTAAATCAAAGAGCTGTCATTCAGCAGAAGATAAGTTGAGATGCCTGTTTCATAAATCACCAGAGAAGTTGGTCCTCGCTGGTGATTGCCCCCGCCAGCTCCGCTCACGGCTCCTCTCCCTCTGCCTCCCCTTGTAAGTGCACCAGGTTAAGAGAGTTTTGCCATATCCTTTCATGCGCATTGCACTCTCAATGCAGAGCATTTCTTACGAGCCTCACGGACCGAATCCTGGGGTTATTAGGACAAACAGCGTTGTATTCACGCTGGAGGCTCATCTTTTCAGCAGTATAACTCATAGCAGCTTTAGCTGGGCTTATAAATTGCCCTTCGGCGGGAACATTGTGCACAGGGAACATTTAACTGCTAACTATCCCATTCACCAATCGATTTCTCTCTCCTCCTCTGCTCCTAACTGAGTGATCTCTTCATTTGTATTTCCACGCAACGCAGTTATTTCTTTAAATTATGTATTGCCGGTCCACAGTTGCTGACTCGGGTTGGGGCATGGTTAGGATGCCCTGACCTTAATGAGAGCCCTTTTTCCTCTTTAAGCTGGGTCCCAGGTGAGCGTGGGTCCCAAGGAGCCTCTCTCCTACATGGATCCCCAGAGAGGAACAGAGGCTCTGCCAGGAAAACGTTTATCCTGGTGCCTATCTGAGGTTAATAACACTTTTGACGAATAGCAGACCTCCCTGAGGCTTGAAATAGGGTTGAGAAAGCAGCCACTAATCTCCTTGAGAAGTGCTAGATGGTGGCCACCGCTCTCAGTAAATCAGGAGACAAGCTGTTTATGTATGGCGTGTTGAGACATTAGCACAGCAAAAAAAAATCCTTCTGTTAATCCACCAGCAAAAACTCTGCCTTGCTGTCATTTCGCAGGGCAGCAAGGTTTTATTGGGAATACTGTGAACTTGGCACGGCCTGAAGCACATGGGGCTGCCCACCAGGGCCGGAGGAAATGAGCTTTTTTCTCAGTAACAGTGTTTGCCGTAAGTGAGAGAGCAACGGGATGGGAACTTGCAAGTGAGCAAGGGAGGTGGAACAGTTTATTGGCTTACGAGCGGCTGAGCAAGAGTACCTGGAGGTATCAGGTGGTTTGTGGGCAGCAAGAGTTTTCGACTTGAGCAGTCAAAGGAATGAAACTTGGAGAGGAGGAGGCATGGTGCCTGCGAGCAAAAGCAATACTAGGGCAGAGCGAAATCTGCGGCAGAGGCTCTGCACTTAACTCATAGGAGTTCGGGACTGAGGACAGAAAGAAATGAGGAGGAAAAGGAATGTTGTGCACCCTGAGATTCTTGTGCGTTTATTGCTTTTTCTGGTCGGGGCTGCTTTCATCAGTGGCTCCCAGCTCTTTGGTAGCCGTTTAACAATTTGTGACTTTCGGTGACATCAGGAAGGGGATTGATGCTTATGACTGAGATGTGGGATAATAGCTCCCTTGTTTTCAGCTTGCAGTGGTAGAGCAAATGACCTGGTGAGGAAATCTCAAAGTGCTGAAAGCAAAAAAACCTGTTCCTGCGGTCCGAGCAGGGCTGCAGACAAACTTTTCTTGGTGAAGCTCCTTAAACCTCTTTCTTCCACCTTGAGGAGCTGGAAAACACGCAGCAGGGTTTGAAAACTACTGACAAATACAAATGGAGCAAGGGAAAATGAACAAAATGTACATCTCGGTTCAGCAAAGTGAATCAAGCCTTGCAATCATACAGAGGGTGGGGAGTAATTATTTATAGTGCCATCAGCAGAAATAATAGAATGAAATGAAGGGCTGAAAAGTTTTGCTGACTCTCAGGGAATGCATCCTGGCATAGACCGATATTTCTTGGGCCCATCCCTTTGCATCTCCAGCGCTACCAAGTGTGCAGCCTGGAGACCCAGCAAAGCCTTGCCAGGGTGGGATCCTGCTGAAAACAGATGGGGAGCACCGAGGAGGTGAACCTGCCTGGAGGAATTGAGTTTAAATGTCCACTAGGACTTCCACCCTGAGCCACCTCTGATGCCCAAGCCTGGACTGATCTCCTGGTGGATACCTGAACTTTGTGGGGAGCAGCACCCTGCGACAGGGGAGGGAGAGGTAGCCAGGTTTGGCTTTTCCATTCTAATTCTGTGAAGACTGAGATAAGAAAGAGTGGGGGGGCAAACCATTTTCAAGATCAGCTGCTAGAGTAATTCAGTGCTTTGTCCTCCGTAATTAAGCTCTGCGTTCTGTGCTTCAATAATGCTCTTGGGCCATGATGGCAAAAGGAATTAGAGGGATTGGCAGGCAGACACAGGCAGAGAATCTCTCACCTGGCATTACTCAAATTAAAGGTGATCTACATGAGGTTTTCTTTTCTAAATTGAGAAAATTGAGTTTGGACTCTTCTTTGTGGTGATGAAAAGGCCTCTTCTTTCCTTCCTCCCCCCCTCTTTTCTTCTCTTATGATGAGTATTGTTGAGGTTGTCTCTCCCCATCTGAGCAGATGCAGTAGAAGGCTGAGACAGCCACTGAGGTTTGTTGTGGATGCAAAGGGTGAATTTAAACTCTTATTTTGCAGCAGGCCCTCAGCAAGTGTGCTGGTAACCGATGCCCTGCAAAAATTATCTGTGCAACAAGTTTTCTGTAATCCCAGATCCCTTTCTTCCCCCTCTAGACTACTTGATAACACCGAGGGAGGCCAGGCCCTAAATGGGCACAAAGCTTCATGAAGTCTCAAAAAGAAATTTGCTCTGTCTTGCCCTGCTCGTCTGTCTCCAACCACATAAGATTTTCCTAGTACAAACAAGACCTGAATGACTGAAGAACAAGCAGAAAAATAATTCTTTTTTTATTGTAGGTAATAACCTTTCTCACTTCTTTACTCCACACTGGAAAGGGCACAAACGCAAGAGGCATAGCTCTCATTTTTCCTCTTTCTTTGCCAGCCACCTTTAAATGAAGTAGAATAACAGGGTATCTGGAGCAGGAAGGGACCAAATAGATGTGACTGAGGTAAAACCTAAATTCATAGAATCATAGAGTGGTTTGAGTTGGAAGGAACATTAAAGATCATCTAATTCCCCACCCTCTGCCATGAGCAGGGACACCTCCCACTGAACGAGGCTGCCCAAGGCCCATCCAACCCGGCCTTGAGCACCTCCAGGGATGGGGCAGCCACAGCTTCCCTGGGCAACCCAGGCCAGGGCCTCACCACTCTCATGATGAAGAATTTTCTCTTTATGCCTTGTCTAAATCTGCTCCTCTCCAATTTAAAACCATTTCCCCTAGACCTATCAATCTGCCTTTATAAAAAGTCCCTCCCCAGCTTTCTTGTAGCCCCTTCAGGTACCGGAAGGTCACTATAAGGTCTCCTCAGAACCTTCTCTTCTCCAGGATGAACAACCCCAACTCTCTCAGCCTGTCCTCCTATGGGAGGTGCTCCAGTCCTCAGGTCACTCTTGTAGCCTCCTCTGGAGCTGTTCCAACAGTTCCATCTCCTTCTGATGTTGAGGATTCTAGAACTGGACACAATACTCCAGATAAGGTCTCACAATAGATGGATACAGGGGCAGGATTCCTTTCCTCGCCTTGCTGCTCATGCTTCCTTTGATGCAGCCCAGGATACAGTTGACATTCTGGGCTGTGAGTGTGCATTACTAACTCTTTGTAGTTGTTAGAGTCTAATATAATCTTCTATTCGGAGCAAGGGACATATGTCAGCCCCATTCTCCATCTCTTGCAGGGTATTACAGTTTGAATTAGTATGATAAATTAAAAACAGTCATAAAATTCTGCAGAGCTCTTAAATTGTAAAAATGTATCATATGAATGAAATTGTACAGTTATTAAATGAAGTGTTAGCGATATAAACATTAGTGTGGCACATCAGACTAGAAGGATGAGAGCAGTTGCATTCACTAGACTCGGTGTGATCCAGAGGTGAATCGTGCTGATCATCTGATCATCTTTGCTGATCATCTGGCTGGTTTAGCTGGATTCAGATAGCCTTTCAGAGCAGGCTAATCCACCATCTGCTCTGGTGTTCTCTTCTTTGATTTTTTTTTTATCTTTTCTTCCTTCAGGATACGTTTTTCCCCTTTGAACATAAGCTACTTTCAGTGTATTATTCAAAACCTACATTTTAATGGAAGGAGGTAAGAGGCTGCACAGACAATGTAAACCGTGTTTTCCAAGACCACCCAGAGACTGCCAAAAATCAATTGTCTGCTAAAGGCTGATCCTTAAACAAAGTTAAACCAAATTGTATCAGAAGCTCTGGGGATCCTTGAAAGCAGGTTTTCAAGAAAGTAATGTACATATGTTGCCCAATTTGATATAGGTCTCACCCTCTAAATCCTTTTGTGCTGCAACCTGGTCTGCTCAGGAACTGCATTACTCTTATTTCTGGCTTCAGCCAAAGCATTGACTCTAGTTTGAGAAGTGCCCAAGCGCTTTGGGAGCCTGAGGCACTGCTTCAAAGTGCATTTTTAAGCCCTCAGGAGCTGCAGATGCAGATGTTTTACTGGAAGCTGGTGGAATGCCCCCAGGTGATTTTGCAAAGGTTTTTCTTGGAGGCTCTCTTTCAAAACTGAGCACAGGAACAGTCTGGCACACATAGACCTGTAAATGGACCAGGAACCTGTTTAAAATGTGTCTTTTTGCTCCCTTATAAATATACTGTGATGAAACAGACTGTGTAGTTGGGAAAGGATTAACTTGAGAAGGGTAAAGACTTAGGAATGAGAAAGCTTCTGTGCTATGAGACAGGGGTTCTTGTGGAGTTGATGCTGAATCTGGCTGCTCAATGAATGTTTGCTAATCATAATGATGTGCAGCACTGCTGATACCACACAACGACTCCAAACCCACAGCCATGTCCAGGAGGAGAAAACACAAGTGTGTCCAACCAGGGCAGGATCAGTTGCTGGCTTGCAGCTCCTGGGAATTGCAGAGGTTCTGCTGTGGCCAATGGGATGGTGGTGGAGAGATGACGTAACACGTGTTATACATGTTAACATGTTGTAATGTGTGAGTTGTGGTGGTGCCAAGAAGCTTCTATTATGGTGGCATCGCCCCTTGGCATTACAGATGTGGCTCATACAAAAATGTTACAAGTTCCTTTCAGTGAGTTTCCATGCAACCCTCCCATATTCCGGAACAAAATCTGCAGTTACAAGCTCTGCTGTAATGCTCATAACACCAGTAGGATTGATTCTGACCAATACTGGCCTCAGAGAAAAATACACAGAAAAATTTGATGAGACAGGACCCCGTGGGGCTAAGGAACACATACACACTCTGCACAGCAGCCCAGGTTGTATTGGGGTGTCAGACACAGCCAGGAGACCCGCTGCTCCCACCTAACTGAGCCCAGCCCCAAGGCCATCTCCTTTCTGAGTTTCTGATGGTTGTACGGAATAGGAAAGAAGATTCAGGCATTTTAAATAATCCTCACCCATGAAAAACAAACCAAAGGGGTAGGCTGATTCTTTTCTCCATCAGATTTGACCACAGGCTGAAGATGCGATTTTGTTCTGTGACCTGATGATCAAAGATTTGAAATCGTAAAGCGCTGTGTTCAGGACGTTTGATAAATGTTTTATTACCTCCTGAAATGTCATTTATGAGGGATACAGACTTTCTTTGGGCTACAAGAAGAAGATGGATCTGTGGAAAATACTGTAACTACTCTTTACAACCTAGGTGGACTTCAAGGATAGGTCTATGATAAAGTGATGCCCTCTTATATTGTTTGTGGCACGAAAGATGACAGGGCCTCCACCTCAGGTCTCAGTTAATGCTTGAGAAAACAATTACAGCTTTAGAAAGGCTGAGAGCAGCCAGAGCCATAAAGAAACCTTGAACGGTCCTACTGACCCCTTGGTAACACTGATTATTTTTGCCCCACGTCAGCTATTAAAAACCCAGCAAGCGTTGTTCTGGATCAGAGATGGACCTCCTGAACTGCTCAAGGGTGGTCCAGGGTCAGCTGTAAATTGTCAAAATCTGGTATGGACAAGCCTTGGCAATGATATAAGTGTTCTGATGATCATGTCCCAGGTAGGATGGCTTGAGAGCAGCCCCTGTGTGTCCAACTTGGCCTTGCTGACATGTGGAACCCTTGGATCTCCAAAAGCCTTATCTGATTTCTTTTGATTGATGGTTTGGCTTTTAGGAGAGGGAAACAGAGACCATAGTGATTCATGGGCACTGCTGGGAGAAGGTACAGGAATGGAAGGAGAGAGGAAGTCTGGGGAGGATCCTCTGGGGTTTTCCAGGAATACTTAGCTCTGAATTGAAATTAAAACACGTTTCAGAGAAAGGAGTTTTGCTAGGGGCTTTTTGTAAAGAGACACATTGTCCATGGCCCTACCTTTGTCACACAGTCTGTCTCCAGTAGGTATCCCATTCTTGTGGTGTCATGTCCTGATAGAGGAAAAACTTGAAGAGAGTAGAGTTTATTTATTAAACTAATGGTAGGCTGTGTGAGAGAAAGCTGTGAAGGAAGCATAAAGCTGGAAGCACATGCTAGTATTGCCCTTATCCTGAGCTGTGTTCCCCAGCAGAGGTGGAAAAGAGATTATTGTGATATAAATCATGTTCGTACAGCATAGCAGGCTCTTGGTCAAACAGTAAGACACCACTACTTCTTCTTGGACCTGGAGAAACCAGTCTGCTGTGGTGGCTTCCTTCTTTCCCTCCCTTCCAGCCAATTCCAGGACAAGAAGCCATGGAGTGCAATGTCTGTGCTTACAGGAGATCAGGAACATCCAGGCCTTGGTGAAAACAGCTGGTGGGACCACAGCATTCTCTGAGACCCTGAACTATTTCTGGGACCTGCCAGGGGACAGCTGGTTGTATCGAGTATATGAATCAATAAGGACAATGCTATCAAAGTACTTTACAAGTCAGAACTGCCACCCTTGCTGTGTAGATTCTCGAAGACAAGCCCGTGAGAGTTTCTTAAGAAAAGATTTTTTTTTTTTGTGGGAATGTGCCTAAGTCAGGTTCACCACGGAGGATATTAAAGAACAGATTAGCAGAGTTTAATAGCATGAATTATGAAAAGAACCTGCTCTGTGCGAAGTGTAGGGTCACATTTGATGATTCACTAGGCTTTTTCTTGACCATTACTTGAACAATTTATGTCAAAAAAGTGCTGCAGTCGGATAGAGAATGTCTTCCAGCTCTCAGTGCCCAGCAGCTACAGAAGGAAACATTTTCTTCTCTGTCATCAGGAAAAAAGCCACAGTGACTTAGGATATGGGACCTCCATGCCTTGACATATCCTCTATAAACAGTATGAGGACAAATGGTCTCACCTAATATCCTGGAATGTGCAGCACATCTCTTACAACTTCCCAACTTCTCTCAGTCACTCTTGCTGAAAATTCCTGAGATGAAGGCTGTCTGTATTTCAATGCATTATTTTGTTCCTCCTTAAACCCATTTCTCCTTTTGAGCACCATGATATCTTCCAGGAAAAAGGTTTGCAACATTGTTATTCACTATTTGCAAAAATAATTCCCTTGGCTTTTTTTTCTTTAAATTCTTCTCTTGGTAATTTCATCGGATACTTCTTAGGTCTGGTACTGTGAGGTATTTATTCACTTTCTTTGTGATGTGGACAGTATAGTAAAACCTTGCTTTGGTAGGTGTCTCCTACATCCCTTTCAGCCACCTGTTTGCCAGACTGAAGGGCCCTAATGTACTAGTGTTTCATGCAGAAGCTGCTCTCCGTCTCTGTCCAAGCTCACATCTTCCCTCTCACCCATCCTCATTCTGTTATCTCCTTTCTCAAATGCACTCAGCAGGAATTTATTCATCATGAAAGTGCACAATGAATTCAGACAGCAGCACAGTTTCGGTCTTGTTCTCTGTTTCTTTGCTTGAAGCCTCTCACATGGGATTTACCCAAGGCTGTGCTGCACTTGGGCTGGATGTTTTCAAAGAACTATCTATGTTCCTCCCAGTATCTTGTTCCTGAACATTAATGGCTACTTCAGAGCTTACCATGTGGTAAGGAGACTGCAGGCTATTTTACCTCATGTTCATTGTTTTGCACTGATTAGCGATTATTAGCACTGATTTTGCATAATTCAGCTCTCACTTTGTTCTTCAGACACTGGGCTTTGTGAGATATTTTAGCAACAATTGCAACCAATTCTGGTTTTGATGACCCTGACGAATTTTGTATCATTAATAAATAGTTTTGCCTCACTCCTTACACACCGCCAGTCTTCAGGTAATTTCTTAATAAAAGGGGAGATCTAATTTACTGGCGTCTCTAGGATTTCAATACGAAGTTGCTTTCATTATGAAAACAGATTGGGTTTTTGTTAATTGTTTCCTGCCACCTTTTCCCAGCTCCTTCATAATGAAAAATAATGCAAACAATGCACTTAACCTTTCTGCTATGACCTGTCTCTCCTGAGTACGCTTTTTATTCAGTGATCATCTATCTGCCACATCACCTTCCTGGCAAACTTCCTTCCTCTAGTGTTTCTGAAGAGGTTTTATTGTTACCTCTTATGTCTCTAGCAAGTTGCTGCTCAAAACCCTTTTCAGTTTGCTGTATTGTTCTTCTCTGTGCAATTTGTCATGTTTGGGAATCTATTTCCTCTCTTGTACACGAGTTGTTCTTTTTGGGAAATGCCTTTTAACTCTTCTACTCCACCGTGTAGCTGCACAAACTTCTTTTTAACTCTGGTTGGTTTGGTGCTGTACATTCATTCCAAGTTTGTAATATAGTCCTTAAAAACAGTGTTTTTCCTTTTTCTGGTTTTATTCCTTTAACTTATATTTTTATTTCTTTCCAAGCAACTTCTTAACGTTTAATATGCTTTCTGTTTTTGAGGCCATATGAGCTATGCTTATGTCTTGAATAGGTCACAAACATCTCAGAGCCAAACTGAGAGTTGCTTTTCTGCTTCCAGAGTCAATGATTTTAGCACCAATAGTCATTTATTATGTGCAAACATTATTTCAGAGGTTACGCCTCAAGTGAGAGATGCTAGACGTAGTCTACCCTGTATGTGTCCTAACATGACAGAGCCCCACCAGCCACTTTCCACCAAAAGCTGAGTGACAGCTGTATTGATAGCCCCACCTAAATGGGGATCCCAATGCTTTGACTTCCAGAAATCGTAAAAATGTTGAAGGCAACCACTCTGAACTGTGCTTGACACTTCTGCCTGCTTGGGATGGGAAGAGAAAACAACCTCAAGCGCAGCTGGTTCCCACTTCTCAACATCCAGCAATGCCAGGTGGCCTGGGAACCACCCCTGCCAACCATTCTGCCCCAAAGCAAGAAATATTATTTTCCTGAGTATTTAAGCCACGTCTCCAGAAAGCAATAAAATGATTTGGAGGTAGAAACCACCATATTGAATGAAGCCATATTATTAACTTCAATGCTTCTATGGGCAATTAAAAAACCCTTTAATTTTGAAGACTCCATAGCATCGCTGTGACAATGGTCATATTAGAAGCGGCAGGACTATTCAAGCAGGTCTAAATTAAGTAATAATGGAAATGTTTGAAGGAAAATTAGTATCCTTGTCAGGGTCAGCCTTAAATATGTATCGCTAACATCCTGCAGAGGAATGTTGATAAAAATTGCAGTGCTGTGTGAGAGATGACTGGATTTATTTCAAAGTAAATAAGCAGAACAAGAAGGGGGGGGAGAACACACAAGGACGTAGTTAACAAGATATATAATTAACTGAAAACTTTTGCAGAGTGATATTGCATGAGGTAAAACTTCAGAGTTTAAAAGCAGAACGTGTCTTGTTTACCAAAAGCTCAAGAATATCTGAAAGCACATTTGGCTGTAATATACATCCCATGCTTTATGGGGTATTTCTTTAATATGAGTTGGGGAAATGAAGCACCTTTCAATAAGTAACGTTCCAAAGTACCACTGAAAACCAACATAAACATAGAAATAGTTGTTTTACAGAACTGAAGAGCTGCTAGCGAAGTCAGAAAAACACGCGCCTTTGAGTAAAGTAACTTAAATCAATGGCACATGAGTATGTGCTTAAGCGAGTATGTTGGTGTTCTCATAAATCCTCCCATTTGCTTTATTCAGCCAAGGCAAAGCTGCGCGCACAGATCTAGCAGAGCAGGACAGTTGTCTGTGCTTTGCAGCTCACTTCAACAAAAACATCGACTGCTCTGAGCTGTAACACGCAGCAGCTTGCAACACCCCCCTCCTGACACAGAGCATCTCTCAGAGGAGCGCTGCTTAAGATACTAGTACAGGTGACAAAGGTTTTTGGTATTCAGCATCTGAACCCCAGTCCCACTGTGTTTCTGAATGTTGGGATCAAGTCTTAATGCTTAATTAGTGTCTCTGAGGGCAGTAATTGCCCTAAGTGCCCCCACCTGGGCCTTACCAGGCCCCCGCCCATTATCCAGGAGCACATTTAAGCTCAGCCCTGTGCATTTAGCCTCTGTTTGTGCTGTTAGTGCACCTGCAATCCAGCTCATCTCTGCCTTCTAGATGGACCTTAGAGCTGTAATTGTAAGTAGCTTTTCTCCCACTTTCTTTTTTTTTTTTCTGGATGGGCCTATACTGTAGCTTTTTTTCCCAGCCCTCTCTTCTCCTCACTGAGCTTCTTGGATGGACTCTCAACATAATTTTTCACTTTATCTGGGTTTGCTGCTGTACCCTGCTACCAGTGCTGCTTATCAGGTTTGGATCCTGTAGGGGCACTGCCTGTACTAGGGCTACCTTTGTCTTCTGGTTCTGTTTTTCCTGCTGTGGGACAGAACCACCTCTGTAGTCCCTTGTAAACTTGTTCTCAGCCAGTCATCTTGTCTCAGAATCTCTGCTGCTAAGTAGATTCTAGCATAAGCAGCAGTGGTGTGGGCTGGGGTTGCATTTGGCCTCATAGTCTGTGTAACTGAAGCTAATGCTATGGAGGTCAGGTGTGCAATGTTAAAATGTGATTGAAGGTGCCTCCTTAGCTCAATAGATGAGCACATCTTTGTGCTCATGTAACTACCAGCACCATCTCATTAAGTCTGGATATCTCTTATATGTCAAGGTCTTGATTTGCAGCCTTTGGTTGATGGAGGCTGCAGTTCTGAGTTAAAAAGAACTATTTGCTGTTCTAAATATATTTGATTGGCCTTCCAGCATAGCTGTCCTTATCTTGGATCCAGACCTACCAGGTATTGACCTAAACCCTATTTTCTCTCTGGCTCCCCTGCTGCTGCCTGCACTCCTGGGTGGCTCCTTGAGGATGGGAGATGCCTGTTCCACACAAGGTGACAAACTGGTGATTCCACCTTCGCAGCAGAATCTGACCAGTTAGTGCACGGCAATTAAGTAACGGAAGTTGGGTAGAAGGGAGCAGTAATAATTTGCAAGTTCTGCCAACAAAATGCCTTTCATTTCTGTTGGTGTGTTTTTTCCTCCCCATACCTTGGCAAGGCTCTTTCCTGTTTTTCGTTCACTGCATGGCAAATGCACAATAAGAACAAGAGGTCATTTACTCCTAATCCTCAATTTATAATTGTTCTGATGTTGCCAGTTGCTTTTTCGAAAGACTGAACAATGTATGAAGCCCTTGTTGGGTAACAGTCATAATTAGAAGCTTTCTAAATTTCCAAGAGCTTTTGAGTAGCCGGCGTGCTCCTTTTCCAATATCCTGTGGCTCTGCATTTATGCTAATAAACTGAGTGGTATCCAGTGGACCCCAGAACTGCTGCCTTGCAGGTTTGGAGAATAGAAACGAAGGCAAAAAAGGAACAACTGGAATGGCAGATACTGTGCAAGAATCCCACAATGTCTGGATTTATAGAGAAATAATATTTTTGACAAGGTTCTCCCAGAAAAGCTTAGAAGATCAACACCAGTACAGAGAAAGCAATAAGAAATGATTGTTATAGAGCCATGCGGTCAGATAAGCATGTCCTGGTGGACAGGAAATATATGAAGTACTGCCTGTGAAAGTAAAAATGAGTGAACTTTCAGGTGGGTGGGGATGGAAAAGGGAGGACAAAAAGAATCTCAGCCATATCATGAGGAAGCTGACAGCTCTTTTCCCTCTGGTTTTACTCAGAAAGCATAGTTTTGGATCAGCTGAAAGCTTTTTTAACTTGGTGAATTCAGAATTAGAGGAATGGTTTATTTAAGCTTTTATTTTTTTTCCCCAGCATTTAATTTTAGTTTGCATGGGAAGTTATTCAGGGCTTGGACTGGAGAGCTGAGAAACCCGCATCCCTAGGCTTGGAGCAAACAAGCCAGCAAGGTCTGCTGGTGATGTTTGCATTGACCACAAACCCAATGTGGATTCAGGATGCAGTGTGGGTCCTGCCTGTGACCTCTTTCCCCCCCGCTCTCTGGGGTGTGGTAGATTTCTTGTGGTTCTTAACCACGTAAAGATTGTGATTTACAATCTCTATGGTCAGGGAAAAATGCCAGTGTTTGATCCAGCAGTGAGTCAGGAGGTGGGATGTGTTGGCTGAAGGCATCTTTCTACTCAGTTTCAAAGCAGGTCTTGAGCCAAGGACTTTTTCCTCCTAGTGGAATTGCCTTGAAGATTGCATTGCATCTTTAGGTGAATTTCTCTTAAGTTCTACTGCTGTTCCTTTGCACTGTGTAAATACTTAGATTCTCAATAGACATGAAGAAACGATGATCTACTGTTTTTCTCCTGGTAGGATGAGATGTGTGGGCTATATTCTCTATCCTAGTGAATATTTAAGTATTTCTTACAGGTGGGGCTAGACCAGCTTCTGATTTCTGATAGCCTGATGTTTAGGCCGTGCAGTTTGCTCTTCCAAATACAACGAACTGGGGCACAGAGGTAAACAGAGCATCACAGCCGCCTTCTCCCTGCAGTGACCAGTGGTGTTTGGTGAACTTAGCCTTTCTTGTTCATGGCTAGGAAATTAATTGTTTTACGTTAATCACCTTCTTTTGTCAGGCTTGTTTTTTCTTCATTGGCTTAAAGCCACACATGACTTTGGGATTGGATCAAATTGAACTTCAGGTCCTGCTTGAGAGGACTGAGAGAGTGAGAAAGTAATTTCCATGACTCTTTAGTGTTATTGATGCTTAGATGGCCTGGAGGTGGTAAGGGCTGGGGAGCTTTGCCGTCACCATTGCCTGTTAGGACATATGAGCTGCAGTTTGTTTCAGGAAAAGCCATGTACACATTTGAGCCACAGGTTCATTGTTACTGAAGCTATCACTCAGTCTGAATCCTGCATGAAATTGTTCTGGAGGAGCATTTAAGCTATTTGTTATTGAGTGGAGATGTATGCATGTGGAGGTGTACTAATATCCCCACCAGGAACCAAGCAGCTCAAGCTACAAGCAACCTTATCACTACTCCAGGTCTCAAGCACATTCTTCAGCCTACTCCCCATCTTAGAGGAAAATATATGCATTAAAAAAAAAAATCCTAACATAAGAACACCTATAAGCCATGTTAGTCATCTTGGATGTTACTGACTGCTCTGTGAATGAAAGTGCTTTGTGCATCATCATCCTCTTTATACACAATCTCTGTGCATTCTTCTAGGCCACTCTCATGTTTGTGATCATCTGCTCTCTCCTCTGCCTCCAAGAGAAAGAAAACTGAGTTGTGCAAGGAGAAAAGTATTGAGGAAAATATAGAAATCCAGATGTTTCAGCATCAGAGACTCGGTCCAAGCTGTGTACTTTATGGCTTGTAATGTGAAGCGGGGGAGTGACGGAAAGACCTGACTCCCAGCCAGCCGCTGTACCTGCTCTCACCTACTTCTCTGAGAGGTGAAGTCTGGAGCAGCTGCTGATATTCATTTCAAGGCTTTAATGTTTGAGCTATTAATAAGCCTGGAAAATAACCACATGTTCTCTGAATTATATAACAGATGTTAACTTCCCCAAGATGAAGAGGTGTCAGCCTGATGGAAGAAGTGATGTGAGGACCTTTCTTTTTCCTTTGAGCTAGGTTTCTCCTCTTATTAACAAACTCGGTTATCTGCCAGAGGAGGTAAAAAGAAAACTAGTATCACCCTAGACCCATCACTTCCCTGCTCTTTGCTTTGTGCCTGTGTTTATACATTTCTTGCTGTTCTCCAGCATCAGATTTTTGAAGACAAGTGCCATCCAAAATGAAGTCCCATTGAAAGAATGTGTTGTGATGAAGAGCTGTTGAATGAGTCACTGCACTCATGCTGGCAAAGCGGGTGGTGAAGCCGGCCAGGCCCTTACGCTTGGCACGAGAGAGCGAGAAGCAAAAGAAGAAAGTAAACTTAGGGCCAGGAGCTCTGCAGTGCTTGGCCAGCCAAGGGCGCTGTGTTGCAAACACTCTCCCACTTAACCATTTCCGTGACGTAGTTGCCACCAAGGTGATGTGTTCACAGCCTTGTTAGTGTGGTGGGAGATGGGCTGAGGGTGAATATGGAGAAGGTGAATTAGGCAAGGGATTAAAAAGAGTTTCACTTCTTTTTTTGACAACTGCTTGTTTTAAGGTTGCCTTCTTCCTGGTCCTCATCTGTCCAAGGATGAGCACTCATGGTGCCATGTGAAGAGAGGTCCTCCGGATGTCATTTAACCAGGATAACTCTCTTCCTAGGATCTCTGTCTTATGCTTTGTGGTAGCTCACATAAAGATGGAGGGAGAAACTGTCATCGGCTCGTGTGTAACACGACTGAGCAGTCCCCTGGGAGAGATGTTTATAAATGTGAATTGAAGACACTGGGCCCCAAGGGTACCACATTTTCTGTGGGTGTAGATACACAGTAAGACTAATAAATCAGTCTTTGTGCTAATAGAGATGCCCGTGCCCTTGACTGTGACCCTGCTGGCTGCTCTCTCCAAGGGGTGACTTTGCTCAGACATTTATTTCTGGGATGTGCTTTAGCCTCTCGTGTTACGCACCCACTGGCATGACAACTGCAAGTGCTTCTGCCAACACAATGTGCCCTTTCTTCTTGGGGATGCTTCTGACAGAAACGAGCTCAAGCCAGAACAGACTCATGGGGGAAAGACCTGCTGGAGGTGTGAGCTGTGTTCTGCAACCACCATTAATGTGATTGTAGAGAGTGGCCCACCTGGATTTCTCCCTCTTTTTCATGTCTTTTATCGAGGGGTGGAAGAAATTGTGAAAATGAGCTCCTGTTAAGCATGGAATTCAGCAAGTCCTGGTCCCCCATGCCAAGAATCCTGCCAAAATTTTTTTGTCAGGCACTTGAAATCGAGAAGACATAGAGACCAAGGGACCAGATTTTGGGTGGTTTCAGTATTTACCCACAGTTCCCTTTAGCTTGTCCTTCAGGTACAGTAGAGATTCTTGCACAGTTTTTCACTGCTCACTACTGATTAATGGGCTTCTAATATCACTTACTTTCTTATCCATCCAATCTGGAAGATCAGCCACTATCTAGGGAAAAAAAAATACAATTTTTTATTGGCATTAAGTGGTTGGACAACTGTGTAAGATGCAAGGTTCATGTTTAAGAATAAGAGCCAGACACTGTTAGCAAGAAATAGTGATACAGTGAAAGTTGTCTGTGTATTTGCCTTATCCAGACAAAGTGTGGAGCCTGGCTCCAAGAGGAGGTGTTGCAAAACACAGATAAGTGAGTTAGTCCAAAAAAATATAAGGACTGTATCAAGAACCCAGGCAGAGCCTCGAAGAGTCAATAATAAGAGGGGTGGTAGTAGTAGTAATCATAGTAATAATGCACCTTGGAGGTCTGGGCCTGAGTCAGGCCTCAAATGTGCTGCTAGATGCTCTGTGATTAAATGGCAAATATGTTTTTGCTTCAAAGCACTTAAAACTGTATAGAAGAAGCTTGAGACCAGACGGCTAGTGACAGATGGGCGAGGGAGAGGAGGGGTGATGGTGGCTGGCAAGATGAAGGTCTGGCTCAGGGCACCAGAAGGCTCATGGCTCTAATGGAGAAGGTTCCAGGAAGGATGACAAGGTACATATGTGGATCATTTCAGGGCATGTGCTCGGGTGCAAGGCCCCAGCAGAGGAGAAGGAATAAAGTGCTTGTTCAAAGTGTAGAGAGAGCCTTCTAGTGGCTGACATTGTGGGATGTCTGAAGGCATGAGTTGATGTCCAGAATGGAAATGGAGAGGTGGTGGGTCAGCTGTGTACAAGCCACGGAGGCTTCTGGCAGTGGAGACACTGTCTAGTCTCAGATGCAGAAGAGAAAGGGTAGTGTGGAGATATCTGTCCACAGTGGTGGAAAACAAGTTTGCAGGCATTATTTGAACGGTAATACCGCAGCATGTAGTGATGAGCAGGAGCTTAGTGATACAATGAAGAAGGTGTTTGTCTGACTTAGAGGTCTTGTGTGTCACAACTGGGAGAGAGATCCTTGCTGGAAGGGATAGCCTGCCTGGGGTCCTGGGGGTTGGGTGTACCCAGTGCAACTGAGTGCCCTGCAGAGACACTGGAGTGACTCTTGGCAAGTTTGTGGAAGAGCCAGAACTACTCTGACTCTCCTTGTGCAAGGGTAGTCACCTCTGTAACACATCTAGACGTTGCATCCCTGTTACATCCCTGTAATGTGGAACTGTTGGCTGGACCCAGCTTGCTCCTAGGAAGAGCAGTGGTATCTCCACTGGAGGGAGGTGGGCTCACCCTTGACTGTGTGCAAGGTTCTGTGCTGATATGCTCCAGGCTGGCTATGGGTGGGAGCACCCGTGGAGCACAGCTCGCTGCCCAGGGGACTCACAGCATCGCGTGTTCATGCTCTGAGGCGCAGTGCCAGCATCTGCCTGGTGCTTCTGAGGAGATGCCTGCAGATGCTGCAGGTCAGCTTTCTTGCTGGGATGGAGCTGAAACCTTGGATGTTTCATTTGATCTGTGTCAACTCTGCATTGCAAAACATGTGGGCAAATCGCTGTTGCCCCCTGGAAGGAGCAGGGCTGTGTCCCAGAGCTCTCTATTCCCATGGCATTTAACGTTCTCTGCAAACCCAGCTTTTATTTGGAACTGAACATCTGTTCCAGATGTGGTTATTCGCTGCCTGCATCGCTGCGCTCCTGCCATTGTTGTCCTGCTACACAGTGAAAGGCTGGCATGAATTATTGAAAGATTGAGTTTAAATAAATGATAAACTGGTTCTGTGCGTGCAGTTAAGTTTCTGTCCACTCCTTACAGAGTCACACTGCCGGCTTTGATGTCCCCATGATGAGCTCGTACATCTCCCAGAAGCTGCCATCTCATCTGCCTGATGGGGCTGATCGAAGAGCGTGGAGAGGGGCAGCCCAAGCATGAAGGTGGCCAAGAGGACGAGTCTCCTGGGAAGAAGGAGGAGTTGCAGCAGAGAAGCAGGCAACCAGAGTTCCCCTCCTGGCAAGTGTCTTTCTCATCTCAAACCATTCCTTGCAAGAGGTGTTTGTTGCTTGCTGAGAGCAATCGGTGCACCGGGAGGGTGGGTTGAATGCTGCCAGGTCCCTAAGGTGGGTGGCAGGGACTGTGCTGGGGACTGGCAGTGGGTGTGTGCATCAGGAACCTGACAGTGTTCAGGATCCTTATTTCTCGGAGATGAAGTTTTACTCTAGGATTTTAAATATCTTGTGGGTCTGTGTTGAAAGCAAATGTATCCAGACCATCTACGTGCACATGGGGATAAGGGGGACGCTGGGTGTGAGCCAGCCACGCATCTAAACCAGCCAAACAGTCCTTTTCTGTTGGCTTTCAGCTGGGAAGTCCAAATAGATTTTTGGAAGCCTGGTAGCCTTGGAAATTGATTTTTTTTCTTCACCATTTTGAAAAATGGCTTGACTCACAGTTGCATGAGGCTGTGGGGATTCACAGCAGACCATCTGTTTCAGCTGTTAGCAGTCATTAATTTTTTCACATTTTTTGCTACTTTTGAGATACTCTGGGAAAGAAATGTTCTTAATGGCATTGGAGGACTTCAAAGTCGCTTACATACTTGGTTGGTTTGTTGTTTTTTTTTTTCCTCAGAGAAACAATATACAGTGAATGCAGTTGTTATAAAGGAAAAACATTTTTATTGGGTTTTCTAAAGGGGGAATATGTCTCCTGTGGACAAGCAGGAGGACACAATGTACTGTTTATCTGCTTTCCACCATGTATTTGGTTAATACCTGCCTTGCTACTGTACTGCAATACATCTACTGAAGAGTTGGGGTTTTTTTCCTAGGTTAACTTTAATGCAGGGAGGCTTTCATTTTAAAAAAATATAGTAAGGTTTTCTTTCAAGCCGCTATGTTTCTGGAGCTAAGTACTTCGTGATTAAATCAGCCTTATTGTCTCCAGTTATTCTACCCAGAAACTGGAAAATTACTCAACTCCTTGACAGGTGTTCACAGCTGATGGCTCAGATTTGTGGATCGAGTGCTGGGGCATATGGCAAGATAAATAATAGAACAAACTAATCCTATTGACACTGTCCACCCTCCAGCTTGTGCACATTTATCCTCATGCTTTGCTCTCACTGTGCAATAGCTCGTTCCCTGAGCCAGCTCCTCTCAGAGGTGCAGCTTCTGAGCCATCGACTGATGAGTTTGGCTCATCAGTCTTTGAGTAAAGTGTTGTGCTCCTTTTGCAAAGACCTCAGCTCAGCCTGATGGGCAGGTCTTCAATCTGGGTTTGCTCCCCATCTGCTTTATTTGTTCAGCTGGTGCTTGTGAGGGCACATCACACTGGGGTTTGCCCAAGATCCATGCTGGTGGTTTCCTTCTTGGTCACGTTGGATCTTAGGTGGAGGAGAACAACTTCATTGAGTTCAAGGGGTGCTGGGAAATGACAAAGACTAGTAACACCAGCCACACCTTGCATGGAAATCTGTGATGGGAAGATGGTGGCTGCTCTTCCAGAGGATGCAGAGTCCTGGCTTTGTGCAAACACGAAGCTGCAGTCTTGTAATGAGCAGAGGAAAAAAGCTTTGTGCTGGGTTCATGGCTGTGGTTGGGGTTGTGCATCCATGAAAGGAATTACTTCCCATAGAACACGACCCATGAACTTCCAAACCTATGCTTGAGTCTTGTGATGGTTGAAGACTGCAGAAGAGAAATTGAGTATATCAGACCTGTCCATAACACCTGGGTGAGGGGACAGCCAGAGAGCTGTGGAGAGTTTCCAGCTGTCCATTAGGACTGCAGCTTTCAGCAAAATTACAAACGTGTCCTGGAAAATGCTCCTTAGAGCAGGCCAAAGAGATTTTATCATTTCTGGGCATGGGAGCTCATTCTGCACTTGGCAGCCAGTGTGGGACTGTGCCACATCTGAAGCCGTAGTGTGCCATTGCGGAGCAAGCTAGCACCAGGGGACACTGCAGGGATGGTGGCTCCTTCTGTCCTGCTCTCTGCTTCAGGGTGGCACATTCTGATAAAGCCCCAGAATCTCCATAGTGCAAAGCGAAGGGTCCATAGGACGTGCCCAGAGAGCTCAGCATCATAGAACAACCAGGTTGGAAGGGACCCATTGGATCTTCTAGTCCAACCATTCCTATCAAACACTAAACCAAGTCCCTCAATACCTCATCCACCCGTGCCTTAAACACCTCCAGGGAAGGGGAATCAACCACCTTCCTGGGCAGCCTATTCCAATGACCCTCTGTGTGAAGAACTTCCTCCTAATCTCCAGCCTAAATCTCCCCTGGCGGAGCTTGCGGCCATTCCCTCTTGTCCCATCCCCTGTCACTTGGGAGAAGAGCCCAGCTCCCTCCTCTCTACATCCTCCCTTCAGGTAGTTGTAGAGAGTAATGAGGTCTCCTCTCAGATCTATCAGCTCCTGCATCCATTTTCAGGCATGGCTTGGGTCCACCTCCTGCCCTTTGCGTGCACAGGCGCAGGATGTGTCCCCATCTCTCCATCTCTCGCTCTCATTTCCGAGCAAGGCGTGTGCCCTGAGTAATCTGGGGCAGCCAACACGCTGCTGTGCCTGCTGCAGGCTTGCCAGTGGAAGGTGGAGGAATGCACATCTGGAGGCTCGGAGACGATTGGTGCCTGTGTGGTTTTCATTTGGAGCCCTTTCTGTTGTTGATTGACTTAATTAAATTTTTTTAAAAAATGGGAAGCAGACAGGATTGGACTTCAGGATTTTTTTTTAATGAAATGCCTTGCTCTGAGAGCTACAGAGCCAATTTTCATCTTGAAATTTCCTTTAATTTTATTTTTAAAGTTCTCCTACAAAATTTTGAGCTGCTAACTGAAATGAAGTGTTAGACTTTGTAAACCAAACCCAATTCAACCTTAAATCTGTGAACTGGCTCAAAAAGCATCTTCTGTTTTGCAAAGCCAGTCTTCTGGAAAATATTAAATATTTCCAAACAAAAACATTGCTTAAAAATTAACAGAATTCACCAACGTACCTAAAATACCCCTCATTTTTTCTGCTTGACCAAGGAGAAATGTGGGTTGGTGCTTGGTTGTGGGGTGCTCTCCTCCTTTGCCCTACCTGCTTAAAAGCCTGCAGAGGCTCAAGATCTGCAGATTTGATGAGGAAGGAAGGCTATTAGTGATCCCAATTCCCCTTCTTTGCTCTTTATGCCCAAACACACGTCTGCTTTTACTTGCAGCCACCATCCTCCTCCTCCTTCCATCAGGTCAGACCCCACTTGTGGCAGAGGGCATAGCCCTCCTCAGCTTGCCTGAAAATCACTGCCCAGATCTCAAGTGTAGAAATGAAAAAAGTAATAAAGTATCTCCCCATCAGGAAATTTGCCTATTAACACCTCAGACACAAAAGTCTTAATGAAGCTTTTCCCCACTCTGAACCAGCTAAAATGTCTCTCACTGATGGGAAGTCTAAAAATAAGCATGTTCTTCACAAACAGCTTAAAGATGTTGAAAATGAAAAGCAACAAAGGATGTAGAATGTATGAGTCACTAAATTACAGGGCTGTCTTTCTAAGAGCAAAACAAAAAACACCCAAAACCAAACAACCCAAACCTTCCCCACTGAAATTCATTGTGAGTTTTCTGGGTTTGGTCTGGGGCTGTTTGCCCCGTGGTGCCTGTGCAGGCACTCGTCTTATTTTTGTGAGCGAGCGTAGGGCTGAAACTTTATCTGTTTTCATTACATAATGTGCCAGAGCTGCTTTGTATGAATAAGAGTAAAATCAGTCTGCTTAATGGCATGAATGGGAGGTGTTTTTGTTCTGGCGTGTGGGCATTTCTGTTGACTTTTTTGGAGATAACCTGCTTTGTAAGAGCTTGCTGGATGTCAGGTTTGCTTGTGGGGAAGAGTGCAGGGTACATTCATCTCGACTGCATGTTCTTCTGGCCCCGGCTAAGCTACAAGTGTTTGGACTCTCAGTTGGGAGCAAGCAGATTTTTGTGGGTGTAATCGCATTTGTCTATAGCCTTAGGTTGTTGAGATAATGTAATTAAAGAGAGTTCTCAGTTTGGAGGGGTTTTTTTCCCCCCCTCCCTGAAGGTCTTTTTTCATGATGAACTCCGCTAGGGTGGACTCTGTTGCAAACCCGAAGCTTTTTCAGCATTTGCAGATGAGCTTGAATCAAAATCTTGGCGTTTGAGGCAGCAGGAAAGGGGATGGAGTGGTGCCAAACCTATGCCTACATCTGATGTTTGCAGCCAGCCCCAATCTCTCTAATAGGCTGAAATGAAACCTTAGATCCAAGCAGATGGTAGGGCTGGAGATGGGGATCTGCTGGTGCTGCCATGGCCCAGTCCTGCTGTTGATGCACACTGTGATCTTACTGGTGATTGAACTGAAGGCTGCTCCTTTCTACCCATTGTCATTGTCACCTTTATCCATCCTCTTCCTCACTGTGGCAGTGAGAGGTAGGATATCTGCACCGGATGAGACTGAGAGCCTTTCTCTGAGCCTGTTGCAGTAGCCGATGGCTCACTCCCAGTCCAGATAACCCACTGATCAATAAAGCAGTTGCATGAGTTGGCAGGTACAACAAAGGCTGTGCAGAACAATCATAAATCCTGGAGTGGAGCTCTCTCGGCAATGATTTAATCTAGATATTTAGTTCTGAAATGCGCTAATTAAACTTCAGAATAAAGCATCCACCGCAAAAGCAAGATGAATAAGAACTAAAAATTAAAGTTTCTCCTGGAATAATTAACTATCATTAAAACATGGAAATCCAGGCTAGGGAGCAATTGTATGCTTTCCACAGTGTTCCATCAGAAATAATGGGATGAAATTAAACAACACAAAAATGTAGACTGAACGTTGAAAAACTTGCCCCATGTGTGAGAGCTATTAGACCGTGAAATGTTACTGAATACTCCCCAGGGAGCAGCTGAACGTGTATTTCTCAGGATGTTCAAAATTGGACTGGACAGACTCCCCAGTCCCCAATACTGTGGGGATTAATTGGAGAGCTCTGGACTTCAATGGGCCTCACAGGTCTTTGAGTTTTAATTTCAGTGGATGCCCCTAACCAACCCATTTCAATAGAGGATGTTCTTATCTGAAGGACCTGTGAGTTTGAACCTATAAACCTTGCATTTAGATATTAGGTAGGATATGTCTAAGACACCAGCCTCTTCTAAAATCATACACTGGCTTGCCCTGCCTCCTCTTGGATGCTACATTTATTGCTGCCATATTTATTGCTTCCTCTCCTGATGCTTCGACCACTGGTTTCTTTGGTCTCGAATAAGGCACCTGAAATGAAATGGAGACCTCGCCGTGCCCACGTGGCTGGGTGTTTGCTGAGCATCCCCCTGCGAGCTGGGCGGTATCCAAATCTAATCTGTCTGACTGGTGTACAACAGCTTGATAGCAAATTGCATTAAGCGATAATCCACTTGTTATTAGAGTGACAGCTCAGCCCTGACAGTGACAACTATCACCAGTCCCCACCAGGCGCCCAGGCAGGTCTCCGACAACAACCTTCCCTGCCTCACATAATTTTTCAGCGCGTTCCTTTGTCACATTAGTATTATATTGTCTCTCGCTGTATCATTTTCAGTTGCATAATGCAAAAGTCACAGTGCTGATTTCCAAGGTAGCCCCTCTCCCTCTGGAGAATGTGCCCTCCCACCGCTGCGTCCCGGCCACACGGAGCTGCCACCCCTGGGAGCTGCCTTGCTGCTGAAGTTATCTTAGTAAAAACGGAGGGTTTGACACCAACAGTTTTGTATTTTAACAAGAGAATTTAAAAAAGGGCCACTGGTTGGTCTTATTTACACTGACACAAGTCTGGAGATATTCTAGGTGTGTTTTAGGGATTAATGAGAACTTGGTCCTTTAACAATTTTTAATAAAAAAATATATAAGCCTAATGGATTTTCCAGCTACCGTTTTCAGCCATGAAAGTTGGAACCTTTTTGGCTAATGTCTTCCAGAGCTGCAGGAAAGGAAATTAGCTGAAGGCAGGGAATAATGTTCTGCAAATGAGGGGCTTTGGCCCCATTTTACTCATGTAAGCAGCCCTGATGAAGCTGAGTGAGTCGCAGCTAAAAGTTTTCTTATTGAGCAAGAAGCCAGAAATGAAAAGTAAAAGGATATGAAGAGGTTTATCCAAGTCTCAACCCACTGGAACAGTGTTTGGTTCTGTCATTTGTCTTCTACTGATGGTGCTGAGGGCTGTGTTGCTGGAGTGGAAATTATCTTCTCACTGGATGTAGGAAGGTAAATAATGGTAAAATTACAGGATTTAGGCAGGCCTGCAAACCCTTAATAGTTTATAAGGGACCAACTTTTTTATAAGGGAGCAAATTTCTGCGTCTCCATCCAGGCCTGGTGAGCAGGCAGTGGGCAGAAGGGTGTAGAATCCCATGCTTGGGCAGGATAGCTCAGCTGGTGAAGCACAAAATAGTTTGATGTTAATGGAGACGAGATTTCTAGTTTGCATAGGGGGCAGAGAAAGTAAAAATTGCTCTATTTGTGTTTCCTGAGCTGGTAGGAAACCTTCTGATGGTAAAATCCCAGCATGGGGCTGGGATGTGTGAGGCTGGAAGGAAGGATTTTGTGTAAGAAAAGTACAACATGGGCAGGATGTGGACTAGGCACCTTTGAACCATAAACTTAACACTTGTTCTGAAGGCTTTGCTCAGTGCTGATGCTGTTGTGGGAGTGTTGCTGTGTATGTCTTGTGGCTCTTAAGGCTGTTTTCCAGATCCAACCAAGGCATTTTTAGTTGAGTGTTGAGTTCCTCTTAGAGACTTCTGCAGTCAGCTGCTTTCACCATCAGAACATCTCTCTGTGTATTGAACCTAAACTGTCTTTTGCTAAATTTCACCCCACTGGAAGTGCCTTGGTCCAGCTTTCCCAAAGTATGGCTTTTTCTGTGGTTTTGCTGATACTGGACAGTGATCCAAAGGGCTTGAGCCTCTGCTGGAGTCAGAAAGGGGAGTGGAAAGACAAGCAAGCTCCAATGAGATCCAGTAACCCACTGATGATGACTATGGTATGGAAAGATGTCTCCTGGCTTAAACAGCTGAGAAGCCTAAGGAGATGCTCAGCAAGCTGGGAGAAGCATGCACCTTCAAACACTTACTCTTTCACCCTGGACAAGTCGGGAGCTCCCCAGAGCTGCTACCGTGCAGCAATCTGGAGCCGCCTCCTCTGCCCTCCTCAGTTTCAGAGCATCAGGCAGGCTGCCTGGGCTGGGACGCTGGGTTTAGGGAGACTCACACCTTGGTGCGTGGGCTGGGACACTGGGTTTAGGGAGACATGCTCTTTGGTTGGCAGGCTGGGATACTGCATTCAGGGAGACACCACCTTGGTATGTGGGCTGGGACGCTGGGTTTGGGGAGATGCACATCTTGTGCACGGACTGGGATGCTGGGTTTGGGGAGATGCACATCTTGTGCACGGACTGGGATGCTGGGTTTGGGGAGATGCACATCTTGTGCACGGACTGGGATGCTGGGTTTGGGGAGATGCACATCTTGGTGCACAGACTGGGACGCTGGGTTTGGGGAGATGCACATCTTGGTGCACTGACTGGGACAGTAGTTTTGGGGAGGTGAAAACCTTGGTACATGGACTGGGATGCTGGGTTTGGGGAGATGCACATCTTGGTGCACTGGCTGAGACGCTGGGTTTGGGGAGATGCACACCTTACTGCATGGGATGGGAGACAGGGTTTGGGCAGGTGTACATCTTGGTGCATGGGCAGGGACACTGGGTTTGGGGAGATGCACACCTTGGTGCTTGCAGGAGCCCAGGAGACATGTGTATGTGGCTTCTTCTTCCATTGTTTAGTCTATTAAAAGATTGGGCAGCCTAACCCCTCTCCATGCTATAGAGAGCCCTGGAGAGAGCTTTTGGGGAGTCAACATTCTGAGGGTCTCAGCCCCACAAGTAGGCTGAGTGGTTTTTGCGGTGTTGTGCGGAGAGTTGGACTCGCTGCTCTCGGAGGTCTTTTTGCCACCTTCCCGACTCTCCCATCCCTTTCGGGTCGTGCCCTCTTTGGGGTTGTGCTCTTTCCCAGCCGCCTTGGGGAGGGAGAGCAGGCAGAGGATGGAGCAGCAGGCGCCTGGTCCCTCTCCCCTTTGCGCGCAGCATCCTTCGAGGGCTGGAGGAGGGGGATGAGGAGGAGGGTGGCTGCTGCCGGCGAGGAAGGGGTTAGCGGGGGCCTTGCCGCAAGGTGGGCTGTGGCTGGGGGGAGCCATGGGGAGCTGAGCCTGAGTGCTGCTCAGCCCTGCCTCCCTTTCCTTTCCTTTTATTTTTTTTTCCCCGTTATTTTATTGTATATTTTTCTAATTATTATATATAATTTTTTTTTTATTCCGCCATCCTCACCGCCCAGATCGCTCTCTGCCTCCTCCCTCCATCCTCCTTGGAATAACTCAGCCGGGAGGGAGGAGGGGGGAGGCGGAGGGGGGGTGGTGGGGGGGGGTGAGGAAGAGGAGGCGAGCAAACCTGTAGCGGAGGAGCCGGCTGGTGGAGAGGTGAGTGGAAAAGGTGGGGGAGACCCTGAAGAAGAATATAGAGCATCGGCTGCCCCCAACCCGGGGAGCGGGGGTGGCCACCCCCGCTCCCCGGGTAGGGGGCAACCGATGCTCCACAGGGGAAACCGTCTTGTTGGCCAAAACTGGAGCTGATCCAGTCCTACCAGCTTCTTTTAGACTGGATGGCATCACTGCGGTCCCCTACGGGGTGCAGCAGGAGCTGGGGATGGTGATGGGCTCCTGTGGATGCTCAGCCACTCGTGGGAGCACTTGCTGCCCATTCTCCTCACTGTGTGGTTTGTTCACGAGTGGGAGCACTTGGTGCCCCTTCCCCTCATTGTGTGGTTTGTTCACAAGTGGGAGCACTTGCTGCCCATTCTCCTCACTGTGTGGTTTATTCACGAGTGGGAGCACTTGGTGCCCCATCCTCTTGCTGTGTGGTTTGTTCACAAGTGGGAGCACTTGCTACCCATTCTCCTCACTGTGTGGTTTATTCAGGAGTGGGAGCACTTGGTGCCCCATCCTCTTGCTGTGTGGTTTGTTCATGAATGGGAGCACTCGGTGTCCCTTCCCCTTGCTGTGTGGTTTGTTCATGAGTGGGAGCACTTGGTGCCCCAACCTCTTGCTGTGTGGTTTGTTCATGAGTGGGAGCACTTGGTACCCCATCCCCTTACTGTGTGGTTTGTTCACGAGTGGGAGCACTTGGTACCCTACCCCCTCCCTGGTTTTTATTCATGGGTGGGAGCCCTTGGTGCCCCATCCCCTCGCTATGTGGTTTGTTCACGAGTGGGAGCACTTGGTACCCTACCCCCTCCCTGTTTTTTATTCATGGGTGGGAGCCTTTGGTGCCCCATCCCCTCACTGTGTGGTTTGTTCAGGAGTGGCTTTTTTTCCTCCTCCTCCTCCTTTGGCTGTGTGCGGCTGTGGGCACATACACGTGTGCTTGGGGAGAGGGGCACTCAACTTGCCAAGGAGCAGCGTAACGTTACTTTTGGTGCCCAGAGAGGCTTTTCTCTTAATTTCTGGGCCCTCTCCTCGTTTCTCTTGGGGATGATGTAATAAGTGCTCGGTATCCATGCGGTGTCCTGCTCCTGTGGTGTTAGATAAGAACGAGGATCTCAGAGCAGAGGGAGCATCCACCATCTGTTTGAATAGATGGGTCTTGATGAATCTTTCAAAATCAACACATGGATGTGTCTGAGGAGTTTGGCCCCAAACACCTATTGATGCCACTGTCGGCAACCAAAAGACTCCCAAAGAGAGTCCTGCCTGTCACCCAGGTGCCTACTTATAGCCTGGCTATGTTCAGCCCCGCCTCGTTTTATTTCAGATGTAATTTCAATCACCAGATTTAATACATGATTTGCAGTGATTGCCTCCTAATTTCCCCACTTGAGCAGCAAAAGAATGCATTAAGGAAGGCTGAGCTGCTGTGCTGTGCTGGTGTCCTGAGTGTGAGCTGTTTCTCCTGTTACTCACCAGCAGCTCAGACCTTTTCCACCCACCAAGTTTTACTGTTTTCCATGTAGCAGCTGCCTCCCTCTTAGTACACGCCGCACCGTGTCATGCTAATTCACTGGGTGCCTCGCAAGCTTGTCTTGGCTCTTGGTGGCTTTGGAGTGTGCTGAAAGTCATCGGGATACAGACGGGCTCCATCAGGAAATTAGAACGGGACAAGCTCAGCGGTGGGAACAGCTCGCTGAGATCTGGCCGGGCTGTGGTGTCGGTAACTCCAGGAGGAGAGCTGTGTGATCCCGTCTGACTCAATGTGCTTGCTGGACGACACAAAGATCTCCTTATTGCCTGGGAAATCAAATTTCCCCAGTATCCAGCTGTGAAATACCTGTTCAAGGCTGTGATTGGCAACGGACTGGATCGCCCAGGTTGCTTACATCACGTAGGCAGCTGCCACCGAAATGACACACTTGATTGAAGGCCAAAAGAACCATATACGTAACTGCCTGTGATTAAGCTCCATATGATGCCTCAGAGCAAGTAAAAACCCCTCCTTCATCTCATCTTGTTTGTAACGAGACAACCATTGCAGGGATATCACTTGGGTCACGTTGTGGCTTTTGGGGAATGATTTTGTTTTGTTTTGGGCTTTTTTTTTTTTTTTTTTTTCGCTTCTGGCTGTAAACTTCCATGACCTGCCACAATCTGCCTTTGCAACCTTGTGCGATGCCCCATGAAAGCCGGGTGCTGTAGGTGTGCTGATAGCTGGGAATACAGATTTTACCAGGTAAGAACTCCCAATACTGTTTTTTAACAAGGAATATTCCAGCTGGCTTCTTTTGGGGAGGGAGCGGGTCTTTGCATGCGTCCCTTCCCCACTGGCATGCTTGTATGGCAGTGTGACTGCTTGTTTCTGGAAAGGATTTGACAAGGGAAGCTTCGTCTTTTCAGTTTTCCGAATCTTTGTGGATGCTTAGCTGTTTCCTCGGAGCAAGCACTGTACCTGTAGGTGAATCCTCTCCGCACTGCACCTGTAGATAAATCCTCTGCCCTGGCTCCGGTGAGGCAATTTGCGTATCTCCAGGCAAAATCCTGGTGGTGAGGGATGGGGAGGGTGGTGGACCAGGGCCAGATGCTGCACTGGGTGAAACTTCCAGGTAGGGTAAGGACCGCAGGGGTCTCCTTGGGGTGGGCTCTGTCCTGCAGGAGCAGGTTCTTACTCTTTGGAATAATGTAAACCTTTTCTGATTCTCTCACTGCCTTCCTTTAACTTTTCGGTGGGGCAGGATGAGGCTGGGGGCTCGATCCTGTGAACCGATGGATTTCCTCGGTGAACAAAAGCACTTTCCAAGCATCTCCCTGCAATTGAATCCCAGAGCAAAACCTGTCTTGCTCAAAGAGAAAAAAATTTTTGTTTGCATAAATGCTAATTTTAACAAAATCTCCTTCCTTTTCTGTCTCAGCTGCATGGGGAGAGTTGTACCTCTGTACTTACACGTTTTCTGACTTATAATTATTATGCCGGTTTTGTCCAGTGATAATGTTCTTGAGGCTTATGCTGATGCAGCTTATGGCTACCATATAATGATATATGGGTATATATATAAATACAGACGGGTATAGAAACAATAGAAAAAATGTTTTTGTGGCCACCTGTCCAGGCTTTCCTTGAACAGACTAAATCCCAGCCAAGTCTCAGTACATTTAAATGGTTGGTCCCGTGCACCTCACGCAACCTCCAGCAAACCTTCCTCTGTAAGTTACAATGCAATACAAGTCCTCTATTTTTATTCTTCTTTAAATGACCTAATTTCTAAGCAAAATCATTGCTTGACCAGGGGTAAGACAACAGTGCTATGCATGTTTTATCTTCCAGAGTTATCGTAAAATGAACAAAATACCCGTGGAGAAAGTACTTGTATTAGAAACATCATTTTAGTTGATTTGTGCACATATAACTTTATTGATTCGGCATGAAATATGGCAGTGAATCTATTAAGAGATGTAAAATGGAACAGGTAAAGCCTTTTCAGAAAATGATGGGAATGTAGAATGTGTTTGAGAGCATTTATTTTAGTGAGGTGGATTGCTAAAGTAAACCAAAATGATTTTTTATGAGTCCTGTAAACAATACCAAGTCAGTTTTGTTCAGTTTTATAGAGTCCACACCTGAAGATATATTAGTTAGCTCAGCTCCTACCTGGAGCAGATATGTATGGAGAAGCTTTGCAAGACTGGGTAGTCTTTGATTGTATTTTTAACCTGTGAATGTGGTTAGTGGTAGAAGTGTAAGCAGGAAACTAAAGTAAATCCTGGGTATTATGCAGTAGTACTTGAGCTATCATGAAACGAGGGCAATAGAAACAAACTGTTTTATAGGTCTGCTTATAATTAAATGCAGTCTGCTTTGATAAAAACGGTAAAATGGGAAAATGTTTCTCAGAATAAAGACATTAGGCAGTGGTAATTAAAGCCACAGTGCAGATACAGTCTGTTGAACCTGAAGTCCATGGGCAGGACATGGAAAATGTATAGAAATTCAGTGGGTGGTTCTAAAACTGCCCACTCATTCTTTGAACTTCGTAGCTGCTTGTGGAGGCTTACTGGGCATAATTGTGTATACATTTTTACAACATGATAGAAGAAAGCCTTAAACATCTGCACTGCATGCTGTCTTGAAAGCTGTGCATAGCTGGAGCTTTCAAGCAGCATACACCTCCCTTTCTCATACATTATCGAGCCATTTAACCTGGCTCTAGAGTTTGGATCCACCCCGTGTATCTACAGCCCCCTGTGCTGGCATCCCAGAGGTTTTGGTGGGTACCTGCTGGGTATGCAGGTGTTGCAAAATGGGATGCTGAGGCATGGCAGCTGCTGTGTTTGTCTCTGAACCAATGCCCAGCAGTGGAGGGGTTGGTTTGGGGTGCTCTGAGCCATCCCTTTTCCTTACCCCCCCATATTTCCATCATGTTTATTGTGTGGTTCTTCCCCATGATATCTTCTGAATGATTTTGGACATTTATAAATGCACCGAGGTTTCAAAATCTGTTTTGCCTTTTAAACAAGGTGTAAGCAGATACTGGGTTTGCCTGTGGTCACTTAGTGTGCTGGAGGGTGCTTGCGTGGGACAACACAAGTGACAGCGTGGTGGGCACGTGGTTGTTGAGAAGACCCTCTGTGTGCTGTGAGTTTCCTTGGGCTCTTTTTTTTCCCCTTGATGCCGGCATGTTAAACAATAACGTGAGCAAGCCTAGGAAGCTGGAAGCTTGTTCAGTCGATGGAATGGCCACCGCTGATATCTTGTACAAATTCCAATTGGCTTAATTCCTCCCTAACCTAGATTCTTTTTGTGTTTGTACTCGCCTCCTGCCAGGGGCCTGATTCTGCAAAGAGGTCAGTAGGGCTGAAGGTGATGAGTTGCAGTGAGCCTGTGCCGGGATTGATCCACTTTAATGAGGTTTTCTTTGTTGTCTTCTATTTGCAGGACCATAGATGTTTACACAGATAGATTATAATTTTGAAGGGTTACCCAGTCCTGCAAAGCCTTAGGCAAACAGTTAAGTCAATAGCCCTTTGGCTTGGGTGAACACTGCTGATGCTTGCAACCTGTCCCAGTGAAGGTAACTGGAGTTTTGCCATCGCCTCCCATGCTCATTGCATTTCTGCTGCTAATTGCCAACCTTCTCTAAAGGTTTGAGGAAATGTCTGGAGGTCACCAAAGGTGTCGCAATAATGTGCATTTTGAGAAATGTTTATGGGTTCGTCCTTGCTCCTACATGCTCTGCTCTGACCCCTTTTAAAAACTTTAAGTTTGAGATAAATTTTCCTCTCTACGCTATTTTTTTCCTGCGTATTGGTGACCTCCGCCAGGGCAGCGATTCCCCACGGAGAGCTGTCGGTGCATCAACCATTATGCAAATGAGATTCCAAATAGCTGGACATCCCTGCCAGGTATTAAAGTTGGGAACAGCCAACCCAAAAGCAAACCTCAGGAAAAACAAGAAAATGAAGTCTCCGTAACTGTTTTTAATTATTCAGTCTCGCTGGATCTCCTTATGTTTCGAGAAGAAACATGCAAATCTCTCTGGTTCTAGCTTGTTTACAGAGTGCTCATGGGTTTAAAATACAGCCAGCATCAGATTTCTGTTGTACATTTCCTTCAAATAAATACTGAAATAAAAATAAGGATGCTGTAATTTGTGCCACCCCAAGAGCTAAATACTGTGCTCCGGCAGGAAATGATCATTTTGAATTCTTGGAACAGCTTTACTATAATCTTCCAAAGACCAGTAGCTCACAAAGAAAGAAGCACAGACTTTCTCAAGGCAGCTTAGCTCTCTCTGATAGGATCTGGTTTCTTGTGAATTAAGATCTTGGACAACGAGGTGCTTCAGCATGTGCTGAGACCCTGCTGAGTCCAGCGAGTGCTTCAGCGCTTTGCAGCATCAGAGCACCAGGGTTTACCCTGGGTCCATTCCTGCCGACCACTGTGCGTGTAGTGAGAGCATTGCAGGTTTGGGATCTGTCTATTTTCTCCTCCCGTAAGCAGCTAAGTAGTATCGTGGTTGGTGTTAAGCAGCTGCTCTGGGTGGACAGTGCACTGTTCTGTGGATGCCCTGGCCACCTCCTGTGTGTCTCAAGACAGCTGATAATTCCAGTTTTCTGCATTTATCAGTGCCGTGAGCACAACAGTCTCTTAACCCTTTCTCACCTTAACCTGTTCCTGGCTTAATAGCATTTAGTAATAACCAGCCTGGTGCTTCTGGAAACTTCTTTTTGGGACAGGTTATCATTTCGGTCAGTCAACCCTTTCCCAGGAAGCAAACAGGGATGCTTTCTTAAATCTGGATTCTCTTTTAAAACTGGACCACAGTGTGTGTATGACAACACTTCCCTGAGCCCTGAATGTTTGCAGTGGGGAAATGCTTGGAGTGTGTTTTGGTTTGACTCTTAGGCTATGATTCACCTCAATTTATATGAAAATTATTCCAGTTCTATGGCTGCCCTTGGCTCTTTAATTACCTTCTGGCTCATTTGATTACGTTGATGGCTCCAGTCCTCATAGCTCCTAGGATACTTGCTGTAGGAACCATCAACTATAACTTTCAAAAAATAGCCTTCATCAGGTGTCCAAAAGTCTCCTTTAAAGAAGAGGCCTGGCATAAGTCACATTGATTGAAAATAATTAATTGTCCTGTTAAAAACCCTAAATGTTTTGGCATTTCATGAATAATACATAATCAACCAACAGGCTATTTGGAGTTTGTTACTTTGTTAAATCTGCTGTAAAGATTGTCATTATTGATATATTTCATGTTTATAATTACTCATCTGTGACGCACTCAGTCTGTATGAATAATCCATTGTATATTGTTTTCTTAAGTAGGATGCTTGTTCTGTGGGCACGGGATGCCAGGAATCATGGCTAATAATGTCTTTATGTCTGATTTCTGCTTGTGAAGGCAACTGGACATGAGTAAATGAAAAAAAGCATGCTTAGAAAACTATCCTCAAGACACTCTTGATAAGCAAACAGTTGTGAGTGGAGGGGGAGATGGTTAAATAGAGCAGGGAAATGTGTTAGAAATGCGTTACAGGGGGTTAAATATGCACAAGTGACATTTCTGTGCTGTTTTGACATTCTCTTAATCTCAGCTAAAAGCTCTGTGATACTTTTCTTGCTGCTAGCATGGACCTTGTTACCCTATGCCGTCAGTTGGTCCTATTTTACCTTCTTGTGTTCTTCCATTTGGAAAAAAAAAGAAGAACCAAGTATGCCAGAAAGTGAGAAATCTGATATTTTTGTATTTGAACAGCAAGGACTGTTGAGGAGGTTGGTGTAATGGTCTGAGCAGATGCAGATGATGGGACAAAGCCTTTCTTGCAGCACTGACCTGTGATGAGTTCTCAGTGAAATGTGTTGACTTTGTACCCTGTACCCCTGCAGCTGATGGCTAGGGGGAGGGCAGGAGGAACCACCGCTGTTGTGCCAGCAGGGGAGGAAGAGGGAATCCTTGGGCATAGACGTGAGGTGGTTATTACTCCTTTTGGCAGTATTACCTGGGCAATTTTGTTGGGAAAAATGAAATGAAGGTGAGGTGGAAGGTACCTGAGACTGTACTGAGGGAGCTGACGGGTCTATCAACTGCACGGCTTTTTATCTCAGCACTCATGCTACTCGGCCTCTTGGGGTGACTTCACAGACTCTGCTGATTTTTAAGGCCCAGGAGAAGTGTCAGAGCATCTAATCTGGGGAACAATATATCACAAGCTATTAGATTTCACCCTGTTAACTCCAATAGGGAGCTCAGTATCTCGTGCTTGGCTAAAGCGTGTCTTTCAGCAAGGCAGCTGCTCTCGTCTGGGAGGCAGCACCATGTCACTCGTTCTGGTAGTTTACTCCAACGGATAATCCCCTTTGCCGTTAAAAACTCTTGCTTAATTTCCGGTTTGCATGTTTCTAGCCTTCAGCTTCCCACCTTGGAAACCCTTCACCTTGAGATTTTAGGGCTTTTTAGTAGTTTGTGTTGTTTTCTTCTCATGAATTTGTACTATGGATGGTGCACACTATGGGTCCTGTTGTCTTGTGGAGGAGCTGAACCTACAGAAGGGAACAGGGGCTGGTGCATGTGCCCTGCAGCTTCCCCAGGGATAAAACCCCTGTTTCCAAACTGATCTTTTTCATGTTTCCAGGTGCATTATCAGAGGGAGGAAGAGAGGAAGGTTCAGTGATCTGTGTGTTCTTTGCATTTCTTTTTGGGTTTAGTATCAGCTCAGAATCTTTCAAAGACGTCTGTGGTTTATACAAAGACAGAATTTTTTTACTAATCCTGGCTAAACTCCACCAAGAGATGGGGCAGCAGAAGTAGCAGAAAGCGGGACAGGGCAACGAAGAAGTTTGGGATTGCTGACTGCAAAAACTGAGGGTGAGTTTGGGGGCTAAGAGGAGCTTGTGTGAATGGATGAAATGCTGGTGAGTTGGTTGTGATGCCTCTTTAATCACTCAAGTTTAAGCCTGTTTGGGAGTGGAAAGGGGTGTTTATCCCCTTAGTATGTGACGTGCTTGCCCTAGAGATGCAGAGCTATCAGGTCATTGCAGTCCTCTCCTCCCAGCAGTTTAAGCCGAGGATCATACCCAGGCCATAGTTAAAAAATAACAAACAACTATGTTTAAAACTGTCCCACTGTCTTCTCACATGTTCAGCTTTCAGAGAGAAATGTGTATATTTTATACTTGACCTGGCATCCACAGCTCTTCCTTTCTGCCACACAGAATTCAAAGGCAGCTGTGAAGCTTCAGTTCTTCAGCAATGTGATGTCTTTTGAAGTGACCTTCCTCTTCTTTTTAATTTCAAATTTTCTGGAGAAGGTGAGGAAAAAAAAAAAACAGCACAAAACCATCTGAAGTGTCTGTCGCTTTGTAATTCTTGAACCTGGAAGTTTGTTGCTCATGAAGTGCCTCTGTGGCTCTACATCCATTAGGCTTGTCACTCAGACCTTGTTTTCTACATTTCAGAGGACTCTTTTCCCACTTATGTACTTCAATGCTGAAAATGGTCTAAGATTTGCAAAGTCCTTTTACCTGTTGATCACCACAGGGAACTTTATTGCTCATATTCCAGCCCGGTGTCTGTCAGCAGGATCTTGGTTTTCTTGGTTGATTTGTGGAACAGGAATATTTTCATAGAATCATAGAATAGATTGGGTTGGATGGGACCTTAAAGATTATCTAGTTCCAATTCCCTGCCATGACCAGGGACTCCTTCTACTGGATCAGGCTTCTCAAAGCCTCATCCTACCTGGCCTTGAACACCTCCAGGGATGTGGCAGCTACAACTTCCCTGGGCAACCTGGGCCAATGCCTTACCACTCTCATGGTAAAGAATTTCTTCCTCATATCTAAATCTCCCCTCTTTCAGCTTAGAACCAGTTCCCCTTGTCCTATCCCCACACTCTCTGGTCAAGAACCCCTCCAGCTTTCCTGGAGCTCTGGAAGGTCACTGTGAAGTCTCTTCAGAACCTGCTCTTCTCCAGGCTGAACAATGCCAACTCTCTCAGCTTGTCTTTGTATGGGAGGTACACCAGCCCTCGGATCATCTTTGTGGCCTCCTCTGGACTCTGTCTAAAAATCCATGTCCTTCCTGAGCTGAAGGCTCGAGACCTGACTGCAGGAATCCAGGTGAGGTCTCTTGAGAGCAGAGAAGAGGGACAGAATCCCCTCCCTCACCCTGCTGGCATTTTCTTAGTCTTCTGCTGATAAATACTCATGTACAGCACACGTGTCATGTACCATGTACGGTGAGCTAAGAACCAGGGCTTGTGTGGATATGGAGCGTCAGGACTGACCTTGGGGGTCAGTTTTAGTCTGCACCTGTATCACCACCAGCCAATGCATGGTGAATCTTACACACGTATATGTGCGCTTTGGATCAAGGTCTTATGTTGACGTTACCCAGATCCTTGTAGAAGGTATAAAATGAATCTGGGTGGATTAATTCACTGAAAATATCCTGCAGTGAAGTGTGTGCATAGTGAATCTGGTTCTAATAAGCTGCTTTGCTTCCAGAAAGTGAGAGTACTCCAGTTTTCCAGAAGTAAAAGAGAAACCCTTTCAGAGGAAGCTTTAGGGTTCACTTGCACTCACAGCCCAATGATTTTGCATTACAGTCCGAGGAGATTTGGCTTCCAAAACCAGTCCGGTGCGTTTGCTGCTCTGAGCAGGCTGCCGTGGCAGACAGGGAGCTAGGAGGCTCTTGTCTTTCTCTTCCTGCAATAGATCTGTTTATATATAGCCCGAATGTGCCTTTCCATGTCTTTTTGGGGATTTGGCTTTATTGATATCAATAGCTAGAAAAAGCAAACTTCCTCAAAGATTTTTCTCCCTGGGAGCATCTATTTTAGGGCTTTCTTTTAAGGCTCCCTATGCACCAGACCTTATATTTCTCAATCCCAAGGCACCCTTTGAAGACCCACTTATATTGATTTTGTAGCTACAGAAAAAGCCATCTGCCTGAGCTTGCTTTCGCTCCTGTGTCTCTCTGCACACCTGAGTTGAGACTGATTAAACAAGACTTCTGCATTTTATTGCAGCAGCTTAACTCCTCACACCTTTTTACAGAGCTCGCGATGTGCTGCCCTTCCCTGCATCCGCAGAGCTCCTCCCAGTGCCAGAATGAGACTCTTTGGACCTTTCAGACTTAGCTTGGGCTCATATTGCATTTGAGGTGCCAAGTTTCTGCACAAAATAAATAAATAAAATCTATTGTTTGTGACAGTGAATGCGGATAATAAGGGACAAAGTGACTTTAGTGCTCTTCCTAGCAGAAGGATTTTGCCAAAGCCATGTGTCTACAGCAAAATGCTTGTCTTCCTGTAACTGTCTTGGCTACAGAGACCTGAGGATTTAATCCAGCTCCGTCACTCCCGCACTAGAGAGCGTGGGCTAACGTGACCCTCGGCAGTTGCTGCCTCCTTGGGAGAGAGGGAAGGGACTCTGGAACGGGCAGCTCTGAAGGGAAAACATACCAGAATAGTAAGGAAGACTTTTCGGAGAGTTGGTTGTGCCCTGTGTCTGATCTGTCATGCCCAGGGCATGGGGGATCAAACTGCACAGGAATTTCTCGGGTGATGCTTAGGGCTTTATTTGCTCTACTCTTTGCTTTGGATCCAGCTAGGTATTACACAGCCTTCTTGAAAAGATAATGGCAATCATTCAGCTCTAGGGAAAATGAGATAATTTTTTTCAGAAGACACTGCTCTTATTTGCCTTAGATGTTATAATGTTGCTCTGCCCAAGGAGAAGGATCTTTAACACCGTTACTTCATTTGATGAATTTTTAAATGGATTTAGAGTGAACTGGGGGACTTCACAGCTACTGTTCCAGTTTCCCTACCATCTGTTTGCTTCATGGATTTTCTATGTATTCTTGTATTTTTTTTTTTTTTAGCTCTGAAGAAAACGAAGCTTATGCTGTAGTACTGCATGTATGTGCTTGTCCACACATGAATGTGTGTTTTCCCATCCTATCCACTTGAGCCCTCTACTCAACCTAAGCCAGACTTGTGGGAGAGATGAAGATCTGATGTAGAGCTGACACTTCAGGACATGGTTTAGTAGGCACGGTGGTGCTGGGCTAACGGTTGGACTTGATAATCTTAGAGGGCTTTTCCAACCTTAATGATCCACCATCTTCCCATGTTTCCCTGCCAGCGTTTTATCTGCCTGGTCCATTTGACACCCTTGCGTCAGCGGCTTGGGGACTTGTCAGCATCGAGGACAAGGTCTCATACAATCTGTTGGGCAACAACCAGGCTCCACCAAATTACAGCTTAACAGAGAAGGCAAATACACAATCCTGACTAGGTATAGCACCCAGACAGTCCAAATGATGTGTGTTACCTGAAGCTGTAAAACCAGGATACACTCCTGAACCTCATTTTATGCTGCACATAGGAGAGAGGTTAGCAAGAAATGTTTTCCAAATTGGTAACTACCAGGGGAGATCCAGGATCAATACAAATTGATCCTGATTCCATCTTGTTGACTGATACTTCACTTAAACGAGTTCAATAGTCGTGTGGATTTTCAATTGGTTTTGCAAGAAGCGTTTTTAAAAAACATATCACAAGAGCTAGTGAAGAATGCAAACTGGAGCGAGTGTAGACATGTGAACATCATGTAACTGTCTTTTTTTCCTGATGGCAAATTGCTTACGAACATCTTATAAATTTCACAAACGTGGTTGTGCCGAAAGGATAAGAGCGAGGCTGGCAGCACTGCTGCCGGGCGTTACGGGGGATGTAACCTGCTGGGGAGCTTGGCACGGAGACTGAAACCTTGGCAAGGTACCATGGTAACATTTCTATACACGTGTTTATGGGTTCTTTGAGGGCTTTTTGGTTAAATGTCAATGTTTTCATGGCATTATTCAAGGAGGTTTCATTGCTCCAAAATCCCACTATGCCTTTGAAAACTGATTTGAAAACTTGCTCAGTGGAAAACGTGTCTGTCTCGACTGCTGGGAGATGGACAGCAAGATTCACTGATAGGTGCCTGCTCAGACATCTCTGGAAAACAAGATGAGCTGGGGCATCTTCCCCCTTCCCATCCAGTGGAGGTGGGTGCACACTGCTGCAAATTTAACGTCGTGAGGTTCTCGGCGAGGTCATCGCTGTGATGTGGCGCTGATCCCATCAGCACTGGTTTTCTTATGGTTTGAGTTTCCCCAGGGTCTCGACTGACCCTGGAGGAAGTCCTGGTCATTGGCGCACTTACTGTGTTAGAAACATGGTAACTTTCATTTTGACTAAATCTAAAATAAGCCTGAGCTGATCTGACTGTGCAAGGACAGACCCCTTCTTCCCACACAGGCATCATCTACCTACATATTTCCATTAAGCTTTGGATATCTTTCAACACAGGAGGCTTTGTGCAATGGGTGGTTTGCTTTATGAACCGTCCCACACCCTGAAATGCCCCTTTTTATTATTTTCTACCCCTGTGCAGGGTCAGTTCTCCTGTCTGCAGGATGCTGGGGGCTCCTGAAGTGCAGCTATGCATCCCTGTTGGACATTTGGTGTCAGAGATGCTGCTGGTCTGGATTTGAACATCTCATTGAAACTGGAGGCAGGATGCTGAGGGCTGCTGAATTCCAGCAGCACTGCAGGGTTTCTGTTGAATAATATTGCAATTTTTTTTTAAAAAAAAATATATATCTAGGCAGTAGAATTAAATCCAGTATTTCTCACTCTGGGATATCATGGGTCTCACCCCGGTACTAAAATACATTACTGGATTCCAGGTGGAAGCTGATTTTAAGCCCTTCAGCCCTCAGGGGGGTTACATTGTGGTTGGGTTTTTTTTTTAATGGTCATAGAAGCGAAGACACAGATGATGATTTCATAAATGCTTTAGTGTGCCTAAATGCATGGCTTGCAGATACTCCAACCCCAGGTGAGCTCAGGGAGTGTGAGGAGCTGAGCTCCCTTTGTACAGGGGCAGTCGAGTGCCAGTGTCAGTCCCCCTGGGCTCTTTGCACGCTGTGTTTGCAGTGCAAGCTCACCCTGCTCTGCCTGAGCCCTGGCAGGTCTTAGATTTAAACCTCCGTTTAAGTTAGTAGGGTTTTAAAAATCGGTGTAATTGCTTTTACGTTGGGCACGTGATTATTGAGACAAAACGTGGATCGATTGCTGTGTGAATGCTTTGCGGTAGGACTAGAAGTAAATAAAAATGGTGCAAAGGACTGGAAGTGCCTCTCCAGCCTTGCTCGATGGGACCTAAAGCTGTGCCAAAGCTGGTATCGTATTTGTCTCATTGTGGGTAGGTAAAGTTCCATCTTTGTGCCGAGCAATATGTCAAAGTGAGCAATATATTGGAATGAAAAACATTAATTGGCAAGTGTTGGGAAATTACAGATATGCTTAATGAAAAAGAAAACCTTGTTTACGATTTCTAATGTGCTGCTGAAGAAACTGCCTCCCAAATAAAAATACTTAAAATTGCGATTAGGATTTATTTACATAATTACTGCAAGAGAAATTCTAGGTGCGTGCTAAGCAGTGCAAGAGAAACCTCACGGCTTTTCTTCTTTTTGTTCCTGTGACATGAGGTTACTTTGCTCTTGGTGAGTCTATTAGAGGTTTTACTAACTCAGTGAGGCAAAAAGACATTTGTTACAATATTAATGTATATATATATATTTGTTTTATTGACTGTGGTAAGAACATATGGCTGAGTAAGAGCCAGATCATCCTTGTAATTGTAGTGTTGGCTGGAGAATGATTCAGTAGGTGGCACTTATCTCTTCATGGCAAAGCAAGCTGAAGTTCCGGCAGGGCTAGAGTGAGAATGCTCTTGGAGTTTGTTTCTAACTGGGCTGTGTTCCTCACTGGAGTGAGTGAGATCTGCCAAAGTCACTATATAGATTTATATTAATGGTTGGTTCCAGCTGCTCAGGGTGTCCTGGCCGCCTTCCAGCCTCTGCAGACACCCTGGGCATGGTCTGTAGCTGGTATCTGGGTGGCTGTGTTGACTCTGACTCTGCTAGTTGATATGGCAGGGGGGTTGGAACTAGATGATCTTTAAGGTCCCTTCCAACCCAAACCATTCTGTGATTCTATATCTGTTGGGAATATACAGTATAAAGTACGATAGGCCCATGATGGGGCTGTGCCGATTGAAACCAGCCAAGGGGATGACAAATCTTCCTCTTAATATTTCCAATTGACTCTGGCAAACTTGCCTCTTTCTTGTGTATCCTAAATCAATGTGTAAGTGCTGCTGACAGTAATTTCCACTTTTGTCTGTGCAGATGGCTGCCCTTCACTAGGCTGCGGTGTTTATACCTGCTAAGTTTGCAAACACTTTCCTGCTACAGCCTCCTATCGAGCAGTATTTTTCCTTAGCTGTCATATTTGTGAGATGAAAATGTTCTTTGTTGGGCCTTGCTTGAAAGTGAATTCTCCTCTTTCAGCGAGGGCAGCTAAGTCTGGAGCAGAGGCACTGATGCTCCATGTGCCTCGCTCAGCACCGATGCTCTGGGCAGAGGGAGGTTGAACCATCTCAGGGGTTCAGATGCTCTGGAGTGTGATCTGAGAGCTGGGGTCCCAGACCCTTGTTTGGCTTTGAAAGTCACACTGCTGGACCCTGTGACTTTTAAATTGCCTGTCAATGTAGACCCCTGTGCTCTACATGGTTATTATTATCAAGTAGCAAATCTCTAGGCTGGAAGCTGCAATATGAATGCTAGGCTCTCGCCGCTGTTCCGTCTCTGCTAACTCTTGTTCAGCATAAAGAAACAGCTGTTTCTTTTTTGTTTGTTTGTTTACCTCCTGTCTTAGGCACTAAATGAAATCTGCAATCCATCAGCCATGCATCCAACTTCAGTGCGCGTTCCCTGGTGTAGGATGCTTTGGTCCGGCTACTCTTTCAAGGCAGGCTATTCCTCTGTACGTATAAAACAAAGACAAACAATTAAAATAAGCTTTTCTCTTCTCTTTGCTCTTGTGCCCAGGGAGAAGATGCCATTCCACCATGTAACAGCTGGCTTGTTGTACAAGGGCAACTACCTGAACCGCTCGCTCTCTGCTGGTAGCGACAGCGAACAGCTAGCGAATATCTCCGTGGAGGAACTGGATGGTGAGCAACATCTTTGCGATTTTCCAAAGTGGGTTGGGAACAGGGAAAGGCTCGTTTTCAGCTTCTCTGTAGCATTGTCATGCAATAACTAGAAGTATTCTCCTCATGAAGTAAGGAGCAAAAGGCAGGTCAGAAATTAGATAGCTTGGTGGATCAGGGATAAAGCAAAGGTCCCATAATAAAGTTATGTTGAGAGCCATAGACTGATTTAACCTCACTTTTGTCCTTCTGCCTAGGAATAAGGCAGCTTTTTGAAATAGTAAGGCTGCTTTTTATGGGCAAAACTCTGCAAGAGAAAAAGTTAGGCTAATATCTTTTTATAACAATGTCTTTAGTTTCCGAGGAACCTGCAGAGCTGAATCTGTCTTCCTAGCGAGTCTTCTAATTTGCTTTGTGGCCTTTGAAAAGTGAGGTGTCTCGGTGTCTCTCAATATAACAAGATGCACGGAGGTGGCTCATGGCTTAAGAAGCTGGAAAGAGCTTTAAATGTCCCTTTTCCAGGTCAGTGACTGGCAGCACATACTGGCCTCGAGCTGGCAAAGGCTATCGGGAAAGTTGCCAGCATCTGCTGCCTGATCCCATAATTTCCTCTCTGGAAGCTGGTTGCTGCTAATCCATTCCACCCCACAGACGAGATGTGAGACCAGGCAGACTCCCAGTCTGATTCATGGTGGGCAGGTGTCTTTTCTAGGTGATTTGTGGCTCACTGGGGTCATTTCTGAGCAAAAGTTAATACTGTTGACAACTGGTCTTTGACAGCTGTGGAATGAATTGGAACTCTTGGTTTGCTTCCCAGTGGACATTTGGTACAAGCCATGATCATAATCAATGATCTTGGTGGAAAACTTGATGAGTAAAAGAGGAAGGGAAAGGTGCAAGGTGGAAATGATCCTTCCAGGTTGGAGGCATTTTGGCAGAGCGGAAGGCCAGTGGTTCTGCCCACCTTCCCAATTTTCACTTGTGCTTTGGTAAATCAAAACTTGGTTTTCAAACCTTTTCAACTCAGAACATTTGGCTTTGGCTTTGCAAGCTTGTTTTAGGTAAAACCAGTGATTTCTGAGTGTTGGTAACTGCTTCTCTTCTTCTCAATGCATATGTGCTAAATGCAGTTTGAGTGAGAGATGCAACATGAGAAACCACTTTCAGTGCAGCTTAGCTAAGACCCTGGGAAACACAAGGGCTGTAGAGGCTTCTTCTGGGTTACAGGAGCTTTGGTTGAAGATTTGAGTTGGTGAGCAGAACTGAATTGGCTCAGCTTCTGTGCCTCCTATAGATGGCAAGTTATGTTGCAAGGTAGAGCTTAGCTGTTGTCCCTATTTAGGATGACAGGAGTTGGCTGAACAGACAGGAGGACGTTAGATGAGGTCTCGCAGTTTATTTCAAATGCATAGAACGTGGGTTTTGCTGCTATGCCTACCCTGATTAGAGAATGTCTACTGTATGCCTTTGAGATTTGGAGACAACTGTCTGAGCTGATTCAAGTGGCATCAGGGCTGCAACCCACTGTCAGGGCCATCGCGCTGCATAAGAGAGACTTGTCCTTGATTTGTTCTACTGCTGTTTGCATGGAAATGGTCTGTGGGTGGATGCAAGAAAGAAGTTCAGTCTTCATTCTACCCATCCCGAGTCTCCGTACTGTCAACCCAAACCACCTCAGGTGGGCTTCAAGCTTCAAGACCCTCTTGCCATCACCTTCCCACCAATGGCTTTGGGGTGGGAGCAGCAGCCGCACAAGGCAGTGGGGCACAGCTCCACCTCCCCTAAGGAGAAACCAGAATGTGAAAGGCTGTGGATCACCTCTGTTAATTAACGGCCAATTAAGTGAATTAGGTGTAGAGGAGCCATCTTTTGAGAAGGTAGCGGCTGAGTTGCTGCTAATGTGAGTGCAGCATCCATTTAATGTGATCGGTGCCCCATTATAACTGTGCTATTGAATCGGAGAGCAGCAGAGTTCATTCATCTCTGCTCACAAAGAGTATCCCCTTCATTCTTCAGGAGAATGGCTAGAGCTCTTTAACTAATCATCCATTTCTTCTCTGGCTCTTAAGCACAGGCTTCTTGTTAGAATTTAGTTCCACCTTTTCTGACAGCCTTGTGCTTTACAAACACCTATTTTTGAGGACTTTGTGTCTTTACCATGAAGCTATGCCTCGGTTCTTAGCCTAGCAGAGAAAAGCTCGACCTCAGGCCATTTTTTTCCACCTATGAACACGGAAGTGCTAGCAAATTGATTTGTGTCTGCTAAAGCCAGAGCAACATAAGAAACCGGAGATACCTTTCAGTGTGCCAGCTCCCAGAGTGCAGCCTAGCTACTGGAAATTACATGTAATATTAGGTGAGCAGTCGCTATCATACTGTGTTTTGTCACTAATACTAGATCAGTGCCTGGGTATGCTGGTAATTGGTGAAGGTACCACTGTTTACTGCCCAGACCCTAAAAGGAAATAGTCTTCCTGCCTTTAAGCATAAACTATCACAGGGTGAGTAACAAAATGTTCTTCCTTGAGAAGTTAATGTCAGTGTAAGGGAGCTTTGTGGATGTATCAAGCTGTGATAGCTTGATGCCAATAACATATTTGCATTTAATCTTACAGGCTGGGAATGAGATGCCAAATTCTCCTTGGTTTCTTTTTCAATGAGATTTTTGGTCCCAAGGGAGTTCCAGCCTATTGAGAAATTCCAGTCATACATATTAAATGATTAAAGGTTTGAAGCTGGGGAAGTCGGTGGAAATTTTCTATAATGTTCCTCTGCGCAGAAGGCTCCAACAAGTGCCCGATCTATTGTTTACTCTTTAGCAGATTTTTCTCTCTTTTTTTTTTTAATGTCTAGCATTGTGTGCCTTAATGCCATTCACTTTAGGAAGGGATTTCTGCAAGTGTGGGCTCTGGGATGCTGCAGGATGAAGGCGCTGCACAGCCTGGCTGGAACGCAGCATGTCTCCCCGTGCATGTCCCTGCAGTGAATACCAACAAATCCTCTGTGTGCAGCCTGCAGGGGTGAAGGATAATATGGAGATCAGGAAATGAAAAATATTTCTGACTTCAAGTAACGTAAGGGAGAAATTGTCTGGCTTTTTGGCTGAACACTTTCTGTTGAGAGCAGTGTGCCTAGGGTGCTGCTCTGCCTCTTTTCTGACTGGTTATTTTTCTCTTATGAAAACTTTTCTGACTTGCATCAGCCATCTGTCGACTTTAACTCCGCTCTGTTTTTTTCCGTCCTGCTTTAAATACGATACTGGTGCAGCAAAGGAAGAGGCTGGAGAGATAGAGGGTCACTCTGCTGATGGTTTTGTCTATTCCTAGCAGCGGTGTTTGCTATTTGCGGTTCTGTAGTAGCATGAGGGGTTTTGGAAGCTGTCACCGTCACAAAGGGAATTAACTCCGAGAAAGCTATATTAGGCCATACTTAACTTTGTAACATCAAGGAAATGACAAAGTTGAAAGTGGCAGGCCATTCATAACCTCTCTCTTGGGGACCGTGAAGTACAGTCGGGTCTCAAATGGATGTTATTGCCATATGCTGAGTGGTTTCTATGCATGAGATTATAAATTAAGGCTGGGAGGAACTGTTTTACGTATAGATTTTCTGGCTATTGTTGGTTGACATAAAATTGTGGCACAGCTTGTGCGTACTCTGTGGTTTCCACATCCCTTTGAAAACCAGCTTCTGTCTTCATGTTGTGAACCGCTAGGAGTATTTTTAATAAAAAATGGTGGATGGAAATCATCATGTCAAGCTTGAGTCATCCACCTCCATAGGCACTATCTAAAGGGTTTTGTCAGGAGGTAAAAACATTTCCATAGCAGGAATCTGACAAATATCACCTGAAGAGAGGCACATGCATTATAAGCAGGCTTTGCAAAAGTGTCTGTGAAATGCATGCTAGTGAGCGTCTTGCAGAGCAAACCCAAATGTGAGCCACAGCAACAGCTCTTTGTCCGGAAAAGCATCATGATAAATCCTTACCTGACCCTGATTCCTTTGAAATCAGCAGTGCCTGTGCAGCAGAAAACATTGCTGCATGGCAGTAGGACAGCTATTGGCTTCTGGTGGTTTAGACCATGTGGTCCCTGCCCCAGGCAGGGTCTGTGGTTTCTGCAAGGATTTTTCTAGGCCGAGAGATATCATTTTTCCTCATTGTAGACGTCAACCTGTCCAGCTTGATACAGTGGTTAAGGTTGAGATCCAGAGTGGACATGCCAGTGTGTGGTTTTGTCTGCCTAAACTGGAGATGTTAGCGAAGCAACATGTGAAACGGGTGCAAAGCTGCTGGAGCTTGGGAGTCAGTAGACTTCAAGGCAGGAATCTGGGGACTTCCCTCACCAGGAGACTTTTCTGTCATAGATTATGCATCACATAGCAGGACGTTCATTATCTGGTTTCTGCTTCTTCCTGCCACCCCCTCTTCTGTCATCTGCAGAAGCTCTTAACTGGGTCGCTGTTTCCTGGGCTCCTGTTTAAGTCAACCATGAGTAACTTCAGAGAAGACTGGGAAACGGAGACTCTTGAGATGATTTAAAAGCCCTGGACGACTGATGCCCATGTTGTTTTTAAATTAACTGTTGTCTCCTGCATGCCAATAACACAGGCAATGACAAGTGGCTGAAGCTGTGTTGGAGCTGCAGGCAGTTCTGGAATCCCAGCAGCAGAGGAGGTGGTTGGTCATGGGCCCAGTGGCAGACTGGGACCCTGCTGGGTTGGGAGACTGGGCAAAATAATCCCACATCACAAACGCAGCCACGCTGTCCTAGCCCTGCCTTTGGAAATAAGGCTGAATTCAGGGATGTTTACCCTTTTGTGTGTCTGATATGATGGTCCTTGGTTGTTTTATGTCCCAGGGAAGAAGGGAACGTGATGCTGCAGAGCACTGTCACTTTACAGGCTCACTTGGGGGTTATTTAGCAGAAAAACCTGTGAGCTGTGAGGATTGTAGCTAATCCATATCCTAGTTCACTCTCATGTTATCAGGAAGGCTCGATAAATAGTATCTTCTTTACTGGAGAGTCAGAGCTGCCATGTGACTCCTTGTATCTCTCTCCAGGTGTTGTTTTTTCTCTGGGTCTGCTTGTTTGCTAGCAGAGATTTTAATCCTGTTGATGGGCTCAGGAGGTAAAGGGGCAAGCAGATTCCCTCTAGCCTGAGCAGCCAGCTGGCTGCGCTGTGTCAGTGCCTCAGACTGATTATCTTTGGCGTTCCAGGTGAGATCAAACGGTGTTTTGGAGAAAACTGTGCTCCAGGAGAGAAACCCAAGGGGGAGAGGCATTAGTTGCTTGACTGACTCACGTAGCAGCAGCAGGGCTGAGTCTGCTGCTCTTGTCTCTTTGTCCATGGGAAATAAAAAATATGTGGAAAGTGAAAGAAATAAGGGGAAAAGAGCATCCTGCTGGTGAGAATGGAGTTGCAAAGGTATTCTCCAGGGATAGCGACATAGCAAAGGAGAAAGTGTGCTGGGGTATGGCCACACCGGGATGCTGTCACGGCCAGCGTGTGGATTTGTGCATGGGTCTCCAAGACCACGCTTCGATGTAAACACTGCAAGCAGCCTGTTAATTAAGTGGATGAAACTGTATAAAAGCTCATTTTCTCTTTTGCAAAGCTCTTTTTAAAGAGAGGTTTATCCACAGCATCTCCACTGTGAGCGATCATGGTTGGAAATGGAATAATTTATGTCTTATATTGGGCTTTAATAGTCTTTCGTGTCTCTGAATATAAAACTGCAGCATCACTATGCAAATTCTTCTATGGACAGAAGCAGCTGTATCTCATGCTTCTGCTGAGCTCCTTCTGCTAGTTTCCTAGTTCCATATTTTAATTACACAGTGTGTGTTTCTGTGGGACTTGGTAGTTTCAGGTCTGAAGTAGCCTCCATTTAACAACTGTAAAACCTGTTATAGTATTAATACTGTCACGATATTATTTTGTTGCAAGGTGTGCATTTGCTCCAGACAGGTTTCCAGTGGATGAGAGGAGTTGCTGATGGAGAAGTTGTGGCTACCTGTCTCAGGCTGCTTGCTGGCTTAGCCCTGATGAAGTTGAAGGGAATTCACTGAGGGAGAAAATGATAGTCCTATTACACTGTGGTCTGCCCCAGCCTCATCAGTAGTCTCTAAATGTCAGTATTGACTGGAGCAACCTGCAGAAGACTGGTGCCTGCCCCACTGCAGTGCATCTGGAAGGGCTCAGTTCCCCGGTGCTGGCTTTGGGAAGCTTTCCCTTGCCTTGTATGGAACAGTCCCATGCTCTGCAGACAGACAGACATCCAGCCAGCCAGCTCCAGCATCACTGACCAATCACTCCTTCCCTCCAGGAAAGCTTGTATTTGTTGAAATTAGTAGCACTTCCCACCTCAGGCAGACAATGATGATGTTTGGGCACCCCAAGTGGCAGTGCTCACAGAGCTGTAGCTTCTCTGGGTTTCATTGGAGAGTGAGACTGTCTTGGGGGTTTTAGCTGTTGAATTGCATTAGGGACCACTGGGGCTTGACAATCAGCAGGAAGGTGGCAAAAAGCCATGGACTGGGGGAAAAACTTCAGAACAGCAAGTATTCCCACCCTCCAGTGCTTTACAGCCCAAGCCCTACATGAGGCGTCAGTTCATTGACAGGTTGATTACCCAAGGTTATAAATGGTTTTTTTGAGTGTAGCCTTGGGAAGGAGTTGCAGAGGCTCTATTCGCCCTGTCCCACACCCCCTCCTACAAGGGAGGGTGTTTAGAATCATAGAATAACCAGGTTAGAAGAGACCTACCGGATCATCGAGTCCAACCATTCCTATCAAACACTAAACCATGTCCCTCAGCACCTCATCCACCCGTCCCTTAAGCCCCTCCAGGGAAGGTGACTCAACCCCTTCCCTGGGCAGCCTCTGCCAGTGCCCAATGACCCTTTCTGTGAAAATTTTTTTTCTAATGTCCAGCCTGAACCTCCCCTGGCGGAGCCTGAGGCCATTCCCTCTTGTCCTGTTTCTTTCACCTGCCCTCCCTGTCCCCAAAATGCAAGAACAGGCAGCAACATCTCTGAGAAAAAAGACTTTGCAGTGAGAGAGTATAAATAAAATGAGATTGGCTGCCAACAAATTAGAATTACAGGGACACCATCTGGACAACAATTAAAGAGATTGTTTGAACTCCAACTATGCTGACATAGTTATAGGAACTGGCTGGCGAGCAAGCAAGTTATTAGTGGTGGATATTCACATATCCTCGGTCAGAGGCTTGAGTGTTCCTGGCTTATCAGAGTGGAGAAGGAGCTTCTTCAAGCTGGAAGAAGATGGATTTGGGAAGGGGGCTACAGACTTTGTCTTTATCTGTCTCCTTCCAAATGTGCTAGTTTTATCTCTTGCCACAGCGATGCTGCTGAGGCCTCGGTGCTGTTTCGGATGCTCCTTGTAGTTGTTTTAGATGCTGCCTGTTCACCTGTGAGCTGGACTCACGGTGGAGCGAGCTGATAGCTTACTGCCTTCATCGCCTTGGGCCACGGGAACGAAGCAAGATCAGATCAAGAGCTAAACATGCTTTAAAAGGCATTTAAATCTTGCTGCGACACATTTATACAAATTTTAATATGGATTTTTAATTTTTTATGTAAGCTAGATCATCCATGCTGGATGGTTAATTTTACAACTTCCTTCATTCCTTACCTTACCCTGGCTTTAGCAATTCACTCCTGTCCCAGTAAGTGTTTTTGTGTGGATACAGGGTCTCATCCTTGCCTGTTATCTTGTTGCTCTGTTGATGTACTCCCTAGGCAGTGGCTTTTAGCTGTACATGGGAAGACAGGTAGCAGGGTAGGATGTCTGCATCTGATTTCTGACCCAAGCTTTTGGGGTTGAACAGGACTGGCAGTGCCACAGGAACAGAGATTTCCGTCCAAAGCAGCCTAGGAATGTCTTCTCATTCCCTGTAACGGAAGCAATGATGCTTGTTTTTTGAATTGAATCATAGAATCATAGAACAACCAGGTTGGAAGGGACCCATTGGATCTTCTAGTCCAACCATTCCTATCAAACACTAAACCAAGTCCCTCAAGACCTCATCCACCCGTGCCTTAAACACCTCCAGGGAAGGGGAATCAACCACCTCCCTGGGCAGCCTATTCCAATGCCCAGTGACCCTCTGTGTGAAGAACTTCCTCCTAATCTCCAGCCTAAATTTCTTGTAAATGGGCACTACATCAGCCCATTGGGTGGGAAGCATCTCAGTTATCTGGATCCTTCCCAAGCCAGGGACAAGGGCACCGGGAAAACATCAGCTCTGAGAAAGTCCCAGCAGCAACTAAGAGTCAAGCAGTTGATCCTCAACTTAAAATTACTCTCATAAACCGTTTCTTTTCCTGTAACTGTACAGATAGAAGCAGGAACCTGGATTTTTACCTGGCTTTAAACTGCCTTAGGCATCCCCTCTGTGACACTGAGTGCTGATGAAATGGCTCACTATTTATTTCATTTCTTGGGACTGATGCATGACTTGAAAAGGGCCTGGAGAAACTGCCATTAGAGCAAGTCAGAAGGTGAACGGCTCAGCATGCTGGTGATTCCAAGTAACATAGACCTGAGTGAGGGGACCCAAGTGCTGGCATGGGTGGTTGCAAAGTACAAAAGTAGGATGAACCTGAGTCTTTTGAGCACTGCCAGGTCTTCAGCCACACAGTGTCTTACAGTTAGCCTGAATAAGGCTTTGCATGTTCCTTCTTTAATTGCTATTATTTTAAATACTTGAGGATTTGGAGGTTATCACGGTGCTCCGCACACTGTGCGTGTGCTCTTTTTGTGGTCATGACGCTGTGGACTATCGGGTGCTGACTTTTGAATTGTGGAGATTAATATTTTAGCCAGACTCTGCTAGTTCTCTGTGTCTTTCAGCACGTCAGCTTTAATCAAGTCATAGGGAACCATAAGCAAACCTGAATCAATTCCCTTGCCTGCATTGGAGCAGCCACCTCACCAAAGTGCAAATATCTGCAAAAAGCCTCTGTTATGAACTGCGTCTATGCACTCTCTGTAGAGGAACATTCAGAAATAGGTTTGACCCCTAAATAGTCAGCTTTAGGAGTTAGCAGGAGTCCACATGTCTATTTCTAGTTTTCCACTGGGATGTTCTCGCCATCACTGATCTTTTTGTGCCTCGGTTTACTGAACAGCAGTGATACTTGCAAAGGGGGAAGAGAACAAGTGTCCACCACAGCTTGGGGTGCTGCAAGACCTCTGGGTCAAGCATCGTCTGTGGTTCTTGCCTTGCTTTGACTCCCCAGTCCCTGTGCCACTGTGCCTGTGGCCACAAATGAGCTTGTTGGTGACACGGGGAGAGGGGAAACTGGCACAGAAGGATGGTCCTGCTACAAAAAAAAGACCAGGAGAAAAACTCAGAGATATGGTGAAGATTTTAAGTGCTTCTTTGGAATGCTTTTTTTTTTTTTTTAATGCCAGTCAAAGCAATGTGATGTCAAGGTTAGTGATCGTGGCCTTCATTTGGCTGTCGGGGCATCTGCTCAGTGATGCCAGACAGCATCCTGGTCCTGCTGTGCTCCTGGGCAGCAGCCATCGCCCACAGCTGCTCTTTGTGAGCCTGCTCTGCTGTGCTCTGCTGACAGTGTTTGCAGTCCCTGACCTCTTGCTCTTGCTTACAAGAAAGTGCATTTATCTTCCTGTGGACGAGGCCAGTAGCTTAGCAGAAGGAGAAGTCACTTAGCAGGATGTGAGTCCAGATGAGGGAGGCAGACAACAGTAATACTTGGGAATTAAGTGAAAAGACCTGTCTGTACTCTCCTTCTGGCTGGTAATCTTTGCTTCACGGTTTTTCTTATTCAGTTATCGGTCCTGAGACCATCCCAGCCTTAGCTGGACTGAGAAATAGGCGCAAAGGCTGGGCTTATTAAATAGGCTGTGCAAGGATGCTCCTTCCTGGAACTTGCAGTGGGAGATGTCCTGAAAATTCAGAGCTGAGGAAGGCAGAAAGAGAGAAGGGGCAGCAGGAGAGGAATGTGGGTCTGGTTGTACTTCAGCTGGGTGGGTGCTGGGCAGGAGGGAGCAGCAGGGGCACAGGGCAGAGTTCAGAGCCAGAGAGGAGGCAAGAGGAGATGGGTAGTTGCATCCAGTATTGGATTTGGTGTTCCTAGAGCTAAATGAGCTGGCAACCAGCGTTATGTGCAGCAGTTGTCAGCTTTCCCAGGACCCTGTGGGTGCAGCCACCAACCAGATGGGTACAGGGGAATGGAGCAGGAGCCCGGCGGGGAAACAGGACAAGAGGGAATGGCCTCAAGCTCTGCCAGGGGAGATTTAGGCTAGAGATTAGGAGGAAGTTTTTCATGGAAAGGGTCATTGGGCGTTGGAATAGACTACCCAGGGAGGTGGCTGATTCACCTTCCCTGGAGGTGTTTAAGGCACGGGTAGATGAGGTGCTGAGGGACATGGTTTAGTGTTTGATAGGAATGGTTGGACTCAATGATTCGATGGGTCTCTTCCAACCTGGTGATTCTATGTTTCTATGAAACACTGCTTTTCCAGCTTGGCTGGCTTTGGCGACATCAAAGAGGATCAGTACAAACCCTTTGAAGTCTGACTTAGCTCCTGCCTGCCTGTGAAAACAAAGGGGCACAAATCCCCTAAGGTGACCGTGATGCTGTGAGGAGTTGGGTGCCACGTAGGTACCGCGGTGCTCCTGGGCACACTGGCAAGGTACAGCAAGAGCTCAGCCTCCTTTGCTTTTCTGCTCTGGCACTTGATGTCAGGGACGTGTCCAGGAGCACAGGGCGTACAGCAAAGTTCACCAGAGCCAGGCAGGGAGTGGTAGTTCATAAAACGCTTTGTTGAACCTTCAGTGCCAGAGCAGCTACTGCTGCGCAGGGTGTATGGGCTGAAATCACTGCAGTTCCTAAGGCTGATGCCAATCTGGCTCAGATTATTCATTCTCTAAATGAAATGAGTTAAAACTACGCTGGGTTTTTTTTTGCACACTAAGGTCAGCCCAAGGTCCTGCACCTCCTCCATCGTGGGCTGATTCTGCTCCATACAAGGCTATGGAGAAGGCTCAGCTAGGGTCTTTCTGAGGGAACCATGGTCCTTGCCACCATCTGGATTTGTAGAGGATGAGCTGAGCTGACCTTGCTGTCTACTTTGGTATCCCATTCATCTCCACATGGAATGATTGTTGTGCTCTGGATCCAGCTGAAGGCACTGAAATAGAGGGATTGTGGTGGTTCTGTTTGGACCAGCAGCAGGACCTGTTTGAGCATCACATGGAGTTACGCTCAAAATGAGTTGTGGCACGAGATCACAGACTGTTAGTGTCCTCACAGACCAGATACACAAAGTCCTAGCTCCGTTCGATGAGGGGGAAGAGCAGATAGGATAAAATATCTATCTGGAATTTGAATAGGTTTGAAATGTAGCAAGTTGCTCAGTCCTGTGCTGCATCCTGCCTGGGGCTGAGGTGTTGTGAGCAGCACTGAAACCCTTTGCAGCAACAACCATGAGACAAGGAAGAGAAAGAAAAATTACTTTCACCAACATTAGCATTCGGAGTTTTCAATCTTTAGTATTGCAGAACAGCAGGAAGTCTTTCTTGAAATGTTTCCTTTATTTTGATAAGAATTCCTTAAAAATAAAAAGAAAGGAAAAAAAAACCCAAAGAAACATCAGAAGAAACCCAAAGCCTTGGTAGTAAGTTATTTATGTCTCATATTCCTGAATGCACATCATTAGGATGTCACTTAAGAAAAGCCTTTCTTTCTAAATAAGCCATTAGAACACAAGCCTATTAGCAACATGTGGGATGAGGCAGTATTTTGTATTTTAGGATTATTCTGTTGGGCAATTTCTAGTTAATTTGCTAGAAAACAGAAATCTCATTACATTTCTTTCAACTAAATCTAATCCAAGGCATGAGAATTTGTGAATAGGTTTGTATGGGGAGGGGAAAGAAATATGTCTGTGTAACTGATTGTAATGGGTATTACTTCCCGAAGGTAGAAAAGATTTGAAGCATTTTTTTTTTCCCTCAGCAATTCTTTATGTTTGCACATACGGAGTAAATTGTGCTTTGCAGGGACACAGTAATTTCTGCCTTTGAAACGCGAAACTGTGTTTGCCAATGTGTCTGAGGGATGAAATGTCCATCACAAGTACTTAAATGTAGCTTGTCACTGCTTTGTAAATTTGATTTCAGTGTCGCAGAAGGGAAAATGAGAAAATAGAGAGTTGGAAGAAATCACCAAAACGATGTTCTCTCCTGCTTCCCCCCTCAGGCAGGCGGGTGTGATGGGCACAAGTTTCCCCTCTATAAAGCACTAGAGGTAACGGTTGCTGGGTGCCCAGGGGAGGAATCAAGGCTGTTACTTCTAGGGCTGGTGTTGAGAATTAACAGCCTTAGGGCAGGCACTGTCTCCCAAACTCAGCTGTGCAAATACAGGATATTTCAGTTCACCAGCAGTTAAAAATATACCACAACAAAACAATGAAAAAAGCAAGGGGATCCATTTCAGTTTAAGCCACATCAGCACATTTTTATTTTTGCGGGTTTTTTTTCTCCACAAATCAGAAGCTGGGAAAAAAAATCTCTTCTGTTCCAAAACGAAGTATTTTGTTTAGAATTTGAACTTCATAACTTTTTTTTTTTCTGTTCTGAAGGTGTGGCAGATGTCTAGATTTTGGCTCACCAAGTCCTGTGCTTCCATTAAAAGCATCAAACCAGACCATTTTCGTTCAGTGGGAGCCTGGACAGGCAGCTGGTGCAGCTGCTGTGAGCCGGGCAAGTGTTTCAGGGAGGCCAAATCTGTGTTTTTGGTGAAAGCACTTCAGGAAGCAAATTGTCTTGTGGTGTTTCTACTCCAACCAAGGCACCAGCAAGGTGCTATGGTGTCATGAGAAGCTCTGGGCAGGGACTTGCAGTGCTTCCCATCCTAGCTAAGTCATGGAGGATTCCCAATGCCGATGGTGCGATGACCGAGTCACCCTGAGGCAAGCAGCCTAACGTCCGTGGGGTCACGTTCCATCAGGCAAATGGTCTCTTGGGTGCTTTAATTTCTTCATCGAGTTCCCATGAGCGAAGTCTGGTCTGCTGGTGAGCCCAGAAACAGGCGCTTCAGCCCAGCGGCGCTTCTGAGCGGTAAAAATATACAAGGTTTGCTTTGGATCGAGATGCAAAAAGAAAGCACACTTCCCCCCTGCCCCATTTTGAGGCTGTTTAAAAGGAGTTAGGTAGCTAACGACTTCTTCAGAGTTCATTCCAGTTGCCTTCCAGGCTTGTTTCTCAATAGCTTTATTTTGCTATATTCCCCATCTTCTTTTTTCTCTCTCTCTCTCACTTTTCACAATAAAGGGTGGAATATACGAGCCGAGAAAATGGAAGCAAAGCAAATAAAGAGGCTGGTTAAATACAAGGCTCTGGAGAGAGGTTCTGGCTGGCCTCAGGCTTTCCTGCTGTCCTGCGCTGAGGTCCAGCATTTTCTTTCTGTCTTCTCTAGTTTTTTCTCTGATAATAGCAAATGGGAGACGTGCTTTGGTTTCTGTAACCTCTGTCAATAAGGGTAAGACTTACGTGTTCTTTTAGGGGGAGAAGGTCACGTAATAAAAATGCAGAAGGATGTTGGATTAGACAAGCAGCCTTTCACTTAAAAAGCTGTTTATCATTAGCTATTCTGGGGTTTTGGAGGAGGGTGGTTTTCTATTCTTTTTTTGAGCCAGTGGTTGGAGGAATTTTTCTGCAGGTTAGGTTTATTTTCTTCTGTGTGACAGTGCAGCAAGTCAAGGCTTTTGGCTGGATTGTTTGTGCCCGACAGACACCTTGCGCGTGTTGCTATGGCGCAGAAGGAGTTTTGCTGTGGGAAAGTGCTGACTCTGTAATGCACTGGGTGATGTCTCTCGTGGTGTTTATTTGCAATAACAGAGGCCCAAAGCTGCTGTTTTCAGGTATTTTGTGCAGTCACTGTGCTTTCTGATGCTTTCCAGGGTGCTTTGCCACATACTACAAATCCTGGGTTGGAATCACAGCGTTAAGTCCCAACACTTAAAAACCTCTCCTGATAACTTGTTGACCTTGGCGGAGCGTGTTTCTCCATCAAAAGAGCATTAAAAGCCAAATATTACATATCCTTGAATTTCCCATTTGCTTAACTGCATGGAGAAGCCACCCACAAAGTGTTCCTTGAGAGGCAGAAGGGTTGATGTCCTCTTCCTTGCTTTACCAATGGAAGAGCTGCTTTCAGCTTGGAAAGGGACTCGTTGTCTTAAAACATGCTTATTTTGCAAATGTGAAATTCTGATCCCATTGATAGAAGGAGCAAAATTCCCATCGACAGAGCTGGGCTTTCACTCTCTGTAGCTGAAAAAATCAGATAATGGGCTAATCTTCTTAGTGTCCATTTCTCTAATGGAAAGCTTTTTCCTACTGACTCCTGGAGGAATTTTCACCCCCACAGCCTGAGTTTCAGCTTTCCTAATTTAGTTGTAGAAGACTGGATATTGCGTCTTGTCATGGGGTGTTTTTTGGGATTTTCTGGCTGAGAGAGTTGGGCTTGTTCAGCCTGGAGAAGAGAAGGCTTTGAGGAGATCTTATAGTGACCTTCAGGCGCCTAAAGGGGCTACAAGAAAGGTGGGGAGGGACTGTTCACAAAAGCATGTAGTGATAGGACGAGGGGCAATGACGATAAACTGGAGAGGGGCAGATTTAGACTAGATATAAGGAAGAATTTCTTCACGATGAGAGTGGGGAGGCAGTGGGACACATTGCCTTGGGAAGCTGTGGCTGCTGCATCCCTGGAGGGGTTCAAGGCCAGGTTAGATCCAGTGGGAGGTGTTCCTGCCCATGGCAGGGGGTTGGAACTAGATAATCTTGAATGTCCCTTCCAACCCAAATTATTCTATGATTCTATGTAGCCATGTGTGTCCATCTGTGCACATGAGCACAGGTAATATTTGCATCTTTTATCTGCTGGTTGATATGGATGTGTCAGTTCTTGATGGCACAAAACCAGCCCCATCCCAGTTTGTAATGCACCTGAACAAGCCTGCCTGTGTGAAAGGGCTGGCCCAAGGCTGGTGTGGGTGTTTAAACTGAGAACTGATGACGGAAAAGAAAGAGCCTCTTTTGAACCTTAGTCCTTTGGGTAATTACCAGCATCATAATGCATGTTGTTCATTAATAATCAACTTTCTGCATTCCCACTTACCTCTTCCGGCACTTGTTCACGAGGCCTCTGAGGCTTTGATGGGATGGGAGTGAAACAAATTAAAAGAATGGGCTGAAAAGAGGGACTCTGAGGCAGGAGGGCTATGAACCTTTCTGGTTTAGCTCTAAAAAGGATTAAACAAATCAATTTGATAACAGCTTTGTTCCCATCCATGCAGAGAGGCACTTTCTGTGTCCCCACTGTGGCCTTAGATCTGCTTTGGTGGTTTCAGACTCTTTATGACCTTGATGGGAGCAAGACTGGCTCTGGCCATCCAGAGGACTGTCACAAAACTCATACAAAAGGGAGGAAATGCTGGTGTCATTCACAGCTGTGGGGATGGGCCAGGATTCATTCCTTCACCTGGAGAGCTCATCGAGACATCTCTATCCCCTCACCTTCTTTTGTCCATGGGGACAGAAGGGCATTTCCAAAGGATGATCCTTGGGATCTACCAGGAAGCAAGTCAGCCTGTGGAGCTTTTTACATTAGGTAAAAGAGCTTCAACTCAATTTTGAAGTTATGTGGGAATGTGCTGGACAGCTTTTATGGATGTCGACTCAGGGATGTGTGTAGGAATCTTCAAGCCATAAATACTTGGTAAGCACTGCAGTGACTTTTTGATTCTAGTGGGAAAACCAGAATGTGGCAGCCAGAAAAAAATTTACAAAAATAGTAGTAGCTGGGAAAAATAGGAAATTATATTCTACCAAGAACAGCTATTCCAATTAATTGGGAACCTTTAAAGAAGTGGATAGCTGATTACCTAGATAAGCATGAGGCAGCCTCTCACACATGGAAAACAGATTTATTGGGGAATTTTTATCTATGTACATATGTCCAAGATGATTTATTTTCTTACCACAGGCTCAAATTTGTCTGTGCTTTGTAAATATTGTGGTTGATGGCTGCAAAGATTTCCGATGAGATCAAGTTGGAAAGAGTCGTATGGTCAACCACAGTTACCGGAGTTGGAGAATTTCATTAACAACTCGAGCAGCCGAGGAGGCTTTAGGGGCATTGCCAGGCACATCACAGCCCATGTTTTAAATAACAACGGGCAAGCGAAGGCAAGGTGGGAGCCCTCTGCAAGCTCCCTTCATGCTTGGTGGCCTGGTGTGACCATTGTAGAACGGAATATTTTTTAAAGCAGGTTTGTGTTATGACTTGAGACAACTGTGCCAGAGGGACAATATATTCTTTTTCCAACTGAGTGTGGCTCCTGGCTTTGTTGCTGCCACGTGTTGGATGTGGCTGTGATCTCATGCAAAGTAAGCACAAAGACATGGAAATGGGTGCCCTGTGCCATCGCAGGGCTCCCCGCACCCACAGGCTGCCCTTCCCTGCCGTCTCCTCTTCTAATATGATTTTTTCATCACTTTTTCACGTTTCTGAATCACTTATGTTTTGACATTAAGAAGAATAGCAAAGAGTTTGGAGAAAGTAATTTTTGGCATCTACTGGATTTAATTCGCACAAACTTTCATGGGGAGTTTAATTTAGACTGATGAGAGAGGCAGTTTTATGAGTATAAAACTTCATTAATTACAGATCCTGTCTTAATTATAAATGGCTCCATTTTGAAGTGAATTTTACAACCAAAATTAAGACTTGGAGAACTTCAATCAATACAAACATCAATTAGACCTGACTTTGTACTCCAATTAATTTATAAAGCTTCTCAATGAAGTGTAAAAAGCTTGCCACTTTGTACTCCTCTTTCTGCTGTTCCCAGGCATGAGGAGGTCTCTGTGGTTTTATTAGCAGCCTCCTAACGATAAGCGTGGATGGAATAAAAACCTCTCGATGCTCTGCTTTTTCCCAAAGAAGCCAAGAGAGTTAACTGTTAAAATGGCTGAGCCTGGTGCAAATCTAGGGAAAAGAGATACTCTTACTGGCGTTTTGTTCATTTGCCTATGGTCTGGTTAAGTCTGGGAACCTGTTGTGGAAGGAAAATGCTGTCCCACCAGACCACAGCTGATACAAGGAGCTCAGGGATGCCCCAGAGTAGGATACGGTCACTTGTCATGAATGTGAACTTATTTAAAGCCCTGTTCAGGTGCAGTCTTGATTTTAGGTAACAGAGGTGTGGCACCATTTGTTTCTCTGCACTGTCTTTTCAGCAGCTTTGACTGTTTAGAGTATTTGGTGTTTGTAGCTGCTGACTCTGGAGCTGTTTGTCCTTAGGGTAGTCAGGATCTGAGGATTTAGCACACCTGAGGAGTCGGGATCTGCTACTGGTAATGTGGCATTGGTTGCTTCAATCCCTAACGGCATCTTCAGACTGTGCTTTGGATGGTGTCGAGCTCACCTACCATAAGAGCACACAAACCAAGCTTTTTCTCACCATCAAAGGGAGAGACCAAAGGACCTGATGACTGCCACAGGGAGTTATGTGTTAACATATCAAGTAAAACATCATTTTGCTTTTCAACTGAGCTTGCAGGTCATCTGCAAGCTTCTGGAAATAGCAAAGTTTGATTCCTGGAGTCACCTGGGCATCTTCCTTCCTTCAGCTCATCCAGTGGGAGGTGTCCCTGCCCATGGCAGGGAGATTGGAACTGGATGTTCTTTAAGGTCCCTTCCAACCCATATCATTCTATGATGTAGAAAGCCATGGAGCTCTCTGTAAGCTTTGGACTGGTCCCACATGCCTTCTCCTCCCCCAGGTCCTCGAGGCAGAGACTCTGCCTTCCCAGCAAGTGGTTCACCTACTAACACGTGGGACCCTTGTCCTCTTTGACCTGCAGTGAGATGAACATGAAACTAATTTGACCATGCAGAAGGTTATGTAGAAAGGGGGGAAGGGATGGAGCTAGGTGTTAACATGTTTTTTATTTCATTTCTGTTGGAATGGGGTATTCTAGCAAAGCCAAGCTCTGGGCTGTGTAACTGTTTGAGGTTAGGAACCGAAGAGCAAGCGACAGGCAGGCAAACAAAGCAAAAACCTGCTCTGAATTATCATAAGCTTTTTTGGTTTTTTAAACACTTTCAAGCAGAGCCATTTGTACTGGAGAAAAATCTCCCAAGATATTTTTAGCCGATATGAGAAGAAAAATATTACTCCATAGCAAGCTGTTTACAAATCTGCTAACCTTGTTTAGTGCTAGTAAAACTCTCGGCTTGGTGTGCTGCGGAGCACGCTAATTGCTTGACAGAAATGATGCAAGGATGTCTTTCTGAAGTGCTACACGTTGGCTCATCCCTGCAACTGGGCCCGGGTATAGCGTTTTATATAATGAAGTGTGAATGTTTCTGCAGCTTTTCCATTAAAACAGGGAGAGTAAGGCAGGAAAGAGGGAGACCCTGCCAATTACCGACTGATCTCCATCCTCTCCTCATTTCTGTAATGAGACCATGGCAAGTCCAACTGCTATTGTCTGATTTAAGCGGCAGCAGAGGCACTACTGGCCAAGCTGCTGCTTCTACCTCCGCAGGACACTGGTGGAAATGACCCTGTGGGTTCCTGTGGGAGGTGGCTGAGGTGGATGGTTGATTCTGGCCCTTTGTGTGTTTCTAGTGTAGGAGTCCAGGTATTGCTCTCTCTCACTCCCTCAACCTTGTTGACCATGGGGTGGAGATAACAGCCGTTCCTCATCACATCTTGGATGCATAAGTGCATGTAGCAGGGTGGTAAATAGCAGTAGTGGTATAGAGCTAGTAGGACATGTGAATACATTGAAGTTGATATGGACTCCTATGGATAGGAGATCCCAGTCCTTTCCCGTAGACCTCACTAGCCTGTCCCTTTCGTGCGTGTTGGGTATAGGGATGCATCCAAGATCCTTACCCTGGTGACCTGCTTATGGTGATCTTGGGGAAGCTTCTGTTCCCATGGGAGCAGCTTCCGGCACTGCTGATGACTACAGTGAGGTAGTGTGGGATTTTCACCTTGAATATTTAGGGAATTGTGTTTGGGGACATGGAGATTTTTTTATTTTCTTCTCCTGAAAATGACTTAGCAACAGGCTGATGGTCTTCTTTAGGGTTTGGTGGGACCCCACTATTTCTGACGACCACTGAGTGTTCAGCAAGTGTTGAACAGCCAAAGCTGGAAGAACAGATTACATGGAGCAGATTGTGTGATGGCTAGACAAAGGCTTTTCAGTCTGAATACAGCTGAAGAGATGGCAAATCTAAGTCTATTAAGTGTATGAATGATGTGCAGAATAAGAACAGGGCACAGTTGTTTGCTGTCTGTTCCAAAGCCAGAGCAGGAAAATGTCAGATGGAAGTTGGAGGAGGTGTTTGAGAAGAGGAGAAAGTGGATCATCACATATTGCATGGTTAAACCACAGAAATCTTTGCCACAGGACAAGCAAAAGTAAAAGTGATCATAAAAAGAACTGAAAAAGAATTGTGGGAGTCTTGGGACTGTTTGAAGATGGACCCTTGGCCGAGCATCACATCTCCTCTAGCCTGGTGTTGCCATTTGTTGGTATGGACATGTAGCTGCTGGTAGTTGGAGATATGTATTGTCCCATGATCAGTTTGAGCATTTCAGATCCTCTTCAGTTCCCTTTGGGAAGATGTGAACTCAATTTGACTCGTGCTGCCCCAGGTGAACTTCATCTAGGCTTTGAGTGAGCACAGGGACTATGTGACCCCTTTCAGTCTCTCACTGGGGTTTGTGCAGTACTGTGTATGTAATGGACCAGATGGGAAGGAATAGAAGAGGGAAAGCAGCAGATGTGCTACAGTGATAAGCTAGCTGACCTACTGAGGATCTTTTCTCTTTTTTTTCTGCTCTTTTGCACTGTTGCTTGCATACACCGAAGAGAATCTCAGATGGACATGAAGACCAAGTACCTGTCTCTATCCATCCCCCACATCCTGGGTCACGTTCCGTGGTTATGAAGCATCAGTCCTCTGTGTCAGGATCCATCAGTGCACTTGTGCCAGGGTACAGTGCCCCTCCGCAGGCAGCTGGCACATGGGATACAGCTCATGGAAGAAGTACAGCTGGGATTTTCCTCCTCCTTGTTGTCCTTGGCCACTGTGAAATCCCCTGGAGCTATTGGCAACCTGCATAACTTGCAGCAGCTTTCCTAATAGCTCTGGGGATGTTGTTTTAGTGTAGTAATGTGTCCAAGATAACAGGAGGATTTTGTCCAGCACAGTGGGCTCAGCTGGAGAGGGATGTGGGGAGTCTCTACAAGCAGGAGCTGCATCACAGCCTGGGACGCAAACCAGCAGTGTGTTTTCTGCTTTGAGAGAGGAGCTGCTTTCATGGGACAGGGGTAGGAATGTAACAGAAGCTAATTTTTCCTCCCCAACATTTAAAAACTTCATCTTCTCTGAACTGACATAGAAGCATTGTTCTTTTGTCGCTGCTTTCTTAGCAAGATGCTTCCCAGATCCTCTTTCTCCTAGGGTGGTTTCATAGCAAGCATCTCAATTAAGATGTGCAGGTGTTGGAACGTGGACCATGAGCTGTCCCCTCCCAGGGGAGAGGAGCTGCAAACCCTAGCAGAGCCCAGTGGAGCACATTTCTGAGCCTGCTCCCTTGCTTGATTTCAGGAGTTGTCCTGTGGTTGTTTTAGGCAAGGGATTAGTGCTGGAACCTTTTTCTTCCTGCAGTTGGTTTCTTTGTGCTGGGAATCTAGACTAGGGACTAGGTTTATTTTGAATTTAATTACATATTTAATAGCAAAGCTGTCAAGATCTGTCAGGTGCATTTTTTCTTTATTATATTTCCTATGAATCTAAATAGATTAATATTTGCAAGAAATACTTTCAGAGTAATTTTGTTAAACAGCTTCATTATTGCCTTGGGAAATTCAATGCAATTTTAATCTGAGACCAGTTCCGTGTTGCAGTCTGGCTAGACTATGAGTTTGAGAAGTGGGCACTGTGTGAGTATCGTGTCTGTAGTGTGTGATGATACATTGAACCTGCTGCTGCACTTCGGCACGTGCCACTTAAATATCTGTGCTGACGTCTACCGTTTGTGCTTTATTAGTTAATAGTTGAAGATAATGAAGAAAATCCTCTTTGCTGTGTTACACTATTAAAAGCAAGACAGGCAGTGCATACAGGTGAGCAATACAATAATAGCAGCCGAAAAAGATGAGCTGTGCGAGAGCTGAAGCTACGTCAGCCCCTCTTTTATTAAAACTTTAGCTGTAGTGTTTATTTTAGCAGTTAGTTGCTCCTCCCTCGGCAACCGGAGACAGCAAATGAAGTATGCACGTAGCAGACCTGTGTGGCAGTCCTCAAAGCCTGCTGTCAGATTGATTACTTAAAGTGCATTTGAAATCAAGTGCTGTACAGTCAGCTCTAGACCATTTTGCAGTCATTTTTCATATGCCAGTAAGTAAAACCACACAGAATAATACAGCCGCTTGAAAATGGGGAAGCTGCTCGGTCTTGTAAATCTAGGACCTCTCCATCTCTTCCCTCTGCCCTTGACTGCAATGCAATCATCGTGACATAAATAAACAACCGCAGCGATATAATGGAATTACACGAGGGCTGCTGTTGTGAGTGCTGTAGAAATACTTGGAGGAGCTGAGTTCAGAGCTGAAACAGAGCAGAGGTTGAATTGAGTTCCTTTTTCTTTTTATCTGTTGGGAGAGAAGGAAAGAAAACAAGTCCAGCTGTGTTTGTAAAAGCTTCAAGGAGTTCTCTGAGCCTGTTTGCAATGTGGTGGAGTGGCAGACACCCACCTGATGGCTTCTTCTGAGGCTTTTGCTCCCATCCCCTCCTGAGGCAGCTGTGGTGCCTGTTGAGCAGTGAGCTGCTGGTCTAGAGGTCTGGATGAGCTGTGACAGTCAGTGCTTGGGAGCCCCCAGGATGTGCTCTCAGCCACCCTGCAGTGGCAGGGGCAGCTGCAAGGCAGCAGGAAGGAGCACAGCACAGCTTGGATAGCTGCTCCCTTGCAATTCACACCAGAGTTTTAATCCAAATGAGCTCAGGGCAAGGAACTGTGCTCCTTGCCCTCACTGCCTGCTGCCCCTACCTGCCTTTCAGGTGAGTCTCCTTGGAGGCTGGCAGATCGACTTGTGGGATGCAGCCACCACGGTTCTCATCTCAAGACGCTATGGCAGAAGAATATACCCTATACCTGAACTCCAAAATTGGTCCTGTCTCCTGGTCCTTGTATGTGCAAGCCCTACAGCTTTGGTCCCACTCGCACTGTGATCAAGGAGGATGTGAATTTCAGCCAAGTCAAGCCACCTTCAGGCTGAGTTGTGGTAACAAGAGGGATGCAGGGAGATAAGAAACCAACTTTAGACTATCTATATTGAACTCCTTGTCAGGAAACGTCTTTCCACTTTGTTTCCTGGAGTTTCCTCTGTGTTTGTGAAGGAAAATGTCCAGAATTGCTGGGTAGGCAGCACGTGCTCCACAAGGATGGGAAACACAGAGAAAGACAGGAGAACCAGAGAAAGAGGTTGCTTTTTGTGATTCCTTCTGCATTCAAAATGGTTTCTTGTAATCAGGTTTTTCACAGAAAGGGTCATTGGGCATTGGAATAGGCTGCCTAGGGAGGTGGTTGATTCACCTTTCCTGGAGGTGTTTAAGGGACGGGTAGATGAGGTCTTGAGGGACTTGGTTTAGTGTTAGATAGGAATGGTTGGACTAGAAGATCCGATGGGTCCCTTCCAACCTGGTTGTTCTGTGATTCTGTGATTCCTGCAGAGGGCTTTGAGGAGTTATTTACCCAAAGAAAGTTTACCAGAAGTATGAGCTTTCCATGCAGGGCTGGAAGAGGCAGATGTGAACGTGGGAGTCGAAAGCCCTTTCCAGAACTCTTCTAGGCTTGGAGAAAGAGAGGCATCAAATGGCTCTTCCAGTGCTGGGCTGAAAGAATAGCAGACAAGAAAAGAGAGGCTTTCTGTTGTCTCCCTACTGCCTGATGGCCACCACTTGTATCAGATCCAGATGGAAGACAAAGTTCTTTCCATGATTTTTTTTTTCTTATCTGCTCTTGCTTCACCTTTTGTTACATTCAACTTCTTGTTTCTTATCTAGTTCCTTGCATGAATAAGATATGCCACGTATTTCCCTGGCATGTCTACTTACTATAAATACTCTTATCCTCCTGGGGAGGGAGAATATGGAATATATGTGTGTATCTATATTCTATATGCATCTAGAATCCTAAATGCCATTTTTCCAATATTGTGTCTTTAATAGGAATCCACTGATTAGGTGCATAAAAGGCTACAGAAGATGACAGTTTCACTGTGCTCAGTTTTAATACAAAGAGTACTACGGTTGCTAAGAGACTGATATTTCAAGTTTGGAAATCTTCATCCACACTAGATATATTATCTTGGCAAATTGGACTTTCTGAGTTGGCAGCAAATGGAAAAGAGTAACTTTTAAAAATAGAGATTATTTAGATGACGTCAAAGACATCTGGTGTCCTTTTCTAGAAATGTGAGACTGATCTATTTTGCTTGTGTGTATAAATCACTCTGCACCCAGTGTGAGGTTTTACTTATGCTTACACTTGAGTCTGATTTATTAATAAAATTCCAGTTGTGTTTAAGATACTTCGCCAGGTATATTTTAATTACATTCGCTTTATATTTATAGCAGATAGTACCTGTCTTTGCTGTGCATCTTGGAGAATTTCAGCTTTTTGCCTCTGTGCGAAGCAGGATCTCAGAGTGCCCAGAAACACCCACCAGGCTCCACAGTGACTCAGAGAGGACAGTCACTTATTTACCTTGCTGATAAATTTGCTCCCCCTTCCACGTATGGATGCTGGTGGTGCATACTGGGAGCAGTGCGGCTGCAGACTTTATTACCACCTTGCTAATGGGCTGCCTCGCTCATCCCAATTCCCACCCTGAAGTGGTGGGCGCAGAGAAAGGGGGGAGGTGTGTCTGGGCTTAATCATGCCTTATCATCCCTAATGCATTTGAGGGCTTGGGAAGTGGCAATGCTCCTGAATGGCAAGGAGGCTTTGAATGACAGCTGGAAATCAGCTAGGGACTCTCTCATGCTGCGCATAACAGGCACTGGAGAAGAAACAAGGGAATGGGGAGAAGAGCTGAAATGGGCAGCACAAGGCTGACATGAGAGAAAGCGACTAAATTATAAATTGCTCAGAGACAGAGGGTGGGATGAGATGGCACCGAGTTGCTGGGGGGAAAGGATTACACTTGCAGAGTGAGCCCAAGGGAGAGGAGTGATAGGAAGTGAAGCAGCCTGGTGAAGAAAGAGCACTCCAAGAGCCCAGCTGGGATGTACGTGAGGAGAGCGATCTAGGGAGGATGAGCAAGAAGAGGCTCAAACATCTGCTGAAGGATTTTCCAGCTGTATACTGGTAGCATCTTTTCATAGAATCATAGAACAACCAGGTTGGAAGGGACCCATCGGATCATCTAGTCCAACCATTCCTATCAAACACTAAACCAAGTCCCTCAAGACCTCATCCACCCGTGCCTCATAAGTCCTGTTCTCCAGCCCCTTCACCAGCCCCGTGGCTCTTCTCTGGACTTGCTCCAGAGCCTCAACATCCTTCTTGTGGTGAGGGGCCCAGAACTGAACACAGTATTCAAGGAGCGGCCTCACCAGTGCTGAGTACAGAGGGAGAATCACCTCCCTGGACCTGCTGGTCACACCATTTCTGATACAAGCCAAGATGCCATTGGCCTTCTTGGCCACCTGGGCACACTGCTGAAGTCACATAGATAACATAGAATGATAGAATCACCAGGTTGGCAAGGACCCACTGGATCATCAAGTCCAACCATTCCCATCAATCACTAAACCATGTCCCTGAGCACCTCATCCACCCATCTTTTCGTCTTTTGAACACCTCCAAGGAAGGTGACTTAGCTCTGGGCTTATCACCTTTGTGCTCTGGCTTGTGAAATTGAGAAAATCTGATCTCCCACTTCAGGCATTGTCCTACCTCCCAGACATAGACGGATGGCTGGGCATAAGTTTATTTCCTCCCAAGTAGACCTTAAGCTGGACTTCTCCACGGTCAGATGGAACACGTTTGAATTTTAATGTCATCTCTGAAAGGCAGTTTGTAGCCTATGCACTTGATTGTTCAGGTTACAAGATTTTGTGTTATTTTTAGAAATGTTCATTTGTTCTAAGGACCAGGCGATAGAGAAATAGCCACAGAAACGTGAACAAGTGATATATTTTTAAAGTATCAAGCGAACATAGAGTGAAATGATGATAAAGGCAGGTTATATGCTATTTTCAAGCTCAGACAATGCGCTGTAATTGTATGTCAGAAGTCATTCAGGCTTGATATCACGCCAGCTAATTAAACCGTCGTCTCTGAAGAGACTTACTGTACTTTCAGCTTTTGCTGTTTCGTTCTCAGGAACAAAAAAGCTCTGAAGGCAGTTCTTGTGTTCAGTGCTCACGTTGGCATTAGTTTGGATGGGAACCAACACATGGGAAATGGGAGCTATGATCAAATCCTCATCCAGTTTGGCTGGTCTAAACCAGGTTTGTTTCCACCATAGGTGGTGGAAGGAAGAGAGGGGCTGTGTGCTGTCCTGTAATTTGTGTGCATCTGCTGTCGCCCATTTCATAGAATCATAGAATCTCCAGATTGGAAAAGACTCACCGGATCATCGAGTCCAACCATTCCTATCAATCACTAAACCATGCCCCTCAGCACATCATCCACCTGTCCCTTAAACCCCTTCACGGAAGGTGACTCAACCACCTCCCTGGGCAGCCTCTGCCACTGCCCAGTGAGCCTTTCTCTGAAAATTTTTTTCCTAATGTTCAACCTGAACCTCCCCTGGCAGAGCTTGAGGCCATTCCCTCTTGTCCTGCCCCCTGTCACTTTGGAGAAGAGCCCAGCTCTCTCCTCTCCACAACCTCCTTTCAGGTAGTTGTAGAGAGCAATGAGGTCTCCCCTCAGCCTCTTCTTCTCCAGGCTAAACAGCACCAGCTCTCTCAGTCACTCCTTGTAAGACCTGTTCTCCAGCCCCTTCACCAGCTTTTTTTTTTTTATTATTTTTTTCTGGTGGCTTCTCTCTGTTTAAATTTCCCTTAATCCATGAGACCTGAACCCTGCTTTAGTTTTTGTTTCTCCTGAGTAACCTCCTTGGCTGTCTTATCATTATGTTCCTTCCATGTATGTCGCAGGACACAGTTCATAGCTCGGTGAAGGTGCAGGAAGGAGGCAGTACAGGCTGCTAGTTAGTGGTGAGGAGCCACGTCACAGCTTGAAGGACCCGCATCTTGGACAGTGGGCTCACCCTGTCAGGTAAGAGAGCAGCTCTTGCAGGCAAAGGAAGGAACATCTCATTCCTCATTTTGGTGATATTCCTCCCGTATCTTATTAAATGCCTGAAATGTTTAATTAATAGCAAAGCAAACTATTAGTGACAACCAGAAATGAGGAAATGGGCTCTCCAGATCACTTGTGAGCTAGTGGATGGTGTCCTGTAGGCTGGCTGAAGGGTACAGCTGGAAAAGCTGTGGCCAAGAGGAAATAAAGATTTCTCCAAACCTCCAGTATTTTCTTTTTTCGGGCATGCAGTTTTAGCATTCAGTGCACAGTTCACGGTGGTGTAAAGTGCTGAGTTTACTCTCAGATTTGGAAAATAAGAGCTGTTTCTAAACTAATTCAGCCTTTTGTGGGACTTTTTGTGACCTTACCCAACATAGGACGTCTCCATGGTGTGTACAGTGGGTGCAACCTGGCACCTGGAGGGAGAGCTGGACTTTTGGTCACAGATACCACAGTGCCAACCTCCCAAGAAGAGAAGGCTTACTATGCACCATGCTCTCCTGGGAGCACTGGATGGAAAAAAATGATGTATTTTTATGAACAGGCCTATGAGGAATGGCTGAGAGAACTGGGGTTGTTTAGCCTGGAGAATAGGAGGCTGAGAGGAGACCTCATTACTCTCTACAACTACCTGAAGGGAGGTTGTAGAGAGGAGGGAGCTGGCCTCTTGTCCCAAGTGACAGGGGACAGGACGAGAGGGAATGGCCTCAAGCTCCACCAGGGGAGATTTAGGCTGGAAATTAGAAGGAAGTTTTTCACACAGAGGGTCATTGGGCATTGAAATAGGCTGCCCAAGAAGGTGGTTGATTCACCTTCCCTGGAGGTGTTTAAGGCATGGGTAGATGAGGTCTTGAGGGACTTGGTTTAGTGTTTGACAGGAATGGTTGGACTCGATGATCTGATGGGTCCCTTCCAACCTGGTTGTTCTATGATTCTATGAAAGCAAGGAGGGAGAAGGTATCCACTGAGAGCCCTTGTGGCCTTTTCTGCAGCCAGGCAAGACGGCTTCAGCCGACTGATTGAACTGGCTGGGGAAGTCTGGATTCCCTGCACCATGCACTGAACCTGCTCTGCAGAGTAAAATGGATGTTTAAACCCTAAAATATACGTTGTTTTGAAAAAAATACGTTTCACTGCAGCAACCAGAAGAAACAAACACTTACTGGACTTCATCACCTGTTGGTGTTGGCTTCCTCAAAGCTTAAATTTCTCAAGGCTTGGAGCAGGCTCTATGGAGGGAGCAAAATGCTGATTCCACCATCGTGTGGGTACCACTGTCAGAGCTGGGGTGGGGAGGTTGGTAGAGCTGGGTACGTCCTAGGAGCATCACTCTTGTGTCTGATAGATGAACTTTGGTGACTGTGAATGGCTTCAGAGAGGGTTAAACCTTGGAGAAAGAGAGCAAGGTCACTCTGCTAATGGCTGCCCTCACCCAAAAAGATCTGCTGATCTGCAAGGACTGAAATAATTAGATTGACTTTTTTTGGTGTCCCGGTCCAAGCAGTCAATACTAGTAAAGGGCCAGAATCTCATTTCTCTTCTGTCGTGTCAGTAACATTTCTCTTCATTTTATCGGAGAAGGAGTTGCCCATCTCATTCCTGTGTTTGGGACAAAGGAAATAAAAGTAAAGAAATTATACAACATTATTTAAGCAGGCTTTAAAGTTCACGAGTAAATAAATCCCTTTTAAAAACTGAGTTGTCCATGCCTGCCTCCAACATATATTTTACAGTTGAATTCTCAAGGACTGCTTTCAGGTACACAACACAGAAGAAGTAAAGAGCTTTATTCTTAGGATGCTTAATTTTTATGTGCCTTTCATATGTAGAAGCTGTACTTTCATTTAAATAACCAAACAGGAAAATTTCAATTGCTCTCCTGGAGGGTTTGGAAGATGCAGGGTTTCTAATGCAAAAAGATAAGCATAGTGAAAAAAGAAAACCAGAAAAGTTTCTCCTATGCCTGTTATTACGCACTCTATAAGTAAAATCTCCCTCTGGATATGCAGGTGACGTCTTTCACATCTTGAAGGTCCTGAGCAGGTCTGTCGTATGTCAGTGGCAAGTTTCACCTGTAGAAGCCCTTCTTGTTATTCATAGAATCACCAGGTTGGCAGAGACCCACTGGATCGTTGAGTCCAACCATTCCTATCAAACACTAAACCAACTCCCTCAAGACCTCATCCACCCGTGCCTTAAACACCTCCAGGGAAGGTGAATCAACCACCTCCCTGGGCAGCCTCTGCCAGTGCCCAATGACCCTCTGTGTGAAAAACTTCCTCCTAATCTCCAGCCTAAATCTCCCCTGGCGGAGCTTGAGGCCATTCCCTCTTGTCCTGTCCCCTGTCACTTGGGAGAAGAGGCCATCTCGCTCCTCTTTGCACCCCTTGCCAAGTTCAGCTCCAGCCATGCCTTGGTCTTCCTGACCCCAGCCCTACACAACTGGGACTTCTTGAGGTTAACTTAGCAATAAATACTCTCAAAATTCTTTTTACTTCCTTCCAGTTGCAGCCTTTTGGGCCACAGCCCACCCCAGCAGACTATGAGCTGTGGGAGCACCTCTGGGATTTTTGGACAGGATTTAGGAAGGAAATCAGTTTCCATTTCTCCTTGACCTCAGCAGCAACTCCCTTGCCTTTGCAGACCTGCTCAGGAGCAAATTTTCAGCTACTTGATGAGTATCTACAGGCAGCCTGAGTAGGCAAAGCTCCTGTTATGGTTTGTGTATGGCAGCCTGGGAGCCCTGGTCTTGCACAACACCATATCAATGAGATAACAGACTGGGGTTAGCAAATGCAGAATAATAGAGCGTGTCCTGTATTGCCAGGACATGTGGCTGGATGCTGCCAAGAGATAAAGACCACAGCAATTTCCATTCCCCTCAAATGGATCTTAATACAGGATCAAAATAACTTCTGTTACAGAAGTTATTCAGCCAGAGAGAACAAAGAAATCTCAGATAATGCAGCTAAGGGGGAAGATCCAGATTTTTTAGAGATTTGCAGTGAGTTTTCTGCTATCTGCAGAATTTTTTGGAATTGCTAAAAAAAAAAATACGCTGAAGCTATATCCATTTTGCATCCAGGCTGCAAGTGTTGCTGTGGTGTGTGTCGGTGCTTCTTGTCCCTAAACGAGTATGTTCTGACGATGTTTTGCAGTCACGTTGGGAAAAACTTTCTCAAATTGCTTTATACTTTGTAAACCAATAAACTTGGACCAAAAAGTATGGAGGAAGCTGGGGAGTTAGAGCTGATTGTAATTTTTCCAGTGGAAACATTTTCCATCAGAAAAATGTAGATTTGGTTACATTCCCTGTTGACAATGGCCTTTTTCAACTGAAAATAATAGAGAAGTTTCATTGCAGTAATGCTGCAATATTTCATTTTGAATTTACAAGTTCTTTTTTTTAAAATATTAAATAACACCAGTGTGAATTGTTGGGACTTCACTACTGTGGAGCCTTTTCTGGAAACAGTTGCTGAACAGGAATGACAGATGGACTTTGGTTTTGTTACACTGCAAAGCCACTGAAAGAAAAGCAAACCAAAGGGCAGATGATTGCAGTCTTTTCCTCACTTTTCTTTTGGCTGGACTAGTTGGAATTAACTCTTCTGGTCCATCTGGTTTGGTCGCGGCTGCTGTAAGGCTGAGGAAGAGGCAACTCACAGCCCAGCTGCCCAAAACCCAACCAAGCGCAGGATTGTAATTTACCACCCGGCAGAGCTCACGCTTCGGGGAGTACCTCCCTCGCATCCCTTTTGCCTGCATCCAGGCAGCTTTATTGACGTTGTCCTTTCCCTTTCTCCTGCAATGAGCTCTCTGTCTGCATTACCGATGCTTGGAACCCTTGATTTTCTCTCATCTTCAAAGCAGCTGCCTTTATCCAGCATGAGTCTGAGTCTGTTTGGGCAACTAAGGGATTTTCAAGTGTAATTAACAGTTGTCAACGGAGGTGGTGGAGCATTGCTGCTTCAGAGTTCAGGTAATGAGGAGTGAGGGGGATAACCTGGCTCTTTTGTCAAGGTGTGACTAATTTCTCGGGAATTTGTGGACACATAAAGATGACCTTGTGGTAAAAAGTCTCAGTAGAGTCTGGAGACTATAGTGATTGTTGACCAAGGAAGGTAAAGAGGTTCCCGGCTTTGCTGTGCAACTGCAAGTGAAAATAAGGGGGAAAAATTGGCCCAAATCAAGGGAAAAATAAGAATTGAATTCACTGTGTTTGAGTTTCTGTGAATAAGCAGCAGAAATTACGATTTATCTCTGGCACTCAGACTGGAGCAGCATTTCTGGCTTTATTCAGTGCTTCCCAGAAAGTTTCATTTCAAAATGGAGCTAGCTCTGCACTTTTCCTCCTTTTGAAGAAGGATTGTTGTTTATAGGATGAAACTCATATTCCTGAGCCTTGAAATGGTGAATAAGGAAACCTGGAGAGGGTGTGTTGTGTCAGATTTGTTTTGCTGAGCTCCTGTTCACAAGATGTGCTCTCAGTAAAGTAGTTTAAACACTTTGGCTTTTAAGGACAAAATCTGTCTTCTTTTGGGTTGGAGTAGATTCTGGGATTTGGGGAACAGAAAATGCACAGGAACAGAAAACATTGAACTGAAAAGCATGAAATCATAGGTATGGTGCGTTCTTTCCCAGGGACAGTCTCTTTAGAGATGGTGAGACTGGGCAAACAAGCAATAGGAATAAATTCAAGGGCCAGATGATAAATCTGCCGAGTGAAAAAAATTAGGGGGATGCTGAACACCCTGCTCCCAACCCACCTCGAGGAGTGACAGAGCAGTGAGCGGTATCTCACCATGGACTTAGAGCAGTGGGGGCTCATCTAATAAGTCCTGAGCAGCCACTAGCAGGGACTGAGATGCTAATGTGGTCCTTAGTATAACTGCAGTAAGGACATATTAAGTTAGGTTTAATGTCCCACTGGGTAGGCACGTGGAAGTTAATTAAAGGCAGAGGGACTAAGAAAGCAATTGAACTCCAGTAAAACTTGCCGCAGGTACTGCCTGTCCTGACTCGAGGGTAGTTTTGCGATGGGAAGAAGGATGCCAAGGATGTCTTTGTCAGAGCCAACTCTCTGGGTTTTTTGAGATACTTGTAACAAATGGGTCTCTGTGTGGCTGTTCCGAGGCCATTATTCTAAGTGGCGGGTACTGACGTTTGAATATGGGGCAGTAAATTTCCAACAGAGAGTGCTCAAAGTCTAATTAAGCCACCTGTACAAAGTCTAGGGAGAGAGCTAAAATGATGGGAGAGGTTATATTTCCTCCGTAGTTACTGCCAGGCAAGACTGCAGACTCTAACTCTCATTTTGGTAAGAAATGTCTGAAGGCTGTTCTAGCAGTAAATCAGTACAGAATGCAAATTACAGATATTTTTAAGAAACCCCAAAAGATAGGCAGCCATTATCTCAAACATTAATGTAAGCTGACCCTAAGCAATATTGAATTGAATAACTCTTGTTCTCTGAGATGCTCCAGGGTAGAATCTTCAGTTCATTTCTTATTTATGTCCAGCAAATGTTTCACTTCTGTTGATGAATTGGCTATTGCTGTCAATAAACTAAATCAGCAGCTCCCAAATACTATAGGTTTATGTCTAGGCAGCTAAAGAAAAATGTTGTATGGTTAAACAATCCTCCACATGGTTCAGTAGGTCCCAGCAGAATACCTCCTGTGCATGAGGTTCTTTTGGAGCAAAAATGGCTTTTGCCTGTTGTATGTAGAGGATGAGGGAAGGATGAAAATTATTTCCTAATCATCTAGTGGAAGAGGAGATTGAGGTTTTGTTGGAAAACAACACAAATCTGTTCTCTCCTTATTCACCTTTTTGATAGCACATTTTTTATGTTGTGAACAGAAGTTATAGTATGCATCTTAAATTTATCTGCTTTCATAATGATGATCTTCCTTCATTGTTAGGAGTTAATTTCCTCCTCTCCCTCCTCCTTTTTCCTCTCCCTGTCCTTTTGCTTTTCCATGAAGTAAAGAATTTTTATTCTATTTTGAACATCCACTTCTATGACATTCACAGAAAGCCTTCCACCTTAGTAAGAGTCCTGTCACAGAGGCCAGAACTAGAGGGGGCCAACCAGTGCACAAGGACAGAAGTGACTATCACCAGCAGGCTGCAGCTGGCCGAGATGCTGCTGTGTGGAGATGAACAGGCATGAGCCTCTGGGGCTGCTCGTTAGGCTCAACAATCCATGCCAGGAAAAGAACAAAAGAAGCGCAAGAGGAGACTTTGCAGGTCTTGTAGAACTCTCTGAATTTATGTGTTTTGCGTCAATCTGTGTGTTTGGAGGTACATAGCCCTCCCCTCTCTCTTAGCTGCGGAGTTTTGTGTGTGGAACAAGTCAAAAGAAGGGTGAACCCGATGGTTGCATTGAGTACCTTGTGTCAGGAGACCAATATGCCCTCTGGAAATGGCATGAGGTGCAGCGCTGGCTCCTCACCCACCTCCTGCAGAATGACAGTGATATGCAGTGGAGTCTTGCACAGAATGCTGAGACCTTTAAAAGACGCTTTCCATCCAATTAATAGTAATGAGACATTTGCTTCTGCAGCCAACACCCAATGCTGCTATTTGTAATGACTCGTTTGATTGTGAATTCTCAAAAAAAGACCCACGTTATGAACCATTTGGTTGAGAGAGTGCAACCACAGAGCCAAGGATGCAGCAATATATCAGGATGACCAGAAATCTGAACAACATTTTCAAACGAGAATTGACAGATGATGAACCTCAGTACATGAACCGTCATGTAAGAATTAACATAAAATCACCTTGGATTTTTGCTGACTGCTGCAATGTACACTAATACACTTGGAGGAAAAATTTTCTTAGCTTGCAGAGGAGTAGGGGCAGGGGCTGGTTGAGTTCCTTGCAGCTGGTTCCTACTGCTAGAGGTGACTTGGTCACAGAAAGCAAAGCTGCCTGGAATGGCTGAAGCCCATTTTGAAATGTTGCGATTGTTGCTCACATCTGAAACTTTATTCTAATTCACAGAATCGTAGAATCACCAGGTTGGAAGAGACCCACCGGATCATCGAGTCCAACCATTCCCACCAATCTCTAAACCATGCCCCTCAGTACCACATCCACCCAAATTGTCAAGCTAAATATGCTCCTAGCCCTTTATTCTTAGACCAATATGACTCTTTTGCTGAAATAGCTTTCCTCTGTCCCTGGGATGTCCCTTCCATCTACCTACCCTCCTCAGCACATTGCAGGTGGAAATCAAGGCAACGCCATGAGCAAGCCCTGCTTTTCCCTAGCAGCCTGGCCACTTGCATCCTCTCCCACCTCCTCCTCACTTCTTTCATTCTGAATTCCTTCCTTGCCAGTCAGGCCTGCCTGTGCCCATCTCAGGCCTTGGAAACTTGAATATTCTGCATCATAGAATCATAGAATCACCAGGTTGGAAGAGACCCACTGGACCATCAAGTCCAACCATTCCTATCAAACAATATCAATCATATAATGGTGAGGGCCACAGCACAGCATCTCCAACCCCAAGCATCCTTTTGCTGGCATCTGGAGGAGCCGAAGGAGGGTGCTGCTTGTCTCCTGGATTAAATAATGGCCATGGTATGGAAATTTATGGGGAAGAGTGGAAGCCGTTACTTTGCCAAATTCTTCTGACAGCTGGCTTTGAGCACGGCGCTTCCCTGCTGGCTCCGTGCGAAGCTGCAGGGCTCGTGCAACCACACGCTGCTCAGCACGCGCTGCCCGCAGAGGGCTGCAGACACATTTACAGAGCAGCCTTGTGCAAAGGCGTTTGACTGCTGCTGTCCAGACCAGCCTGCCCTTGGAGGAAATATCCTCAAGTATTCCTGATCCAGCCCCCGTGTCCCTTGCGCTGAAAGCTTCCATTTAAAGGAGTATCTAATAGCAGCAGATAGCCTTTATGTTGTGCATTTATATGGTAATAGGGTGTTCCTGCAGGTTACTTGGCAAGCTTTGAATGTGTTTGGGAACATAACCACAGGAAATGTCATTCCCACAAATTATTTTTTTCCTGGGGAATATAAAAAAAACATCTGCCAAATTGTGTATGAAAAAGTCCCTCTAAGGAAAAACAAGATGAGGCACTTAGTTTTGAGGCAGACCTTTCTGAGCTGAGATGCTTTGTCAAGTTGACTAGCACTGGTTCGCTTTACTCGATCAACTTAAGTGTGTCTATCCAAACCGCCGTGGCCGCTATTAAACCTGGGTGTCTATGCCCCTTTTCCACCTCTGTGTTTTTAGTGATGCTGACAGGACTTACTGCTTGAGACTTGGCAAGATAGAATCATATCTGAGGGACATGGTTTAGTGTTTGATAGGAACAGTTGGACTCGCTGATCTGATGGGTCTCTTCCAACCTGGTGGTTCTATGATTCTATGATAGATACCTGGCTGTTCAGGTAGATGTGGCTCCAGTTGCAATGAAAGAGTTTGATCTGGGGACACTGAACTGTTTTGCTAAGATTGAGAATAGCCAAGTAAAATATTTTGACACTTCCAGTTGGAATATAGTTGGGGGGGGGGGTGCTGGGGGTGGCATTTCCATTAGAAGGAAAATGTAGTTATTTTGACACTTTGTTACAATTTGCAGCAAAAAATTCAGCATAAGAATAGCAGATGGAGGGATGGAAATTTCCATTTTTTTTAACAGACGTAGTAGTTACGAGATTCACTTAACGGTTCACTCAAGGACATGTTGTTTGCAGCTTTTAGATCATTCAGTTTGTTCTTTGATGCCCAAACCTGCAATTAAGTGGATGAGATGACTTGCAAGATTTTGGGTGGTTGTATTTCTTCTCTCATCATACTAATGGAAATAACCATATAGGGCTCTGATTGTAGTTACGGTGCATATAGGGTGTGGTAGTTACGGTGTAATTACACAGTTTATTGTGGTGGTATTTGTACCCCAGTAAAATAACCCAAAACTATCTGCAGTGCCCCAGGGTAGCTCGTGTCCACCAGTGGCTCAGGCTGAATTTATTTCCCAGAGAAATGTGATTCATTCTTGTTAGGGAAGCAAAACAAGAAATAATAATGGTTGCCTCTAGTTACCAGTCAGAGGGAAATTGTCTGTAAATAAACCTGCAAGTGAACTTGGAGAAGCGATGAGCTGGAAAAGGGAGTGCAAGGTCAGGCCTGGGGCAGCAGTGGGCACAGAGAAGAGAAGGATTTTGGAGGGAAGGACTTGAGTGGGTGGATGAGGATGTTGTCTTTGGATGTTTCTGACTGCAGATGGAGAGCATTAACAACTCTATAGGCTGGGCATCAGGTCCGACTCTGACAATGGTCTTGCTTTGCGCCCTTCAGAAGGGTAATAAAAAAAAATCCATCCTTTTCTGTGGTTCTTCCTTTCCTTCTTTCTTTCCCGAATAGTGTAGGGGGCAACTGGGCAGCCATGTGCTCCAGAATATGGAACCTGGAAGGTGCAGCTGTTAAATGCGAGAAAAGAGAGGAAATGAATTAGGAGCAAGCCCTTCCTGTGCAGCTTTAGAATGCTCAACTAACTCTGAGAAATGAGTGTTGCGCTGTGCTCTCAGCTCCCGTGGAATATAAATCCTCCTCGGGGGAAAAACACTGAGCTAAACTTTCTTGAGAAATGTGTCTTTGAAGCCAGCTTCCCCTACCTGCCTCAGCTCAGCTGGCTCTCCGGTGAGGGCCCTTCTGCTCTGAAATCTTGGCCCATTCATGCAGTGCTCCTTCATTCTTGCTGGACTTTTTATCCTGGCAACTCTTGTATCATTTGGGATTTTAATTAATGTTGCGTCTACTCTCTCTTAGACCAGCAAAGGTGTTAGGCTGGGGCTGGAAGCTGAACTCTTCTCTCCCCTCGTTCACTGCTCAGCATTAGGCATCACGTATGGTTCATCTGACAGAGTGTTTGCAGGAGCCTTGCTTACTGGTGCTGTTTGAATTAATTCTGGGAGGGAAATGGTATAGTGCAGGCTGTCCTGCGCGTGTTTTCAGGTTGAAATCATCTTGTACAGAGGAGCAGTTTCACTGTTCCCAGGGGCTGCAGAGACTGGGACATGGAAAAGAGCACTCAGGCCTAGCCTGGGCTCTTTGAGAAGTCACATTCCCTGAGGCTTAGGCCAGTGCCATCATAGTAGAGTATGAATTTAGTATATAACAGTATAGATTAGAGTACTTGAGTATGTCTTATAGTATGTTTATCAACTTCCTATCAAAGAAGATACTTTAGAGCGGAAAGGGGAATAAATATTGCTATTGGCTAACATCCCAAGGGAAGTGTAATCTGAATATATGTGCTCAGTTCAATGTGAAGGGCTGCTGCCAGCAAACCTGAGCAAAGGGAAAGGCAGCTGCTGGGGCAGCATCACTTTGACACCAATTCTCCTTGTATCTTTGCTCTTCCTTTTAAAGACAAGTCAGAGTTCTGCTTTTTTTTGACATCCCTATGCAGAGCAGCTTCCAGCCAAAGTGGAAGAGGTCTCAAAGTTTCTCCCAAGCCATGGCAATGTCTTCGTAGAGAGATATACTCCATGGACCACATCTGCTCCTAGTTATGAGCCATGAGAATCAGTTGCTATGGCGACTTCTTTGGGAAATTCATATTGGGAAAATGCTGATGTATTTTTAGCTGGGTAATGAAATTTAACAGCTGGAAATAAAGGTGAGGGCCAACCAGGGTGCCACAGGTTCATGAACTGCTGCTTGGCACTGGCTTTTTAGCAGTACCAGTGGGGAGAGCTGGTGGGGCCGCATTTATGGAGGTTGCTCAGCTGAGTGGCTCACACCTTGGATCATGTGCAGGACAACATCCACGAGTACGTCGGACAAGAAGGAATCACTACAAAGAAAAGCAGACAAGGAGGTGATGTTGCATGTAAAAATAAAGAGGAGGCACTGGCTGAGGTCACAACTGCTTCATGTACAATGTGTTCAACCTATAAATAACTTTTCAAATATACCTCTGAACAAGTGGTATTTATAGAGTGATTGAAAAAGCTCCACTTGGTTTCAGGAGTTGATGTGTGAAGGATGTTTCAGACTTGGTCAAAAGTTCAGGTTTCTGAGAAATATGGAACAGAGCTGGGCCCTAAATGTGTGGGGGTTTCTCCTCTGATCGAGGCTCAAAGGTTGCAGTGCTGTAAAACGCACCTTCTGAAATCGGTGTATCTGGAAAGGATACTCGGCGGATGTTGGCAGTCAGAGATCCCACAGTGGAGCTTCTGCACAGACGTAATTTATTCATGTAATTTGGATCAGTCTAACTCACGTGTAAACTTTTCTGAAGGTAGACTCATATTTTATTTTCTAAAATACTTTCTCAGCTCCCCACAATATTTTTAGTTCTTTCATCTTCAACTGTCAAGAGTTTATTTTAAAATTAATTGATTTCGATGTAATATTTACTGCACTTTAGCTTTCAGCACAGCATATGAAAATAGATTTCACTACAGCTGGCAATGTCTAATGGGATTCGTTCCTACTCCAAAGGCTCTTTGCATTATGTACCAGTACTTCCAACTGAGCTTGCTTTGAACAGCCTCAGCATCTTTTCATATCACTGAGCTTACACCAGCTTGGGCTGGCAGGGAGACAAGGTGAAGCATTCAAGTTTAAGGAAGTCACGGTTGATGTAGAGCTGAACCTGAAATGTAGATATTACGGATCTGACTCAATATTCATTTGAATTAATGGGACCTTCCCTTTTCACACCAGTGGGCTCTTTGGCTGGCTTAAGAATTGATCATATCTCATTATAATGACCACGGTTGTGGTGGAGATAAAGCAGACGGTTACAAAGATGTGCTGGCCCTGGCGCATCACCAGGGCATGACACAGGGCACAAAGCAGCACATGAGAATTGGAGCAAACCCTGCCAACACACTGGTGTTGTCAAGAGAGGTGCCGAGCTTTTGATGGGAGGTGATTGAGAAGCAGCCTATGAATTGTAAAGCTTTAAATAACCTGTTAGCAAAGATGTCACCGAAATCGTTTCCCAGTGGATTGTGATGCTCTGAACGTTTTCTGAGGAAAAGTTTGGCCCCACTGCAGGGTCTGGTACCTCCTTTATACCTGGGAGCAGAGGGAGGTGACGTACTGGGAGTCCACAGCAGGACCAAGAATATTTTCTCCTCTAAGGCTTAATGCCTAACCAGGGTTGGACAAACTTTTCCAATCTGATCAGTTTCAATTTAGAGAATAGAGTATTTTTTTAATTAGTTTGGGGCGTTTTCCCAAAACCAACAACCTGCTGAGTTTTCCCTCCCACTTCTCCAATGAAAGTCTTTCATGTGAAGATTAAACTCCTCAGAACACCGTTATAGTGGGTCCCAGTGTGCTGGTTTCCAATATATTCTCATTCTCACAGGAGATATGATAAAGCATCCTGTGTTTTTCTCTCTCCAACGTGGTGCAAAGACCATATAACCAAAACTAGGAAGTCTGCGCCTCTTTCCCCACCTCCAACCAAATCCTCTCAAGTAAACAGGCTCCCAGCTGGCTGAAATGTTAAGATTTCTCTTTTTCACAGCAGTTGAATCTGGGGAGCTCGGTTGTGGGGCTTCACGTTGAGGGGTCTGAGCTGTCAAGGTAGTGGATGTGGGGTTGGGGGGTCCTTTGCTGTGCTGCACGAGTGGAGAGCAGCTATTAAGGGCTGGAGCAAATTAAAAAGCAAAACAAAGTCAGATGTCAGAAGCTGATCCAGGCTGAGGAAGAATGATGGAAGTGATTTCTTTGATGCCATCAGCATTTTTATTGATCTGAGGGTGTTTATTGCTGTAAAACCATTATAAATTAGGAAAAAAAGCTATGAAGAGGAGCGAGAGATGGAAATTGCCTGAGTGTGGTTTAAAATATTAGGTCCATCGCCGTGTATTGGACAAGGGATAACGGGTACATCCAGGCATTGGCTGCAGAGTTCCACAGTCTGCAGAGCAGAGAGTCGGCACCCAACCGTTCCTGTTCACATAGTTTTGTTGGAGAAAATCAGAGCTAGGTCTGCCTGTGTGACATAAAGTAAATCTGCCTTGCAGATGTGCTCAGGGGCGTGAAGAAGGGCTGCTGGAGAAGTCCCTGGGGCTGGGGTTTGCTGTGCAGCCGTATGCAGGGAGGCTTTACTGTAGTTCTGGATGGCTCACCCACAGTAATCCAGGGCAGATGCTGCAGGAAGAAATGGAGTTCAATGTGTTATGAATAAATTATTTTGCACAGAATATTTAGCACGGAAAACAGGCAGCACGAGTGCGGATGCTGTTGTATTTTTCTGTCTGCATGCAGGGGCAGGCATGCGTGAGTGCACACCTACACATGGACGTGTGTGTATGAGCACATAATGATTACACTGACTTGTAACGATCAAATATGCATCATTAACACTAGAAAAGGCAATACATGCTGCTTCTGCGTCCCGTGCATTCAGGTACATAGACCAGGGAGTTCTCCGCCGTAATAACTCCTCTCTTTTTTTCTTCTCCTTTACAGAAATTCGTGAGGCTTTCCGGGTGCTGGACAGGGATGGGAATGGCTTTATATCCAAGCAGGAACTGGGCATGGCAATGCGCTCCTTGGGATACATGCCCAGTGAGGTGGAGCTGGCGATTATCATGCAACGCCTTGACATGGATGGTAAGTTCTTGCCCTTGGATGTTATCGATGGAGAAGGGCTTTTTCAGTGCATTGCAGCTCATGATTTTGGGTTAGAGCTTATGGTCACCAAGGAAGGGCTAGGGAGGAAACCAAGAAATGTTGCCTTTCATCACAGCAAGGAAAGGGCAGATAGCTGTGAGCCACCAGAATTCCATAGATAAATTCATCCCATGCAAGGGAGATGGAGCATGTATTATTAGACCGGCTGACACACTTGGGTGAAAATAGACCAACTCTTGCAAACTTTCTGTGCAAAGTTACAAATGGTCCTTTAAATGGCTGTTGAAACCTTATGTTTTGGGGCAGCGTCTAGCCCAGCGATGGTCACTAGACACCCAATCAAGCAGAGTTGCCCAGTCCTGTGGCCTCACCTCTCCTTGCAAGTAAAAGATGCTGTGGGTGGGAGCTTTGCTGTGTCACAATGAAGTGTTGATAGTTTTTGAAAGAGACTTGTAGAAGGGTGGAATGATTTTGAGAAAAGTCCTGCTGTGAGAGCTCATCACACAATTACTAAGAGGTAATAAAAGAAACAGAACCCACCATTAACTAGAAGAGAGAAATGCAGCATCAGGATGCTGGAGCCAGGGGGGACTTTTTAACTGCTGCAAAGCTACAATCAGAGCTGATCGCAACGAGCAGAGTGTCTTTAAAACGTCCTTGGTCAGAGCAGGAAGGGAGATATCCCTGATGCCTGAAATGTGCAGGGAATTTGGGATGTGGATCCAACCTTCTCCCTCCCTTCTGCAAGAGGCTGCAGCAGGGTGGAAACACTATGCAAAGTCAGATGAAACAATGCCAACCAGGAGTGCTGCGAAGCAGCCCTGGACTGAATGGGGCTGCTTGGCAAGTTGATATGATGCCAGCATCCTTGGGGATGCTGCTGAGGGCAGAGCTCTTGGGAGATGGTGGCAGTGGGAGTAAAGCTTTCCTACCTCCCTGGGGATATCTGAATTGAATGCCTCCACAAGATGCACAACAGTACAGCTATATTCATCAGGTATGGGGAGGCAGGGAAGAGGCCGTCAGCCTGCTTGAGGGTGTTCAGCATCTCCCCTAGCGCAAGAAGAAAAAGAGGTATAGAAAGATATTTCTATCTGGTAGATAGAGAAGATCGGTTGTTGAAATGATCTCATTTGTAAAAGAAAAGGAAAAAAAAAAAGAGTCGTCTCTGTTAAAAGCATTCTCTCCAAAAATTATTGTTTGCACCTTGTTATGTTCTGCTGGCCGTTGCTAACAGATCAGGTAATTTCTTTATAGGTTTTGCAAAGACCAGACTCAGCATGGTGCCAACTCATGGGGTCTTTTACTAAAACTTGGTGTTTTTTTGGAAAAAGAGCGTTGTGGACTTGGCTTCCAGTTTTGATTCATCTCCAGTTATTCCCTGACTCTCGGTCTCACAGACTTGAGACTTTGGCACTCCTTTGTATACACTCCTAGTGCGCAGGGACCTGTAATCAGAGAGGTGGAGTTAAAATGTAGAGTAATGGGCTGCAGATGGAAGCTGTTAAATTCCTCTTTGAGACCTTTCAGAAAGCTTGATGTGTTTTCTTCAGAGACAGGAGTTGATCCTCCATCAACTCTAGCTCAACACATTCAACAGGTCCGAAGATACAGTTTGGTTGTGCTGAGTGGTTTTACTATTTTTATTGCTTGTTGTTGCAGTATTTTGAGCACACAGGGGTTTAAGGCTGAGCACAAGTCTGTGCTACGTGAGGGTCAAGTGGGACATACATTGAAAAAAGACAGGGTAATAGGAAATTCCTTAGGTTTTGAGCAAGTAGGGGAATATTACGTGAAAGATTTACTTTGCCTGCAACTCAATACTGTATAGTTTGAATTAATATTATATGACTTACAGCTACTTTTCCTCCGATGGACTGTGTTCATATTTTTCTGGGATTCAGCTTGAAATACCTAGTGAACACCAGCCATAGTTTCCTTCTTCTTCCCCTACTGTGCACAGGAATCATCTAGTAGCAAGGCTTGAACCCAATGAGCTCCTGAGGATGCCAGTTGTGCTCTACGCTCCCAGGGACAGCCTTACTCTCCTTTCTATATAATCCCCTCGAGGGCTGCTGAATTTTTCCAAGGCTTTGTCTCAGCATCAGGTGGATGGGAAGCTCAGCTGGATGAAAGGTCACGTTCAAGGAGGAGTCCCCTGTGGTCAGGAAAGCCAAGGGGGAGGCAGTAATTCTCCCGTGCATCCCCCAGCACCTGACATGAATTACAAAGTGACGGCAGGTAGCGTAGCCAGACATCCGTTCCTCCACGCAAGGCTGCTGCCAGTGTCTGTTAATAATGAGGTAATACAATTGGCAGTCCTTTATACTTAATCTGAACCGGCCTGAACAGACCTAGTGCAAGCATACGGTTTTCATCAGGAATTACCTTGGGAGCGCGTACACATTGCAGGATGGCAGACCAGTTGTATCTGCCTTGGCTTATTTAACTGCTGGGTTTCAAATAATGAGCAGCCAGAGCTGGTTTGAATTTGGTTTTCATTGCAAACCCTGTTTTCTGTAGGGATAAGGAGCGAAGCTCAACCCTGTCTAGGTCTGGCTGAGGAGACATTTGTGCTGTGGGAGCAGGATTTCTCCCTCAACTGGACAAAGCATGTTGAAAGGCTGCCCAGGGAGGTGGTTGAGTTACCTTCTCTGGAGGTGTTTAAGGGACAGGTCGACAAGGTGCTGAGGGACATGGTTTAGTGATTGATGGGAATGGGTTGACTCAATGATCCGGTGAGTCTCTTCCAACCTGGTGATTCTACGATTGTATGAAAGAAAAGCACATGAAATGTATGCTGGAGTGGTTTTGTGGCAAAGCATAAACTGACATGACAAGGGCATTTCACACCTCTGTATCACCTTCTGCCACAAAAGATCTCACTGAGCTTAGTACACACGGATCAACTCCAGAGCTGCCCAAGGACGGCTGCTTGTGGCACTGCAGTGTGCAACTATTCAGTAACGCACAGCGAGCCTCCAAATCAGAGTAGAAATGAAGGTGCATTTCATAGTTCATTGCGTTCAAAGGCAAAATGGAGTTAGTTAGAAAATGCTGCTTGATCTTAAGTGAAAATAGCAATCGCACAGCTTGACTTTTGCCCAGGAACGCTTCACAAGTGTCGTGTCGCTTGTGGCTCTTGACTGCTCTGATCAGCCTAACTTCTCAGGTGATGTGCCAGCAACCCTGGCGTTGACAGGGTGAGGTGAGTGCAATGTCAGCAACTGTTCTGGGGTGATGCCGTGGGTGTCTAAGAGCTTCCAAATGTCCTCCAGGGCTCAAGGGAAGGGACTCCTGCCTGTTGGGAACCTGAGGTTGCCAGTTGTCCCATGCCATGAAACCCACAGCACACTGAAGGGCTTGGGTTCCTTATCTTCTGGGCTTCGATGCCATAACATGGCAAAGCTGTCACAGGGCTGGGGAGGAGGAAGGGAAGTTTAGCCAAGAAGTGGTAAGATGGAACTCCAGGATGAGTTGGGGCTCGTAAACAGAACAAGATATATTTTCCTGTGCACAGGCAAGTGTAAACTCACAGGAAATCCAGTATTAAGGAGCATCACAACCAGCTCCCTGTCCCTGGAGGTGGCTGTCACATATTCCCAAGAAGTTGACTACACAGTTGCACATCAAATTGGCTTTTTTTCTGTTCACACCCCCCCTACCCCTAACAGCTAAGGTGAGTTTGGGCCACTGAGGCAGGGTATGTTTCAGCTGAATGCTGAATGCAAGTATTTCCAGTGAATATTTAGTTCTTACCAGTCCTCATTGGAGGAAGCAGGCATCACAGACTGAGTACCCACTGCATTTCCTATAAGTGATTTCTCCACCTTTTCTTCCACTTCGCTTTGCTGTTCTGCAAGACACACTTCTAGGTGAAGAGGAGTGCAACTGCCATGGTGGGAAATAGTGTAGTTGGCATCGAAAAATGAATTAGGAAGAAAAATGAGAGTACACTTGGAGGATTTCAAGGTCTCAAGAGAAATCTTATTAGTCATCAGAAACACTTTTTATGAATTACTGGAGATGCTGTGGCATTGCCATGATGGGTTGATGAGAGAACCATAACAAAAGGCCCTATGAGGAGCGGCTGAGAGAACTGGGGTTGTTTAGCCTGGAGAAGAGGAGGCTGAGAGGAGACCTCATTAATCTCTACAACTACCTGAAGGGAGGTTGTGGAGAGGAGGGAGCTGCCCTCTTCTCCCAAGTGACAGGGGACAGGACAAGAGGGAATGACCTCAAGCTCCGCCAGGGGAGATTTAGGCTGGAGATTAGGAGGAAGTTCTTCACAGAAAGGGTCATTGGGCATTGAAATAGGGTGCCCAGGGAGGTGGTTGATTCACCTTCCCTGGAGGTGTTTAAGGCATGGGTGGATGAGGTGCCGAGGGACTTGGTTTAGTGTTTGATAGGAATGGTTGGACTAGAAGATCCGATGGGTCCCTTCCAACCTGGTTGTTCTATGATTCTATGATTCTATGAAAAGAGAAGGCAAAGGGGGTTTTCTTTGTGCAGAAATGCCTCTTTAGGGGAAGGAATGGTGTTTCCATCGCTCAGAGCATGGGATTCGCATTAGGCCACAGCTTTGCTTACATCTTGATAGAAGTGGTGCATGACTGTGTGCTGGTAGGTTGTTCAGTGCTGCTGGGCATCTATCCAGTGTGCTGTGCCTTATAGGGACTTATTGTTTGCTTTTGGTCTGGAAACAGAGGTCAAATTTTACCGTGGTTTATACCCTTGATTTGCTTTATCCTTAGACATAATTAGGTATTGCACGAATGTAAACATTGCAGACTATGAGAGACGCATATATTTCTGTCTGCAATCTGGAGAATGACCTGAAATGTTCTGCCAGTATGTGGAAAATAAAATATTTTATATATTTACGTGCTGGAAAAGAAATTATTTGTAAATTCTTCCAATTGGCAGTAACGTTAGTAAGAATGCAGAGAAATGGCACATTAAATGTGTTGCCTTATCTGGGATGTCTACTCTTTAAGCATACTTTCGCAATAAAATAGATGAATGTGTGACTTAAGTGTCAAACTCTTTCGTTACAACATAAGACACTTTTATCTGAGGAATAAAATAAGCACTGAGTGTACTAATTAGAGGAGCAGCTGGTTTCAGTACCCTGGAAAAATAACTTCAGGCTAAGACAAGATGGAAAAAAAATCCCTGTGTGTCAAATTGTTTATTATAGTACAAATAGGAAATACTTTGATCAAGCAAAAGACGAGCTGGTTTCACCACCGTACAAGCGAGCTACCTGTTACCTTTTATCACGTTATGTGACGCGACAGCAATAGCTGTGAAAATACAGCTATGACATCCTTATTAGTAATAAAAAAGAGGGGAAAGAAATCCTAGTTTAAAATCCTGTGTGTTCTCAAGCTGCTTTGTAATGGCTCTTGATTGAACAGAGAAGAGGGATGAAAAAACCTAGTTAACTGCAATGGTTGCAGTGGGCTTCTGCATTTTTGTTGTCCTCTTATGCTTTGTCTGCAGAAGTTTAACTCCTTCCCCCTCATGCACACTCACATGGGCTGTGATTCCCTTTGGAAAGGGAATAAAACACAGCAACATAACTGCCTGGCATTAGAGAACTGGTGTCAGCACATCGTCTCCCTAAAATCCAGCTTTCTGAGCTGTTGTACTGCTGTTGGATCAGGGTTTGTACATAGACGTTTCTTTGGTTTGCTTCCCCACGCAAGGAAAGGGAGATCGGATCATCTAGTCCAACCATTCCTATCAAACACTAAACCATGTCCCTCAGCACCTCATCTACCTGTGCCTTAAACACCTCCAGGGAAGGTGACTCAACCACTTCCCTGGGCAGCCTCTGACAATGCCCAATGACCCTTTCTGTGAAAAACTTCCTCCTCATCTCTAGCCTAAATCTCCCCTGGCAGAGCTTGAGGCCATTCCCTCTTGTCCTGTCCACTGTCACTTGGGAGAAGAGGCCAGCTCCCTCATGGTCTGCAGAAGGCGAGTTCCTTGCTCTTAGACATTGCACGACCAAATGTTTGCTTCTGTTGGGAAAACCAGCTCACACTACCCTCTGTGGGATAATGGTGACATTCACAATCTTTAAACATTTTATCAGAGGTTGGGCTGGGTTGGGAGGCACCTTAAAGCCCATCCAGTTCCAAGCCCCCTGCTGCAGGCAGGGACACTTCCCACAGGATCAGGGGCTCCAAGCCCCATCCAGCCTGGAATGGGGCAGCCACCCCTGCTCTGCACAACCTGGGCCAGGGCCTCTCCACCCTCATAGTAAAAACCTTCTTCCCAATATCTCATTCCAATCTCCCCTCTTTCAGCTTAAAACCATTCCCGCTCATCCTATCCCCGCACTCCTGGATCAAGAGCCCCTCCCCAGCTTTCGTTTAAGTGCTGGAAGGCTGCTCTAAAGTCTTCCCAGACCTCATATCTCTTTCTTTTGTCTCTCATCTCTTCTTCTTTTCTGTGATTGTGGTTTTTTCCCCCTCCACTTTACTGCCACGGATAAGTCCTTGTGTGTCAACATTTCAACATGAAGCTATGTGAAAAGGCCGAGGCTGCTAGAGGTAGACCAGAAACAGTTCCTGGGTTTAAAAAGCAGAGTTAATAGGAAAAGCATCGACAAGTTGTTGCAGACTTTGGATTTGTCCTCTGTACTTGCAGGCTTCTTATTTTTATATGTGAGAAATGATCAGCGTGGTTGTCCTTTGCAGTGCGTTGCTGAGCTGAGAAACTCGGTCGGCGAGATGGATTTGATGCGACTTGTCTTTGTTTATAGAGGCCACTTTCTTTGTGTCTGCTCTGATTTGTAAAATGGAGATTATGTTCTCGCTTCAAGGAATGAAGAGTAATTACTGTTGCTGGTGAAGGTAGTTAGATTTGCAGCTCAGCACTGGGAACAGAGTCGTAAGTAATATCAAATTCTGTCTTTAGTGCAGCGCCTGGATGGCTCGGTGCAGCCGTGTTGAATTGGGAGGACAAGAAGAATAAACTGACTTGCAATTCCTTCCGTGAATCCTCTCCACCTTGAGCTCCGATGGGGCAGAGTTCTCTGCTGAACACAGCATGCTCTCTGAGCTGTCTCATGCAGGCATGCCTTGTAATTTGTTTGCATCCTTGTTTAATTTTATTTATCCCTTAAAATGCAATATTGCTAGCGTTAGGATTTTGGCTTCACAGAAGGTGTGTGCCGCAGGGACGCGTATTACTCTCTTTTGATGAGCTTGCGACTTGCTGTTGTGCCGAGCTCTCTGATGTACACAGAGCTCTCCTGCTGTCGCTGGGGCCTGAAGAGCAAAAATAGGGTTTTTTTTCCTGGGTAGTTAGTTGAGATGTGATTTTGCTCCTCTCAATCCATTTGATAAAGGGATCAACTGGTTACAAGTTGCATGACACAAGAGTTCTTCAAACACCTGCAAAATGGAATGGTTGGACTCAATGATCCGGTGGTGGACTCAATGGTTGGACTCAATGATCCAACCTGGTGATTCTATAATTCTATGAAAAAGAACCCTGTTGGTTTTATGTGCCAGGTGCCTTTGCACAGGAGAGAGGGTCCCCAGGGGACATGGCCATAGGTCAGAGGGAATGGCAGGAGCTCACAGGGACCATGCTGGAGGCTCAGCATGCTCTGCAGATCACGGAGATGGTAATTGGGGCATCCTGTGGCTTCCGAAGACTGACATGAAGCTGGCACACTGCTTGGCAGGTGACTGATTTTAATTATGTTTTACTGCAGTCACTGGTTTTGTTGGACTTTTCTTCTAGCCGAGCATGAACAGCATCTTGCTTGTTTTAGTGCTGGTGGTGGAACACGGGACACGTCACACCTGGCACCACAGAGGCAGAACCCCCAGCCCTCTTCCATCGCTGTCTCACAGGTCAGCTCCTGGACAGGCTCCTCTTGGCCCAACATGGGGAATTAACAGATTATTTTTTTTCTCTAATTGGGAAGCAAGCAAGTCCTCTGCAGCCATTTTCTCTTCATTGCCAGACGAGCCAACAGCCTGTCAAAATGAGTAACTCTCAAGGTCTTTTTCTCAGTGTCTTGATGGATGTAGTCCCGGCTTTGTCTTTCTGGGCTCTGTTTGAGCCGTTTAGACCCCATGGAAATTTCCTCCTCCAGGAACATATGTCTGTACAATTTTCTTGTCTTGAATGTGCAGTTGTCATTGAACCAGAGCAGCCAGCTCCACACAGTCAGTCCTAAAAATGCGGAACATGGATGTGTCCCTTAAGGGCAGAGTGGGCTCCAGTGGAGATGTTTCACCCCTTCTTTTGGCTCCAATACAGTTTTTCCCTCAAAAAACTCAGCCATTAAAGCTGTTGAATGTGTGTCAGAGCTGGTGAACACTAAAAGAGTGGCTGATGGATGTGTCTCCACTGTTCACAAGGAGCAAGAGAAATGGGAAATTGTGGGTTTTTACATATATTCCATGTTGGGGAGTATCAGAGACACTCTGGGGAGCAGAGGAGGCTGAGGGGAGACCTCATTGCTCTCTACAAGTACCTGTAAGGAGGTTGTGGAGAGGAGGGAGCTGGGCTCTTCTCCCGAGTGACAGGGGACAGGACGAGAGGGAATGGCCTCAAGCTCTGCCGGGGGAGGTTTAAGCTGAACATTAGGAAAAACATTTTCATGGAAAGGGTGATAGGGCACTGGCAGAGGCTGCCCAGGGAGGTGGTTGAGTCACCTTGCCTAGAGGGGTTTAAGGGACAGGTGGATGAGGTGCTGAGGGACATGGTTTAGTGATTGATAGGAATGGTTGGACTTTATGATCCGGTGGGTCTTTTCCAACCTGGTGATTCTGTGATTCTATGAAACCTCCCAAGGGAAGGCAACAGGATTCTTTAGAAATGGGAGACACTCATTGTACTTTTTCTCCATCCTGGGAACTGGTTGCACATCCCATGCCAGTGGGAGCAGGGCAGCTCTAGCACCCGGCTCTGCTAGCAACCTGCTTTCAGGTAACATTTAAGAAGGTGATGCTCTGTGCCTCAGTTTCCCCACTGCAAAATGTCTGTTTCGGCACAGCAGTGGAGCCTTATTTGCTCTATTCAGCCAATTTAATGAATGTCTATAATTAAGACTGAAAGTTTTATCAAAGACTTTCCCTGGTTCTGGTTGAAGTTATGAATTGAGGCTGTAATTAGGCAGAAAGTCTCTTGGTCGTGCTAGGAAAAGGGTCAAGCTGGCGATCAGGCTGTTCTCTTCTGACCATAAAATCAAAAAAACCCGAAAAACTCGTCTGGGAAGTATCCTGTGGCTGGAGCTTTTCTGTGCACATCCTCTACATCATTTCAAGGCACGGCAGCAACAGCCTTCACCAGACTGCATTGTTACTGCACAGGTTACTTTATGGGCGCAAACAATGACACAGACCGGGACAGAGAGCCACTGCAGCTAGCTATTAAGAGAATAAAAATAAACAGGAGTGTTGTGTGCGCCTGGGACCCAAGCTGTAAAAGACTAGCTCATTAACTTTAAATATATCACCTAGCTGCACTCTGGAGGTCAAACTCGAGAAAAAAAACATAAGTGTGAATACTTATGAGTCTACACACAGCAGATCCTCATCTCCATTTAAATGTATGTCTCATCTCAGTGCCACGGCAAGAAACTTTTAAGGAGGAGGGAGGACCTGATTATCCTAAAACTGAACAGGGAAAAGACTCATTTAGGAAGCAGTCAGGCCAGATTATGCCGGCTCCCACTTTAAGGCATAAGGCTCTGGACGCCAGGTGTAAGTCTCTGTTCTGCCCTTGGGTGAAGGCAATGCAATCCATGCATGTTTTTCCCCTCTCTTTTTCTTTCTCTCTTCCGCTCTGTCTTTCTCCAGCCCAATGAATATTTATTATGTCCTCCAAGGGAGCTGCTCCAGCTGGGGACTTTTGGACAGACAGCAGTCGACTGGAGGCTGAGGGTCGGGGCTCTCCCACGGGATGGAGGGTGAGATAGGTTCATGCTTGCTGCTCCTGTGAGCATTTAATTCTTTCTTCAAAGCAAGAGAGCTCTGACAGGAGAGTTTGTGAGAGCCCCATGTGCAGGCTGCTGCCACCTGGGACGTGGAGATTTGCCTCTCTCCTCTTCCAGGTTGCACGCAATCTGGAGGTGGTGTGCTGAGCTGCCCCCATGGGCTCTCCTTACCTGGCACATCCAGCATGGGCAAACCACTGCTGAGGGAAGATCCTGTGGGATCGGGAGCAAATGTACCAGGAGAAAGGCAGGATCAGGTTGAGGTTATAGGAATGTAGCTTGGTTTGGTGTAAGGGTGCAGTTGAGGGTATTTTGTGCTGCAGTTGCCTTCTTTGGTGCCCTGACAAGGTGACTGCAGAGCTCTGCCTGCCCTCAAGCATTTGCACGTTTCCTGCTAAACATCCTCCAGCAAATATGACCTCCCCTTCTTCCCTTCCTTAAAGGCAGGGGGGCTGAGAGGAGACAGAATCCTTGTTCTGGAGCTGACATCCCATTAGCTTAAAGAGAGGATTATGATTTTCTGTGCTCGGCTCTCATGCACAGTGAAGCACAGCACCACCAGCAACAGCAAATGATAGCACCTTGAAAGGTTTTTGGCCTGGGAATCTGGAAGCATCATCCCAATATGAATGAATGGGGTTTCCAGGCAAGTAGCTTAGGACAGTAAATCCCCCTTCAAAAGTGCTGGAGGCTTCTTCAGCTTCCCCCAACATACATGTTCGATCCAGAGTTTGCTCCCTGGGAGTTCAGTGGTAGTTTTACAGATTCCTCTAAATGTTAAGTCATCAGTGCTTTTCCAATTTCCACATCCCATTGGTTTATTGAGAAGAACTAATGACCGTTTTTCAAAGGTGCAGACACCCCTTCCTTGGGGCTGTCATGTCCAAAGCAGATTTCCTTGGGCTACAGTGTCTGGGAAAACTGGAAAAAAACTTGGTTTCCCACTCCATAGCTACTGCTCTGTTGTCTTTGGTGGGCTTGGCATAAGTGGATGTTGAACATGACGCAGGGCTCAATGATTTCCTGCTTGTAGCCCTGTGGAGCTTTGCGGTGGCAGCCAAACTGAGCTCCCAGCATGGAAAACATCGATGCTGGGGCTCTTCAAACTGAAATCATACCCAGTGAGTGAAGAATGTGCAGTGTGACTTCGGCAGCTCCAGGACCCTGTGGTCACAGAGCACTGGAAAGGTACCCAGAGGATTCTAGGCACCTTCAGGCATCCCCTTTTCATGATGCAGTAGTTAGCCAGGTTCACGTGATTGCTCCCAGGATTGTTACAGTCCATCTAGCTGCTGTTCCTTTTTATTATCACATTTGCCTGGTTTTTGACAGAACTGAGCCTGTATCTTGCAGGGAGCAAACCTTTGTGGGTATCTGGAAGCACTTAGCACCCAGCTGGTGCTAACAGAGCAGTAATGATAAGCAGAGCTGATTTGTCTCTGATGGTGTGGCCAGCGATGCTCTGAGTCACAGTTTTAGTCATGTGAGGTTCAGCCACATGATTGCTAACCCCTTTCTTACTTTTTGACATCAGTGGCAGAATTAAGAGGAAGCATTATGGGGAAGAAGTCTGTTAGGGCATAACAGCAAGTAAATAAATAAATATTTTAGGTGACTTAAAACCAAGGGTTAAGCTCAGCTCTGGTGTTTTGCTAAGATCACTGACACAATCAGTGACTGTCTCTTGGCTGATGGGTGGTAACTCAGGGATGGGATGGCATCCGAATCACATCTTGCCCTCGAACCCCTCTGGTCTGCACCCACCTTGCCACCTGATAGTCACCCCCTGCCCTTGCTGACATGCACCACCATGCCTCAAGGTTTCCCTGTCCTCCCAAGTTGTAAAGAAGTTATTGCAATGTGTGAGTGCCTTCATCAATCAGGGACTTCTGCATGGCTTGGGCTTACAAACCTCATCTGCATTTATAACTGATAGGAACAGAGAGAGGAAGATAACTGCAACCATTGATGGCCAGGAGTGCAGCCTGCTCCATCCTGACTGGAGCTTTTCACCTGCTTGTGTCCCATCCCTCTTTACAAAGTTGTTTTCCTTCAGCATGACGAGTTCTTCCTGAAGTAGTTAATGTGAGCCTGAAAGCAGAAGTTGAAGGGAGGGTGCAAACACCACACGTTATAAATTGACCGTGGGGGTCAGCAAGCGACTGGGGCTGTGTGATCACTGCTGATGACATGTTTCAGGCTTTCTGGATGGCTCATGGAAAGGAGCAAGGGCAGGTGAGAGCTGTGTAGACAGCACACATGCTCCAGCCCCTCATGTTCCTCCTTTCTTCCCATCCCTTAAGCCCAACTAAAAGTTCATTTCTGAATCAGCTGCACATCACTCTCTCTGAATATTAACTACTCTCGGGTGAGGAGCACATCTGTAGGCACAGCAAAGCCAAACATGGGGACGTGTGTGGTGTTTGATTTGCCTCCAATGCAGATTCTTGAACAGATGCTCGATGCGTGCATCGCATATTAGCTTGTTGCTGTGTACATGACTGGCTCGGAGGAGGAGGAGAAGGAAGGCATCTTTTGTCTGTACCCAACACAAATTTCAAGCTGAGTGCTCCCAAGGTCTGATGAGTAGCCTGACACTCGTAGATCCTACAGTTGATGTGGTTATTGGGCATTACCTGCTTATGCCATGGTTCTGAAGACCTATCCAGAGCATTTTCACCTTGCAACCACTCAGAGTTGCACTGGATGCATCTTGGAGCCTGTGTATTGTTGCTTTGTTTTATTTCTCTCCTGACTGTTGAATACTGTAGAAGGAATTTTCAACCAAAATTCTCTTTCTTGGTACTGTGATGCTGCGGTGTCCTGAGATCTTGACGGCAGAAAGATTTGTTTTCTGCAGCTTAAAACAAATATAAAAGGGATATTTCTCCCAGGCAAAGTGTTCTGGGGTCTGGTTTTAACTGCTAGTTTAGAGTTTTAATTGAAAAAGCAGTCAATAAGGGGATAATGCATTTTGTAATAGCATCTTTCTTCTGAGGTTGTGGAAAATGCTATAATTAAGCTGATAATTAAACCCCGTGAAGCTAGTTATGATCCCTGGCAAAGGCACAATGAAGTCAGAAGCAAGGGTTTGCCCTAAGTCTAGTTCTGAGTCAAACACAGAGCCCAAAAGTCCTGGCACCCACTTTCTCATGAGTCATATGTCAATCTAAGTCCTGCCTCTGCTCTGTGGATGAAATGACGTTGTAGAAAACACAAGTTGAATAACTCAATATTTTGGGGTCACATATGTGCAGATCAAATATATGCATGGGCAGACACTGGAGTCTCTTTAAACTGCAAATTGTTTTCTTGCTAAATCTGACTAATTTCTTTAATTCGGTTCACATCGTAGTATATGGTTTGGTACTGCCTTTCCCTTGAAGTGATGTAGTGCAATGTAAATTGCCTCAAATCCACTGTCACCTTGCATTACCTTTCCCAGTGTGATCCAACGTGCTGTGACTGATACAATCTGACTTGATGTCATAAACTGATGCCTCCCATGGGGAAGCAAGAGGAACACATTTCCGCGTAGCTCATAAATGTTTTAAAGAATGGCTTTCCGAGTGATGGGATGCCCACCCCTTTCCTTTTCTGCTGAATAAGCTGTCTCAGAAATGAGCTCCGGCTTGCAAGTGCTCAGCCTACTCGAGCCCTGCAAAGCCTTTTAGCGTGTGCTGAGCTTGAAGGTGTGAGCAACTTTAGCAGTGGGATGGCGACTTCTTGCGCGTTATGAGATCAAAGCTATTATGAATCTCTGCTGGGTTTCCTTTCAGACCTCCTGTCGCTGCCTCACCTCCAGGATATTTGCTCTTGTCTTCACAAATTTACAGGCAGAGCCTAGTGAATAGAGATCACTACTCTAGTAAATGATCATTTTGACTCCGCTTATTTTCACATTGTGTTTCTGTGAAGATAAGGACACAGAGAGATTTCAATCAGTGGTGCATATGCTCAGATCAAGCATATGAAACATAATAAAAAGGACAGATAGCAGCAGCATGCAGTGCACGTGGTGAAGCTGTCACTCAGGGCTGCTGCAGGTACTGCAGTCAATAGCGATGTTTTAATAGTAGCCCTTGCATTGATCTGCTTTAGTCTGATGGGTTTAGATGCTTCTTACCCGAATAATTTAACAGCAGCAACTACATGGAGAGGTGGATGAAGTCAGTGTGAGCTGAATTTGAATAAAAAAACAACCAAAAATTCTTCCATTTGCTGAGTTTGTTACAAAACATGAAGCATGTCAAATGTATCCACCTATATCAACTGGTCTAGTAGTATGTAGGGGATGTCTATGGACTGATAGACAAAGGAGAGGCCAACAGACATTAAACTACCCTGTTCAGAGAAGCAGGTATTTTTAAGATCCTTCAGCGGGCGTGAATTTCTCTCTTTTTTTTTTTTTGCCAGTTTCGCTAAGCATCACAGAAATTCTCTGAGGGAAAAGTAATATTTGATATAATAATCATCTATACTTTACACAGCCGCATGCCTCATTTACAAAACATACAATATACTAGAGGGGCTTGGGCTTGCTTAGGCTCAGTTCATTAGTGGCAGGAGCAGTCTCCTCTTCCTGCTAATGGCACCAAAGCTGGGTGTGTGCTGCCATGCTGAACACACAGGGCTTTTAAGAGACAGATGCTGATGGAAAATGGAAATAAAATTCTTTGTGGATACTCGAGCCTGGCTTTTCCCTCTGTATGTGCTCTCTTCCTCTGGAGGATGCGGTTGGGTCTGTAAAAGTTGTGCAGAGACCTGCTTGTTTGGTGACTCTGTAGAGCCCTCTCCATGCTGATGGCTGCTGTCCTCCTGCCAAAACTGGGTTTTTTTGAGAAGTGAGTTGCCTACAGCCTGCGTGGGGCTGAGGAATAACCCGTTCATCTCTATTTGTGCATCACTTGGTCCTGTCCTGGGTATGCCACAATGGGGGATAACAACAACCTTGGGTTTGTAGGCATCGTAAAGTTGATGCAGGAGGTGCCACAGTGCATGGATGGGTCCATGATATGCAGCAGATCCAGAGTGGCATGTCAGACACTGGCACGAAGCCGTCCTTCAGTGGAGTCACTGATCTTTTTCTTTCATTCCAGGGGATGGCCAGGTTGATTTTGATGAATTTATGACTATTCTGGGCCCTAAGCTGGTATCATCGGAAGGCAGAGATGGCTTTCTGGGGAATACAATAGACAGCATATTCTGGCAGGTAAGTGGTCATTTTTTAAAATGCAACTTTAGCCAAGTATCAGTCAATACTGACCAATATCACAGATTTGTTGAGGAGCACAAGATGTTTTGCTAAGCATGAATGCTCGTGTAATAGCTGCTTGAGTCCCTCTCATTGTGCTCTGTGTAAGATGATCCCGTGTTGCTGAGGGACCTGTTTTCAGCTAAGCCCTGTGTGAGAGGATGGGAAAGTGGTTACTGTGGATGAACTGTAGTTGAACACAACAAAGCACCTGGTTATTTGTTCAATATGTTTGGGAGCACTTTGGAATTAATTTTTGGAAGGGAAATTTTGGAAGAGAAAGAGAGGTTATTCTCCCTCTGTACTCGGCACTGGTGAGGCCGCTCCTTGAATACTGTGTTCAGTTTTGGGCCCCTCACCACAAGAAGGATGTTGAGGCTCTGGAGCGAGTCCAGAGAAGAGCAACAAGGCTGATGAGGGGTCTGGAGAACAGACCTTATGAGGAACAGCTGAGAGAGCTGGGGTTGTTTAGCCTAGAGAAGAGTAGGCTGAGAGGAGACCTCATTACTCTCTCCAACTACCGGAAAGGAGGTTGTAGAGAGGAGGGATCTGGGCCTTTTCTCCCAAGTGCCAGGGGACAGGACAAGAGGGAATAGCCTCAAGCTCCGCCAGGGGAGATTTAGGCTGGAGATTAGGAGGAAGTTTTTCACACAGAGGGTCATTGGGCATTGGAATAGGCTGCCCCTGGAGGTGGTTGATTCACCTTCCCTGGAGGTGTTTAAGGCACGGGTAGATGAGATGCTGAGGGACATGGTTTAGTGTTTGATAGGAATGGTTGGACTCGATGATCTGATGGATCTCTTCCAACCTGGTTGTTCTATGATTCTATGATTCTAAATAACATTGTCTCCATGAGTCTTTTGAGTTAGGAACCTTGAACCTGTCTGGTTGCTCTCTGAAATGTGCCACAGTTCAACATCCCTGAGCTGTGGTGGAGGGATGCTCCAAGTGGAGTGTGGTGTGCTGTGCTGGTCACATCTGATGGATGCTTCTGTGGTTAACTCATGTCTGAGGTGGAGAATAACTGCGTGTGCCAGTGCAAGTTTTACCCAAGGTGTTGCTCTGCAGCAGCTGGTCCTGCCTGTTTCAGGCATTGAAGAAGAGGCAGGAGCTGCCTTATGTCTGTCATGCAGTGTGATTTTAAACAGCGTTAGATATTTCTGGAAAAAAAACGTCAGTCCAGGTTATTATGGTAGGGATTAAAAATCTCCCAAAACACAGTGCTGCACATTTCTTGCCAATGCATTAAGTCTGTGGCTTCCTGTGAGATTATTGCTCAATTCATTGATCCAAGAACCTTTGCTTGCTAATAAACTTTACATCTTACCAAGTTTATGTGAAACAAAAGACTCAAACCTGGATATAAGCATTTCTGTCCTCTTTTACTGCCCTCCAGCACTGTCCAGACTGAATTGGATGGACCTTTGTAAAAGTCTTTTAAAAGTCTTTTAAAAATTGTTTCTGGTCTCCTGGCATGAGATGGAAATAATCCTGGAAATCCTGGTCTGGGTTCCAGTATTCAGTTGCCAAAGCAAGAGTTTGGCAGTGGTGATGCTGTGGTGGTTTGTAATGGGTCTGGGGGGATGTGAGAGCTGAACTCTCACCACCAAGGGTGCAGTCAAATGTTTTGTTGCCTGTATTGTATTTCACAAGCCTTATCTCAGTGCCTGAGCAACAGGGAGTGGAGGAAGAACCATCCCATCTCACTGAGCCACCAGTGCCTTCCAGACCACTCAGCAAGACTGAGCTCAACCGAGCCATTCGAGAAGCTAAAATCCCCTTTGGGAAAATAAAGTTCCTAAGCTGAGCTCTTTGATGGGGAAGCAGAGGAGTCTGGAACCCTCCTGAAAATTCAACTCACAGGTTAACCCACTGCCATTTAGTGACCCTTCTGGCTGTATAAATGCCTGCAGTGGCTTTGCTCAGAGGTGTGCAAGTAAGGGAGGACGTGCATTCTGGTTTTAGAGCAGCAGGACTCCTGGACTCAGCTTTTGCCTTGCTCTTTCATGTAGCAGGGACCATGGCCCCTGTGCCCCCTTAGGCTGTGGTGCTACAAGTTAAAAGAGTGGAGAGACTTCAGGTAACCAGCCTCATGGTGGGAAGGGACAGCCCTGAGGGTTGTCTACAGGCAGTGAAGCTTTGACTGAATTGCACAAGTGCTCCAGGGCCTCTGAAAAAAATGTTTATGGTCTTTTACTTGTAAGGGTAAGAATACATCTCTATACATAGCACTTTGCTGGATTTCAAAGACCTTGAAGAGAAGACTTCATCTCACATTTCATTTCTCCTGGGGTAGGAGAGCTCATGAAGTATACAGTAATTTTGCTGCTTATTCCCAAAGAAGACAAAAGGGGGAAAAAAACCACATAGAGAAGTACCATTCAGGAAACAGGTTCCCTTTGCCCATTCCTACTTGGCTCTATCCACACTGTTTGCAGGGTCATAAGTCACCTCGTCTTTAGGCAAAGCCTTTATGCATCTGCTTTGCCTTCTGCAGAATTACATCTGATTTGAAATAAAGCCCTTTTGAGAATCAGAGCCTGACTTTGTTTCCCATATCCCCTTGATATGCATTTGTCACCTTTGCTGGAGAGGAATGACAGGGAAGGGGGGATGAATTTGGGTGGAGTATGGAGCACTTCACCCCTGCAGTCATCCCCAGAGAGTAATTTTAAAGAGGGGGTGATGCCCACGAGCCTGTATTTGTGAACGATGCTTGGTGACAAGGTGGATGAGGGTGGGACAAGAAGGGACCAGTCTGCCTTGGTGTCAGCTGGCTGGGCAGTGCTATCTCACCCCAAAGCTGCAGGCAGCAAAAGGTATTTTGAAAGGTCTCTTATATCAGTCCTAAGGAGACAGAAAATCCATGTTGGTATCCAGAAAGTACCTTCCCCTCTTCTATCCAAGCAGCTTCCATCCAACCATCACGATTTTGGCTCTCGGGGTATTTTTGCCAAGGGTCCAGCTGTCTGTACCATAGCTCTTCTGTGGAGTCTCTGTTCCAAGTTCGCCTTAATAATGCTTTAAATTATGCAATGATGGGGTTAAATAATAAACAACAGCAGAAGGAGATAGGAATTCAAGGGAACAGGCGAGGGCCTGGAGATGCACTTGCAGATGAAGCCGAGTGTGAGTTGGTGGGGATACAGAAAGGCTGTTCCAGATGGCAGAAGCTGCAGAGGGGAAGGATCTTACAACAAGAGCAATGGAGACTGCAGGAGGTGGGGAGAGGGTAGAAATGGAGCAAGAATAGTGAGGGATTGTGCTTGGAAAAGGCAGGTTTGAAATAACAGGGAAAGGTGCATCCCTCTCTGTGCAAGTGTTGCCTGAAGAATGATGATCAACCCAGAAGAAACAGGGTTTGGCTGAGACCTGAGATTTGGCAGGTGGTGGAGACACGTAGGGTATCTCAGAATGTATTTTCTCTCCTTGATTTCCCATGTGGGCTTTAAATTGAGTCATATCAGTTTGTGTTTAAGGTGGCTGACTCTTGCTTTCTCAGGTAGAGGTGATCAGTTCTGCTCCAGTTAGAATGGCTCTCCACGGTCCCTCAGCTGGGCCAAGAGGTATTTAGGGGGAGGAAAAAAAATCATCCTTGCAAATACTATTTCAGGCTGAGTCAATATAGACTGATGATATCAGGAACGCCGAGGAAACACAAACTCTCAGCCTGTCTTTGCCGAGTGAGATGCAGCCACACCAAACGCTGTTTTGTGGAGAACCTCCCTGGGTGCCTCCTGCTGTGTTTCAGAGTGGGTTTGGCTGCTTCCACGGGGCCTTCATTATTCAAAACAAAATGTAAATTAAAAAAGAGCACAGATGAGATTTTGAGAGTCCCTGTTGAGCTCTGTTTCAGAAGCCAGTGGGAGAGGGTGAGCCTAGCCCTGGGCAGGAGTGTTGGACCTCCCACGGTCTCTCGCGAGGTGTCTGCTCCCTTCCCTCTCCATCTTTTTCCTTCTGTATTTTTTAAAAAGCAGCTGCCCATTACTTTCCTTCCTCTGCCTGCCTTCTCTGAGCTGCTCTGGTGGGGGCTCACACTTACTGTCCCAACGGCTGTTTCCTTCAGTGCACCCAGCAGTGGTTTTGCAGTGGTTTGGTAGTTGTTGCATGGTCAGGGAGATGCTATTAGATCAATTTTCAGCTCTGAGAATTTGTTTTTTTCCAGAGCTCAGGATATAGGAGTCTGGTTCCAGTTACACGCTGAGGGCTGTGTTTAATACAAGGGAGTTTTGAAGCATTTCCAATGCGTGGCCATTCAGGTCTGTAAAGCGATTTAGATCAAGAGCTGTACAGAAAAGACAAACATTGCTACCAGTAAATTTTAGATCCTTTTTTTTTGGCAAATGGACCACAAATCTGTCCACTCTACCCTGCTATTCTGAGCCAGAGAGAGGGATGAAAAGAGTGGGGGAGAAACTGGGATTTTGTATTCATTTACAGTTTCTGCCCAGATTGTTTCTAAGTGCAGAGACCTTCAGGCACAAGTGTTGAAGAGTTCGCACAGGACGTTGTGTAGTGGATCTCTAGTCCCTGGAGGCAAACAACAGGAGCAGAAGGAATAATAACCTTGGATTATAGGTTTTTAATTAAAATAAACCTCTCTGTCTTGGCTGAAATGCTTTTTGAAGTCAGGACAAGTTTTAGTGGTTAAACAACAAGGCTGCATCTGCATCAGATGCGGAATAAATTCTGTACCCAGCAGCACCGATGAGATTATTTAGAAAAGTCAATACTTTGTATGGTGATCCGTTGAGAGGCAAAACGCTGCCTGCTGGGTTGGGTTTTTTTCCGTCTGTCTCTTTACTGTGTGCACGTGGAGCTGCAGGGAACATGATTTCAAGCCAGTGCTAATGCATCGCCTGTGCAAGGGTATCTGGAGGCTTTGTCTTGCATGAGGGGACAGCACTGTGTCATCTGCTCAGACATGGGGCCCGTTGGTCGCATTAAATATCACCCGATGTAATTCACTGGTGTTCAGGAGGAGGCTGGTTGATTTGGGATAAATAAGGCTGCTTTGCAGGGACGGGCAGACCAGAATACCAACACGGTGCTTTGGGCTGGGAGATGCTGCACAGAGATCTCATTTTTTTTCCCACAACAGCGATATCTCTGCAGTTTTGGGAGGGGACAGTTGGAGCATCAGGGAGACAGGTCCTGCAAACAGAGCAGCTCAGCAGCTACTCGTGACTCCTGGGCTCGGGAAAACATTTTCATCTCTCCAGGCTTCCTCATACATTTGCTAGGAGGAGGAATACATTGGTTTTCTGATCTTTGGTGGATAGGTGGGTGCAGCCAAAGGTCCTGCAGCACCCCTATGCAAGGAAGGGGTGGACCAGAGGTAGCAGAACCCCCTGTGCTTCTGAGCAAACAAGTTTGGCAGTGTGCTTTGAAGGGCATTGTATACCCTAGATGCAGGAAAAACAGAGGAGGGGCTATAAATAAGAGAGGGGTAATGGCTGTAAATTGGAGAGGGGCAGATTTAGACTAGACATAAGGAGGAATTTCTTCACAATGAAAGAGGTGAGACACTGGGACTGGTTGCTCAGGGACATTGTGGCTGCCCCATCCCTGAAGGTGTTCAAGGGCAGGTTGGATGTGGTCTTAGGCAGCCTGATCCAGTCCTTGCCTATCTTTAAGGTCCTTTCCAACCCGAACTATTCAATGATTCTGTGATCCAGCTGTGTGGTGTTGCATCTGACTGACTGGGGATGGGGCTCAAGGAGGTGAAGGGGGGCTGAGAGCTGGCTGTGAGTGTGGCAGGGTGGAGGGAGGTCCCTACGAAGGGACATGGCAGTTTTGTCCTCCTAGCACCGCTGCTGATGCTTTAATGATTTGCTGTGCAAAACTGCCCGTCCGTAGTCTTGTTTGCAGTTGTCACTGCAAATGCAACAGTGTCCCGAGGGAGTGATCTGGGCTCCAGTGATCTGGTCAATCAATTAGTGCTTTAATAGAGTGAAACGAAGGAGAAAATGTGTGGGAACCTTGATGGTGCAGGGCAGGGTATGGTGAAGCCACAGCAGGTGATGGTGTGGGAGGGAAGGCAGGGGACAGGGGAGCTGCTACCTTCAGTAGCATTTGGTTCTCTACAAAGATGATTTAGCTTAGGATTTTTTCTTTATGAAGCCCAGTGTGTAAACCTAATGCAATTGATTTCTGTATGTGACTTTCTTCTCTTATCCCTGAAGAGGAGTTAATTGGATGACGACAAACTAGCCTTGCCAGTGTTGTGGAGAAAGTGTTTGTATCTCTGTGTGCAGTTTATGTGGTAACAGATCCAACCACTCTCCCACTACAGCAGACCATGGTGTTGCTGGAATAACAACTTGCTTCTCACAGTGGGGCTGGCTGGGCATGGGGTGTACGTGGCCTCTGCTCCTCCTGGACGGGTACAGCCCTTCTATACTCCTGTGGGATATTGCTAAACCACAAGAGGGGCTGTTTGATGTCTCACACCACAGTTGCTTGCTGGTAGTGAGCTGCAGTGCTGCAAATACCCCCTGATTTCTGGATTTCAGGTGCTGCTCAGTGGAGATAGAGAGTTAGTTCTGTGGTTTAAGGTACTGGGTGATTTTGGGGTTGGTGGAGTTTCCTAGCAGGGCAAGGTTTCACAGCTGTGAAAGCAATGTAGGTTTCACCAGTACACATCTTTACCTGTAGCCAAATCCCTTCTCCCAAGTCATCAGGATCAAAGTTCGACCTCAAAACTGGAGACAGTGGTAACGGTAGTTTTGAAAACACTTGTGAACCAAAGCAGGACCTGCACGTAGGAGAAAATCAAGGTTTCACTGCCCATCTGTGCTTTGTAACTTCAGTGAGGTTACTTATACATTTAGGCTTCAGAAACACAATACAGCTCTGGTTCAAAGTCTATTTAAAGCAGGCGGCTTATACTTAGAGGCATCCTGCCTGCTGGATGGCAGCGTACGACTGTGCTGGCAGGTGGTGATTTGGCTTTGTGCACACCCAGGAGCATGCATGTACATGTACTCTTAAGGTACAGAGGTTGTTTTTTCCTTTGCCAGCTTATATGTCAACTCAGTCCACATCTCTGTGTGTCGTTGGGATTTTTTTCCCCTGTGTGATGAGTGAAATAGGAACCACACTATGATTTTCTCAGAAATTTCTTAGAACTTTAAGGAGCAGTGTGTAGGAAAGGGAAAGGTGTATGATCATCATCCGATGTGTATGTGGGTGCCTAGAACATGGGCTGTTTCTTCTTTGTTGTGGGCTCCTTGCTGAGAGGCATCAGACTCCTCAGCACCTTTGAGTACCAGAGCAAGTCTCTGGTGCTGGATTTGTTGGAGTTGGTGTCTTTTCTTTGATGCTTTTGAAAGACTCCACTGGGTGGTGGAGTGAAGGTGGCATGTTTCATGCAGGTGAGTTTCAGGGGCAACAGTTCTGGCCTCAGATCCCATATCCTCTGCACTCCCAACATCAGGAAGGAATTTCTTTCACAGCAGAGGCTTCACCAGTGCTCATATCCTAAGGCAGCACCGGATCTTAGCATCCATCCTACCTCTACACAGTGGAAAGAGCCTGTAAGGATCTGCAACTCAGGTGTCACCTTTCGCTTGCCTGGATACCTCATCTACTTGGAATAAAATCATCTCTTTCACTGTGTTGCTGTCATTTTGTTGAAGGAATTGACTACAAGGAAAGTAAAATCTGATTTTCATGGAGAACAGAGCTTGGGAATTGTTTAAAACAGATCTGATGATGGTGATCTTTTTCTTTCTTTTCTGAAGAAGGCCTGCTTTGGGATGGAATCTATGTAGTGCCCTGTAGACACATAAGGCAGAAGTCCAGAGCAACCTGAGCAAGTCAGTGCAAGTATTCAGTATGTGTGTGTGTGAGCATTGTGGGAAGCAGGCAAAACTGATTTGGATCCCCCTTTTTAAATTGAAACAAGCAGATTTAGCATGTAAGGGAAATATCTCCATTCAAAATAAGCCAGGATAATGTCAAATTTCCCTCTGAAGGTGTATTGTAATGTCCAGCTCTCCTATGCTGAGCAGAGTCACCCGGCAAGGTCCACAGGTGGAGCTTATGGAAGTGCCTCGGTTTTGGAGCAGAGTGTAGGAGACGGTTGCCTTACCCTGGAGCAGAGATCAGGGCAAAAAATGTAACCATATAACAATATTTTGCATGTTTTTAATCTCTTTCTACTCTTGCTGAGTGTGTTAGTTCTGATGTTTTTCCCCCTGAGGCTGCCGTGCTCAGGGGATTATTAATACAAGACGTCGCTGTCAATCCATCAGCTCCCTCTGTGCGCACGAAGCTCCATTTCCTCCAAACCTTTGGAAGTGACAAAGCGATGAAAAGACAAATGAAAGAAATCAGTGCTTTTTAGGGGAGGAGAATCTGAAAAGAGCTGTCACGAAAGCAGACAGGCTGTGCATAGGTGCCACGTTTCAGGGCTTTGAGGAACAGCAATCCCCTGCGAAGACAAACCCACGAACCTCAGCTTTCAGCACTTGCGTAATTTCTGTTAAGGGACAACTGAGCTAATCGTAGTTACTTTGTGGCTAGTTGGTATGTGGGCACAAAATTAGCCTGTATGTTAGGTTAAAACCCTTTCCCCTGTTCTAGCTTCTCCTTGCTAAGTATCAGCATCATCCTTATGTTTCTCTAATGCTGCGATTTATTACTGACTGATGTGAAAACTCTGTTGAACTCCCAGATCAGAAACACTCTTGTAGTTATTCAAATAGACTTCAGTAGACTGCATCTCTTGTTCCTACTGACATTCAAAAGTGCTTGAATCCCTAGGGCAGTTTCAGAGCAACAGTGGAATATATTATAATTGTAGAATCAAATGATGATGAAACCCTCTGGGAATTGCTGGTTTGGCTCAGGGAAGGCATGTATTTGGGCTGCGCTGAATGAGAACACCTCTTCTCTAGTATTTTTGTTGTTTTGTTAACTTTGGAAAGTGTTTAAAAGAAGAAACCACTACAATGATGGTGTATCCAGACTGGTAGAGATGGGTGGGAATGGTTGGACTCGATGATCCAGTGGGTCTCTTCCAACCTGATGATTCTATGATTCTATGATCCTCAACTCTGGTCCTGGGGTGTCCAGAGCCAGCTGAGGCTTTGCCTTCTTCTGCCTCATCTGTAGGTTTGCTCGGCTTCATGTTTCCTCTTGTGTAGGACAAGGGTCAGTTTAGTCCCATTAAAGCCCTTGATTTAGGGAAAAAAGCACCAGTTCAGTGCTGTGCGTGCCTCAGAATTGAGGTGACCAAGGAACAGCAACCTCATGCGGGACAGGACTCGAATGGTCCAAAAGATCAACCCCAAGCAGCATTATGGGCTGGAAGTGATTGTGTACCAGCTATACTGAGCCAGACTTTTGGGGCTTCTTCTCAGTTTGCTGCGATGGTTTAAATTTGTGCTTAGGTTTGCACCTTCTTTATTCAGGCTGGACCTGTATCAAGGCACAGGCAGAGAAATGCTGGCATAATTCTTTCAAGATCAGAATCTTAGGAACTAAGGGAAGGGCTGAGTCTTGCCTATTTATGCTGTTGAAGTGGTGTTTTTATTTAGGATAGCTGGATAATATCTTGGAGAATAGTTACACTGATGATTAGAGATAATCAAAATGTTTTTAAGAGTCCAGTTTTATTGAAAAATTACGCTTTGTTTTTTCCCCAAGAGAAACTTCCATCAAAGCCTCTTTGAAATTGCCATTATTCTCAGAATTTCTGCTTTGTTTTTACTGAGTATGTGTCTATTTTCTATCAACATGGTTTTAAATGCTTTTTATTCACAAGTAACACAGCATTCTTATTTATCTGGAGCATATTTTTCAGCAAACAAATCAAATGGGGTTTCTGTTATATCATTTGTAGCAAAAAATGGATCCATTTAGGACCGGGCAACATGAAAATGACTTAAACATACTTTATGTGTGTTTTTCTGTTTTTTAAAGTTGTAATAATTTGTCATGTGTGACTGCCAGGCATAGCTTTCTGTTTGCTACGTATAGTCTGGCTGCCTACCAAGCTAGTAAAGGTGCATTCGATTTAGGACACATACCTCTACAGCTGGTGACGGACACGTGCAAGTTTAGCAGCACTGCTATTATTTTGAGTGTGTTTTTCTGCCGCAGCGGTGAATTGTTCACACTACAGACTTCCTACAGATCTCTCTCTGGCTTCCCGTGGGGTAAAGATGATCATGATCCATATGTCAAAGAATAATCGCCCTCTGGCAGCTTTTCTTACAGCCCCCAACTCTGTGGCAGTTGTCACTAAAGTTTCTGGCCATGGCCAAGGACAAGCAGGTCTCTGTCATGGCCAAGGAGAGGCAGTTTTCTGCCATGGCCAAGGGCAAGGAGGTCTCTGTCATGGCCAAGGACAAAGAGGTCTCAGCCATAGCCAAGGACAAAGAGGTCTCTGCCATGGCCAAGGGCAAGCAGGTCTCTGTCATGGCCAAGGGCAAGCAGGTCTCTGTCATGGCCAAGGGCAAGGAGATGTCAGCCATGGCCAAGGAGGTCTCTGCCATGGCCAAGGGCAAGCAGGTCTCAACCATGACCAAGGGCAAGTAGGTCTCAGCCATGGCCAAGGACAAGCAGGTCTCTGCCATGGTCAAGGACAAGGAGGTCTCGGCCATGCCAATGTCCAGGGAATCAGCAGTGCTGGCCCCAGGAGCAGGGACAGGGGAAGGCTGAGAGAGCTTCAAGCCCTGCTGAGCTCTTCTCATCTCCCTGCACGGGCCGTTCTGTTTGCTTTGGAGGCAGCTGACTGTTGATTACTGTACAGGAATTAAATTAGGTGAGTTAAAAACCCGTATCAATCATCGTCATGCATACTTGCATATGAAACGTAGACTCAAAAGGTTTATGGTAATCAACGTGGAGTGGCTGATTAAAGTCCATTAAAATTCACTCAAAAAAACTCCCAACCCTCTAATCCTCTCTCCACTTCCACCCTGGCTCTTTTCCGTCTGTTTGATAATCACTGCTGACTTCAGTTATCATCCCTGACAAAGTGCCGCAGGATTGGACCCGTCACTGCTGGCGTTATGAAAACCTGAGTATGTGCTCCACATGCACACAGAAGGAGATGGGCAGCAAAGATAGGAATAATTTGATTTGTAGTGGATGAAATATGTGATCTGCAGGAAGAAACATGCTGAAAGTGGCCTGTCGTGCCTATGTATCTGAGGACAGAGAAGAAATACAGATGATGTTAAAATTTTAATTGCAGTGGGAACGGATGATTTCAGAAATCCTGTGGTGTGTGGTTTATTGCATCTCAGAAATTGCTGGTGAATATTATATCTTCCTTTTATATGTACTTCCCCTCTGATTGTGAAGCAAGTGTAGTCTCCCTGAGGAGACCTCCTCTTACTTTCCTTCTCTGAATGTGTCTCTTCCACAAAGTACAGAAACATCCTGGTCGTTGTTTTGTACAAGGTCGTTATGGTCCTTATTATGAGACAGTGCCTGTGACTAAACCTCCGGAGGATTGTTTGCATTATTACTGCCTGACTCTGGCTGGTTTCAAATACTCCAAGCCTGTCTTGCTTGTACCATTCGATAGGAATCTAAATTGTTCCTAGAATGCAATCTCCATTCATTTAATTCACCACTTGCAAAATTAAATCCTGGCCTTAAATTCTTTGGATAAATTTGGGCCACAATTGTTAGGCACTGCCATTGAGTCGACCCTCAGGCTCTGATGTCTCAGAGATGCCACCACGCCAAGGGCCCTGAGTCAGCCGAAGGCAAGGAGCATCACTACCTTGCCTGGCAGCAGATGCTCTCTGCTGCCTCAATGCACCCCAGAGCGGTTGTTAGAGAGCTGAATGGGTAAAGGAGTCCCGTGTCCTTTGTGGCTCTGAGGCTTCTGTGCATGATCTCCCCTCCCAGATTGGTGGTGTGGTGCAGCACACCATTCCCCTGCCACTGTCACCTCACTTGTTTTGCATTCCCTACCACGGTACCTCCGGTCACACAATGAGGTTGGGATGCTGCTGTGCCCAGCTGATCCCCTCTCTCCCTTCCAGTGTGCAGCGTGGCTCCTGCCTAACATGCCCTTTGCCTTTGTCCCATCAGGGCAGCTGTTTGTGGTATTTCTGCGCTGGTTATGCTGATGATGCTTTTGGAGAAGAGACTGGTACGGTTTTCATCAGGTCAGGTTTTGGATGCTTAATTATTTCACTTCCTTCAATAAAAATGGGGAGTCAGGAGGAGGTGTACAAATACCCCTGTGCATGTATCACAGCTGTATGGCAGTACACGTTTGTGTAGAGAAGCTCTGTGATAAAAAGCTGTATTAACATTGAAAAGCCACTCACCTGAAAGAGATGAGAAAGGGGAATTAGTGCCGTTCAGCCCCACGGAGACAACAATTTAGCATTCGTGTGTGCTAATAGCATGATTTACTCTTAAAGCATTTAGTTGCAGGTGGCTTTTGCCAATGGCTCCTGGCTTCTCTGATCATACCCTGAGCGCATGAGTGCTTTTACTTTTCCCATTACTGATCTGTAGGTGATTAATGTGAAGGTTAGTGTCCATGGGTCAGTCCTACAAAACATAGCTAGTTTCGATGGCATTCCTGCTGCCTTCAACAGGATCTGCCTTAGTAAGCACTGCTCCTGCTCCTTGCTTTGTAGGGTGATTTTTACAAATTATGATGTTGTTGGAGTCTCTGTCCTTGGAGATATTCAAAGTCCAAGTGGAAATTGCCCTCAGCAACCTGCTCGAGCATTGAGCAGGGGGGTGGAAGTGCAGTGGCAGGGATCCTGCAGGAAGGCAGAATGAGAGGTACCATCCGAGGCCAGGATGGGGCACAGGTTTCCAGAAGACTCTACAGGCTCCTATGTTTCTGCTCCCATGTTTCTGCAAAGCTTTCTAGCACTGCAGAGGCAGTGGGGCAATCTGAAGTAGCTGCCGTTTGCATTGGTGTCACCTGTCCATGCTGAAACTACTGCAATGCTCGGCATACCCAGACCCCCAAAGCCTGCCCTCCCTGTTCTCTTTCACCATTTTGCTGAGTCTTGTTCAGAAGTAAATTAGAGCTTTCCTGGCTCTCTGTGGTTACAGCAAATATAAAGTGGTGATTTGCGGCAAATCTCACCAGGAGTCGGGTCTGGCTGTAACAGTGCAGTAAATACTGCTGGTACACGGCAGTCAAAAGCCTTGCAGGCTTTTTCTTTTGTTCTCATTTTGCACACAACCAGTTCCCCTCAGCTGGGATGCAGCAATTGGTTTTTGTTTGCAGATGCTGCAGTGCGCCCGGTAGCAGGTACAGCTGGACTGCAGGTAGACAGCTCCAGCCCTCACAAAGAAATGCTGCTAAGGTGCAGACCTAACAGCTCAGGTTTTATATTCTCAGCTTGAAATTATGGTGTGAACTTCTGACAATAAACTGGAAAACACCGGGGATGAATTTACTTGTTGCATGCTGTGTGCAGACATTTCCTCAGGTCTTGCAGGGTGTGTGAATGCACTGGAGCCTCTTTGGGGTCTCCTAATTCAGTTCACAGCTACTTCTCTGGCCTCATTCACTCTGGGTCAACCACAGTAAGGACATGCATCCCTTAACTCCAAGGGCTGCATTATGGAGTGATGTGATTCATAACCACCTCAGCAGTGGAAGCAGGACACAGCTCCAGAGGGTCCCTCTTTGTCAGCAGGTCCTGCTGTGGTCACACTGGATGCACAGAGAGCTCACTTAAAATAACTTGATGCTATGCTTAAATACAAACCCCAAGCAAGTGTAGTAATCACATCTAAAATATCGAATTGCAAAGAAAATAAGAGAAGAGTTTCCTTAGGAGAGGATAAATTAAATAGTTGTTTATGAGGACTTCGATCCTTGATGTTTGCATCTTAAAACTTGCAGCCAGAGGTCAAGGCTTCTGTGTGCTATAGGGATGGAAACGTTTCTTGTTAATCATGCTGAAGTAAAGAGCAGAAAGAATATATAACAAATAGGTCCATAAATTTGAAGCAGACTATTACTAAAATGGAATTTGGAAGTGGAAAGCCTTAATATTGGAGATGGGCTCATGCCTTAATGTCTGGAATCGAATTCCAGGATCTCTTGAATTGCCAGATGACAGTGACAGACATTAATTTAGATGTTGATTGAAAATACTTCCCGATTGCAGAGAACGAGGGCATTTGCTGTCAAGGTGGTTTAAGCCAATTGCACTATCTTAACTAAATTGGAGGATCTTTTGGGCATAATGACAATTCAATTGAATTTGAAGAGGCAGTGATATTACATATCAGTCTGCAGGTCATCGTGGGTGGCTGGATGATGAAGTCTCATTCACTTTTCGTATGAACAAGACATTTACAGACTTTCAGATCCAACTTAAAATATCACTGACAATAAACAGGTCACATTCTTTCAATACGATCAACGCAGTGATTCATAAGTCTCTCTTCACTTTGGGATACGGGAAAGTATTTCCTGTGTTCTTACCTAGAAAAGCTGGTTTTCATTATGTAGTGGCGCTCAAAGATAAGCACAATTTTAGGAGACAGTGGGACCACGTTTGTGAAGCCAGAATAAGGAATTGGCTCTACTGTGAGATGAAAGGCTTTGCTGGATCGTGCTAAGATTGCCTCCTTCTTTACTGTAATTGCTAAAATACAGCAACACAAAAGCAGAAGCTTCGGCTATTGCTTTGGAAAGTAAGCTCAGGGGAAAAGTAAATCAGTTAATGGTTTTAATTAGCAATCTTTTCATGTCTTCCCCTCGTTGTCCACGAGGAGCTCTGCAGAGACACAGCTCTTCCTTCTGCACAGATGGCAAAGGCAAGCAGTGCTTCACTGCACTGGGTTTTGCAGTCGACTGTGGCAGTGGGATTCAATCTTCCTCTCTCTCATTTTGATGCACTGCACAATGAACAGAAACACCTTTTTTTTTGTGGTCAAATTGACTTACAGATCCATTTTATGCACCTTCTGCCTGGTCCATAGGATGGGGATGCCCTGGCCCAGGTCACCCAGAGCAGTGGTGGTTGCTTCATCCCTGGAGGTGTTCAAGACCAGGTCAGCTGGGACTTTGATCAGCCTGATCCAGTGGGAGGTGTCCCTACCCGTGGCAGGGGGATTGGAACTGGATGATCTTTAAGGTCCCTTCCAACCCAAACCATTCTATGATTCTATGATTCTATGGTATTTCTTCTAACTGCACTAACTTCTCTTATTTCCCTCATTTTGTTTCTCCTTGGCCACTTGGGGAATAAGTCCAAGTGCTGCACATTTTATTTCTCTAAGCCTGTGCAGCAAGCAGGAATTTAACATCTCCTGGAGCAATGTCTCAGTGTAATAAGGTATCAAGGGAGAATGGCTTCTGAAATCCCAGTTACTAATCTTATCATACAGGCAGAACTTGTGGTTGTTTTTAGGATATGATTGAATTAGTGAGATAAATTTTTAATTAAATTAGGATGATTTCTGGTTTCGATAGACACTTAAATTTTTGCAGTTCCTGAAAGCAGACCACGTAAGGTCTGAGCAGGTTTGAGATGCTAGGGAATGTGGGTCTTTTTGCCCCCAGCCTTGAAGGGCAGCCAGGATTGCAGAGAAGGGACAGGCTGCAGCCTCAGCAGGTGACGGAAATGTAAGCGATGGCCTCAGGATGGAAATGGCTAATGAATAAGGTCATCTGCTTGGTGATCCTTCAAAAACTCCTGTCGCCACCTCACTGAAATGCCACCTGCTAAAGACTCGAAGCGTGTGCTCATCAGCCTCAGGAGCACTGGAGCAACTGAGTGTTGGGGGGTGCATTGGAGGGAAGATGCACATGGATGACTGCTCACGCTTGTTCATCACCTCTCAGACTTGTGGAAGTCAGGCAGGTTTTGACCTGAGGAGGATCTCAGTGATGTAGCTGGTGTGTCTCTGGCACATATCCCAGACTGTCACCACTTTGACAACATTGCAAGCAAACTCCTTCCTGCAGAAAGGACCATTTTCCAAAGCTCTGGACCAGTGCATTGAGTCAAGCCCAGGAAACTCTATTTTGGGTTTTTTTTTCAGAGTCCCTCACCCCTCTCTGCATTTGCTACCCTGTCTGCATTCCTCCCCACTGAGCCGCTGCTGTCCCAAAGTGTTCTCACGCTTATCAGCTTTCCTTGCATCAAATTTTCTTGCATTTTAGCACAGACAGTATGGTTTTTCATGCTGGCCATGTGCATCTTCCTTCCCCATCTGTTTTTAAATTGCATCTGAAATGCTTCAGAACAACAATCTCATCCTAATAAAATTAAAGATAATAGTCCCTAGGAATGGAAAGGATCGGGGCACCCACTCCCCGTGTATCATTCCAAGTTGCCTGTGGAGTCGATAATTGGAAAATCTTGCGTGTATGTGTCTGTGTGTATAATTTTATTTTATTAATAGCCTCTTCTAGCAGTGTTACAGAGCATCACAGGTTATTTACGCTAGTGAGTAGATGCTGTGGTCTTGCCTGTTGAAAAGCAAATTGTCTTCTGTGTAAACCCTTTGGCTGTACATCTCAACAGCACTCTGTACAGTGAAGGATGGTAGAAACCCTTGTTTTGAAGTCACCAGAAGTGATAAACCAAAAGGACTAACTGTTAGATAGCACTGACATTGCACACACCAAAACTAGGAGCTTCTGCCGCTTCCATGCTCCAGCAATTTCTGGGTCAAACCTTTGCAGTGATCACAATGCCACCATTTGTCCATTTTCTAGGAGGAAAAGGAGGGATTTGCCACTTTGTCTTGTTCAAGGAGCGTTTATTCCTTTTTCCAATCTGTCATGTTACCAGCAAACATTGGTTGCTGGGGAAAAAATAGATGTTCCACCTTTGCAGATTTGACTTTGTTCTCCTCTCTTCTTACGCTGCGTCTTGCATTTTGCTTAAAGCCAGCCCCGTGGTGATCAACACGTTGCTGCAATGTGTGTAAAACAATTTCAGATAAATAAAACAATGCAAACGTATGGCTTATTTTCTGCTGTAATGCCTGCCTTAGCCTTGGCCGTAGCCTCGCGCATGAGAAGGGCTGCTCCATCCTCCCCCAGTCCTCACTGAAAAGCATTTAGCTGCTTCACTCTGCTGTTTGGGTGCTTTTTCCTACCAATTTGGCTGAGATTTTCTCTATCTTTGGTTTATCCTTGTGTTTATGTGAGGTTTCATATGAAGTAAGTAGTCTCGGAAGGACTGCCAAGCACGGAAGCAGTCTCAGATAATAATAAAAGTCATAAAAACCACCCCCCAAACCTGAGTGTTATTTTTTCTTGCAGACGTACTGAAAATGCAAACTCAACTTATTAGCTAGGCATTCAGTCCTGATTTCATAGAATCATAGAACAACCAGGTTGGAAGAGACCCACCGGATCATCGAGTCCAACCATTCCTATCAAACACTAACCCATGTCCCTCAGCACCTCATCCACCTGTCCCTTAAACACCTCCAGGGAAGGTGAATCAACCCCCTCCCTGGGCAGCCTGTTCCAGTGCCCAATGACACTTTCTGTGAAAAGTCTTCTTCCTAATGTCCAGCCTGAACCTCCACTGGTGGAGCTTGAGGCCATTCCCTCTCGTCCTGTCCCCTGTCCCTTCATGATTTGATGTTTGGCTTTTATATATTTAATAGCCATTTTCCCTTTTCACAACACCCAACAAAAAGATCATTTCACAATCCACTCCTGTTCTAGTTTTGTCAGTGTCCAGTCCAGTCAAACTCAGCAACAAAGCAGCTGGCAGTTCAGATGCAAGTGTGATCACAGAGTGATGTGGTACTTGTAGGGAATTCTAGACCTACTGCACTGAGTTTGAGGTAGTAACTAAAGCTTGTATTGAGAGGTTGCCCCTGGCTAGCCAAAGATGTACACTCCCAAAATTAAACTTTGACGAACAAGCTGTTTCTTCTTTTCATTTTCAGTGGGAAATCTGATGTTTATTCAAAAGTATTAAATAGCATATTTTCAAAGTGGGATTGTTCCGAAATCTCATAAACTTCGAGACTTTTTCACCCAAGTGATGGCTCAGGCTGGGTTTTCATCCAGAATAATGCAGTATTGCCGGTGAGGAGTTCACATCAATGATCTGAATTATCCATTCATGGTAGACAAATGATCCAAATTTCTATGGATAATTAGACAAAAAGGAGCAGGTGGTTTCAGGTTTTCCTGTTAGATGTCAACAGCATAAGTAATTTCCACCAACTGTTGAGGCTTTTCACTCCTCTCAGCAGGAAAGGGCACTTTTCTCCAAAGTGTACACTTGGCTCAACAGTGCATGGATTCAAGTAAAATTTAAAATGTAGCTTAGTTTACTAAAAAGATCTCAATGAAATCCACATGTGCTTTCAAAGTTAAAGCTTTGATTCTCAGCCTGTCAAAGCAGCATGTTTCTTAAATAGCACTTTTTACATGTAACACTACTCTTAACTGGCATCTCCTGTGATAAAAGTCATCTTCATGGTTGGACTCGATGATCCGGTGGGTCTTTTCCAACCTGGTGGTTCTATGGTTCTATGATTCATGTGAAAATTGCTGCCCGAAACGATGCACGACTTTGCACGATTGGTGATCCAGTGGGGTGGCTGCTAATTCTGCTGCATCCTGCTCGTCTGTGCTACTGTGACCCCAAAAGCTTCTCTGCAGACGGGTGACTCTGTAGCATTCCCATGGCAGATGCCCAGATGGATGGAGCAGGGATGCCACATGCCTGCATGAAAATGGTTGGACTCAATGATCCGGTGGGTCTCTTCCAACCTTGTGATTCTATGATTCTATGATTCTATGAAACAGCTACAGACTTAAAGTGGCTTTTTCAGGACTAGACTTGCCTTTTCTAGGGCCAATATGTGTCTTCTTGAAGTCCCGTCAGGTAAGATTATATCCAAATACGATGGTTAGGACATTTGTCAAAATCAATTACAGCAGGTATTAAATTAGGCAAAAACTGAGACATCAGTCAGCCTTGCAAGACACTGGTTAGTACTGATTCTCTTCAAACCAGCAGATATCTCAGAGCAGAGCTTACTCTGCTCACTGCGGAGGCACAGATGCCTTGTACTGATGCACCAGAGAAGATGGGAATCCTGACTCCTAATTCATTGCATATGTTACATCATGGTTAAAATTGCTTCCTCGTGCTGTACCTATTTCCATTTGGCTGCTGTACAGATTCTTTAGATACATTTGGTACATCAGCTTTTCCTTAAGTGGTGAATCATGCTGATGATGTGTTGAGTATTAATAAACACTCGCCCGTTTTAGGCAGAAGAGGGTAGAGGACACCAATGTTTTTACAGATTTAAAAGCTTGGAGAATTAGAATTCCAGTCGTAAGAGCAAGTGTTGGAGGAAGGATACTACCTGCATGTCTAGACAGTGTGTTGGGGCACATTTTTGTTGGGGGTTTCAGAGAAGCATTTACGCTGCTGCTGAAAATAGGTTGGACTAGTACATGGATTACAGTCCTTTTCATGCCAGCTCAGAGTGTTTTCCTCCAGGTTTGCTGCAAGCTAGTGAACACACTGTCTCTAGGGTGATGGTGGCTCGTTCCCCTGCTGATTTCCTTATCTGTAGACACTTGATTGTTGCCAGGATGGTTTCTGGAGTGAGAAATTATGTCTGTTTTCCTCACTTTCGCTTGCTGTATTGTGGTAGTGTACAGGAGTTGAGTTTAGGAGTAAGACCCCAGGCAATGTGGGTACCTGCATCATGGTTTAGGACTGTGGTTAATGCTGGTTCAGGATCTACAGAGCAGTGGAGAGGGTGTCTGTTCTTCTGTAGTTGTCACAGACCTTTCTTTGATCATTCTGAAGTCAGCAGCAGTGAACCAGTGAGAATACTGAGAGATTATCAAGGAATGTACCTATTTATTTCTGGTTTTGCAGTGAGTCTTGACAGACATTTCCTCTTCAGGGCTGCTTGGACACTACCAACACCCCAGGTCCATCACAAAGGTTTTAATGCAATGGCTTGGTTGGGATCTTGCAGTCAGCTGGGAGGGATCTCAGGACCTAGCCAGGTGCCTTTAGCTGCCACCGCAGTATTATTTCCCATGGAATTGATAGATCAGCCAAGGTGTCAAGGGGCTCCTGAAGAGGGACACAGACAAATTTTCCTCCAGTAATATTCAGCAGATGTTGAAATTGTTGCCCATGGGTTCTGCTTAATTTCCTTAACTGTTTCCATTCTGTGTGAAACCAGAAATCATTTTGAACTCTACACATTAAGCCAGTAAGCTTCATACTCTTCAGCATTTACCTGCAGTTTGACAAGGATGGTTCTCAATCCCACATCTTTCTTTTGATGTATGCTGAGTGGTCTTTCATGGTAAAAAACAGTTAAAAGTTGAAGTTGTTTGCATTGGACACCACTCGAGGCAGCAGATGATGAGTTGTCTGTTTGAGCAGAGCTCAGACAGCCTCATCCCAGTCATCGAGCTGTTCATGATGTTGCTTGGATACAAACCCCAGAGGCTGCTGACAAGGGCAGCACAGAGACATCAAGGCAGATACCGGATCTTTCCTTTGAAGGTGCTTCTGCAGCCGACAGAGGGGCAGCAGTCCCATTCGCTGTGTGGTGTCTCATTTAAAGCCATCCTGGTGGCTTCACTGCCTTCTCAGATCCCTGGAAACAATGTTAAGCAAGGTTCACATTGTACACTGAATGATCAACACTGTGCCAAGTTGTATGGCTATCCCAGCTGGAGCTCTCGCTGTCACAAGTCACATGCAGAAGCTGGGTCCATAGTGCAAGTCAGGATGTTGAAACCACCATTGGATGCTATGAGTTGTAGGAGAAAGATGCTGCTCTCTTGGCTCAGCATTTAGTACCCACCTTCTGTGACAAAAATAATTAAATGTTGAGTGACACCCAACCTTTTCCATATCAGGCATCTTCGGAGCTCTGAGCTGGCTGTTACCACTTAGGAAACGAGATCTTCAAGTTATTTATAACAGATAGATCCATGAGAATGTCAGCACAACCCTCAAGAGTAGTCAAAACAGCAAGTGGAAAGCTAGGAAAGTTTCAGAAAGGAACAGGGACAGAAACTGAGATTGTCGTTACACCGGTGTGTGTCAGTGGTGTGTTTGCATCTTGGATGTCATTGAGTTCTGCTCCACTTCATCTTGGACGAGAGGTGGGAGAGGTGATGGAGAAGGGCAAGGAAAAAGGTCATGAATGCCAGACAGTGACTCCTCAACTGGGAAACTACAAGTGGGAAAAAGGGTAACTGGGGAGTGATATGTTAGAGGTCTGGAAAGTGATGACTGCATCTGAGAAAGGTACAGATCAAATGACAGAACACAGTTTCAGAAAGAGTGAAAAGAGATTCTCCTGCAAGGTGTGAAATTTCTTGACAGAGAAAGTTTTGTGTGCTAGAAGTTTATAGAACTTCCAATAATAACTTGGGATATTATTCAGTCAAGGTCTGTCTTGTTCCATCTTACAATAAAGGTAAGATTTTCTCCTGACATTCACTTTTGGACCCATCCATACACAGAGACATGTCCATTCATAGGTTATTACATCCATATGGAGGAGAGCTTCATCCCAAAAAAAAGCTCATGGCAGTTTATGGAATAGTAACTAGTACAGCAAGCGTTAGGTTCTTTGGTCACTACCATCCTTACCTCTGGCCTTGGAGGGCAGCATAGGATAGCAGTTTTTAACCATAAAGCAAAAAGCGGTGCTCTTGGAGTGGTGCCAGGAATCCAGCCTGGCATTTCTGCACTCTACACCTTCAACCAAAACCTTTAATACCCCCCCCTTTTTTTTTTCTCTTCACAAAGTCCTATGAGGTAAGCAAACAGCTGTGATATATCATTAGCCTGAATTTCAGCAGTCCAGGCTCCATAGCTTTCACCACCATCAGTGGAGAAAGTGAGTGCTTACTCTCTGAAAGCCAGCACTTCATCAACTTCATCTTTCAGTATGCAGAATTTCATCACGAATTTACTTCTGTAGACCTCTAAACCCTGCCACTGACCTGGATGGCAATAGAGCAACCATTAGCTTCTACATATGGGGTAAAACAACCTAATTAACCCTCCCAGTGCCAACAGAAAACCCCAATTAAGGCAGTCACTTTTTATTTTTATCCCGTAACTTACAAATGAAACTAGTGATGTCCAGGGATTCCTTTGTTCTGTAGTTTAGCAAAGTCCGCACCTCCCTGGCTACTTGCCACAGACTACTGAGCTGGAACAAGTGCCTGCCAAGGGTAGAAAGAAATGACTACGTGGGATGGCATTAAGGGTGCGAGGGAGGGATTTACTGCCTCTTGTGATTGCTGTAATTCACACTGGTGACAGTCTCCTAAGGGACCACAGCCCCAGCACTGCTGCACGTGGACATCATCTATGCACTGAGCCAGCCAGGAGCACCTAGAGATGACTCTGCATTAACTTATTGGATATCCACATACATTTTGGTGGCATTTCCCTGTGAATGGTGACCCTGTGGTGCTCGGGAGCCTGGGAAGCTTTGGTAACCAGGCATCAGTTCCCCATGGGGATCACCACCAGCACTGGGACCTCATAGCTCTAACAAGACAGACATACACATTCCTCCTGTGCTGTTTTCTAAAGTGACGGATAGCTCTGCCCTGCAAGTAAAAGACAAGGCTGTGAAGCTGAATTTCATCTGCAGACTGCAAATCACAACTTTCACAACCATTCTTACAGCGGAACAGTTTGGTGACGGCTCCTACTACTGGCAATAAAGGTAACATGAAAAGCTTGTGCCAAGAGATATTATTTGTAGAACATGGGCTACAGTTCAGTGTGCAGATCTGTAGGTGACCCTGAAGTACTCAAATCCAAAATCTAGTTTTCTTCTTTTTGAAGTCTGCGTTGAGGACTGTGTTTTCTTAGCCTAAAGCTACCCAGCTGTGAGAGGAGGAATGAGAAAGCAGACACCAGCCTCATTTGGAGATGACCACAATGACCTCACATCTTCCTCTTGCTCCCCTGAACACAGAGACTATGGTGGCTTCCTTGGAAATCTCTGTCTTTTCCAAGTAAGAAATCCTGCAGCCTGTTCTAGTTGGGTCCTTAATGCTTCTCTCTGTAATTATTGATTTGAGCTAGGGGTTAGCAGGCACAATGAGAACCCTTTGGCTGAAAAGTTCCATGTGACAGTAGACCTGACTCCCCAGCACAGAGGAGGCTGTGCAGCTCTGCTCAACCAGGTGACAACCAATTGTACCTTGGCAGAGGTTTCCTCAGTATTAAATGCTTTGTTACTGCAGGTGGGGGCCTTTGAAGAGCCTGAAGCATTTCTAATTCAACTGAACAAGACTGAATTTTCTATCGCTAATACTTCTTTCTTCTCTCCCTCTCAATTCACTTTTTGGAACTGGCAACTTGCAATAGGGAATAAGAAGTATTACAGACCAGTCATGCGTCCATGAGATGGTCTCCCTTCTTTCAGCAGCAGTTCAGGAGTGAACTTGTGATATATGTAGCACCACATAAGCATGTGCATAGTGGAATAACGAAGACTGTTACCTGGCTCATATGAAAAGCTTTCAAGGGCCTTGCTGGGATCTGAGTCACCAGCAGCTTAGCGGTATGAATATGATTTAAAAAACATAAAAGTGGGGACTTGCTTAAAATTCTATTGAAAATATGTGCCAGATGTCACTCATTTGACTCACTTCCAGGAAGAAAGCAGTTCAAACTCAATGTATTTGCGGTACATGCTGAGGATTGGGGAGTTGGAATCGGATCCAGGAGCACCCATGCCATTGGGCCACCAAGAGCTGCCCTGGGGTCTTCTGGGAGTGAAGGCAATGGGTCCTCTGGGATCCTGGGGCTTCTCTTCCTGCAGAGCTCCTGGCGAGGCATTCAGTGCATCTAAGGGAAAAGGAAGCAAAGAAGATTTCCAAGCAATGGGATTTTGGTATGACCTGGGCAGAGCAATGGGCTGTGTCAAGTGTTTGAAAGCAAACTCATTCATTTGTGTTTGCTGCTATTACACTGCTGTTTGGCAAGCATGATAAGGGACTCGTTGCCTCATTCAACGCGACCTGAAGCTGGACCACCTATTATGGTTTTGGACGGCAGCTTTATGGATCTCTGTTTCACCACTTACAGTCTCATTTTGCACTTCTCGTTCTCCGTCTCCGCATGGAACTCACCTGTGCAGGATCATGACTGCTCCCACCTACCCATGTAAAGGGCTCAAATGAGAGTAACTTATGAGAGTTAAGAAGCTAAGGAAATCAACAGCATAAATAGTTGGATTACTTTTAAATCCAAACACTGCCCCTGACAGAAAGGACAAAGCTACCTAGATAACCAACACTCAATGAATTATTTCTTTCTGTCTAATGGCAGCATAATAATCTGCCTCTGCGATGTTGCTTGATGTGGGATTTTAGATCACCAGAAAACTTAGAAAACCACACTCTGCTAAAAATCCCTTTATTCCTAAAAACCATTTATCACCTGTAGGATTATTTCAGATATGCTTTCAACAAAGCCGCATGACTTGTAATTAGCTAGCGCTCACACAACAAACTATTAAAAGGCAATTAGCTCACGAAAATTTATCTAAGCTGTTTGCAGAGTTGATCTAAGGAGCGACAGCGTTTTCTTGATGGAAGCATGTTGATTTACATAGCCTGTCCCTGAATTTTTATAAACTCAGGACTCCCCATATCCCTGTTAGTTTTAGGAAGTCTTCTCTAGCACTCAAAGACCAGTTAGCAGTAACACTTCTTCCTGGAGATGTTAGAGTTGGCGAGTTGAGAGTTGGGGTTGTTCAGCCTGGAGAAGGCCTCTGAGGAGACTTTATAGTGACCTTCCAGTACCTGAAGGGGCTACAAGAAAGCTGAGGAGGGACTGTTTACAAAGGCTTGGAGTGATTGGACTGGTGGCAATGGGTATAAACTGGAGAGGGACAAATGAAGACTAGACATGAGGAAGAATTTCTCACCATGAGGGTGATGAGGCCCTGGCCCTGGTTGCCCAGGGAAGCTGTGGCTGCCCCATCCCTGGAGGTGTTCAAGGTCAGGCTGGATAGGGCTTGGAGCCCCTGATCCAGTGGGAAGTGTCCGTGCCCATGGCAGAGGGATGGGACTGGATGATCTTTAAGGTCCCTTCCAGCTCAAACTATTCTATGATTCAATGATTCTATAATTCCTGGTGATGCTGTTTTCTATCTTTTCTTGGAACTTCTCTTTGGCTGTTTCTTGGCTCTGAGGGAAGCAAGTTCCTTTTTGCTCTGTTATATCTGAGCATCTCATTTATATCCATTCTTTTATTAATTGACATCATGTATAAATTAGAAATTAGATGTTGTTCCTTCTTACTGCGTGCTTGTCAATTCTAATAAATTTTCTACGCCCAACATAATTTGAGAATTATGCATGAATACTGCAAACTACTTAAAATAATATTTTACAGAGCCTTCCTTTTAATTACATTCAGTTATGATGTACATACACACATGTACACACAGAGCAATAGGCTGTGCAGTTGCCGTGGGGCTCAGCTTGGCTCTGAGCTCAGTGACTCGGCAACGGTGAGCGCACGGGGAGATGGTTTTCACTTCCCTGCAGCTCTTATCAGCTTTTCCTCTTGAGAATCAACAACAACATCAAACTTCTCCAAACAGAGTGTACAGAGGGGGAAGAAAACATTTTAATATGGAAGATGGAGGAGTCTGTTATGAACTTGTGCTACTTCTATATAAATTTTATTCAATCGACTACGATGGCAGAAAAAAAGTAAACACACATGGAAAAAAAAAAAAAAAAGAGGATAGATGGTGTTGACAAATATTCAGCCCACGATGTAACATTATTGTTGAAACTGCCTCCATTAGGTGAGTCTCCTGTGTGGAATTTGGAAGCAGCTGTGTAGTCTGGAAGACAAAGGTGCAATTGGTTTATTTCTAATAAAAATTAACTGTTTTCCATGACCAAGACGAGCACTGCTACCAGTCTCTGTTGGGTGAAGGGTCTCAGACTCTCTGCTGCTGTTCCCTTTTGCAAAAAAATAACTTACGTCAAGAGCGTCACTGCCGACAAGTGGATCTATAGCAGAATCATAGTCCTTGGTCCAGAAAGGACTGGCCTTTTGCTCATTTTGGCCTTAGCCTAATGCATGAGGAGCTTGTTCATAAAATCTTAGTGGCATCAGTGACTTGCAGTTTGGGTACCTTTTCTGAAGAAGCCTCATTTGCTTTCCTGGAAAAAATACACATCAGTGAAAACCAGAACCATTTTGATGCCTAAGTTACAGACAGCTATGACAGAGTCTTTTCATCTCACCTGCCTGATAAAATCCAGATGCGTTTGACGTCCTCAGGTAGAGAGCAAACATTTCTGCCTGGCTACACCAGTGCCAGCAAGATTGATAGCAAACAGGCACTGGCTGGGGTCTGCACAGCTTACCAAAGAGTGGCAGCACTTGGTGTTCTTTCAGTTGTTAGTTTCCTTTTGGTTTTTTTTTTTTTTATGCGCTTTTCATTAAATCAGATGTTGTGAGATGAGCAAAGAATGAGGTTCTCCAAGAAGCTACTGCAGGACCACAAAACACATAGTGCAGGAACACCCTGAGGGCAGCAACCCACAGCTTCACTTGCCCCTCACTGTGGCTGTGTCAAAGAGGAAAGAGGAAGGTCAGAAAACGAGCTAGTCAAAAATTGAACCAGCTATGGATTTCTCTCTCCTTAAGTATTTCAAAGCTGTATCACACAGGTGAAGCGCTCCAAGAAAAGCATCAGAGATGACAGGAGGTCAGTCAGCAGGAACGTGGGAGCCAGGGACCACAGCATTTGTGTAAGGGAGGCCAGCTTTTTGAAGCATCTTTTCAAGAGAAAGGAAAACAAAAAACTCAAAAAGCGACCCAAGAACATTCTGCAAGTGCTGCACGAGCTGTTCCCTGCACTGAGCTGCTGTGGAGCAGCCTGCAGGTGATGTTGGTGTCAGGGTGGCCGTGCCCTACAGCCCAAATGCTGAGGAGAGCCTCTGAGTCACCCAGCTCTGTGGTACTGGTTCCTTCCTTCCAGGAGTTCTTCAGATGCAGAACTTCACTCATCCCATCCCCACCAGGAAAACATGAGGATTTTCAGTGTGAGGGATGTTTTCCTGTTCTTATTCTTGCAATGCACTTACTTGGGTTTGACCTCAAGGAGCTGCCAGGGCACGAGGAAGTTTTAAACTCACAAAATCATCTACGTTAAAGTATGCAGAGAGCTTTAACCTTCCTGGCAGAGCCAGCAGTGCCCATGCTTTTTGGTGACTATAAATAAAACTCCTGTACGTATTGCTGTCGTGACCTGCTCGCTCAGGTCATTAGTGTCCCTGTCCCTGTCATTAGCCAACAGCACGTAAGGGCTCCAGAAGATTTGTAAGGTCTGTGAGGAGCTGTGCCGGGGGAGCCACCTCTCGTATGTGTTGCTGTTCCTGATTGCTGTCTCTGGGGGCTACTGCAGTGCAAATATACCCTAACAGTGACAGGGACATGCCTGGCATTGATTTGCAGCAAGATTAACTCGGTGGGTTGTCACATACTTACATTGTAAATGCTGCTTCTGTGCTTTCTCCAAACAAGGGCTCACACTGTTGGGCAGGGGGGAGATGCAGGAGATGAGTGGTTGAAACAGTCAAGGGCTCACAAACCTGCTCAGCTTAGAGTGCTGTCCTTAGAAAACGTGTCTTGAGACAGGAGGGTGCACCATAGCCCTTTGCTATTGTGCACTGGGTTGCTGCTTTCTAGCCCTGTTTTTTTCCCAGATACTTTTTGTGATTTGCCACATTTCAGATGGTTTATGGCACACCCAATAAAAATTGATGTCACCTTTGCTAGGTGGGAAACATCCCTGATTTAGTGAATCACCTAATCCTGTCAGAGATAGCTTTGAACCAAAACAAATTATCCAAATATTTCTGTGTAACTGTCAACACTGTAGAACAGGATTGTGTTTCCCTTGAGCTTTATCATCAAACTTATCAGCGGCTTTTTTTTTTGTTGTTGTTCATGGTGCATTTCTCGATGCTGATAAAAGGCAGCTTCACCTTGTGGTTTGAGGGGTGAGGGAGCGCTTAGGAAAACTGCTTTGTTTCAGTGCCTGGAAATAAAAGGCTTAGCACGAGATGTCAGACCTAGAGCTGCATGTCATTGGGAGAGTGTGGTCTCGCTTTACCTCTGCAGATTAACACTTATACCAGGGCTGATTGTATTTCATATTCCTGGGCTACATGTGAAGATGAAATTAAGTGCAGCAGCAAAGGTTTAGTTTCTTCTTGAACAGAGCTGTGGCTGGGTGAGCGTTGGAAGAATAGCCCATCATGGCCATGACTTTGCAGCTGCTGGCAAGGACTTCTGTGTATAGGATGTGAGGTCTAGTGACTGACAAACTCTTGTTGGGCTTCGATTGGAAACACAGCTGTGGATTGCCACCCTGTCCCTGTCCTTGGGCTTGCTGAGTCACGGGATGCATCGAGCGCAGCTCTAGCAGCCACACAAGCAGAGCGTCATTTGCGGGATCGGGGAGCTGAACCATCATATGATGGTTTATTTTAGTGTGAGAAGAGTCCTTAAGCGTCGCTGAGCTAAATATTTCTCTAATTTGTGCATAACTTAAGTACAATTAGCAGCCTGATCTCGCAGACCTAAGTCAGACCTTCTCCCGTGACATGACTCTGCTGTGACTGCACATTGTGAGATGGGGAGCTCAGGGCTGGGATTTGGCTAAATTTCCTGGACCATTAGTGGCAATCTTTGAATCCCCATCAGCTCTTGCTGCTGGCACTGGGGAAACATCATAGAATCATAGAATCACCAGGTTGGAAGAGACCCTCCAGACCCATCCAAACAAACAGGGCACGTGATGCAGAGATCTTAAAGGTGTCACCAAAATGTGTCACCGCATCTTGTCCCAAACCTGAGTTTATCATCAGACAGGTTGCTCTTACTCCATTTCATCTACACACTGGTGTGTGTCCTCCTGTGCTAGGCTGTGTTTTGTGGGCACTGGAGCCTGGAGCTGAGCTTTACACCTCCTGCTGTTCCCCAGAACCTCTTGAGCTTTTCTGCAGGTACCGGCAAAGATGCTCATTTTCCCCAGTTTCCAGGTGCGAGCGCTCTGTGCCTCCCTCCCCGTCGCAGCCCTGCTGCTCTGAGTCATACATTAAAATTATTTTCCTGAATTTTATTTTTTTGCAGTGACAGCTGATTTGTATTTTCTTCCTTCTCTGCTCTGGTGTATTGGTAGCTGGCAGGAGCTAGCAAATGCCAAGTGAATTGCTGGAGGGGACTTCAGAATTGATCACCTTGTTTTTACCATGGCAAGGAAAAAATCATGTACTCCTAGCAACAGAGTAACTCAGAGTTACTCCAGGCTTTAATTGAACTTTCTACCTTGTGATTTTCAGTTTAATTGATCTTGTTTTGCAACAATGATCGTTATGTGGAGAGCAAAATGTTATATAGAAATAATTTTGAATGCAAATGGAATAAAAGACGGATCGATAACCCGGCACAGTGTGACAGAGAGAAACAAATCATAACATATTAAAATCACCTACGTACTTTCTTCACATATTCTGAGCCTAGGTGCACAAGCACTGATTTCTCATATGCTCTGCTCTTGAATTACTAAAGTGCAAAATTGGAAGGTTTTTTGCTATGTGTCTGTAGCTGAATTAGATATTCACCAACTTTCCTCAGGGCTTTGGGCTGGTCAGGAGATTATTCATGACAGCCACAAGCCAAGTGAGGAGCTTCATGCTCTTTGCATGAGTGTAATAACGTGAGCCATGGGCTTGGGAGGGCAGATGTGGAAAAACTCCAGTTCACAGAATCATAGAATCATAGAACAACCAGGTTGGAAGGGACCCATCAGATCTTCTAGTCCAACCATTCCTATCAAACGCTAAACCAAGTCCCTCAAGACCTCATCCACCCGTCCCTTAAACACCTCCAGGGAAGGGGAATCAACCACCTCCCTGGGCAGCCTATTCCAATGCCCAATGACCCTTTCCCTGAAAAACTTCCTCCTAATCTCCAGCCTAAATCTCCCCTGGCGGAGCTTGAGGCCATTCCCTCTTGTCCTGTCCCCTGTCCCTTGGGAGAAAAGGCCAGCTCCCTCCTCTCTACAACCTCCCTTCAGGTAGCTGTAGAGAGTAATGAGGTCTCCGCTCAGCCTCCTCTTCTCCAGGCTAAACACCCCCAGCTCTCTCAGCCGCTCCTCGTAGGTCCTGTTCTCCAGCCCCTTCACCAGCTTTGTGGCTCTTCTCTGGACTTGCTCCAGAGCCTCAACATCCTTCTTGTGGTGAGAAGCCCAGAACTGGACATAGTATTCAAGGAGCGGCCTCACCAGAACTAAGTCCAGAGGGAGAATCACCTCCCTGGCCCTGCTGGTCCTTTCTGATCCAAGCCAGGATGCCATTGGCCTTTTTGGCCACCTGGGCACACTGCTGGCTCATGTTCAGTCGACTGTCGACCAACACCCCCAGGTCCCTCTCCTCCTGGCAGTTTTCCAGCCAGGCTTCTCCCAGTCTGTAGCTCTGCATAGGGTTGTTGTGCCCCAAGTGCAGGACCCGGCATTTGGCCGTGTTAAACCTCATGCCGTTGGACACTGCCCAGTGGTCCAGCCTGTTTAGGTCCCTTTGCAGAGCCTCCCTACCCTCCAGCAGAGCGACACTTCCACACAGCTTTGTGTCATCTGCAAACTTGTTTCTACAAGTTGCAGGGGAGGCTGTAAAAGTATCAAAGAACAGGGTCTTCGTGTAGCTCGACTGAACAGCTGCCTAAGAGCTTGTATCATTGGGCAGTCCCGGATGGTGCAGGAGGTTCCATCTTCAGATAAGGCCACTCTGCCTGTCATCCCCTGGACCTTATTAATAATGTCGATGACTTCTGGCATTTTAAATTTTTCATTTTTTTACTCCTCCTTAGAAAGTGCCAGTTTGACAAATCATAACTTTTACCCGCACAGATTAATTTCTCATGCCTTGTGTGAATTTCTCACTGGGAAATAAAATTGCTTTTTTAATATTACATGTCTTCCAAATGAGAAGGTCCCAGTTCCGAGGTCACGACAACTTTCAGTTTCTAAATACGAGCTAAAAGATGGTAACAAACTCAGTGTGAATCAATCGAGGTTAAAATGAAACCCCAAGGATTGTACTGTAATTACCAAAATGAGATATTTTTTTGCCAATTACATTTGGCTTTCCCCCCCCACCTCCTCCTTCTTCTTCTCAGATCCCATAGTCTTTGCAGAAATTGTAATTTTTGGACCAAATCATGCAGCAAAGCACACTGGGAAAGATCCTTCCTGCTCTGGTTTCATTGCACACCAAGGGAAAAGACGTACAAAAAGTACCATTGTGTTCCCAAACAGGCTTCTATATTACATTATATATACTCTACAATAATTCTGCTTACTCTAAATCAGGTTTTGGCAGTGATGTAGACGTCGGTGCCTCTGAAAAGCCTGTGATGGGTGCCTAGAAGTGTTAGGCTCTAGGCCCTGTCAGGCAGAGTTCCTTGCAGAGCCCCAAGTCATACATGAGCATCTTGCCAGCACTGGCCATCCTGCTCAATCCACCCTCCTAATCCCTGTGAAACAAGGGGACCAACCTAAAAAATAGATGCAATTTGGATAAATAGGGCATCCTGAGAAGCTCTATCTATCTTAGGCTTCCCTGCTGCAACACAGCAGTATTAGAAGTTTTCTTGCTGCCTCATTATTATTAGTTCTGTTAATCATCATCTGCAGTGTGAGGGATGCTTCAAGTTTCCTGTAGTAGCTCTTGGTCTCTCTGGTGAAGCATTTATTCGTTATCAGTGTCTCTCGTGCATTTCAGGAATATGTCTCACCTCCTAAATCACTTCTTCCCGCATTCTCAAAACATTTGTAACTGTTAAGGAAAAAAATTGGTTTCCTTTGGCTAAAGGCTTTCAGGAGACAGGCTGCACAGCTGGTTTCTTTGCTCCACTTGGGTTTCTGCTGCCTGATCTAATTCAGAAGCAGCTTAAAGATCGCTTCTCCAGGCTGTGATGCTGCCCGTAGCTGTGTGCGAGAAATGGGGACAAGAGCGGTGCGTTCAATTCAATCTGTTTTGTGAAGCATACAGGACAGGTTATTTTTGCTAGACACTGGCTTTCCCTCACTCCATAATCCCCCTGTGCTCGCTGGGTGTCAGGTTTATTGTTATTGTCAAAAAAGTAATAGCTCCGAGTCTGTGAAGCTGCTTTGCTGGCACCTTGTATGGCACGAGCTCTAGCTCTGGAGCAGCTAATGCAGATCAACGTCCCTTCACGTCCTTGCTCGGTGCATCCCTGGTTCAAGATTTAGATATGTCTTACCTGGTGCAGCCAGGTGCAGGAGCCCCTGTCTCCCCCAAGAGTCCCAGAATGTCCCTTCCTGTGTCCTGATAAAGAAGCATCTTGTGGGGCAAAGAATGAAGGTCCCACACGCTGACCCACCCCAAAACATCCCTTGTTGTGCTTTTGCCAGGTCAAAAGAGGGGAACAGGACTGCCTAAAATCCACAGCCTGCAGCAGGAGATGCTGATATCGCCATCCCACCTCTCACCCCACCCCACTGATGGATTTACCCTGAGGAGATGGATCTCCTCTGTATCTACTCTGTATCTACAGGGTAGGCTGAAGGCAGTCACTCCCAAGTGGCAATTCCAGCCTTAGCTCTAATTAAATCTTTCGAGTTTGCTCCTCCGAGAGGTTCCCAGGGGCCTCACATGGAAGGTCAGGATGTTGCAGACCTATTTATGTATGCACTTTGATTGGGATCAGACCCGGAACCTGTTGTCGAGGCCTCAGAGCTTTAAAACTAGGTAAAAGGAATTGTTAGAGCCTGTTAATTTGTGCTTCAGCCTGAGAGCATTCTCTGATTAGTAAAAAAAAAAAAAAAAAAAAAAAAAACCACACCACCATTTCTCTCTGTTTTAGTTAAACTATTTACAGTTAATTGAATGGCCCCAGGATTAATAGTCGTACTGTTTTTTCTGTGGAGGTGTTAGTGCGATTTACCTGTCAGGGGGCCTATTTCTCTTACTCTGGTTTAATAACCATTAGATCCCAGCTGCAAAGCAAGGAGATCAGTGTAGAGGCAATGCCACTGATCCACTCCACTGCTTAAAATATCACCTCAGAGAATTTAAGTCTGTGTCTAATGAAGGATGGTACCGACCTGACCGGGCGGAGAGCTCTAGCAGAGGGAATGATGCTCTCGGTCAACCAGGTTTAAGAGATGCTCTGGACCCTCACTGGACGTGGCAGGGAAAGTTAATAACATCTATGGGAGAAAATTCGGTGAGACTGGGCACGTAGGATGCAGCTGAGGTCCCCATCTATTCCCTAGAACCTGCTCTGCAGGCAAGCACTGGGGTGCGAGGTGGGATAACCTGATACTTTAGCTTGTCAAATATCAGTTTGCTCAGTAACTCTTACGTGTGCCAGCACAGACACCCGAGACGCTGGCAGCAGCCAAAGTCAGATAATGGGGTGTGCAGGGAGCAGGACCGCGTGGGGGAAAAGCAGCAAATAGTTATCCTTGCCAGGAAAACAAGAATAAAAGAGCTTCATGCTCTCTGAATGAACAACTTGTAGTGATGGAGGGGAGGGCGTAATAAAGAAATAAGTAGCAGCAGCAGCAGCATTTAGAAAATGGCATTGGAAGCATCCTGACTATTGGCACAAAGGAGAGGGATGCAGGGCACTCAGGCTGGAGTTGAGCTACCAGCTTTGGGCTGGGCAGCTCTGCAGGGATGTTGCAGAGAAAATGATTTCCAGTATTGTTTGTTGCCTTATTGCAGTGGTTCAGGTGTAAGTGCCCAGGGAAAGAGCTGTGTACACTGGTGCTTTAGGTGGTTACTGGGACAGCAGCTCAGAGCTAGCCCTGAGTGAGGCACCCATCGTCATTGTCACTATTCAGGCACGAGGTGATTTTTTTTTTACGATATTTAACATTGGACTGAGTTGTGGGGGGTGTTTTTTATAAGATTAAATGCTATTTTCTGCATGGAATAATGCCAGGCTGTCAAAACCTGAACTGGTCCCTGGTTGTGTATCGGTTCCAGGTGGAGGGATGTAGATGTGGGTGTTGTGGATGGCAGTGGGGAGGCAGGTGGGGTTGTCAGCCTACAATTCACCCATGAGGAGCTGAGGAGGGCACACCAGCGTGGCTCAGATTCACCGGGCACATCACACAGTGAACCTTGGTGGCCTCCTCGAAGTGGATGGCTTCTTGACTCTGGTACACAGCAGGCTCAGGACTCCAAAACATTTCCAAAAGGTTAACGAGGAGTTGGTGGGCAGTTGTGCTTTCAGACCATCTGTTCTGTCTTGCATTTTAATTCATGCTTTCTCCAACTTGTCTGCACAATCAGACTCGTTTCCTATGCTGAGCGCCCGCCCAGCTCACCCTTACTCTCTTATCCTGCTCCCTGGCTCCCAAGGAGCATCCTGCATCGGTCAGATTTACCCTGAGGAGAACTCACACCTTGTACACTCTTTTGCATAGACCACTGCTCAGCACAACCTTACTCCATGCAGAGGAGGTTGTTTTGCCCCCATACACAGTACAGCTTGTAATCTGCAGGTGTTAGTGCCACTCCCAGAGCCGCAGGGACCCCAGAAGCTGTTCCTCAACTGTCCCATGGGGGATGTGGATGGCTGGAGGGACACACAGAGGGATTCATGTGGACTGGGTTAGTTTCGAATGCCACATCACTTCATAGTGCAAATTTAGGTGCTAAGGAGGCTGTGAATGCGCACGTGAGTCTGATTTTGATTTACCAATGTGTGTACAATCCCCTGCTGATAAACTGAAGCAATCTCCCCGTAGCCGGCACGGTAACCAGCCTGTTACTATGGAAATGAGCTTGTTACCCCTTCCCGCTCCCCAGCAAGCGAGGGGCTCTGGTGCAGCATCAGGGAAGCTGGTGGAAGGTGTTGCTGTTCCCAAAGCAGCAGTCATCATGATTGGGACACACACACAGGAAAAACCACTGCTGTTTTAAAACAAGTAGCATGCTACAAGCTGCAGAATGGCTTTGTCCTTCTCTCCTGGGGGAGCCACACGAGTCACTCCAGGTCTCAGGCTGGCAAAGGTTCCCCCTTAGAAGTATCTTTTCTCCTACAGAAAAATATATGATGAGGAACCTCCAGGAGTGGAGGAGGGGGTGTTTGGATATTTATAAAATATTTCATATGTTCCCACATATTTCTGTGTATACACACACACACACTTTGTACTTTACACTTTAATATATAGATTTATATATATATCTATCTCATAATCATAGAATCACCAGGTTGGAAAAGACTCACTGGATCATCGAGTTCAACCATTTCCATCAATCTCTAAACCACATCCCTCAGCACCTCGTACACCCATGCCTTAAACACCTCTGACAGCCTCTGCCAGTGCCCAATGACCCCTTCTCTGAATTTTTTTTTCCTAATGTTCAGCTTAAATCTCCCCTGGAGGAGCTTGAGGCCATTCCCTCTCATCCTGTCCCCTGTCCCTTGGGAGAAGATCCCAGCTCCCTCCTCTCTACAACCTCCCCTCAGGTAGTTGTAGAGAGCAATGAGATCTCCCCTCAGCTTCCTCTTCTCCAGGCTGAACACCCCCAGCTCTCTCAGCCGTTCCTCATAGGGCCTGTTCTCCAGCCCCTTCCTCGTGTGTGTGTGTGTGTATATATATGTTATCTTTCTCAGCTCATCCAGGAGTCTGCCACAGTGCTGTGGACAGAAACAGCCCTCGCTGTCTCACAGACACGCGTAGCGAGTCTTTCAGCCTGCACGGTCCAGCACATCCCACCTGCAAACACAGCTTTTCTTGCAGAGCTCACTCCCTTTCTGCGTGGTCTCCCTGTCCCTCCAGACTCCTGACTTCTCCAGAATGTGCCGTTTTCTTCTCATTAGAAAATGTCTGTGGCTGAGCTTTTCTGGGAGGTACAGTTGGTACAAAATGGCCATTTATCCAGCCCCCAGACAGAAATGGGGATGCGTTTGATTCTGCGGGGCTGTGCCCTTTAATATATGGCCAATGTGAAACGTTGGTCCTGTGGAAAAACACCAGATCAGTGGTTTATGAGCCCAAAGCCCGGCCGGCTGGAGGAACAGCACCTGCACAGCCGGCTGCGAGCACTTGCAGAGCTGCCTGTGTTCAGAGCTGCCCAGAAATAACAGAGCTGTTCTTTGCACAGCACAAAGCCCACAGCTGCTCTGCAGAGGGTCTGAGGATTTTTGGGGCTACATCCCCCATTGTAGCAGTTGACTGCAGGTGTGGGCAGAGCCAGTTTGCCGTGCAGGGATTCGGGACGCCCATGGCCTGACTTGCAATACCTGTGAGACCAAAACAAAGAACTTATTTCATTATTCAGAGATTATCAAGGGCTTCTCCAAACAAGAAATCTGTGAAACATAGATGTGGCACTTAGGGACACGAATTGGCAGTGTTGGGTCAACGATTAGACTTGATGATCTTAAGGGCCTTTTCCAACCTAAGTGAGTCTAAGAATCTTTTGTTTTCACAGATCTGATTTTCAAAAGAGCCAGACAAAAGCCTGCTCTCCTTTTGCTGTCTTAGGCTCTGCCTGGAGCCCTCAACAGCTCAGAATGACCTTTTTTAGATGGCTTACATGGTAAATCTGGGCCCAATAGGTTCACGAAAAACAAGTGTTCAAGTGCTCTTCTAGCTAAAACCATCACTGTCCAAGGAGCCAGCTGCTCCTCTTGTTCAGAAGAACATTTTTATCGATGTGGCTTCAAAGATCTTGCAGGTCACCAGAGTGGCCTTGCTGACCTTGCTGCAGGGTCCCAGCCTGGTATCACCCTGGCTGCACAGCAGTGAGGCCGACTTCAGATTCAAGAGAGGAGCCTTCTGCTCTTTCTTTAAAAGCAGAACTGATATTAAAGGAAATTATCATAAATGATATTTCAATATTTAACTCTTCAAAGAAGCAAGCTTTTGCCATAGGGTCATTTCCCTGCATAAAGCAGAAGGTGAGCATGGTGAGTACGACACAAAAGTATCTTAAAAAGGTGTCAAGAGTGAAACTATGCTTTGCAGTCACAGCAGCTATCAATCAGCCCCAAATTTTGGAAACTGGGGGTGCAGAGGCTGAAGGAACTGGCAGGGACTCTGCTTTCATACCTAGCAGGAAATTTGACTCAAGGTGGAGTCAGGAAATTACAGTCTTGAACTTGTCCAGACCTTCCTCTTGCGACAGCATCCTCCAGATCCAGAAGATGCTTCTGCTGGGGCAATCTCTGGTGCTCTCCATTGAAGCCAAACATACCTGTACAAATATAGCTTTTCATTTGGGGCACTTGCCGCATCACTTGGGGCATTTGAGCCTCAGCGTTAGGCACAGGCTGTTTCTCTATCACCGCTCACAGTGTATTCCAAGAGCAGCAGTTCAGAAGCAGCTTCATTGATTTCTTCTAATTATAAATCCAATAGAAAGTTTTCAGCTTGCAACAGTCACAGTTTCCCTCTCAGAGGAGCCAATAAAAGTTAAGAGTTGCTCCCTGGTTACTGTCATTACAACAATAAAAAGCCAGAGTAATTGAAAAGTGAATCAGGGAAACTGCCACATTGGAGAGCAATGATAATAGAAGAAATTACCTGGGAGCCCAAGCCCAAATGAAAAGTCTTGTCTCTGGCTGCACTGAGCTTGAGCCCATTCTTGATTAACTCCTATGTTGAGCCGTATCTAACGAAGAACATGCCTCCTGCGTGCAAGAACATAGAACAGGGCAGAAGTGATGACCGTATGCTTGCCAATGGGCAAAATGCTCTGTAATGAGTCAACAAGGATGGTTTTGAACCCCATCTGACATGATTCCTCTTTCTAAAAGGCAAAATGACAACAAAACAATTTAAAAAAAGAGATTTCTCAGTGTATTAGCATAAAGCTTAAAAGCAAGAGCTGGCGATACAGCAACAGATGTATATTTGTAAAGAGAACAGTTATTTCCCACTAGACAGATTAAATGCTACATAAAGACCCCAAACCCCACAAGTCATTACTGTTTTTGCATTGTTAAGATTAGGCAATAACCATGCCTGTGTTTGTAGATGGAAGCAAACCAATAGGTATTGTCACAGCAGGCTCTGCAAAAGCTTGTTTGTTGGTCTCCCTCTAACCCACCACTGCCCCTAAGACTTGTATGAGGGAGAGGAAAGGAGCAGCATATGTCAACACAGTCAGTTGTGTGTTTTCACACCTGTAGCTCTGAAGGTAGACGTGAAGGAGCAGGATGTTGCTCCAGAGATGTTGTTCTTCCAACACAGTTATCTTGGGACACAGTCTTCTACTCTCAGCATGGACAGGATGCATGCACCTTGAATGCCCCTTATCCTCAGGTAACCTTCTGGTCTAAGATCTGAGAGCACTTCTAGTAAGTCTTAAGGAGGCTCACACATCCTCACAGATGTCCTAAAAGAAAAAATGATGCAGGTCAAGAGCAGGTCTCAGAGACACTGCTGTGGGCTGTTAGGCTCTCAAGGGTGGGCACCCACCTGGTGATGGGTGAATGCAGGTTTTGAGTAGCATCTAGAAAGACTGGTCCCTGAAAAGGGAAGAAAGAAACCTGTGAACTACAGCAAAAAAAGTTTGTGTTGGCCTCAGAGAACTGTCCCTGAGCAAAAGCAGGAATAGCAACACAGGCTGAGCATCACATCCTTATGAGATGGGATGGAGTAACCATATGCAGACAAGGTGCTTCTGTTGCTATGACGTGACCACTAGGATGAAAATTATGGGTTTGGCAAATGGGTGGACTTAGGACGATGCGGGGGCTCACGTTCGGGTTTGAGTTCTCTCAAGACAAAGACATCAGAGGAACGCAGGAGTGAATAGTAAGGAGAAATCATCACTTTTACCTCCCTGGTGCACAATTCATGCTGCAGAAAGCTGACCAGGAGGGCTGCAAACCCTGGGCAGCCTCGAGGCACTCTGCAAACCTTTACTAACAACACTTCCCCAAACCACTGTACAGCAAATGTATGATTTAACCCCCGTTTCCACACCTCTAGTTGCCAAGAGAAACGCTTTTCATAATCATGCTGGTTATGAAGCACACAGCTGCCAGAATTTTTTTTGTTGTTGTTGTTGTTTTAACATGAAAGCAAGCAGAATATGGGTGGCGAGATATTTCCTCACCCACAACAAAGCAGGCTGGAAATGTGTGTCTAAATTCCAGGGGGATTTGCAATCCGGCTTTGAACTGTGCAACAAGGAGCCACTGACAATTGTGCACTTGCTATTTTTAGCTGGGCAGCACGAATGTTGAATCCCTGAGGCAGGAGGACAGCAGCAAAACCACCAAACCCACTAAACTTGCTTTTCAGAGAACTCACCTGGGGCAAAGCCAAGAACTTTGGCTCTTACCACTCTTCCACAGATTTTCTGTATCAGGTTTTTGATTTGCAGGAAATAAGAAAATAAATAGAACTGTAGAAATCAGTGCTTCTGAGGATAGCTGGATAAATATAAATGCATGTGTGCAAATGTGCTATACAGGTAAATATTTCAGGGTCCAGATTTAATCAAAGTGCACTTATTTTTTTTCTCTGTGAATCACTGAGCATCAGTGATTCTGCATCTGTGTGATGAGGTGTGACGCAGTGGTCAGGGAGGATGACCTGAGATCACAGAACCACAGAATCACTAGGTTGGAAGAGACCCGTCGGATCATCGAGTCCAACCATTCCTATCAAACACTAAACCATGTCCCTCGGCACCTCATCCACCCATTCCTTAAACACCTCCAGGGAAGGTGAATCAACCACCTCCCTGGGCAGCCTATTCCAATGCCCAATGACCCTTTCCGTGAAAAACTTCCTCCTAATCTCTAGCCTAAATCTCCCCTGGCAGAGCTTGAGGCCATTCCCTCTTGTCCTGTCCCCTGTCACTTGGGAGAAGAGCCCAGCTCCCTCCTCTCTACAACCTCCTTTCAGGTAGTTGTAGAGAGTAATGAGTTCTCCTCTCAGCCTCCTCTTCTCCAGGCTAAACACCCCCAGCTCTCTCAGCCGTTCCTCATAAGGCCTGTTCTCCAGACCCCTCACCAGCCTTGTTGCTCTTCTCTGGACTCGCAACTATCTGGAGAGGTTGCACTGAGCAGCTCAGATCTGATAAGGGAAGGAGTAGAAATTCCCTGGTGCACCATCTCCAGAATGCCAGCTGTGCAAGCCAATCACATGATATTGTCACAGTCTCAGTTGCAGAATCAGTTTGCCTCACCTTCCCTCTACTGCAGCTTTAAACCAGAGGTGTTTGGCCTCTCTGAGGTTTCTTGCAAGTGAGTGGTCTTGGGAAGGGCATTAGCAGGTATTAATACCACAAACCTTACACATGTGCAAAGTTCCTCTGATGCAAAATGTTCAGTTCTGCATATTTTGCAGGAATCATCTGGTTTAAATAGGTGGTGCGCGAAAGAACTACATATACCTAGTGAATTTACAGCAGAAGTCAGCTAAGAGGGAACTTTTCTCTGCTTGTGCCACCCACACAGGCACAACTGGAGAGTTAAAGGGAATAAAAAGGGACAGAGTTGAGGTTGTGGCTCATATCAAGGTGTAAGAGCTACCAGAGGTATCTCTCAGGGGTTTATCTCTGTTGGGATGGCCAGGACTGATTCCCATTTGTTGCATTTCCAGCCTGGGAGACCATCTCCAGCATAGGGCTGGTCTTCTCTACTGCTCTACTGGCATTAAGTAGGCTGGCAAGAGTTCTAGCAACATCCATTTGCAACGTTCACACTGTTGGTGCTAAATGAGCCCAAAAGAGCCAAATTTCCAAAGTTATATGGAGGTGTTGAAATGAGGTTGAAAAAAAAAAAAAAAAACCATGAGGAAGGAACTGTGACATGCCCACATGGTGCTCATCCTCGAGAGCTGTGCTTGTTATCTGTGGCTGCGACTAACTCCGTTCTCTTCCCACAGTTCGACATGCAGAGGATAACACTCGAAGAGCTGAAACACATCCTCTACCACGCCTTCCGGGACCACTTAACGATGAAGGACATCGAGAACATCATTATCAATGAAGAGGAGAGTTTAAATGAAAACTCTGGCAACTGCCAAACAGAGTTTGAAGGTGAGAGAGAAAATTCTCATGTTTCTGTACAATTATTCTCTTTCTGCTTCCCTTGCAAAGCTCGGTCTTATCCACAGCATGTGATGGGCAAGCATGGACTTAGCACGGCTTTATTTTAGAGTAAGCAGCAATGATGTAGTTAGAGAGCTCAAGAGCTGCTGGTAGTCTTTTTCCATGTGGTCTAAGTAAAGGTGATCCTGTTTCAGACAGGGGGATGAACTCGTGGGTGATGATGAACAAATCATCTCAAGCGCTGAAAAGTCCAGGCAGATTCCTACAGAAAACCTTAAGAGTATGTACGCACCACCCTAAGAACAGCTACTTAGCTTTCCCACCCACAGCAATGCCACTTTATATTGGCCATTTGGGGGGAAATCCTGATATTCTGAGGGGTCAAGTAGCACGCACAGTGTTGTTAAAACACACCAAAGGATAAAAATATTAGGGCAATTCTTAGAATCATAGAATCATCACCAGGTTGGAAGAGACCCATCGGATCATTGAGTCCAACCATTCCTATCAAACACTAAACCATGTCCCTCAAGACCTCATCCACCTGTGCCTTAAACACCTCCAGGGAAGGTGAATCAACCACCTCCCTGGGCAGCCTATTCCAATGCCCAATGACCCTCTGTGTGAAGAACTTCCTCCTAATCTCTAGCCTAAATCTCCCCTGGCGGAGCTTGAGGCCATTCCCTCTTGTCCTGTCCCCTGTCATTTGGGAGAAGAGCCCAGCTCCCTCCTCTCTACAACCTCCTTTCAGGTAGTTGTAGAGAGTAATGAGGTCTCCTCTCAGCCTCCTCTTCTCCAGGCTAAACACCCCCAGCTCTCTCAGCTGCTCCTCATAGGGCCTGTTCTCCAGCCCCTTCACCAGCTTTGTTGCTCTTCTCTGGCTGGGTAGTTAATTGGCTGCAGAAGCTGTTATCTGACTTGCTCCCCTTCTACTAAACACTGCAGAAAAGATGGGGAAGCTCACAGCTGAATTTTGAAAAGCCTACAGGAGAGAGAAAAGCAGCAACACTCTTCAAAACAAGAAAAGCAACGTTGTTTTTTTTTTTTTTTTTGTTCCTCCTGGAGAGCAGCAGAGGGGAAGAGATGCTTACTTACATGAATGGAGTTGTTAGTCTCCACTGACCTGCTGATTCAGTGGAGACAAGCGCCAGCTGTCACGGTGGTGAGAGGCATGCTGGCTTCTTTCAGCTCCGGTACTTGGGTGAACTATCCCAGTTGCAAAAAAAAAAAAAAAAAAAGAAAAAGAAAAAAAAGAAATGGATCTGCAAACCTAAATGCTCAGCATCTCATTTTGGAAGTCCCAGCTTCCAAAAGTACAGCAAGAACAGCTTTTCTCGTGGGATGTTGGCATTGCTGGTGCTAGGCAGAACCTAGAAGCAAAACAGATCCTTTTTTTAGATTTTGTTAGAAATACACACGCACACACACACACAAATCCACCAGAGAATAAAGATCAACTGAACACTGTCAACAAAGAGGCAAAGTTTTGCTTCAGGTCCCAGAAGAAGGGACCTGTTCTGGTCTACGGCAGCTCTGACATGAGCATTTCTCTCAGAAAAGGCAGATTGAGAGCAGACTATGTCCCTGCAGCTCCCCAGGATAGACATGCCATTTACCTGAATGTCCCTCTTGTGCCCTCAACATTCCCATTTCCCAAAGACTAAGCTCCCTGTAGACCTCAAAGGCAGGAATGGCACTAAGGGAGAGCTATTAGGAAGGGTAGACATCATCTCAACCTAGCTTTAAATGTTTGTACAGAAGTGCCTGCATCTAAGTCAGCCACCCTTTACTCATTTCTTAATTAGCGGGCTGGAGGCAATACTTCTTGGATATAATTTTAGGTGCTGCCTTGGGATGAGATGAATTGCATTTAAAAAGCACCTATTTCTTTCACTTGTAAAGGCAGCCTAAAGGGTGAGCATCGAGGCTCACATCTATATTTAATGTACATTTCATCCACACGATAGAAGTGCCTTTAATTATAGGTAGGAATGAAGCCAAGGTGAGCCCTGATGGTTTGCAGTGGGATTTGGTATCGGCTCCTAAGTGAAGAAGACAGGGCAGATGCTTCCAGTAGTACTTTGCTGAAACAGGGGATCTCCGCTCACTGTCATCTCTTTGATAGGTTTCAGCCCTGAAACCCTTCTCCATCCTACAGATCCTACATTTCATCTTTTCCACAGCTGGCTTAGCTGGCTCAGCCCAGCCAGGTGCTAAACAGCACTGTACTTTGCCATCGGTACAAATACCTGTTGTAAAACAGATGCAGAGATCAGTCTGATCAGTCAGCAAGCACCTTTATTCAGCTTAGCTGTCTTTCTATATCCCCATTCGGTTACATAACTGTGTGCCCATGAGGGTGACTACAGTGTATTATTGGCTAAAGGTAGCTGTCCATAAGACTATTACCAACATATTATTGACTAAACTACCGTGCATGCCAAGAAACCAATTTATACTAAAGTTAACTATGTTGACAGTTCGTGTCCATTGTTTTCCTTTCACCTGGTACTGGTTCCCACTGAACTAACTGCTGGGTTCCTCCCAGCTCGCCTGTGTTTATCTTTCGGCTCTCTGCTTCAAGGCCTTGTTAGAGTTGTTCAGCATCAAGCATTCTCACAGCATCCAGGCCTTGTTCTCTGTAAAATCTTCCCACAAATACCCACTGATTCCTGTCAATCTCACAATTTTGCCACCTTGACTTCATGTCATCATAAGGTCTTCGCAGCTATTTAATATTCTTTGTGTACCAACACGGAGAATGTGCCTTATCTCTCTCTCGCACACTCATATACACACACAATAACCACACACTTTAAACCAAATACAATACTCCTGTTATGGCCAGGGACAAGTCCAGGGTTTTGTTCAGTTCATTTTGAACACGAGAGCCATTTGCAAGATGTTAGCTCTAGGCTTACATTACAACTTTCCCTCCTACGCATTTCTAGGGGTTTTCATTTGCTTTATTCTTGATGAAGAGCGAAGCAGTGAAAATGCCCAACTCCCCAGCACAAGCAGCAGCCCACACCAGCTTTGCCAATAAAGAACAGAACCAGAAGGGAGACACGCTTATGTCTTCAGCCTTTCTTTCAGTTTCTATTAGTGCTTAGGGCAGCAGAACAAAGCTGCGAACCAAAAAGAGTTTGTGTCTTTATAAGAAGAGACACAAGAAAATGACAACCGTGGGCAGTGACATTCTGGTAAGAAAAAAAAACCTGTAGTACAAAAATTATGTGTCTGGCAATTCCCTTTATCCAAGAGTTCCTGACATTAAGCTCGTGGCAAACAAAAGCGCCAGCTGGTTATGGTGGCCTGTGTTGTCTGCTACAGGTATTTCATCCTCAGCCCTGACACTCAAATTAACGGGATGTATGAGAACTGCTGCAGCTCCTGGCAAGTGCTAGGAGCATCCACTCCTCAGCTAAGGGCTTGGGAATGAAAAAACGACCTCTTAAAATGAAAATAACTCCATCTAGCCAGAGAAAGCAGATGTATCTCACCTTTAGTAGGGTTATGGCAGAAGCCACTGTAAATATGCCATAGGTATTTATGTTAGCAAGCCCTTTACTGCAGGTGAGAAGGCTCTTAGCACTTACCATGATCATCTCAAATGCACCACGGGCACAGTGACCAGCCTCACAGCTGCAGCCAGTGGGTTGATGCACCCTGATACAGGCTGGACCCCATGTCCTGGTGGAGAAGTTATAACAATGTTAGTGTCCCATCTCTGCCACCCAGTGACACCATGGTAAGTCCTCCTCACCAGCATGTTCTCTATATGCTGAGGAGATGAAGGATGACCCAGTCTTTAGACCCTTTGCTTCTTAGATCTCATTTACATTGGAGAATCAGAGACCTGCTCTCTCCCTAAGAAGGTGCTGGGGCATCACCAGAGGAGCTCCAGGCTCTGACCATGTTCAAGGAAACAGCTCATGTCCAGACTCCTGCACATCCCATGGGTATTAAAAACTCCTGCTGGCAACCAAATGCAAAATAGGTTCAGCATCCAGCCCTGCGACAGTGCTGGCTTTGGACACCAGCAGGAAAAAAAGCAAAGGTGCCATACTTCAAAGGATCTATGAATTTGGAGAAAGGAGGCAACTGAAGGCAAAACCTCACCATTAAGCAGGAAGGGCAAATGGGTCTTTGTATTTAAGGCAATTCACAGACAGCACATAGTCTTGTTTACAGTGAAGGAAGTCAGTGATTTCAGTTTCATTGCCTCCCTGTGGATTGCAAAGGTGCAGAGGAACTATAATACTTATCTTCTTGCTGGAGTAAATCCTGCTGAGCCTCAACTAACAGCAACGTGCCCTTTCTGGAACTGCAACACCTCTACATTTCAGCACAGACATTTCCTCTTTCTTCTGGAGTTATTTGGTAAACTTTCAGTCGGTAAAGAACAGGGACTTAGCTCGATCCTTTCTTTTTACTTCAAAAAGTATTCAGTTCAGGCCCACTTCTGCAAGAAACTCTGAACATGCTTTACTCTGTTCCTTTGAATAGGAGAGTTGCTGTCACAAATAGCTCGGGTCAGTCTTTGACTGCTGCTCCCACTCATTCTAACCAGCACCAGAGCCCCTCACTGACCAGGAATGCTGGGATGGCTTGTGTCACTGTTTTGTCTGCTGCCTGGGAGTGTGTCGAAAGCACAGAAATAATAGAAAAATAAATAAATAAAGATGATTTAACAGGCTTTTCAAATTGCTAGGGCGTCATGCACAAACTCGAGGAACGGCAGTATTGACCGTGTGTGTTATAAAAGTGAGTGAAGGAATCGAGTTGCGGAGCAGCGCAGTAGAAAGCAAGAAGATTAGGAGGGTTGCTGGAAGGGGGGATTTCGTTAGCTACACAGAACATAGCGGGTGCTTTGGAGCAATGATGGTGCAGCATTTCCTTGCCCTTGGCAGTCTGACTCAAAGTGCTGCCTAACGAGGGCTTCTTGTGCCTCCGGCGCCGAGTGGATGCTGGGGGACTGCGTGGGAGCTGGGATTAGGACACAGGCACCACAAAATCCTGGCTAGAGGAGGTGAAGGTGGATGAAAGCATTCAAAATTCATCATCAGCCAGTGCTCCTCCCCACTGCTCTCTGCGGCAAAGTTCAAGCCTGGATCACAACAAGGCTTTTTTTCATATATTCTAAAAACATCCTTCTGGACTTTTCCAAACACAGGCGCTTGGAGCCTTGTCAGGATCACACTTTAGGCTTATGGTAGTTCTGAGCTTATTGCCAACCATCTGAAAGCTTCCCATCATTACAGGTATGGCCGTTCATGAGAAAACGGTGGTAGGTCCATCACCGTACCCGAGTACCACATATTATTCTGATATTTGTAGGAAAAAAGACAAAGACAAAGACATGAACGAACTTTAGCAAGTCACAGCATGAACGCTTGTTGATGAACTTTAAAGTTAAAATTAACTAAAACAAGTCAAATGCTAAAAAGCCCAACTTTGTCTGCATTTAAAGTGAGGCAAATTACTCTCACCTCTTTTAACAATTATTCTGCAAGCATTCATTTGAAAAGGTTCTTAATAACTCTGATTTTGCTTAGGCACAGAGAACCTAAAGACAGTTTGGGAAAAGTGACTAACGTACTGTGCATACTCATGGGAACTGTCACAGTGGTTGTTTAAGCGTTGTCAAGGAACACGGCTTGAATCTCTGCTCATTCCCAGTTGACGTGTAACTGGAAAAAACTGGATGACTTTAAGGGAATTCATGTATGACCGGTGTTCCTGATTTAAGGACTTCAGAGAGAATTTTGTGAAAGAAATACTCAGATAAACCAAAACACATCTACAAGCATCTGAAGGGTTTAAAAGCCGAGGTGAGAAAGGACTTCACACAGTACAGGAGGGTAGTCTAGCAGGAAAGGTGGTTTGGAAGCAATGAAAAGCAAACCAGATTATTTGGAAATAGAATCACCAGGTTGGAAAAGACCCACTGGATCATTGAGTCCAACCATTCCCATCAAACACTAAACCATATCCCCCAGCATCTCGTCCACCTGTCCTTTAAACACCTCCAGGGAAGGTGAGTCAACCCCCTCCCTGGGCAGCCTCTGCCAGTGCCCAATGACCCTTTCTGTGAAAATTTTTTTTTCCCAATGTTCAGCCTAAACCTCCCCTAGGGGAGCTTGAGGCCATTCCCTCTCATCCTGTGCCAGCAGGGAGACTTGACCAGCACAGGGCATCTCTGAGCTGTGGACTGGAGCGTTACGCTGAGGTTATAATCAGAGCTGAGGGAGGATTTCTGAGTTCAGCTGATCCTGGTGGAAAGCACAAATATTTCACAAACATCTCATCTTTTTTCCCTTGTCTTCCCTGCAGTGCATGCCCAGAAGCAGAACAGACAGACCTGCGTACGGAAGAGCCTTATCTGCGCGTTTGCCATGGCCTTTATTATAAGCGTGATGTTGATTGCGGCCAACCAGATCCTGCGGAGCGGCATGGAGTAGCCTCTCGCCACGACACTGTGAACCAAACTGACCATGCATGCGCATGCCACCGGGTGAGCTTCTCCCGAACCGACTCTCACACGGCAAAGAGACAGAGGCAGGCAGATAAAGCACCATTTGACAAGGAGCCTGAGGCCAGCAGCATAATGTGTCTTGTGAATCAACTACATCTTTTTGGCAGGGACATAAAAGGGCTGTCTTAATGCTTTAAAGGTTTTGTTTCCTAATGCAATAAAAAAAAAATATACAGGAGCCCCGAATTATTGCTTCGAAACAGCAATGAGAACTTGGAAGAAACTTTCACTCAGCAGCCTGTTTTGCAGTTTTAAGGAGGCGCAGCCTCATGACTTATTGCAGCAGGGCTGCCTTTTAACTTAGGGGCCGACTGACTACTTTGCGTAGCTCTCCGCTGGGCCCCGTTTCCCAGGAAATTGATCGTAGCATTGCCACAAGCAAGTCCTCTTCATTTATTTCATGTACTCCAGCTTCACTTTGTTTTTCCCTTATGACCATGCCTTTGAGTTCATGGCATCAGAGGGGAGATAGAGCATCCTTGTACAGTATTTTCAAAGTGAAAAAAAAAGAAGAGCATTTGCCAGCATCAAAAATTTCTATTTCTTGCTTCATAAACACCACATTTGACACAAGACTGTGGGGTAGCAGGAATCCGTTTGACATTTTTTTCCTGACTGTGAATCAGGGCTTGAGAAGCACCACCCGCTTTCACGCATGGGCATTTCCCAGATTTGTGCACAGTCTTCCAAATGACTCTGCAACCACCAGCGCCAGTTGAAACTCCCTCTATTTGGTCGCATCTGCATATTCAACGACTCAGTTGTTTCCAGCAGTTTTGCCCTTCTTCAATATTGGCCTTCACCAACATTACCTGACATGAAAATCCTCTCTCCTTGCCTGCCCTGTGTTTATTTATTTCATTTCACGCACCCTGGTTGCAATAAGCAGTGAAACATCCACGTCAGACACCTTCTTATGGGAGAGGTTATACTTTCACCTTCCTGACTGTGTGTGGTTGTGACCAGGTTGCTGCTCTGATCCCTCCCAGGAGCCGTCCCACCACCGCCACCGCTCCACCCATCCCATGGGCAGGCTCCAAGGAGGGTAAGCTGAAAATCAGACTGCAGCAAGAGAAGAAGGAATCAGACTAGAACCTACCGCCATATGTTACGTAGTGTGTCAGACTTTCAGATCCTGCAAGTGTTGGTTATTTTTTCCTGGAAGAGATTTTTCACGAGCAGGAAGGAGAAAACGGAGTGATGCAGACTAGAGACACAACAAGTCCCATGGAAAGCACAAGGACTGGGCAATTGTGGAGCCAGGATGACATCTGAAAGCACTTTTCCTTTTAAACTTGGTGCAAATCCTTGCATTTACCTTTGGATGAACTGTGCACCTGTGTGTCACCCCGGGGAGGGATCTGTTTTCCTCGCCCTCGTGGGAGAGGTTTCCCGAATGGTGCTTATGGAGCCAGCACAGGGAGTGCTCGCAGGGAGGCCTGCAGAGGCACCCGGGCGTCGGAGTTGTGATGGCTTCGTTCTGCTTGCTGGACGACCTCCAGAAACACCAAGGAACAGGGAGATCGACCTCCAGAAACACCAAGGAACAGTGAGATCTTGTTCCTCCAAGTGTAGATGACTGTGTCATGAGAGGGGGCAGGATGGCTCCCAAGGGACTGCAAACCACGCGCTTCTCTCATCCTACACAGCAGCCATCAGCGTAAGCCTGGATCCATTCCAAAGACTCGATTCGGGTCTTTCTTTGATTACGAGTTTGATTGATAACATTTCACCCGTGTTTTTTAGTAGCCTAATTTTAAAACCTGCTTCTCATTGTTCTGTCTCCCACCATCCCTTTAAGCTCATGCCACCACTTTGGATTTTTGCCTTTAGGTGAGCGTCTCAGTCGCCCACCTCCCCAGCGTTGCCCCCCCTCCCTCACCAAAGATGACAACCACCTTTTCCAGAGCAGCTGTGTTATTTTTTTTTTTTTTTGCTGCCATTCACAAACACACACGCCTGTATTTCTGTTCTGCTGTGACTAATAGAGGTCAACTGCAAAATATTCTGCAAAAATTGTTACATCTCCCAGAAGATGGAGAGATTTTATGTTTGCCACAGGGCAGCAGCAGGCTTCACACCAACCTTAGGCAAGCTCTGAGCGTGGGATTCACACCACGGGGGAGCCAAGGTGTGCTCCCAGCGCCTACTGCATGGGACATTGCAGATAACAAGCTTTGTGATCATTTTAACAGTGATCATCCACATTTCAAGGTCTCAGGGGCATGTGAAAGGTGGCATTAGCAGAAAAAAAGTCTAAGCATTACATATCACTGAGTAATACTTCAGACTGGGTTTTTTTCCCCCCCCGGGACTGTGGATGTGGGCAGCAGGGGTAGATGGAGTTGGAGTGGAGAGGTGGGCACTGACCTGCCAGCCCTGCTTGGTGACAGTGGAAACACCGGGCAGAGTGTGGCCACTTCGCTGAGCCCAGAAAGACAAGTTAAAATACACAGACCAGGCCTTTCTCCACCTTCTCCTTTCACATCTGACAACTGATACCAGGCAAATTCCGATTATAATAGCTACCTTAAGGATGAGATGATCTTTTGCATTCCTGGAAGCTTTCTGGAGTGCTCCATGATTTCTACGCATGTGCACCACCAAAACCTTTGTAAATATGGTCATTTTTCAATATAATTCTTCATCTTGAAACTCCATTTGTAAAACCAAACGTATAATTAATATATTGGTAAAAGCCATAGCCTGGTGTCAGTAGAGTTCATTGCGAAACTCCCCACTGATTTTACTGGGTACAGGATTTGGGGAGGGGGTGGGTTTGATGTGCTGTAGGGAACCCAATTTACACTTCATAAATCGGTGTCATGTCATGCCAGAGGTCACCTTTTTTCTTCCTAGAGCAGCCTTTCTCCATCTAAAGGTATCTTGAAGAGATCCCTTCTTTAACCAATCAGGCTCTTCTGGTAGCTCACGGCAATGCAGGATGGATCAGGCTAAGCCATTTCATCCTTTCCTCTTCCCACAGCCTTTCTATCACCGCCATCCCATCCTTCCTCGCCAGCAGCGTTGGACCTGTGTCTCTTACCTACCTCCCTGGCTCCATTTATGTAACATCCATTTATCTTCTTTCTTTTTTTTTTTTTTTCTTCTACACAAGAAGGTGGGGGTGGGGGTGGGGGGAGAGGGCTTTTTGTTGCTTTTACAGACAGTAGGTAAAAATAGAGCAGCAAAATTTTGATTGGAACCTGATGGCAAAAGCTTAGGGGGAAGAAAGTAGAAGAATCAAAGAAATAAAAATAAAAAGCTGCACATCTCAAACTTTAAAAAATACATATATATTTAAATGCTAATTAACATACTTTAAAAAATACCCAGACTGCAACAGTGCTAGGTAGAGCTGTCAGAAAAAGCACTAAACTTATGCTCTTGCCAGTTACATGAGAATTTAAGTGTCTTTTCAGCACTGCAATTCAGTAGGAAAAGGATATTGCTATGGCAACCCTTGCTGTTCGTGACATGTGTGCCAGCGGCGGAGAGACGCGAAGCAATTGCAGATGCACTCCCAGCCAACCCAAGGATGGACAAACAGCTCCCGACAGCCTGGGACAGCTCACAGAAAAGCGAATTATTAGCAAGTTGTATGCGCCCTAAAGACAACTCTCTTGGCTTAACTACAGGGGGAAAAAAAAAAATATATATATACATGCAATTAAGCAGTTTGACATGCAGGGAAGGATTTGAGATGGACATTGGTGTTTTAGCTTGAGGGAGGCTTTGGTTTGGCTTGTTTTGGTAGCAGTTAATGCAGCGTAAGCACAGCTCAAAACAGGGTGTCCTGTGCTTATCAAGGACACTTTGGGCAGATCCTTCACAGGGAGATCAGGCTCTGATGAGAAGGGTTTGGGTTACTGCTCCTGCAAGGCACTGGGCTGCATCGCTGATAACTTTGATTTTAACTATTAGCTCTAACTTTGAAGGCGTCTGGTGTGCTGAAGTCCTTTGGAGGCCACAGAGAAGTGACTTACAGCAAAGGTTGCCAAAGGAACATTGCTTACCTACAAGGTCCATAAGAAAACCAAAGCTGAGGAGTTACCAGGCAGGACAAGGGTATCGTGGCGGTGGTGGCCCTGGGGAGCTGGCTCCTGCCCACGTCAGGGTGCCACCCAAGGGCACATCCTCGATAAATCCACCACCAAGAAGTCATTTCTAATCAGAAGCAATATCAACAGCAATTTAAAGAATTAAACAGGGTGGGTAACTGGGAAAACTTGGCTTCGTTAGGGAGAATTTGGTCCTCATGCTTTTGGAGTTCATATACGATAAAAGAGAATAGGCAAAGTAGTTATTGTTCACATTTGCTGGGTACCCACAAATACGCCAGATAATTCCAACAGACACCTTGTCCTTGTGGAAATAGCCACAGCCACCCCCATTGCAAGGGTCTGTGAGCAGAAGGGTGGGATGTGGAAGGAGATCCATCTCCCTGCCCCTGCTCCCAGGTGAGCTACAGCCAAATGCATGATTTGGCATGATTTGACAATTTGGAGGGGTTTCATAAGGACTATTCAGTGGTTATTGGGAGCTCACATGTTGGACTTGGTGCACGGATAGGGCTGGATGTTGGTTGCCTTAGGTAGGAACTTTCTAAAAGAAAAGGTATATAAATATGCACCAACCTCCTTAACCTGGGGACAAGTAAATGGGGTTGTTTGGTCCTTCTCGCATAAGAAATAGGATAGCAAGCAAGCAAATCAAGGAAGAGTAGAAGGCATTCCCAAGGAGGCTACTCTGGGTGGCTGATGCCTGTTTGGCAGACTTGGACAAGCAAAATACCTCCTGGCAAAGCACAGGAATATTCTTTCCCAAAGAAAACCAAGCCTCTTCTATCTGCCTGCTGCAGAAGACCAAACCATCTCCTGGGACACCCAGAGGACTGTGGAGGCCGTCCAGGGCCAAGTGCTGGCTCTGTTTAAGATGATGGACTGCTTTGCGAGGTGCCTGGTACAAAGAGACACTCAGCTTCTTCCACAAAATACTCTTTCCTTCCCACCCCCATGGCTCACACGTGCACGGAGCAAGCGGTGCAGCAGAGAGCTGTCATCGCACAAAAGGAAGAGGTGCACAGTCTCCAGTCAGACTTAGAGCTGTGAGGAGAGAAGAAGTAGGAGGAATACATTAAGATCACTAAGAATGAAGCTCCCTATTTTATCCACCCGTGTAATAAATTATTTAGTTTCTGCTTTATGGATGACTATTTGAAAGGAGGAGAATCAACTCTTCTAAAATGAGAACCTGATGAATTATCTTTTTTCTTGGCTCTGAATCATGCTTACATTCCACAGATGAAGATGTACAGAACTTGCTGGCTTTCAATCTATTATTTTACTGTACTGTGTTCTGTCAGTGCAATTACATTTTTCCAGCATCACTTAAAACCTTTTACTTTCCCAGGAATTTAATACAGAAAAAGAAAAGCTCACAACATCTTCATCTCTTTGTTGTCTGTTGTTATCAGGACTGCATCTTGGTTTTCTGCGATTCAAGTTGGCTGCTTTAGGCAGCTCTAGGAACTGTAGGAGCTTCACCAAAAGCAAGATGGACAGGAAATCTCACAACATTTTAATTGGAAGCGTAGTCCACTCCTCCTTCTCCGGTGGCAGAAGTCTGAAAAACTGCCTCAATTCAACATCTTCAATAGGAAAGAATTTCAGGTCCAGAAGTGAGGAGAAGAGGGAGAAAGGAGAAAAAGGAAACCCTCTGGATCCAAAGATTGGTACTTGACAACTTGATGATGGAAACATCATAGCTTTTGGGGCTTTTCTGCCATGACAGACCAAAATACTTTGTAGCCCTGAAGAGCATTACTAACTGAAACTGCCATTTGCCAAACAATTGTTTTCTACAGCTCTTCACGGCCAGTTTTCGCAGCATTATGAATAAACAGTTTCAAACACTCCTATTTTTTTACAGGCGAGATCCATAATACAACTTACCTTTATTAGCTGCTCTTTTGTCTTCACCAGCCAACAAGGAGCCCTTTAACCACCTCATTTGAAGTTGTTGAGCTCGCTCTGGAAGCCACCTCTCTGATCAGGTTGGCACTCAGGCATCTCTTGTCTCTTTTTGTGAGCAGTCCCACTAAAACCAAACCATCCAGTCGATGTGTTTGCAGCATCAAGCCCCCGGGGTTGCCATTTGGCAACAATCTTCTCATCAATGCTTCTACATTCATATTCCACCAACCCAAGAATGGTATTAACGTTTCCTATCATCTCTTTCAGAGGAGCCAAAGTTATTTCAGCTTCATGCAGCAGCTCTTGTTTACTCAGCTTTTAATTGGGGTGAGGGGCAGGAGAGAGATAAAGTTCCTCTCGGACTCCAGGGTAAATCAGAAGTAACTCATTAGAGTTAATTGTCTTAAACTGGAATAAGCCCAGAATCCAGCCTGTTGCCATTTAATCCATATGAGGTTCTAAGGAATCGATGCTTTCTGACTGATCTCTAGGAAGTTCTTCACTAATACATGCATCTCCTCTTGTCGCCATTTCATCCCTTGCTGTTTTTTACCATTCATTGTTAAAAACTGACCAATTTTTTGCTTGTTAACGAAAGACATGGCATTTTAAATAAAGGCAACAACTCACAAAGTCAGCAGCATAACAGTAAAAAAAAAAAAATTAAAAAAAAAAGAAACAAACCCTTTGTACAAAGTCCTGTAAATATTACTATAAATTAACTTGGCATGCAACTTAAATAAATCCTATGTTATTGCAAGTTACGCAAGTGTATAAAGACGTGTATAAAGGAAAACTGAATGCCATATGTATCGGCTGTTTCCTCTAACCAAACACTAGTGTAAATATATAATCTGTATAAAAAGATTTTAATTTTACCATTATTTATGCAATAGAAATAAAGTTGTTTTTTTCTTTTGATGAGGGATGAAGTTTCTTATTTCCTCATTTTGAAGCAGTCGTTGATATTCATTCATGCCCAAATACAAGAGCAAAAGCTAGATTTGCATAAAATATTAGGACAGAGACCCTTTGTTCCTTTGGAGGGATACAAGAACATTTGGGGTTTCTTTTATTTTGCTTTCAAAATAGATTTACATATTTTAAAGCCTGTTACTACAGAAAGAGCTCCTGGCTGAATGGATGCGTTGGCTGTTCAGAGCTGGGATCAACGCTTTGAGAGTGACACAGATGCACAGGACTCGGCAGTGAGCCAAAGGGAGGAATCAACTTCTCCTCTGGAAGTGGAAGTCAAAGCCACAGTTGGTGTGGTTGGTGGGCACCACATGCAGATCTCAAAGAGAAAGGTCAGACCAGGCCATGTGCTCTTTTATGGCACTTGCTTAAAAACTCAACACCTCTTTTCTTAAACCCGCCAGACAGTCAAAGCCTGTTTCCCTGAGCTCAGATGGGCTTGGGTCCAGTGCGTTGCTGCTGGGAGGAGGACATTTACCACAGGTTTTAATCCTGTCTCTTCTGCTGCCAAGGCTCCATGCTATGAGAGCTGCTCTGTGAGGCTAAACTACACTCACGTGTCCTGAAGAGCATCTGCTCCCTTAGTAAATCCATCTCTCTCTATTTCACTGTCGACCATTCTCCACAGGTACCAGACCACCATGTCCTGCACACCATTTGGCTGGAGAGGATGAGGAGGAGGTTAATGGCAATGCCCAAGACTGTTTGTAGTGATGCCTAAATTAAAGCTTAGATGGAAACAACTGATCTAGGCAAGTCATCTTCACCCATGGAGACCCCACTGTCAACCACAATTGAAATGACATTTTGAAGGGAATCAACATGAAAACTCTCATTGAAGATATACTTGGGATGTTTTATGTCAAGAACAACCCATTTTAGTCCAGTGAACTATTCATTTCAATCAGAATGGCTCTCCACAGGGTGACTTAGTAATTTTTTCCTCAGTGACTAAGAGTTTCACGTGCTCTTATTTCACTTTTATATCAATAGCAGACTACCTCCAGCAGGAGAAAAGCATCTGGAGCTTGAAGTGCCTTTGTTGTTTAATTCTGTCTACAGAAGAATAGTGCTTTGTTCTTTATATTGCAACCACGCTTGGGGGCTGCCAAGTGTAAAATACAGTATAAAATGCAGCGGGATTGGTTTTGAGTGTTTTGCTGGAGAAAGGCTAAGTGGTAGGACACTGGAACAACCAGTGGAACCAGAGAGCTCCCACCATGCCCATAGGTAGAGCACCACCTCTGCCTTGTGCTTGGAAAGGAGCTCTGATGCTTTCCCTAGACCTGACCAGTTTGTATTAATAGTATCTCCGATTCCTTCATTTAAACTGAAAAAAAAAAAAAAAAATCAGTAGTTTTCCCCAGACAATTACATATATCACGCTCCATTTCATGGGCTCGTATTATTTATTAATGGTAACTATTTGGACGACAGCCTGGCGGCTCAGATGCTGTTCCTTATACCTGGAGCCATCACAACTTTTTGTATAAGCAATTGGCTATGCATGGATTACCACTGAAAAGCAAGTGATGCAGAAAAGTCATGTTTACAAAATGTGTAATCTCATAGTTGGAAAAAAAAAAATAAGATACTGTGCACTCTAATTGACCTCTTATGTTATGCAGCTGGAGAACGTTTTAATGAATGGCTTAGGAATGAAGCTGAATTCATTACAGGAATGAATCAAATGTATTGTAGGAATTCCTATATATTTAATAGAGGAACAGAGGAGTAACTGAAGGAATTCTCTGCTGGAAGGAGAAACCTACACTACACAGCAATCCTTTGAAAACAGTCCTCTCAGGCAGATCATTGCCTTCGGTGTCCTCGATAAAACCGCAGGTTAGTGCGTTGTGTTTCAGCCACCAGAACCATTCAGCATCTGAAATTGCTGGTGGCACTGCCAGTACACACCCTCACTGCCCATCAGCCAAGGATGCTCAGCATCCTTGGCTGATGGGCAGTGAGGGTGTGTACTGGCAGTGCCACCAGCAATTTCAGATGCTGAATGGGTCAGTGTGAGACCACTGGGAAATCTTCACTGACTACACAGAGAAAACCAACTTTAGAAGAGAAAGCCACAATGTGCCAGAACTGAGACCAAACTGCTTTATCCCGCCCTAAGGAGCCAATGAGCATGAGCACTATTGCAGCTCTACCGAAGCCTGCTTAGCTCTTGTGTTTAATGCTTTTCATTCAACAGAGAAATACAACTGAAGGTTTCCACCCTAAAGCATCCTCCCTCAGCCGTGCCCCAGCGGGAGGTTTCGGGTGCCTGCTGCTGCGGGAGCAGGAACGACCACACAGGTCTAATCCAGCTCCCGAGGAGCCGGTGGAAACATTCCCAGACTTAGTGGGATTTGGATTAGGTCATCGTACAGCACAGTATTTCACACCCTGGCTCTCTGCTTTGTTTAAATGGAGTCTGGCCAAGGCCTGAAATTTCATTACTGAAATACAAATATTGAAGAAATAAGGCTTTCCTTACTCTGAATGAAATTCAGACAGGGCCCCGTCTAAAAAAACCAGCCCATCATTGGGCTCCTCAGGCTCAAAACTTCCAGCAGGCAGCGTCTTTGGTTAGAAAATACTTTGCCCATGACCCTGCAAAGGGGTTTTGCTCCTACACTCTCACCCACTCAGTCTGCACTCCTTCCTGATTAACATCTAGAGAAAGCATTTGCTAATGCAAATCCAGAGGCAGTAATTTATTTGGTACGAGCTAGTTAATCCTGGCAAGGCTTTCCCATGTAAGTATAGGCTAATATCATCTCATTTTAATTGCTTCTTTAACAGTTTCTCAAAAATCAAAAACATTTTAATTAAAACATTCACCAAGAGTATCTTCCAAATCTTTTCCCATTTGTTTCCTTTCCCACCAAAATTATCTACACATTTGTAAAGTACTAAAGAAAGTAATTAGAGCAGATGTTGATCGCTGCTGCTAGCGTTGTGGTTGCCGAGCACTACACATCAGTCTCCCAACTTCTACTTTTCTACAGCTTTCTGAAACAGAAATTTCCATTCCTGGCCTTTGCTCAGCAAGGAGGCTCTCTGTGCAGCACCTGGGGAGTTTTCATACCAGCTGGTAAGGCTCAGGGAAGCTCGGGGTGGAGAAGAGGAAAGAAAGGAGGAACACAGGGATTTGGGCGAAGAACAGAAAGGAATAGCTGAAAGCCACTTCACTTTACCTGTAATACCATTTGTAGTGAAAAGAATCCTTCTTCACCATCACCTCCCTAAAAGGAAGATGATAAATCCCCTGGCAGTGCCACCAGCACAAGCAGTGTTATGAGGGTGTGGGACTATCAGGTTGAAGGTACCAAGTACACACCTGCTGTGCTGTAATAAGTGTCTTTTAACCCCAATTTTTATCCAGACTGCTACTTGTCCGTAGTGAGCTAGCTGGCTTTAGAATAAGCTGTCAAAACCAGTTCACCAGGTAATGACAGAAAGTGGAGACGATCACAGGAGGATCACACGTGTCACTACAGGCAGAAATTCCTACGCAACAGTGTGAGCACAGGGTCAGCTACCTGTAGCATGATGTTGATGGTGCAGGCAGGCACATTTTCACTGTCCTGTGGCTGCTCAGAGACAAGGCTGCAAAACTAGCTGAGGAGCAGCATCTCCCACCTCCGCTTCAGGCAAGAAAAAAAGCATCCAGCAATTCTCCCTTAAATGGAGTATCTCTAGGTCTGAGAAAACTACCAGAGAAGACTGTCTGAAGTTGTGTGAAAGCTCCAGCTCTTCTTTCTCTGCATCACAAATTGGAATCACAAATCATTTACGTCTCTGCCTTCAGCCTTCTGAAGTCAGACCTGCCAGAAAGGTCCTGCTTCTCTAGAGATGCCAGAGAAGCCCCTGCAGGTGTACAAAGAGGCCTCATATGGTATGTTTTGACAAGTCAAAAGTCATTACGCCTTAGCAGAAGTTTTCTGCAACATTGAACTTCACACACACACAAATCCTAGGGTAAAACCACGAGTACTGAAAATATGTGGTATTAGGGGTGTTGTGCCTGTGGGGAGTGGTGAGGCAGGCAAGGCTCCGTCAGCCACTCCACGGCTGGTACAGCCCAGGGGACAAAGCAGAGCTCTGAGAGGCACTTCAGTCCCAAGAAGAACACAACTATGAGCATGGCTGCTCCTGAGCCATTTCCAGATTCAACAAGTTCCATGCTGTAGAGCATTTTATAAAAAAATTCATTAAAACCTCCCAAAGTGAAGGATTTCATATGGAGGGGCTGAGCGACCCCAACGCTGGCAGCACGAGCAATACCTCTATAATAAGGGTAATCACTACATGTTATACAGCAAAAAAAAAACCCCTCTCAAGTGATTGCTGTTTGCAGAGGCTGATTAAATATAAATTAAACTCATCTGCATGTTAAGCATGATATGTGAATCGAATAGCAAGAGCATACTTGCCATTGGCTGTGCGGAGCACTTGAGGAGCTCATCTGGTGGCCTGAACTTCTACACACACGGGCTGCTCCACACCTTCTGGGATGGCACCAGCAACCTCGGCATCTGTGTCTTGTTGAAATGAAAAGCACCATGTTGACTTACATAGAGAGGATTTCAGCTAGAGTATGAACAAGCAATTAATTAGCCTCAAGTCATCTGTTTGGAAAGAATGCAGCTCCCTATACTGCCATTGCGATGTTACCAGTTACTGCCGTTCAACTTCATCTCATTCAGCTTCTCTACATGCTTTTCCATCTTACATGGCTGGGATGGAATGGGACTACTACACTAGACTATAGAGTTGGAAGGGACCTACAACGATCATCCAGTCCAGCTGTGTGACCACTTCAGGGCTGACCAAAAGGTAAAACATAGAATCATAGAACAACCAGGTTGGAAGAGACCCATCGGATCATCAAGTCCAACCATTCCTATCAAACACTAAATCAAGTCCCTCAGGACCTCATCTACCTGTGCCTTAAACACCTCCAGGGAAGGTGAATCAACCACCTCCCTGGGCAGCCTATTCCAATGCCAATTACCCTCTGTGTGAAAAACTTCCTCCTATTCTCCAGCCTAAATCTCCCCCGGCAGAACTTAAGGCCATTCCCTCTTGTCCTGTCCCCTGTCACTTGGGAGAAGAGCCCAGCTCCCTCCTCTCCACAACCTCCTTTCAGGTAGTTGTAGAGAGTAATGAGGTCTCCTCTCAGCCTCCTCTTCTCCAGGCTAAGCACCCCCAGCTCTCTCAGCCATTCCTCATAGGGTCTGTTCTCCAGCCCCTTCACTAGCTTGATGGTTCTTCTCTGGACTCGCTCCAGAGCCTCAACATCCTTCTTGTGCTGAGGGGCCCAGAACTGAACAAAGGATTCAAGTAGCGGCCTCACCAGTGCTATTAAGGTTATCACATGTTATTAAGGTCCATGTCCAGATGCCTCTAAAACACTGACAGACTTGAGGCATTGACCACCTCTCTAGGAAGCCTGTTCCAGCGTTTTACCACCTTCTTGGTAAAGAGATACTTCCTCAGGCTCCTGGCAATGTGCTGAGTGCTCCATTAGCCCTTGTCATTAACTAAAAGAACAAACTAGAAGTGATAAAGGGGCTAATTCTGCCTTCTGGCTAAGGTTAAGAAGAGATTCCTTAATCTTCTCCTCATTGTTTGAGGGGGAAAGTAACTTATTTCTAAATCTGAACATGGAACTGGTGTCATCTCCAGCTTACAGCTGGTGCATGGGAAGCAGCACGGAGTCCCCTGGGCAGAAAGGACGGGACTAACTCTGACCACCCTGTACATGGGAAGCGTTTTGAAAACTTGTGGATTTCTCCTGCTTCCATCAAGATGGAGGTGTTGACCCTGCGCTGAAGGTAAGACTCAATAGCGGAAACGAAGGGATAATTAAATTTATTTACAAATGCATAACCCACACTTATATCCTGAAAACCTCCAGCCACTTCCTTAGAATATTTATTGTTTCTTAAGTTCAATTTCAGAGAGCATTTTTTAGATCAATTAGCTACTGCCCTATTAATTTAGAAACTGATTGCAACGTTCACTGCCTCTGGAACAAATTAAATTAGCAATTATTTCGAAATGTTTGTCCCCTAGAAAAACGAAAAACAAGCATCAGTTCAGAGGACAGAAAGGAAGAAACAACTGAAGAGGGACAAGACTGTACCAGCCCTGAAGAAAGGCTGAGCACATGGATTTGCTTCTGCTGGCCTCAGCGATAGGCTCAGAGAGATAGGTAGCATATTAGGGGTGCGACGAAGCATTGTTGTTTCTTGGGAAAGCAGCTTCAGTGCTGCCGTGATAAATTACTTCCAAGAATTCAGAGTACAGAGTGTTGACATCTGTCAGGCAGGAAGCTGAAGTTCAGATCACCGTTTCAATTATTGCGTTATTCTTCACCTAATTAGAGAGCGAACTTCCACAAAATAAAAAGACTCCTTTATCTAGAAGCTGGCAAAGTTAAAACTATTTCTGGCTTTCAAGAAACTCAAAGCAACCTCCAGCAGCCTAGGTAAACACAGTATTTCTTTAACAGACTTGCAGAACCACTAATCTGGTCTAGCAGAAAGCCCTGAGCTAGCACCAAGGCTGATATTGCTGCAATTACGCTAATGCCACACTCCCGAAGAAGGGTTACCGCTTAATTCTTTCTAAATTAGGTTTATGAAATACTGACATCCTGATGCCTTCGCAATAAGCTATAAAGACATCTTCTACATGGTGTGCAGCAGGAGCTCTTACTTATCCCTTTCACTAGGTTTGGCTCTGAAATTGTTAGAGAATGCCCCAGGCTGAGCTAAGCAGATACCAGCAGGTAGAGCTAACAACCAGTGTTAATAAAAATCAATGAAGCATTCTTACAAGGCAAACTGTTATCCCTTTACAGCTCACAGTCTCCTCACTCTGACAGAAAATGATGATCAACAGATGTAGAAGCATCAGCTGGGGGCAGTTCCAAAAAGCTGTCTCTTCATCACATCCTTTCGCAGTCCCAACCATCTGATTTAGATATTCACAGACATTCTTTTATAGTTTTGGGACACCTTATCTCATTGGCTAAAGAGATCCCTTTTTTCTCTGCATCACTTCGAAGTGTGAAATGATGTGGCATTAAGGTTATTGCGGCCCTGGTGATAGGAGAAGCCTTCCAATCACAGTGACCTCATTAAGCAAAATCCTTTGTATCAAAAACCAGCCCATGATTGCATTACTGCCTGACAAAGAAGTCTTGGGATAACAGCATCCTCATGGCCTTCCAAACACGTTCCAGTCCAAGACATGACCTCACCACAAGGCTTTATTGCCTCTTGCTGAAACAACGCCTTCTTCTGTGTCCCAGGGAAATCGTTCACTTCTCTGGAATGCCAAGGTAGAGTTCAGGAGCAGAGCTCGTGGCTCACACCTCTGTGTTAATGCAAACCAGAAGCGATCATCCACATTTACTGAGCAACTGCAAAAACACACTTAGAAGTAGCGATCTGCCTTCTCGCTGTCTCTCAGAAAAAAAAAATAGGATAAAAATTGATTTTTCATTGGCGTTTGCAGAAGGAATTTGGCTGCATATGCACACAGGAGTAACAGGTCTGTTGTACAGCAAATACGAGAAGCCTCCAACCAAGAGCACCCCAGAGGCTGCCCCAAGCCCCAAGCTGTCCCCAGCTCTGCTAAACTACAGCCACCAAGGTGGGTTGGTCAAAGCATGGAGGTAGCTGGAATGGGAGTTAGGTCCCCTGACTTATCCCAGCTGCAGCACAAACCATCTTTATCTCTGGGTGTTCATCTAAACCACTGGCAGCCAGTTTACACCATAGAAGTCCACTGGTTATTAGGGGGGTTATAGTAGCAGTGGAGACGTCAGCAGTTCTAATAAGCAGTTTCATGAGCTTTTCATTCAAGTTATGCACTAGACTCTACTGACTCATATAGGAAGACAAGAGCAGGTGTAGGCATCTAAACTGTAGCTACCCATATTTAACTGCCTGAAGCCTGATTGGCAAACCCTTAACTGTTTGCCCCAGTCTCTGTGAATCTGTGTATGTCCTGAGAACCACAGCAGAATTTCTCCTTGAACAAAATGTTTAATCTTCTCATCTCACCACTCAGCATCATCCCTCCAGTTAGAGCAGACATCAGTAGCAAAAGACAGCAGATGAGAGAGAGCTTGGCCCAAGATTAAGCTTCAGTACTTCTCTGTTTCAGGAAGACCACCATTTATCTTCCATTACATCCAAACCCTTCATTTCTCAAGATCTGATCAATAATCTGATAAGACACTGTTGACTCTGTTCTTATTTTCACCAATCTTTCACTGAAGCCAAACAAAGAGCTGACCTAAGCAGTGAATAAAGAGCTCATGGTCACTTCGAGTAATACAAATTCCCAGTCTCTTTTTCCTTTGTGAGAGTAAATGCATGCAAATAGCACAGCCTACATCTTTTCTGGAGAACAAGAAGAGCATATTCATTCTGTTTGTTTTGGTTTTCCTATTACCCTCTGCATATAGAAGAGCTACCTTAATTAATGCAAACTTATTATGAAATTAGAGCACCAATATAATTAAAGCATTGATTAAAAAGCCAATAAAACAGTCAGCGAAACCTCTTTTGAAAGAGGAGCAATATGAATACTACTTGATTAAATATTACAATTCAGTCAATATTTAACCATTCAATTGTATTGACTTAATCTCTACATCGACCTGGGAATAAGCATCTTTGGGGAACTAATTATCGTTGGTTTGCTTCCCTTGTTGTTCACTAGAGTTTGTGTGTTTGTGCGTTTTGATGTTTCCTAAACTCCTGGCAGAGCAGAAAGCTTCCATCCTGGGGAACTGCACTCGACGAAGACAATTTATGGGTAATGAGAAGTTGTGGTAATTGTATTTATCTTTGGAAATTAACTTTAAAAAAAATCCATTACATCTATAAAAAGAAGTAATCTTTCCTTCAGAGAGCCCTCATAATGAGTTTAATGAACTTGGCAGCTAGGTCAAATCAATAGTCCTGCCCCACATTTACAGAAGGTCATGCTACTGCTTAATGAAGAACTTTGCCTCTCTTCTTTCCACATCCATCTAGAGAGACGTTGTTGCAACACTCAAAGCAGCCTCCAACTCCTCAATGGCACATGGGAAAGCCACATCTTTGGTCTCACCTTTAGCACTGGAAGAATCTGCAGACTCCCATGGAGGTGTGAGACTCCCCTCTAGGAAGTACTGACCCCGTTCTGGCACATGTGAGATGTTTACAGAAGCCTGTTCCATGTCGTATTCCAGTGTTAGGTAGAGTTAAGCAAAAAATGCCCAAAACCCAAAAAGGGAAGCTTATTCAGGGTTTTATCAATGCGACTCTCTCCATCAAGTGATGTCTCGCACACACTGAAAGCAGCTTCTGAAAATGAGGATAAAAAAAACAGTTTATGACATCTAGTGGTAACAGAAGACGTGCACACCATGCACGGGCAGGGCATGAAGCCCCGTGAGCCTCGTGTTCGTATGCCAGTCAGGAGAGCCAGGCTATTTTCGGCAGTGAGCTCTCTGTACTTACATTTGCACTTCTTGACAATAATCTGTGTGCAAAGCGTTCCTTTGCAGGTCTATCAAAAGTCAAGGCACTACATGCAACGGATGAGTGCTTTCAATTCCACCACCAACTACGCTGCACAAGGAAAAACAGACCTTTGCGTAGGCAGATATCATACTGACAATAGAAGATAGCTTCATCTCCAGCCCAGATATCTGTGAGCTTTTATTATTAACCTTGTAGCTTGCTTCTCAGAAATGATGACTTTACTCTTCTGGTTCAGAAAATGTCTGTGCTAGAGTAAGAAATAAAGCTGCTGAATCTGCACCCAGAAGATGGGAAGAAAGAGGATCTTGCATGCGCTCACCAACTGCCTTCCATAGCCATGATTTGGTGTCTGGCCCGCAGACACAATCCTAGTTCCTTTCCCAGAATCCTCCCTAGTGACACTCTCCTTGATTTCCAGGATTACGTCGACTTCACCAACCATGTTAGTCTACCTAACAGTCAGTTCTTCAGTCCCTGACCACATTAGCAAAAATCTGTACATAAGCGCCTGTCTCTTTGTTTACCGGCACCTATAATTGCCCCCTCCCCAACCCCAGTCCCAACATTTCTCTTGATCTGATCACAGCCTGTCTGAAGCTGTGATGGCCAGAGCTCCTCTCGTGCACCCTCCAGAGAGTCTTCCACACATGCATTTGTTTCTTTATAAGGATCACGCAGTATGATTTCATACAAGATCTGTCAGGTCTAGCATAGCCATTTCCATTTCACAGGCTGCCTGAGAGCCCTGAGTTGATGTGACAGCCTGAATCCAATCTCCACCAGTGTTTTTTTCTCATGTGTCCTCCACTCTACCAACTACAGACATGGTATATAATTTGACACATGCCCATCACAGGCCCTATGAGGAGCGTCTGAGAGAGTTGGGGTTGTTTAGCCGAGAGAAGAGGAGGCTGAGAGGAGATCTCACTACTCTCTACAACTACCTGAAAGGAGGTTGTGGAGAGGAGGGAGCTGGGCTCTTCTCCCAAGTGCCAGGGGACAGGACAAGAGGGAATGGCCTCAAGCTCCGTCAGGGGAGATTTAGGCTAGAGACTAGGAGGAAGTTTTTCACGGAAAGGGTCATTGGGCATTGGAATAGGCTGCCCAGGGAGGTGGTTGATTCGCCTTCCCTGGAGGTGTTTAAGGCACGGGTGGATGAGGTGCCGAGGGACATGGTTAAGTGTTTGATAGGAATGGTTGGACTCAATGATCTGATGGGTCTCTTCCAACTTGGTTGTTCTATGATTCTATGTTCTATGATCACCTCCATGTGCATCAATCACTACATAAAACAAGGCCGTCAGAAGACCTGGGTCAGAAGACCCAGTGTACTGATCAGTTCCTGGAGAGCCTTGGGTTGGAGTCCATGGTTTTGTCTGTAATAGAGGTGTCTACTGCCCTAGTGATCCCATATGACATGAATCACCATTCCCTGGGGCATGGCTCTCCACACAGACAGTTTACTAGGCAGCCCAGCAAGCATGGGCTTTGGTCAGAGGGATCTACAGGTGTTGAGTAGTCAGATCTGAAAGTAAAGTAGGCAAAGAGGGCAGAGTATGACTAAGTACAGGACTATAAAATACACCGAACTCCTATACGTGCGCACATACATGTACAGAATTCAGATAGCACTGCAGAAAGAGCAAGAATAAGAGGAATCAGTTACAGATCACTGCATCTTCCTGCACGATAAGAATGCGAAAGGTCTCTATTAACATTTAAAAGGAAAGATTGTTTCCCTTTTGCCTGCTGATGAGCTCAAACCAATCATGACCACTGAGAAATCCCTACTGACATCCTGTGATAAGCCTTTGAGTAACACCAAAGCGTATCATTAAAAGTTCATTCAGGACTAGTTTTTCTCTCACTGTCTGCCTCCCTCTGGTCTGGGGGGGAAGGGTGAGAGAGCCTATGCTCCTCCAAGAGAAGGGTTGAGGTAACCAGCTTCCATGGTCCTTCCATGTAGAAAAGATGCCCAAATCAATGTTGGTGCACAGGGAGAGGAAGACAAACATATTCCCCTCTTTTCTGGAAAGACGGTTGTGCTTTGAAACACATGGAAAAGCAGGCCAAGGCAAGGGAGATGTGCAGCACAGGCAAAGGATGGCACTGCCTATGGAGCTGTGTGTTCAGAGCTGCCACCAAAGCTGCACCAAGAGGCAGGAGAGTAACAGGGTACAGTGAAAACCAGGCCATAGTAGCAAAAGAAGAAAGCATTACACCTTTTATGCTAGAAGCAGACCATGAAATGGATGAAGCAGCACCTGAGCCAGGCAGGCATCAACACATGAGGACATTACATTATGGCCATCAGCAGAAAAACCCAATAGCACCAGCTGGGAAAGTGAAGATAGAAGAGCCATGAAGGACGCAGGAGCATCACCATGTCCAGCACTGGGCGAGGCCTAACATTACATTCCTCCCTGAATCCCTGCCTGCAGCAGCTATGGGTGAGATGAGCTGAGAGCTGCTGGGTCGCCAGGAGATGATCACAGCCAGTCTCTGAAATATCCCACAGTTTTGCCTGTGGCATTTCGGAGGGAGGGGAGTTCAAAGCCACAACTCCCACAGTAACCCCACTGCCCTCGCTTGCCCTTTTCAGCTGGGGTTCATCTAACGTCGCAGTCTGAAGCTGAGCTTCCTATTACTGTATCCGCCTTCCTACAGCCTCCAGCCTCCCATCGTTTGCAACATTAAATTGCATGAGCCATTTATCTGCCTTCAATCCAAACCTCTGAAGCACACAGCAAATTAACTGGCTCCATTTCTGCTGCCCACATCCAAGCTAAACGCAGGGCAAAGGGGACCCTGCTGCATGGGGACTGAGACTTTCTTGGCAGCCTGTGTTAATTGACATGGGCTGCTGCCTACCTGGTAGGTGGTTTTGGCCCTAAAACTAAGCTGGTAACAACTTCTGTTGTCACCTTAGCAGTCCTGTAGTTGACTTCCAATCATTTCTGCACTGAAAAGTCTTTAAACAGAGCTTTGTTTACTGTGAACCATAGAGGGATGAGGACAAACAAGCCTGTGCTACTCATAAAGCCTCAAAGCAGGCTGTGCTTCCTCACTGGACACCACTTATCATTTCACTCCTCATGAAAACACTGCAACGCAAGATAACAGAGATATATTCTGGGCTCTTCTCTTCAAGTGACAGGGGACAGGACAAGAGGGAATGGCCTCAAGCTCCACCAGGGGAGATTTAGGCTAGAGACTAGAAGGAAGTTTTTCACGGAAAGGGTCATTGGGTATTGGAATAGGCTGCCAAGGGAGGTGGTTGATTCACCTTCCCTGGAGGTGTTTAAGGCACAGGTGGATGAGGTCCTGAGGGACTTGATTTAGTGTTTGATAGGAATGGTTGGACTCGATGATCCGATGGGTCTCTTCCAACCTAGTGATTCTATGATTCTATATTCAGCCTTCCGACAGGGCTGCTTGGTAAGAATCAGCTTCCCTTAGCTGAGAAAGGGGAGAAAGGCTGAAATACAGACACTTGATCACAGTCACTGAAAATATCACGACCGCTGAGGAGGCAACGACCTTCTCACAACTGCCAGTCCCACTATTGCGCCGACTTAGTTCATTCCACTGCTGACAAACTTAGTTTTCCCCTAGTCTGGCTCTTCCCTTGGAGCAGAAGCTCCCAAACCCTGCCAGGAGCACCTCTGCTCCCCAACCAGCTCCCACACCTGCTTAGAAAGAAATGTACCTGAAGACTTGTGTCTGGGAGAGGGAGCAATCTCTCCACCTCACCACTGGTTTAGCACTGGTCTTTCCAAACCTTCCTCCCACATTATTTTCCTTTTCTTTTGTTTTAGGATCCTGGAGACCTCTTGTGGTAGAATGTAAAATTGCGTTTATTTGAGAGTAAGAAAGGCCTGAGGTCTAACCTGGCAGGCTCCACAGCTTCTTTAAAGAAACCTTAGGAGGGGAAAAAAAATAGAGGATGCAAGATGCTCCCGGACAAGAATAATTAATCCTCTCCTTGAAATGACAGCAAATAACTCTGTTGGGCAAGGTCCCTGCAGCCTTTTTAGGGACACAGTGAATGACTCTCAGTTTTATAATACAAACTACATAACTCTGAAACCAGGAGGCTGCAGTGATGGGCCAGTTGTCTCCATTCCTGGAGCAGCCCTGGGAACCAGGCTTTGCAGCTTCACTCATTGCTGCTTCCTTGCAGGACCTTGCCTCGAGGAGTGATGCCAGCCTGTGTTTATGTAGTCTGCGTTAGACGTGCTTGGTGCTGGTGTTGCAGCCCTCCAGCCCCATGTGCCATCTTTGCTCACTACCTAATTTGGGCTTTTTTGACAGGGGTGAAGCATTCAGATGACAAAGACGTGAGTTGCTCAATGTACAAAGCAAGGGCTGTCCCACCACAGGCAGTCAGTCTGCCAGGAGAGCATCTCTGTAAGAGGCCTCCCTGGCAAAGAAAGCACCTTTGAGGCCCAGGAGGTGAATTGAGCTTCCAACTCACCTTCCTACTTATTGCCACATTCACTAAGCAGTGAAGTCCTGGGTGGGTGTCACATCTGAGAGTGCAGAGCTCCCCAGTCCAAACTCTCCTCTCCAGCTGGGCAAATGTAAAACATTTTGTAAATCAAGGCTCAACTTTTCCAGTTAAAGCTGCACATTAGGTCACCAGGGTATGGCTCCTGGGAAGCAGCTGTTCAGAGTATGATTCAAAAGCTGCTTTTTTGCTCCTTTTTGGGCTTCTTAGCCCTATCAGCAAGTCCACGCCAGCTCAGAGCCTGGTTATCACAAGGCTGAGGGGAGATCTTATCACTCTCTACAGTTACCTGAAAGGAGATTGTAGAGAGGAGGGAGCTGAGCTCTTCTCCCAAGTGTCAGGGGATAAGAAAAGGGGCAATGGCCACAAGCTGCACCAGGGGACATTCAGGCTGGACATTAGAAAGAAATTTTTCATGGAAAGGGTCATTGGGCACTGGAACAGGCTGCTCAGGGAGGGGATTGAGTCACCTTCCCTGAAGGTGTTTAGAAGACGGGTGGATGAGGTGCTGAGGGACATGAGTTAGTGATTGATAGGAATGGTTGGACTTGATGATCCTGAAGGTCTTTTTAAACCTAGTGATTCTGTAATCACCTTGTGCTTTTTAACTCCGCTCAGCCACAGGGCTGTTTGGTTTTCAGGCACAAGGTGGCACTAAGAAGCAGCTTCTGCTCTCCCTGTGGCTGGATCCAGCACAGCACCCAGCTTCAAAACACCAACCCACAGCCTCCCATTCCACTGCATGAGCCCCTTGGGGTTCGGATGTAGGACAGCATCACCCAGCAGAGGTGCACGGGGGACACCTGGACACCTCTTGCTGCTGTGCAGCTGGAGCACCAAACCCATCACACTCTGCCAGTGTCACTCTCGCACACTTTGTATGATTTTTCTTCTCTTCCCAAGGACTCCCACCCCACCTGCCCTCCCGCTGTCCCTGCTCTGGCTGACCATGCAGCAGCAGCTGGGGAGCTGAGCACAAGAACAAGAGGAAATGGGTTCAAGTTGCAGAAGGGCAGGTTTAGACTGGATATTAGAAAATAAAAAATCTTTGGCAAAAGGGTGATGAGGCATTAGCACAGGCTACCCAGGGCACTGGGGGAGTCACCAACCCTGGAGGGGTTCAGAAAGCGTGCGGCCATAGCCCTTTGGAACCTGGTTTAGTAGGCACAGTGGTGTTGGGGTGGTGTTTGGACTGGATGATCTTAGGGGTCTTTTCCAACCTTAATGATCCTGTGCTTTTTTTATGATTTATGACACTCATCCTCCTCACCTCACCAAGGGGCTCCCTCTTGCACTGGTCATATTGAACTTGCTCAGGTTAAATGTTTTTACATGCATGCATTGGACTATGTTTTCCTGCAGGGAAAGAGACACGAGCGTGCAGGAGGGGCAGAGGGCTCGGCCTGGGATGTGCTTGAAAACCCCAACTTGGGTGGCACCAGCCCCATGAGTACGGAGGGTCAAGCACTGAACAGTAGCACCTTTCCAGGGCTGCCTGAGAGAAAGGAACGGCTACGAGGCAGTAGCCAACACCACTGGAGCACACAAAATGATGGACACTGGTGCAGGTCCCACGTGAACCTCACTGCAAAGGGGATGAGTAGTGACTTTCCGGCAAAGCAAGGAGACGACAGCACTTCACCCTGCTTGCCTACGTGAGAGGTTGGCACAAATGAAGACCATAACTAAACCTGGAGTACCTCAGACCAGCCTCTCAGTGATATTTAACCAGGTCTCTGGCTCAAGTAGATGACAAAGCAAAGGAGGGAAACCCAGATCTAGAAGTAAAACTCCTCTACCACCTCCCTGGCTCTCGGGATGCACATCCGATGTGCATGGATGCTGAGGTTCTGGAGCAAGTCCAGAGAAGAGCAAAGAAGCTGGGGAAGGGGCTGGAGAACAGACCCTATGAGGAGCAACTGAGAGAGCTGGGGTTGTTTAGACTAGAGAAGAGGAGGCAGAGAGGAGACCTCATTACTCTCTACAACTACCTGAAAGGAGGTTGTGGAGAGGAGGGAGTTGGGCTCTTCTCCCAAGTGACAGGGGACAGGACAAGAGGGAATGGCCTCAAGTTCCGCCAGGGGAGATTTAGGCTGGAGATTAGGAGGGAGTTCTTCACACAGAGGGTCATTGGGCATTGGAATAGGCTGCCCATGGAGGTGGTTGATTCACCTTCCCTGGAGGTGTTTAAGGCACGAGTAGATAATGTCCTGAGGGACATGGTTTAGTGTTTGATAGGAATGGTTGGACTTGATGATCTGATGGGTCTCTTCCAACCTGGTTGTTCTATGATTCTATGGTTCTATGATCCGCACCCAGGGCAGGCATGGGCACAGGCAGCTGTGTTGCCTGCAGCCACCTCTCCATCCTCAGAGCAGAAATGGCTCACCCTGTGTGAGGATTGTGTTCAAATACTCTTCCCTGACTCCATTCTTTGTCTCAGACCTTTGAGACATTTCCTTCACTGTGTTTCACACAGTTCCCAGCATGGGAACACCCACACTGTCTGGGGCACGCGGAGTCTCTGATACTAAAGAGCTGGAGTGTGTTGCATACACGAAGCTTAAAAATAACAGTCATGAAAGGTTAAACACTGCAGTGAGGAGCAAATACCTCCTAGGTAGTTTTCCAGGCCAGTGGTTACAACAACCTCTCTGCATGTTTACACACAAATAATGATAATTAAAGCAAAAAAACAACAGAATCGTGTGCACTCCTAACCAGACTAAAAATTAAATAAAAACCAAAACCCTCTGTGGAAAACAATTATCCTTTTCCTGCATTGTTTAGGTGTTTGGAGTCTCATAGGAGTCCAGTATTTTAACGAGATGTATCACAGGATGCAATTACATAGGTTAAGATGCCAAGTATTTAGGGAAAAGCTCTGCAGGACGGCAGTGGGAAGAGTTTTGTGCTCAAAGGCTCGCAGCACAGCTGACTTCTTGCGACAAATAGTGTTTGCATTATTGACTGGATTGTCTGTCTCATTACAATTTAATAGCAAAATTGCAGGGAAATAGATGAGCTTATTACTTTTTGTAATTTCACACACAAATTTGCAGTACGGGGGAAATCGTTCACTGAAACACGAAAAGCAGCTTATTTGATTTTAAGGTTTTAAGGACTCTGGTTCAAAGGCTTGAGTAATAAAATATGTTTTACTTGCCACATTTTCCCAGGAAGGATTCCCTTACCATGGGGCCTTCATTTTGTATGCAATCAAATATTAAGTAACGTTTCAACAGGCATTTTTCACTCCTCACCTCGCAACTCCAGCCGTTAAATAATTCATGTGAGACTAACGACAAAATCCCCAATTGCAACAGGCAGGAGCTCTCCCTCACATCCCTTAACCTGCAGCAAGAGGAAATTGGTGCTAACCAGGATCAGCGAGGGGTGGGAGCAAGATTTCTAGCTGCATTTCCAGCTCCGTGGCCACTTCTACAGTGAAGCGAGCAGGAACAGCCAGCAGCCAGCTCCAGCATTCAGTCCGCAAACACCATCCTAGCAAAGCATTATTTCTTCTAAATGTACATCTCAGAAAAATCATGTTTTCCCTCTCCCGCTATTGTCAGTGATCACTTTTCTCCCAACAGTCAAGAGATAGCGGCTGATTAATATCAAATCTCTGGGAGCTGTTAGATATCCATCAAAGGCCTGAAGAGTGTGTCTTTTGCCTATTGAAACAGTTTAGCCGCTGATGGGATTATAATTATCTCGCTATCAACTGCAACAAAGCAGCTCAGCAGGAGCCGTTACACTTAAACAGGGGAGGTCAACTAAATTATCCTAGTGGGAGAGTAAATGTGAGACCGTGACCTTGCTCTATAGATTGTCTATAATGAATTAGGTTTATGATGTGTATTAAGGATAAGCTTTCACCTGGCAGCCCCAGGCCAGTGGGTCACATGGTCAGCAGCTCCACAGTCCCTTGCTGTCACGTCCCATTGAGGATTTGGGATACATGAAGCTTCGGTGCACCAAGCATGGAGTGATTCCTGGCTCCACAAGTCACAGATGAGCAAAAAGAAGCTGCTGCTTTTGGGCTAGGAAGCGTGAAAGAGCCACAGCCCTTGAAACACGACACGGGGAACAGGAGCAGGAGGAAAAATATCCCTCTAGCCTTCCTGTCAGGGCTGGGGAAGGCAGAAAGGCTCTGGTTTGCCATTCAAGCAGGAAAATTCAGCCCAGACACGTGAAAAATATTTCTGACAGCAAGGACAGGGAGGCCTGACAAACCATCAGTGGTTGTTCAGGGCCAGATGGGATGAACGTTTGCCAGGAAGGGGCCAGGTTACAGCCGCCTTGAGAGACGGAAAAGCTGCTTGATACCTCCCAGCCTGGCCCCATGTCCACCGAGTCTTGGGGCAATGCTGGCCTAGGCTGTCTGCCCTGAAGAAACCAAAGAAAGCAAAGGTATAACAGTTCCTCAAGTGCTCCGAGTCATTGTAAAACCATCAATGACAAGGGGCAGCCACCCTTTCCATCATAATACATCCTTCCCACAGCCACAGCTGTCATGTCCCCCGCTTTACTCCCAGAGCTGCGCAAGATCCCAGCAGGTAAGCAGGCACAGGGCAGAGCAAGGTTGAACTCGGGGGCCAGCAGGCTCCAAACCAGATCTGTCACTGGCTAACACTGAGGCCAGCAGTGAAGCTGGTGACACCTCTGGGATAATATAGGTAAGAAAGGAGAAAAAATGCTGTACAGGTGCTGTAAAAGGAGTGAGAAAAATGTGTGAGAAACAGCCCTGCAGACACTGAGGTTGGTGAAGAAGGATGGGAAGGAGGTGCTCCAGGCAGCGAAGCAGAGATTCCCCTGGTGAAGACCGTGGTGAACTAGATTGTCCCCATGCGGCCTGTAGGGACTTCCACTCTGGATTAGGTGGAGGTGCCCCAAAGGAAGCTGCAGCCCATGGAGCACCCACACTGGAGCAAGTTTTCTTGCAGGAACTGCAGCCCATAACGGACTGATAGTGAAAAGTTCATGAAGGACTTTATCCAGTGGGAAGGATCCTGTGATGGTGTTGCGGTTTGAGTTACCATGACAGATGGCAAAAGGGAAAAGTGTGAAGAAAGATCAACATAAATAAAGTGTGATGGACTGACTGCAAGCCCCCTTCCCCACCCACCTGCACCACCTGGGGATGGGGAGGAGGTAAAAAGGTTGGGAACAAGAGAGTGAAGCCAAGCCTGGAAAAAAAAAGGAATGATGGGGAGGTGGTGCTTTTAGTTTTGTTTTGTTTCACACCATCCCACTCCACTTTTAATTGCAATAAATCATAGAATCATAGAACATGATTCTATGATTCTGTGAACAACCAGGTTGGAAGGGACCCATCGGATCTTCTAGTCCAACCATTCCTATCAAACACTAAACCAAGTCCCTCAGGACCTCATCTACCTGTGCCTTAAACACCTCCAGGGAAGGTGAATCAACCACCACCCTGGGCAGCCTATTCTAATGCCCAATGACCCTCTGTGTGAAAAACCTCCTCCTAATCTCTAGCCTAAATCTCCCCAGGTGGAGCTTGAGGTCCTGTCCCCTCTCGTCCTGTCCCCTGTCACTTGGGAGAAGAGCCCAGCTCCCTCCTCTCTACAACCTCCCTTCAGGTAGTTGAATGAAACTGGTTTTCCCAAATCAAGTCTGTTTCGTCTATTATGGTAAATGGCGAGTGATCTCCTTGCCCTTATGCTGACCCATGGCCTTTTTCACCTTAGCTGAGTGGGCAGCCATCAGCCAGTCAGGGGCAAACTCACACTCCTCTCCTCCTCTCACATCTCTGCAGCCTCACAAAGCTCCTGCACGTGCCAATGACTCACATGGGAGCTCTGCTCCCATCCGCCACACAGAGCTGCATCACTGGGCCAGTTTGCCCAGGATGAGGCTTTGAGGACATTTTTCAGTGCTGGGGAGCACTGCAGGAAATAATCCAGCCTTCTCAGGGAGAGCTTGCAAAGCTAAAAAGATCCTCACGGTAGCTGTTCTGCTCTCAAAATGCCAGAAGTGGGTACCGGTTTAGTGTCGGCTGCCAATTCTGCGTCTGAGCACAGCAAATCACCTTGTCCCCACTCTGCTCTTATTTTCCTCCCGGCTGTGATTTCTGAAGAGCACAATAAGAAATTAGTTCCTGCATGGGTTCTTGCCTAACTATGAAATACTTGCCTATAACAATAAAACCTAGAATTACAATAGCCAGGAAAGACATTTGGAGAGCTATTACCCATCACGTCTCAGAGCCACCAGATGGGAATAAAATAAGAAACTCCTCCTCTGGAAAACTCTCTGGGTTATACAATCTTTCTCCTTGTTATTTTGCTTTCTGTCAGAGGAGCTACACTTGACACAGAGGATCAGGATGGTTGTTGCAGGTAGCAATTCCTGCTTGCCTTCAAAATAAATATTTAGCATTTTAGGAGACCCTTGTGCTAACACCTAGGTTATTACTTTCCCAATAAGTAGCACTGCCTTGAGTGACACTAACATGCAGGTGTCTCAACTCCAAGTGTGATTCAAAGGAACCTGGCACAGGTTGCCCAAGGAACCTGTGGCTGCCCCATCCCTGGAGGTGTTCAAGGCCAGGTTGGAAGGGGCCTTGGGCAGCCTGATCTGGTGGGAGGTGTCCCTGCCCATGGCAGTGGGGTTGGAACTGGATGATCTTAAAGGTCCCTTCCAACCCAAACCATTCTGTAATCTATGAAAGTACTAGGGTCAAATCCTCATCTGAGGCTTGCACAAGTAGCCCAAACTATTCCTGTAAATAGGAACTGACCCCTTCTTCTTCTGCTATAAATTCCTACCTCAGCTCATAGGCGAGTCCTCCCTGGGATGTGGAGCCACAGCCGCAGCACCCAGCTGAGCTGTTGTTGTGTATTTGTCACAGTAATCCCCATGGGATGTGACAGTTAACCCACTTGTTCTCAACAAGATATCCAGGATATGTGGAGACTGCTGAGCTGGGATTTCAAGCTTGTCAGTTCTGCTCCGTTACTCTATTTGAATGTTGCTAGAAGGATGCAGTCACTTTGATTCTAAGCAATAGATGCAGCTGAGGTCCTGGCCCCACCAGCACCAACTTAGCTGTAAACTTGAATGATGTGAGCAACTTCACGGGCTTCAGCGTATTGTGTGGTTCCTGCCTGCAGGAAGATTTAAAGCCATTAAGAATTTGTGGAATTTTTTTTAATTTACAAGAACAGCAATTCCAGAACCATCTCCTCCAAACTCACAGGACCAGCCCAGCTGCAAGACCTTGGCCTCTCAGTAAAAATGCTGAAGAGCTCAGCCCCTCACCTTTCTGGCACTGGACTGTTGGGGCTGGAAAGGCTGATGTCCCTAAAGCTGACAGAAAGTCTTTGCAATGCCTAAAGGTCCATCTACAGGTCACTATGGTTCAACCATGGCAAAGAATGATAGAATCACAGAATCATAGAACAACCAGGTTGGAAGGGACCCATCGGATCATCGAGTCCAACCATTCCTATCAAACACTAAACCATGTCCCTCAGGAAGAGAATCATAGAACAACCAGGTTGGAAGGGACCCATCGGATCATCGAAGGGCCCTTAATACTTCACCCCAAAGTCCTTGGAAATCTAAGTAAGATGCCAATGGTCCTATACATTTCTCCTATTCCCCAACCCAACATAAGATGGGTTCTCATCTGCACAGGTGAGCTGTGAGATTTCACATGCCAAATTTCACACATTTCACAACGCCTGTTAGCAGTGGACGAGTGCCCAGATCATTTAGTGAGCAAGCAGAGAGGCTTTTCCATTGGGAATCCAAGTGTTAAACTTCTGACTTCAAAGTGACAGCAGTTTAACTTCATTAGAGGGCACAGAGGGAACTTTGTGAAAGTTTGGCTCTCCGCCCAGGGCAGCATAAAGGTTCAGCTACAGGTGTCAGAAGAGTAAGAGCTCACTGTTGACTTCAATCTGCTGTAAAGCGCACTGGATTGTACCCTCGTTTAACCTTGACCTTTCTCCTTATAAAGTCTTGAGCGTGTAAAATGCACACAACAAAAGCACTGGTTTTCTTCCACCAATCTTGTGCCATCCTTCAAGTGGGTACAAATGGGACAGTCCACAATGGAGGTTTAATTACCACAAACCAGCTGGGTTGCCGGTGGCTACACTTACCTGGAGTCACGCTAACAGCCTTCTGCCTGCTCAGTTTGTGTGGGAGAGCTGCTGCTCCTGCCAGAAATGCAATGGTGCCCTTATTACACGCTGCACCCACAGACATGCTTCCCTCCTGCATGGGTATGTACCTCGCTGTGCTTATAGGAACATCACATCACCAGCCAGCCTGTTTTTTAGGACAATATGCATGTAAGAAAGCAGGTCTAAGGAGAGCCCCAAGCTTCAAGTTACTTTAGGTACAGGAAAGCATTTGCAAGTAATGCTTTTTTACCATGTAATGTCTCTTTTCAGCTTCTTGAATGTAGCTGCATTATCTTGGTGAGTGGCAGTGACAGGGATGGATGGAACAGAAGGTTAATCTTCATCGGCCATCTCTCTTGATTTCTTCTTCATTTCCATTTCTTTTTAAAATGGAAGTTCCATTAAAACAGCAGCACTTTTCTATTAAATAAGTAACACAGAAGAATGACTGCCTCTGTATCTCATCAGCAGCGAATCTTTTTAAAATCACTCAAGAGGCAAGGCTCAAATCATATATTTAATAAGAACCACTTCGATATCACTTTTTAAAGCAATTAACATACTATTAGAGATACGCGCAAGATGCAACATTTAGATCCAGATTTCTAAGACAGATTTCTACAGTTTAGGAGGGTGTGGACCTCGGGTCGTTGCCTCAGCAATCACCTCTGCATGTCACAAACCAATGTCAGAACAGGACTTCAGTTACATGGACACAGCAGATGAAAATTCTTGCTTTTAATCCTGATTTTACTCATGCTGCTTCTTTTCAGTCACTTGAAAGCACTCAATGTACACCAGGGAGAACAGGAAAACCACTTGAACAGGGTTTCTGCCCCACCTGAGGGTCCTGGGGCAAAGTGTCCATTTGTACAGTCCCCTTTCTTTGGGATATTCAGCTGTTTGTTTTCTTGATGGAGCATGAAGGAAAAGCGTATCTGAACCTTAATTTTTAAAAAAGGGTCAAAAAAGCCCATCGCCTGCAAGATCTTGTGTCACCTAAGGGCAGACTCCCAAGCAGAGGCACTTCACCTCCAACAGGCAGCACAAATGCCACCAGGCAGCTGGAGACGCTCAGTGGTCCATCCTGCTTCTGCCAGGGGCTGCTGCCTCCCGAGTAGAGCCACGAGGCCATCCCAGAGTGACTTCGGCTGACAATGTGGTGTGTTAAATAGAGCAAGACCCTCCTGCCTGGCGGCTGAAGAACATCCTGCCAATTACGGTAGCTGAGGTGCAGCCACACATTCATTTCTGCTGCCGGTGATGGGGACAGAAGCCTCCTCCAGCAGCTGAAGCAGATGGAAGGCTGGGGGCGGTGACACCTTATACCACCACAATTAAATCTGACAAAGCCCATCTGTCGGCGCCCTGAGCACTGGCAGGACTAGAGCTGAACCGGGAACCATGAATTATAGCACAGGCAACATCCAAGGGCTTTTTGATTGTTTATCCTGAAACATGCAGGCTTTTCCCCACACTAAACAATATGTGGCTTCCACTGATGACTGACAGCAGACTGATTGCTCAATTAAAGGGCATTTTACCAACTTGGCCGGTAGTTGTGAAGTCTCAAATCCCAAAAGACTCCCCTTGGAGTCCATCAGTACATTGCTTTTCTGAGAAGGCAGGAGCAAATGCAAGGGGGAAAATATCATGCATCTAAAGACATTGTGATCGTGTTGGGTTCATAAGTGCTAAAATTTATTATGCAAGAGGTGGTGCAGTAGCGAATAAGAGAGTAAAATTCTACATTGACTCCCTACTTTGCAATTCAGGACAACTAAGAGGTTTTGCTTCATTAAGGAAGGCAAGGGAAAAAAAATCAGACACAACCCCAATGGATAAGGAAGTCTAGTCAAGCCTAAATGAACAATCAGTCCTATGTGACACTCATTGCTGTAGAAGGAACAATGAAAGCTATCCGCTTCTGTTCAATAAATTACTAAAACATAAGTTATAAACCTGCTTCATGGCATTGAAAATTAAACTCATTAAACATACAGGTAGCTTCATCCTGTTGCAAATGGAAGACAGGCATGAGTGCTCTGCAGCAAACAACTCTGTGCACATCCCATCTTTGGGAAACATATTTACACATACATCTTATATATTAATATATTTTAGTGCACCCTAGCCAGAGGGCAACCAGAAAGAGTATTATTCTGTGAGAAGGACAGGAGATGGGCTGGCTTCTCCTCTCCACCAAGGGAAGCCTGCATCCACCCATCAGTCTAGCATCCATGTAAAACAATTTTGCAAGACCACGTTTCCCTTTTGCGGGTAGCCATTAGGATCCCGAGCCAATGGTCTCCCATGATGGCTGCGTAGATTTGGTAGCTGTGGGCCAAAAAAACCCAGGTGAGATCACCCCAATGTATTAACAAGCCTCAAGTGACTTTTAAGGTCAAGAATTTCAGCCAAACTGCCATTTCTTGGTCTCTCACCCTCCCTCTCCCTTCCTTATTTCATCACTGCCCATGCGGGACTGCAGAAATGTGCTGTTTGAAATGGATCTTGACCATGGTCACAGGCTGGCTAGATGTCCTTAAGCCTCAGAAAAAGAACTACACCACTGCAAAGTTACCATCACTGACGCCTTCATTCAGAGCAAGGTTGCCTTAAAACCAAACCCTGTAGGCCCCAGGGGAGAGAAGTCCAAGTTGGACTTTCTTTTGCGTTACCTGCTCTCAGCCTGTTGCAGACACCATTGCATCCATCCTCACTTCTGCAAGAAAAGAGCAAAAAAAGGGTAAAGGTGGGTCTCCAAAGGGACAGTGCCATGCCAATGGCCCCACGGGGAGGGCAAGGTGGACCTGCAGCATCCCAGGCTCCCAGGTGGCCAACATCTTACTTTGAAATATGAGGGCTACTGCATGGAAGGAAGTGTCCGGTGAGCCCTCCGCACCCTGCGTGTACCTGAGGAGCAGGTGGATATCAAAGGTTTTTCCCAAGGGGAAGCCATCTGGGGTCACCATGGGAGGGACTTGTGCTGCATGGGGATGGCTGGGCCAACAGCAGCGTGTGGGTGGTGGAAAGAGGGCAATTCAAGATCAGTGTGTTTATTCACTAGGGTTTTCTTTGATTACATCTGTGATTAAGGGTTGGAAAGATGCATGTGAGCTGCTAGGGTGAGCTTTGGCCCTCTCAGACTCAAGAAAGAGGCTGCTGGATGCAGGGTCAAGAAGGGGATAAGAGAGAGGACCCAGCAAAATGTCACGTCTTTCTAACTCGGCTCATTTGAGGCTTGGCAACCTTTTCCTCTCACAAGCATACAAATTTTCATGCTTGCCAGGCAGCTATCTCCAGAGTCTCTTGACTCTGATCGTGGTGCAAACCTACCTGGCCCTTTGGGAGAGCGTGGAATCACCTGGGAAAGCAACAATTCCCTGTCAGTAAAATGCTCACAAGACTGCATGAACTTATTACTGTCATTCCAGCAGAAATAAGTGGTACCTTTTAGAGTGCTTGCCAGAAGAAAATAGCAGTTCTGACCCAATTTCACACAGTTGGAATCAGCTGTGGGAGACTAATGTACAATAAAAATAAAAAGACACAAATGCCCATTTCCCCCATGTCCTCTCCTAATAACATGAATAAAGCTCTGTTTTGATATTTTGTCCATTCCAAAGAAGTCCAATCAGATTAGTCCAAGTCAGCTGTGTTTTGAGTCAAACTCCTCTGACTCTTCCACCCTTTACTTGATGAAATTTTTAATTGTCCACCTTTGTCCCGTGCAGCTGCGAAGAATCAGATCGATGCCGGCCATTCCCCTGTTCTCCACTTCCAGGCATCGTCCTGTTCCCTTGTTCAGGATGGCACCGTTCTAAAATTAAAAGATATGGGGAAAACATTAAAAAAATTAAAGCCATGGGGTTGCTGTGAAGCAAGCCAAGACTGTGCAGTGCCCAGGAGTGAAGCTGTGTCCTTGTGCTTTGCTGATTAGCTGGTCGGTCAGGGAACTCAAACAATAAAATAATTCCTAAAGTAATCAATATGAATTGAATGAGCAAACTTTATTACCAACAACATGGATCCCTAGCACATCAGCAGCCAAAGGACATCTGTAACATTTAAACAGGCTGCTCCTCTGCGTTAGGGAGGCATGACACTTCTGTAGAATGTATATTATTTAGCATCTGCTTTGGGAAGGAAGTACCATGATTCTCTCTCTGTACTCAGCACTGGTGAGGCCGCTCCTTGAATACTGTGTCCAGTTCTGGGCCCCTCACCACAAGAAGGATGTTGAGGTTCTGGAGCAAGTCCAGAGAAGAGCAACGAGGTTGGTGAAGGGGCTGGAGAACAGAACCTATGAAGAGTGGCTGAGAGAGCTGGGGGTGTTTATCCTGGAGAAGAGGAGGCTGAGAGGAGACCTCATTGCTCTCTACAGCTACCTGAAGGGAGGTTGTAGAGAGGAGGGAGCTGGCCTCTTCTCCCAAGTGACAGGGGACAGGACAAGAGGGAATAGCCTCAAGCTCCGCCAGGGGAGATTTAGGCTGGAGATTAGGAGGAAGTTTTTCACAGAAAGGGTCATTGGGCATTGGAATAGGCTGCCCAGGGAGGTGGTTGATTCACCTTCCCTGGAGGTGTTTAAGGCACGGGTGGATGAGGTCTTGAGGAACTTGGTTTAGTGTTTGACTAGAGGATCCGATGGGTCCCTTCCAACCTGGTTATTCTATGATTCTATGATTCATGCAATTCATCACAGATTATCTGTAAGGAATAAAGAAATCTGTAGTGCATCAGCAGGGCAGTTTACACACTCCAAGGGTATCAGAAGGGGAAGCTTCTGCTGAAAATTGTACTAAAACACTGTCCCACTCTCTGACTCCTCTTAACCTTTTCCCTCTGCTGTAGAACTTGGCATATGCTGACTCACAGGATCATTTTGTCTTCTCCCCCGCTGTCCCATGCCAAAGACAATGTGCCACCGCCCATGGCTTGGGAAGCAGAAGAGCAGCACAACAGCAGACCCGTAACAAACCTGTATGAAATTCCAGCGCTTATGGAGGCTGCTCTTGACCTTGTCGCAATCGAGGAGCTGAGGGAAGCGGCTTTTCACATTATCCACCAGGCAGCGAGTATCGGGTAGAAGAGTTGTAGTCCCGAGGGCGCCAAGATGAAGGAAGCCCTCCTTGGTGTAGCGCGCAAGCTAGGGGCAGAGAAGGAGAATAAGACCATCAGTATCTATGGAGCATCATTAAAAAGCAATAGAGGAAAGGACAAGTTTGCAGAGCCCCAGGAAAAAAATGAGAGGGTGATGGTGCACAGAGGTAGTAGAAGTGACAAGAGGAAAAAAAAAAAAAACCAGCTTTCTCCAGCCTTCTCTTCCTCTTGTTTTGGGTTTGTTTTTTACAGAGGCAGGTGAGGAACTGGGGGAAGGGAAGGGGTAAAAATAACCAAGCCTTAAACCCATCATAAGGCAGATTCCTCCAGCCTCTTTTGGGCCTGAACACTCTGTAGATTGGGGCAATTGATGATTTCCCCTGATTTCTGGTCAGAGCCAGCTGGCTTGGCTGGTCATGCTGGCCCAACCTGTGGCTTCTAGCATGGTTGGCAAGCCAGCCCAGCTTTGGCCTGCGAATGATGGTGTTAGTGTGTCTGGCACAGCCCTGTAGCAACTCCAACAGCAGCTGGGTAGAAACATCAGCCAAAGGGGCCGACAGATAACTGGCCCCGTTGCCCAGGGATGCCAGCCCATGGCTCTCCAACAGTTCAGCACTGAAGCAAAGGCTCGGGATTGCAGCTGACCCCTGCAACACCCCTGAATCCAACTGCCCAGTGCTCCCAGAGACCTGTCTCAGCTGCCAGGAGATGCAGACTGGGAGAATCGGGCAGTGCCGATGGCTCTCGGAGGCGCTGGGCAGACAGGGCACAGCTGGCACCAACACGGCACTGAGACAGCCCTGCTGGGCAGCAGGACCACACACAGAGGGTTCCTCCATTTGCAGGGCTTAAGGAACTCTACCGAAATATTTCCCTAAGCATATTTAAATTCAGGAGGGAAGAAGAGATGAATTACAGTGGCCTGCCTTTTCTGGTTCAAGGGAAAGATATACACAGCTGCTTATTTAAATTATGAATCAATCCATTATCTAGCACAGAAATAAGGAGTATCCAGCACATTAATTAACTGAGCATATCTGTGACCCAGATGCTTAAAAAGAGTCGGTAAATCACACTGGGAGTTCAGGTTATCTCAGTTAGAATAATTAAACACTGGGAATCAAGTTAAAACAATGTAACAGGGTCCGATTCCAGCCGGGCAGGAGCAGAGACAGTTACAGTGCTTGAAGCCAATTCTGCCTTCCCTCTGTGATGCTAGTTGTAGGCAGAGGTTTGCCAAACCCTCCAGCTGGCCACTGTGCCACCCATCTTCCTGGGGCCACGTGCCTGGCATGCTTTGCTCCCCACTGCTAGTGGCTTTAGCCAGCTTGTCGTGTATCAAAGCATCATCTCCCCTACTTCACCTCTCACAGAAGTCTCTGCCAACAGTATCCACCCGCAGAGGGGCTCTTCTGCCCCCATATCTGTTTGCAAGATGGTGCAGAGGAGGAGACACCTCTCCAGCTTTACAGTAATTCACCCTCCAAATTGCTGCACTGGTGCAGCAGGGGCAGACAGGAGGGCAGCTTGCAGGGCTTAAAATCTTTAACCATCACCTACTCCTCCCCTCACTGATTCACCATCTCCCCCAGGCGCGGGGAGCCCAGCTGCAGAGGGGGATTCTGTCCACCGTGAGCTCAGCTCACACGGTGCGAGGCTCCCAGCAAGGGAGCTGCTCCACACACAATGCTGGAGCAACCTGGGAATGACTCCCTGGGCACCTCGAGCCAAGCTGAAGGCTCAGATTCACATTAGTTGTTTGTAGCAGCTTGGTGTTTTGATGAATCAAGCCTTGAATGAGTCAGTGCACTCAGCCTGACAGCATGGTTTTAAGCACACAACTTATTGGAGTTATTATTTGAGCACCAACACAGCGAATGAGGCCGCTTGCTTTGCGAAAAGAAAGAGGTATATGAAGGAAAAGACAAAAAAAGGCAAGTCCTCTCTACGACAGATGAAGGAAATCACCCAGAGGTTCCAAATGGGCAGCGCGAGTTACTCTTCTTCTCCTGTTTCTGAAATGTCTCCTACCATGTAAATAATTAGCGCTAGACACTTTCTTTTTTTATGATGTTTGGCAGCTTCTCTTCAGACAGTTGGCCTCATGCCCACAAGGCAACATGAGTTCTGCTCTTACATGTTATCGCCTAATGTGGTGGGAAAAATAACTAGAGCAAAAATCAAATCTTTCCTGAGGAGGGAGCAGGGCAGGGGCTGCAGGGAGACGAAACAAGCTGAAAAACAAACACGGGTATTATGAAAAATGCATTATTATATGTGTCATCTACTATGTATAACAGCCAGATAAATAAAGCTCTGAACACGTGTCTGGATCTAGCACTCTGCCTAACAACTGATCCACTCTGCAGAGCGCAGCAGAGACTCAGCAACAGCCGTTGCAGCCTTTGAGTCTGCCCGATCATTAAACCTGAGAGCAATTATTCCCCAAAAATCCCACCTAATGCTCAAGTGCAAGCTTGCTGTGCTCCTAGGATGTTAATGGAATTCTTGCCTTTTGGGATATTTTGCCAAACGTGGAGGTACCAGCCTGAGGAATGTACTGAGGAATCACGCAGCCTGATTGAGGACAAGAAACAAACTCAAAGAACGCAAGGAAGGACCAGAGAAAGACTATTTGAAATTAGAATCATAGAATCATAGAATCACCAGTTTGGAAAAGACCCACCGGATCATCAAGTCCAAATGTTCCTATCAAATACTAAACCAAGTCCCTCAGGACCTCATCCACCCATCCCTTAAACACCTCCAGGGAAGGTGACTCAACCCCTTCCCTGGGCAGTCTGTTCCAGTGCCCAATGACCCTTTCTCTGAAAATTATTTTCCTAATGTTCATCATTTCGTCCTGTCCCCTGGGAGAAGAGCCCAGCTCCCTCCTCTCCACAACCTCCTTTTAGGAAGTTGGAGAGAGCAATGAGGTCTCCCCTCAGCCTCCTCTTCTCCAGACTAAACACCCCCAGCTCTCTCAGATGTTCTTCATAAGGCCTATTCTCAATACTTAGTATCGACAAGGTCTTAAAGCCCTTACTCAGTGTGAGCAGCCCAAAGCCACATCCCCAGAAAGAAATCCACATTCCTGCCCACGGCCTTGCACAAATGCCTTTCCGGGATGAACTTCCCCTTGCAGTCCCCACCTCCAGGTACCTTCTTGGGGGGCTGCTTTGCTCCAGGGGTTCCCACAGCCCCCCCAGATGCCAGGAGGGTGCACAGCCACACGTGTGCCTGCTGCATCGCTTGGGCCGACCTCCCCTTGGCAAACTTACACCACCAATACATCTTCTTTGATTAGTGTTTCTAGCTGGCTGCATCTCAGGGATGGGAGAAAGTTAATTAGACATCTTAGCACCTGGGAAATAAAAGCCTTCGTGACCTTCATTGACTCTATCGGAAAATAATTTAGAGTTGTTTAGCTTCCTTTCTGCACTGAGCAGATCATCAATTAGCAACCGTAAGTAAAGCGTACAGTATTTTCTTTTAAACACAGCTAAATCTGATGTGCTCTTTTGCCACTGTTGATACTAGAGTGTCCCGGATGATCTCGGTTTTGATGGTTTTGTCCTCAAGTCCTGCTGCTTAAATGGGCAAAACATATTTTATCCTATAATTAAATGAAATGCTCTGCTGGGTGAACATTATCTTAAGTTTTATAGTGTTATAGTGCTTTTTATCACTATCATATATCACCATAGTTCTGTCACTCCAATGAGGTATTGCTATATTATTAGTGTAATACATCATTACAGCAAGGTGTTTTCATGATGTATTGCTTAAGAGATGAAGCCATCAGGAACAAAAAAAAAATCCATAAGTGGGCTCAAATATAATTACAGGATAAAAGGCTACTTCATCACAAAATCTGATGATGATTTGACCTGGAAGTGAATGAAAGCAGGGAGAATGGAAAGCTAAAGGGAAAACTAGATAAAACAAATCAGTTTCCTCAGCGATAGATGCCACAACAGAGGCTGCAAGCAAAAGTCAAGGTTTCATCTGCATCCAGCACTGGGTATGGGATCATCAAAACATAGAATGGTTTGGAATGGAAGGGACCATAAAGACCATCCAGTTCCATCCCCTACCATGGGCAGGGGCACCTCCCACTGGATCAGGGGCTCCAAGCCCCATCCAACCTGGCCTTGAACACCTCCAGGGATGAGGCAGCCACCCCTGTTCTGGGCAACCTGCGATAGGGCCTCCCTACCCTCACAGGAAAACATTTCTTCCTACGATCTCATCTCAATCTTCCCTCTTTCAGCTTAAAACCATTCCCCTTTATTCTATCACTTCACTCTCTGATGAAGAGCCCCTCCCCAGCTTTCCTGTAGCTCCTTTCCGCACTGGAAGCTGCTCTAGGGTGTTCCTAGAGCCTTCTCTTCTCCAAGCTGAACAACCCCAAATCTCTCAGACAGTCAATCCATCTCACCTGGATCTGTCTGAATGCTACCTGCTTTGCTTAAACCAATTAGCAGTCATCAGTAAGGAGAGCAGAAGCTCCACAGACTACAAGCTGCCCTCCTTGGACTGGGACAAATCCCTCCCCTCCTAGCAGGTCACTCACCCCTCTCTGTGCACTGGGCTGGTCACCTACAGATACGCAGCAGCCACAGTGGGACAGTAGCACAGCGTGGGGCCAAATGAAGAATATATATATATATAAAAACAAGTAAGCTATTTGAATAAAGTGTTTACATTACTTCTAATTATATTCCCAGCAATAAATTACAGTATACAGCCCATTAATTAAACTGGAGTAGCAAAAGACCCATTTCTTCCACATGGTGCCCGTGCTTCTGCAAAAGTCTAATTTTAAAGCTTCTGCACTCACTGATAGGTACTTTTAAAAAGCATTTTCAAGGAGTTAAACTAATTGCATGCATCATGAGACAAAAGAATTGCCAAGAACTGGCTCTCAGCTGGAGAGGAAAGGGACAATGTGGAGGTGGAAGACCAAGAAATCTGCACTCAGCTTCTGCAACAGGCAAGCTGAAGGGAGTCAGCGGCACTGCAACATTTCACTTCAGAACATCAGGTAGGAAAAGAAAATATTGTTAAGTTTAATCACAGCAACAGTAGAGAGAAAAAAATAAAGAAATAACCTGGTTTTAGCATTGATCTTAAAGCCAAGAGTTGGCAGACAACGTCAGGCTAATTCAGTTTCTCATACTGTAATGCACTTAGAGGTTTAAGTTTTCATCTAGAAATCCAAGAGACAGTTTGTGCCATTTAAGAAAAAAAAATGTGTGCATTTAAGCAACAGCTAGGCTATATTTAGCCGGGACTCGATCAGCCACAGTTGACTGATCTTTGTTTAAAGCAAGGATAAACCAAAGTGAGATTTGTCTCTCCCTTGAAGACCTCCTCTGTCTGGTTCCTATGCTCAGGTGGTTCTTGAAGTTTGCAGTTCTGGCTCAGAGGAGCACTGGGACTACACAGTCCTGGTGAGTCTGGAAAGCCCAGGGTGACCATATTGTGAGAACAGGCTCTTTACACATTCCTGTCACTAGAACTACACATGTATCTTAGCTGAAAATGAACCTCCTTGAGAATGCTGCATCCCAGACATTTACTAAGGCTGCCACAGCTGTAGTGACCTGCAGCTCTACATCCCTACTGGACTCCATCACAATCTTCAACTCACCCTCATGCCAACGAAGCTTATTTTGCAAGTGGAAAATTAAAGGGCAAATATTTATGTTGTAATTGAGGCCTAGGATAGAAAAGAGAATTGATAGTCCATCTTGATAAGCCTTGATTAATGCTCCAGTTTTTCATCCAGATTTGATGAGCTAATCCTCAAGACATGACAAAGTCAGATCTTGTTTCAGGAAAGCTACTAGGAATGGGATCACATTATTCCCAGACCCTAGGGAATGGCTACAAGATGTTGATGTGAGCTCTGGAATGCTTTTCCCACTTGAAAGACAGCACTAGTAGAATCTGTAGAATCTCCCTCCCTTGTAAAGACCTTCTCCCTCATCTGGGCTTTATGAGCACCGTGAAGGAGCTAGATTGACATTAGTTGCCCTGTCCAATGGATTTAAAAAGTTCTGTTTTTCAAGACTTGAGTTTGCTTATCTCTGGTATTCACACAAGTACTCAATGTTGGGGTATTCAAAAAAGAAACACTCAGGACCTTACTGGATACAGGTAAAATGCCAGAACTACTGCTGCTTTTCTGCAGCTTCAGGGAGGTCAGGCACGATTTTCACAATGAAAGGTAACCTAAAAAGCACATCGCAATTCTCCCTGTGTCATAAAAATCATCATTCTGCTTCCAGACCTAAAAGGAAACATTGTCTTTCCTCCATATAGATTGTAGGGGAGAAGGACATTGCGCTAAGGCATTTGCATGCTGAGATGCATCATGCTAGGCAAACAGAAAGAAAAAAACAAAGGAAATTGCAGGATATAGGCAAAATACTGAAAAGAGGATATGGGTAGAGATAAGAGAAGAACAGAGAGAAGTTAGGAGGGAACTGGGTAAAATATCCCTGGAGTTGCAGATCCTCGAAATCCAGCTTAGAGTTTACTGTTGTTTTTACAGACGCCAGCAGCAGCAGAGCTTCTGTTGTACCTGGTTTTGTTCCAACTTTGCAGAGATTGAACTAGTAGCACTGCCGGGCTGCTTTCTTCTTAAAACACAGAAAGAGATAAAACTACAGAAGAGGCTGAATTAGCTCATCATCACTAACTTTCAGCATTTGACACGTCCACTAATCCTCTAACAGATACAAGATCTGGAGTGAATCCTGGAATGATGCTTTTTAATCCAGAGTAAATTAAAATGCGGCTAAAGAAGCTTTTGGGCTGCTCCAAAACTTTTGGAGAGGCGGAAGGAGTGCTAGAAAACTAATGCTACAGTAAATCCCAGCCGAGAGGAAATGGATAATTATCATCCTCTTAGAAAGTACTGTTTATTTCCTTTACCCAGCTGGTACGTTTTTACTCTGCTGGGTGAAAGAGAAAGGAAACTCCTTAAAATGATCTGCCTGTGTACAATCTGCTCTGTTCATTGGCTACTTGCTTTCAGAATTGTTTACCCTCATCTGGAAGACCTCTTCAAATTAAATACCTGCAGCTCTGGCATGATTAAGGTAGTTCAGAAAATAGCTACCCTAAGAATCATAGAACAATCAGGTTGGAAGGGACCCATCGGATCTTCTAGTCCAACCATTCCTATCAAACGCTAAACCAAGTCCCTCAAGACCTCATCCACCCGTGCCTTAAACACCTCCAGGGAAGGCGAATCAACCACCTCTCTGGGCAGCCTATTCCAATGACCAATGACCCTTTCTGTGAAAAAATTTCCTCCTAATCTCCAGCCTAAATCTCCCCTGGCGGAGCTTGAGGCCATTCCCTCTTGTCCTGTCCCCTGTCACTTGGGAGAAGAGGCCAGCTCCCTCCTCTCTACAACCTCCCTTCAGGTAGTTGTAGAGAGTAATGAGGTCTCCTCTCAGCCTCCTCTTCTCTCGGCTATACAACCCCAGCTCTCTCAGCCGCTCCTCATAGGGCCTGTTCTAGAGAAGCTGGGGAAAGAATCTTTATATCTGACGTATTTTTAAGATGAAGCTGGGCCTTGTTCACTTGAGAGAGACACCAACAGACACGTCGTACATCCATACTCCATCCTCTCTCAGGTACCACCTGCTCCCAGTAAATGTGGTTTCAGCAGGACAATTCCTCACCTGGGGTCCCCAGCCGTGGCAGGGGTACAAGATCGCTGTGTGGTTCTCCTGTGGGCCCTGATCCAGGCAGACGTCTTTCGCCTTGTTGTTTCGAAGCTGTAAGAAATAACAAGTGCAGAGTTACGCCACCCTGTTGTCTCTTCACAGACAGGCAATAAACTTATGTGCAACAACGTCCCTGGCCTCTCTTGCTCTGGAGAGAACATATAGTGCCATATGACCAGGCATAATCAGGTAGAGAGAGAATCATAGAATCATAGAATCATAGAACAACCAGGTTGGAAGGGACCCATCGGATCTTCTAGTCCAACCTTTCCTATCAAACGCTAAACCAAGTCCCTCAAGACCTCATCCACCCATCCCTTAAACACCTCCAGGGAAGGTGAATCAACCCACCTCCCTGGGCAGCCTATTCCAATGACCAATGACCCTCTGTGTGAAAAACTTCCTACTAATCTCTAGCCTAAATCTCCCCTGGTGGAGCTTGAGGCCATTCCCTCTTGTCCTGTCCCCTGTCACTTGGGAGAAGAGCCCAGCTCCCTCCTCTCTACAACCTCCCTTCAGGTAGTTGTAGTTGTTGTAGAGGTTTAGTACACCTTGTGTTTTCTTTAAATACAGGGCCTAATGATGACTGCTTTTATATAATAATCACCATTCCTTGAACATGGTTTTCTTTGTATTTGGTCATGTGTGGTGGTAACAAACGTATTTTTAGACTGCCATCAGCATGTTGCCAGGAGCCTGAAATCGATGCAGAACTGCTTATGTTTCACTGAAAACTTGGAAGTGCTCAACAAGGCAGGGAAAAAAACTCCTGTGAGCACAAGGAGTAACTTCAAATCATTGTGAGGACGCTGGAGTTGACGCAGAGGTGGCAAACCAGCTGTCAAGTACAGTTAATGGCTGCCCGTTGGACTTGATGATTTTCGAGGTCTTTTCCAACCTTAATGATTCTATAAGTACTGAAGTACACACGTAGTAGCATGGAAGTGCTGGGTTCATGCTACAAAGCCAAACCCCATCCACCAGGCCTTTTAATGCTGAGATGTTTTTCACAGAAAAAAAAAATTATTTTCAGAAAAAATTTTCAGAGAAAGGGTCATTGGGTACTGGAACAGGCTGCTCAGGGAGGTGGTTGATTCACCTTCCCTGGAGGGGTTTAAGGGACAGGTGGATGAAGTGCTGAGGGACATGGTTTAGTGTTTGATAGGAATGGTTGGACTTGATGATCCAGTGGGTCTCTTCCAACCTGGTTATTCTATCTTCTATGATTCTGTGATTCTATGTCCTCTCTCCAGGTTCCCCATGGAGGGCGAGTGCAATCATGTCTTTGAAAATACTCCTTTTGAGGGTTTAGCTTGAAGGCATTACATAATTCCGATAATAAATCTCTCTTTAAATTAATGCCCATCTAGGGTGCTCAGGCTGTGCCTCAAGAAGCCTTCTCAAACCGCCACTATTCCATGAGACCTATTGCAATATAGTGTTATTAGTTCCCAGAAATGCCTGGGTTTATATTCCCAGTACAATCTCAAAGCCAGAAGAGATTGAATTAAGCCTCCTTACTTTATCTCGTCTTTAAGCTGTTGTGACAATGCACTGTATCCTACAGAGACCTTGTAAGGAATTAGGCTGAGTTTAAGTCAAAGGCTTTCGCAGAACGACTATGTATTAAAAATATACATACAGCAGCTTAATCCATAGAGTCAATGGGTAATAGAGATAACTTTCTGTCAACTCAGTAAATGAGGTATTAGAATATTTTACTGCATATGGTCTCTAAGGTCAGAAATAAATCCCAAATTAGGTTTTTTTTAAAAGAAACTCTGAACAGATTTATACAAATCCACATAATTATACAAACAGTAGGTTTTTGATTCACAGTCCTCTCCTTTGAGGCTATTTCTCAGCAGAGACTCGCCAGCTGTAAATATTACCAGTCTGATCTAAGGGACTGCTCAGCCTTAATTACCTCGCCATAAGCAATGGTGTTGTTGTATCTCCTCATTTCTGGATAAACGTGGTCCAGGTACCACTGGAAATTTTTACATTTCAAGCTCTTCCTTAATGCTTTTCTCTCGGAAACGTCCCCAATATCAATACCTGGATTCTGAAAAATAAAAACAGCACATCACCAAACGGATATTTAAAAAGCCTATTTCACTGATGTCTGAGATCATGGTCAAGCTACCAGGAAACTGCCAAGAGCTGAGTAACTCCAAACAGAGGCCATGCCAGGATTTTAGCATGTGTGGCCAAGCCGAAAATATCCTCAAAGAAGTCAGAAGTGAGACTTGGATTTCACAGCCACAGCGAGGAGGACACGTGCCCTTCTCATAGGTTTTAAAGGCATCTTCTCAATGGCAACCTGAGTGATGTGGACAAGTTTTGGTCCTGGGAAGTAATTTTGAGAAGAGTACCGAAAAGAACAAAAGGTTTTGATGGAAATATGAGAAATGCAGTGTAACAAGTGAAAGTTCTGACTGACTGCCCTGGGCTTTGCATATATCTCTAAACTGACTGAATTTGTCAATGGGCACAACAACTAAGTATTTTTAAAATATTTGACTTCCCATTCAGGTGCTGATGTGCTGGACTTCCAGAAAAGCTTAACGGCAAATGTCCATCACAATTTAAACACGTTGTTTCCTGGAAATGCAAACCCTGACTGTGGACTGAACACCAGCCCCTTCCCCTTACTCACCAAGGCTCACATTTCTACTAAAAGGCAACTCAGAGGACAGCACAGTTAAAAGGTGTAAAATAAGGTAGGGGGGTGAAGAAAAGAAGATAAAAGAAAAAGGTTTAAAATTCATATGTTATACAGGCAGGTAGCTAAGAATAAAGGATAAAAAGAACAGGAGAAGAGAAGTTGAGGCTGAACCTCAGAAAAACCTCTCGACAATTTGGACAATTATGCAGTGAAACAGTCTCCCTGGAGACACAGAGGAACCCCACTGCTTGAGCTGGTTTAAAAGCAGACAAAGCTACGGTAGCTGTCCCTGGAAGAATAATCTTGGAGCCAGGAGCAGGGACTGGAGTGAGCTGCCCTCCTCCCCCTCCACATTTTACATTTTATTCCATTACAGAATTTGAGGAAGAAATGCAGCAGCCAGGTGAAGGCAACCAAAGGCTCATTGCAGCCTCTTTTACTCCATCCTACAGGTGTCTGGGTTCCTACTCTATTTTAGCACCTGTTCTTGCCTTTTCTAGTGATCATTAAATAAAGCTAGGAAAGTGATTTTCCATTACAACGCTTGTAATGATCTTCTAATGAATTATTCACTCTGCTTCAGAGAAGACACCATTTTAATGTGCGACTGGTAGTGCATAGGTAAAAATAAAGATGATTCAGTGTAGACAGGTAGGACAGGCTGAAGTCTGAGTGGGCGAGATGGGATGCAGAGCAAAGTGGGACCACAAACCAGTCAGCACCCGAAATATTCAGGACATGGGGTTTGGCTTGGTTTTGAATGTAGCGGCACCTCAAAATAATACAGTGTGGAGCCACACACCCCTGCACAATTGCACCTGCCGTACCAGGCTTCTCTAAAATTAAATCTTGATTTTATTGGTAAGACCTACATAAAAATCTCAAATCTGTTCCCGACAGATCTGTTCCCACAGACCTATCCCCAGCACTGACTTGTGTGATGCTGCCTTTTGTGAGCTATATAGGACCTGCAGCTTCCTGCTGAATTTTAATCCTGTTTTGCCATGCTCCAAAGCCATTCCTGAGCCACACCATGGTGCCTCACCTCTAAAAATGAATCAGCCTAAGGATTGCCGGCTGAGCCTGCAGTAATTTAAGATCTCTGCCTATGGGCATTTGGATCTTGCAACCTATTTTTAAGACTTGAAATCGCTCAGTCCTGCGGGCAACTCTGCCTCTCCAAACGCTTGAAGCACTGCCTGTCACAGCCAGAGCCATCCTGCATTTCTTTCCATCTCCATTTATCTGTTTCTCAACAACAAACTAACCCAGGGCTCCCCACCACCCCCAGAACAACAAATCAGCAGCACAGGCAACTCACTGACCCTTCTCAGGTACCTGTTGTTCTTTGATGCAGTACAAAGTTGTGACTAGTGTGGCTCTGAATATCAGTAACTCTCCTCAGATGTAACATTTCTTCAGAAAGCAGCAGCTCCTGGTTTTATGTTTTAATGCTTTTCAAAATACCCCGGAGCACAGCGCTGCCAGCCGGGGACGCTGCTGCAGCAGGATCAGAACTGAAGCTGCAATTTGCAGGGGTGTGATCGACAAAGTATGAATATTTCATGTTTATTTTTAGCACCAAAAGGGTCCTCACACAGGGTCTGGCAACACACGGCAATGGTTTTTCCTTGCACTTCAACAGTGCAGCCCATCACTCATGTAGATGAAGAATGCAGGTGGAGAGGCTGGTGGGGGGGCTCTGCAGGGCACCCTGAATCCTCATCCCACCATCACCTGGAGGGTATTACTGCCTCCCCATCTCCACCACCTCTTTTTATTCTTTTGGCATGACCAGAGGCAGGGACTGGAGGGAGGATGGGGACTGGCCCAGCTGGGGTTGACTTTCCCAACGCTGTGAGAGCAAACAGCCCAGGCACCTGGGCCACACACAGAATGCAGTGAGCTCTGAGCACTGACAGCATCTGCAAGCTGGGAAACCCGTGTCGGGTTGCACATAACACAGACCTGCCCGAGCTGCAGGAAAAAAACTCTTGCACTAATGATGCCGATATTAATAATCTTCTGCCAAATGACTTTACAGACAGACTCCATCTGTGGAGCAGTATAATGACATAAATTCATGCTGTGTAAACACTCAACAGGGAGATAAACACTACAATACAGGTTTAAGTCTGAGAAATGAAAATAAAAATGCTGATGTGAACTGTAGGAATTCCTCCAAAGTCTGCAGGTCTCACAGCAGCTCCATCAAAGCTGAGAGAGCTCTGCTGACTGCCACAGCTAGGGATGTGACGCAAGGCATTTGAGCGTCTCCTTCACTAGGGGTTCCAAATGCTCTATAATTAAAGGATTTAATCCAATAAAGTGAAGTCTTAGGATAAGGTGCAACGGTCATACCTCCAGTGGCAGGTTCCATGCGATGTAGACATGCGATTTGTAGTCATCCATCCACACCTCAGCCACCCGCAGGGCATTGCGCTTGGTGTAGAAACCAATGTTGTTGTTGTAGGGCTTCTTCTTGCGCTCGATGTGAGCCACCCTGGAGCAGGGCAGGACCTCCATGCTGCCACCGCACAGCCATACCTGCAATGCAACCAGACAGCACCATCACCACAAGGCTCTGCTGCGATGCAGAGGGCCCACACATAAATCAAAGATAAACAAGTGATGGGTCTTGGGGTTTCTTTGACATCTTGGTGAGCGCAGAGCACTACATCATCTAGCTGCCAAGTGGAAATCCATGGCCAGGTTTGGCCTTTGCTCGATGGCAAGACACGCAAGGAGAATTTAACCAGTTCCCGGAACAAAACCACATGTCAACATTAGAAGGATCAGGTCTACATCCAGCACGTGGTATTAATGTGTTGTAGGATGGGGTGATGAGTTTACAGGCATGTTGCTACTAAATAAAAAGTACTAGTGACTGGAATAGTTGAAGCAATTGCAAAATCTCCTCCTGCAGAAGGGATGACTCAATGAAACATAAGGCAGGGACAGATTTCTCCCACTTGAAAACATTTGTTCATTATTTTTCTTTCACATACTGTTTAAAATTACCTTAAATCACAGTTTACAAGTTAATAAAATCTTTTGAGATCTTCGTCTTATCACGCAGAAAGGGAATTCAGAGAATGACAGGTCATACCTGGAACCTCCCCTCCCTGTTTGCCTTCACCAGGAAGGTACTTATCTTAAATTAGACATCCAGGACACCAGGCACCGTGTGATCATTACAAACACATATGCCGAATGGGCCTAATCACCCTGGGTTTGCCTATTTTGCATTCTGCTCCACATTATCATTTTACACAGTTGTTGTAACACCCATTGTTTCTGGGATCTCTTCCAGGCTCACCACCTTTTATCCCATCTGCGTTCCCTAAATTTTACCAACCCCATTCACCGCTCTCTCCCCATGAGAAGCTTCCTGGCTGTGTCAGTTGCCCTTTTTAATCTCAAAGTTGGGGGAGGGGGTGTTAGCCCACCCAAGGCAGTGCACGTGCACACCCCAAGCCCAGGAGACACAAGTTAGGGGCAAGACAACTTTCTTTTCCATGGGGTAATCCTGCTCCTCATGCTGTTCTCCTTTGGATTGCTACAAAAGACACAAAACCAAACAAAGCCTGCATCACAAAACCAGAGCCCCTCTTCATTAGCTGGTGCATAAACATGTAGTGAAGATATCACACCTTACCCTTGTTCTGCTGCTTGACCTTTCTGAATGCTTTTAAATACAATTTCATGCCTCCAGAGCAAATTCAGAGCTGATCCCTGAGATGAGGGACATGCCCATCCCTCTTCTCCAGTCACAACCACACGTGCCTCTGGCCAGCAAAGTCCACAAGGATTGCTTAAAGTTTTGCAATAGGACACATGCTGGTAAAGCAAATAAGAAGCAAGCAAGGTAGTTCTTACAAAAAAAATATGTTTTAAAGGCAATAGTCAGACAGAAATTGCCTTTGCTTCTTGACTGCTCAGTTCTTTAGTCTCTTAACATCTCAGTGAAAAAAAAGGAGCATTAAGTTTTGCCCTCAGGTGCTCCCAAACCTGCTGAATAAAACTGCCAGTCCTGGGAGATCCCCAGCGCTACCTGTTTTTTGTGGTTTGAGGGATTTCTTAGGTTTTGTCCTGATCTGAGATCAGAATCATTATTGTTAAAATGTAAAAACCAGGACATAATTAAACTGTCATTTTCCAGCATGCTTGCCTCTAGCAGTGAGGGTGCAATATTGTCTTTCCAAGCTCTAGTTAAATAATTTGCATGGCTTTATGCTAGACAGCTTTCCTAGGTTTCTGGAATATCCATATATACTATCTTGAAACACATATATTGTAACAGCCTGAGAGAGAATGAGTGTTGGGCATTGTGCACAAGGCATTGGTTATAAATGTATCCACAAGCCAGTTCCAGAGTGATCAATAAAAATTTAATTCCCAAAAGGCACTCATACAATGAAAGACCACACTTCTGTCTCTTAAATAAAGCCTAAACTGTCACTGTAAATTAAAAAAAAAATCTGTTTTTACAAGACATTTATAACTGTCTCTGCTGGTAACAATGAGAACAAGGAGAACTATTACATGGGTAACATCCAAGAGGCACCCAGCATCACTATCCTCAGGCTACAGAGAGGTAAACCACGGCCCCAGGAAGATGCTGCTCACTCTCACGTAGCCTGGACAAGGACTTTCTGTTCCTACTGATGTGGAAAAGCACACACGAACACATCCACAGGTGACAGCACAGGATCTTCAATCCAGGAGACATCCTCCAGGGCCATGAAGCATAAAGTGCCTTTGCTCTGCAAACTTAGTGTGCTGCTCCATCCATGCAATAACCACAGCTGTGAAATGGTGAACAGCCCCAAGAAAGGTCCCAGACTTTGTTCTCTCAGTGCAAACATGAAATGAGTTGTGAGACACCACAACCTTAAGGTCTTGGCAGACTCTCCACCCTCTAGCAAGTCTGGAAGCCATCGCCTGACTGATGCCCTGCTCTTTGGAGACCTACATTTATGTCCTATTGAGCAGCTGTTTGTTCCACCAAAGACCTTCAACAAATAGACAACCTTCCGATTAAGTAGATTTTTCATGGTCATAGCAAATCAACATACAATCAATTAAAATACTCTATTTACTGCAACTAACAGCATTACCAGGACCATCAGTCCAGCATGTTGTTTCAGCTAATTCCTTGAAGAATTACCTTGAAAAATTGTAGATGTTTAATCAAGAGCCAGGAAAAATTTAAGACCAATCAGAAAAACAAGGTATTGTCAAATGAACTAATGTTTAGCCTATTTAAGGAGACACAGTCTTTTATTTTGCTTCCTGCAAAGCATGAAACCAGAATCATTGCGTTTTATGAAACACATATGGATGAGATGTAAAGGCATGTTTGAAGACTCCAGATACAGTCTGTAACGCAGCAGGTTAAACACGACAAGCAAGTCTCAAGTTTCTCCCTTATTTTCTGACATTCAAATTTCAACACGACTATTAGCTTGCCAGTCATCCACCTGTAAGGAGATGCAGAAATAAAAATAGAAGCATTCCCCTCCTGTAAATGACAGTGACTCGCTAGGTTCTTCATCAGTCTACACACAGGAGTAATCAAACACACAGAAAGATGTCTGGATTTATAAATAACCAGTTAAAACTAAATTCTAATGAAGAAATCCTAAACAAATCCATCACCTAGAGATACTTAGAATCATAGAATCATAGAACAACCAGGTTGGAAGGGACCCATCGGATCTTCTAGTCCAACCATTCCTATCTAACACTAAACCAAGTACCTCAAGACCTCATCCACCCGTGCCTTAAACACCTCCAGGGAAGGTGACTCAACCCACCTCCCTGGGCAGCCTATTCCAATGCCCAATTACCCTTTCTGTGAAAAATTTCCTCCTAATCTCTAGCCTAAATCTCCCCTGGCAGAGCTTGAGGCCATTCCCTCTTGTCCTGTCCCCTGGCACTTGGGAGAAGAGCCCAGCTCCCTCCTCTCTACAACCTCCTTTCAGGTAGTTGTAGAGAGTAATGAGATCTCCTCTCAGCCTCAACCACACTTGATGTGTGGTTCAGAAAGTTGGTGGGTAATACCCTTGCAACTACCTTCCAAGCAAAATGTGACTGTCCTAGGAATTCACCACAGAAAAGCACTGAGTCCGATGAAACAGGGAAATGTTTGAGTACAGTGGAAAGTGCATCAACCATCCACTTTCTAGAAGTGTTTACACACGTGGGAGGCACATTTTGGTTGTCACAAGACTGTATCACCTTGCTCCACTGATGGGATGACCCAACCTTGCTTTCTAATCCCCCTCCAGAAGCACTAAGGCATCATGGGCTGAGAAAGTATTCATGAAACAGTCAGTACCTCAGTGTCCTGCTCTGGGATAACTCAAAATGGGCAGCAGAGCAACAGGGGAGGCCCAGGTGCCTCTCTCGTGCACCTGTACCTGCATGTGACTGTGGGGGTACGAGCACTTGGCTATATTCGATAGTACCTTATTCTATCAGCCTCTCCTCTGCCATCCACCTCCAGGCCTCCATTCACAAAGTCAAAGAGTGGTTTTCACACTGATCTTCTGGAGGATTCTATAAAACATTCCTAACAGTTAGGACGCAAGGATTTGGGAGCATCCTGGAAAAGAGTGGTGCCCAAGCCTGTTAGATGGGACTGCAAGAAAGCAGAGAGAGGGGATACCTTGGCATTGCCTGGAGAAGAGGACATCCCCTGCGGTCACCAAGTTTCTAGGAGTGGAGAGGGAACGGAAGACTGCTCACAACCCACTGAGGTCCTTTGTAAGCATAATAGAGCTATAGAGAAAAATCCCTATTTTGCTCTATGAGCTCCGGCAATAGCCACAGAAACAATTTTCAAAGTGCTAAGCAGTTAAGAACAATTACTGCTCACGATCCCCTTTGCCCTCAAAAATATACTGCAGCCATCAATTTGCTTTGCTCCTGTCTGCCAGAGCCAGCAATTACTCTCAAGGAGCATTATTTAAACAAAAGGGCTTTTGGCAATCTGCCTAACGTCAAAGGAGCCAGCCAGGCAGAAAAGGGTGACTCAAAGAGATCCACCACCCAGGAGTGTGCCAGAAGCCTGTCCTGCCACTAGGCTCAAGGCATCATCTGCGCTAGAAATATATACTGGAGGAGCTGACCATGCTCATGCCTTGAGACTGGTGGGGATATCAGTGCTTCAGGTCAGGTTTGCTTGGAAGGAGCAACCCAGAAGATGTGTTTGGCTGCCTCTTGGGGCAAGCAGGAGGAGGATGCTGAGCGTGGGGGGCTGCTGCCTTGTCTCACCCCACCCCTCCACTAAAGCCCAGCCAGCACTCGCTGAGCAGCAAAGGACACAGAGAAAACAGAGGTTTAATGCATATATACTAAGAAAACCTTTTTACTTTCTCCAGCTTTCTTCAACCAGCCCTTACTACATCATGGTGCCCACTGGCAGGGAAGCAGAAGATAAAATTATTAACTTGAGGACAACACTTTCATCAGAAAATACTGATGCTGGGGTTGCTTCCCCTGAGAAAACAGACTATCTTGTACGTGGTGATTTTCTTCACATTGCTGTAATCCATGCAAGGGAATTTGAGCTCTCCACCTGGGTTGGGTTGGTTTTTTATTGGCACAAAGCAGGTCAGCATCAGAAAAAGGGAGAAGGATGTCTGCAAGATTTTTCTGTTAAGAAAACCACAAAGACTTGGCACGTTGGGACACGGTTTACTGGCCACAGTGGTGTTGGGCTGATGGTTGGGCTGGACGATCTTAGAGGTCTTTTCCAACCTTAACGATTCTATGATTCTTAGGTCAGAGGCATCCTTGAGGCCAGTCCCTCGCCCCTCTCCAGCCATGGAGTGCCAGGACAGAGTCCTCCTCAAGCACAGCACAGCACTTCCTCCTCTCCTCATCCTCCTCCAGATGAAAAGCCATACTATAGACACTCCTGGGTCACTGCTTTATATAATTCTGTGTTTCTGCTTCATCCCTGGGATATCATTAATAATAATAATAACAACAAAATATAAGAAGGGACAGTGACTACCTTGGGTCCCGGACACGGTGTTCTAGCTGGAGCGTGGCGTGACATCAGTAATGAACACTGACAGCTCCCATTAAACGATCCTGACTTTAGTTGCTTATAACTTTGCGAAATTTTAACTATTCAGACTGAAATATATCCTAGAACAGTTCAAGCCCGCCTGCAGTTAATGCAAAGAGACATCATGTCTAGTGGTGTCAAGATGAGTCTGCAAGGTAAACTTCTAGTCTCTGAATGTATTGTGACAGAAGGAAACGAGGGGGGAAAACTGCTCCAAACTTTCATTACACAAACTCCAGGTTTTTTCAGCTGATAACTTCATTTCTAAGGTGATTAACAATCCCGAGTCTTAATTAGCAATAGATTTCCCATTTAACAGCTTTGCCTTATCTTCGTCCCCCTCGTTTCTTTTAAAAGTAACTTCCTAATTTAAGAGAAAAACATAATTACTCGGGGCAGCTAAAATAATAAGGAACAAATCAGAACAAAGACCCAAATAATAACATTGAGAAACAGCAAAAAAGGCAAGAAATAATCATTTCTCCACATGCTCCCTGATATAGTTCTGAGAGACGGTATCTCTCCGAATTATTCCTTTTTGTTTTTTTCAGAAGAAACAACACGTACAGATACATTTCCAGCTACGTATCGGAAGCAATTTCTCTCCTTTCTGTTCCTATTTTGACTGTGCTCTGTCCCACATCCCCACAGGACATCACAGGAGGCAGAGACTGGAGCAGAGGAAGCTGATGTGGGGCAAGAAAGCTCAAGCCAAACTCCTCACCCCCAGTCAGTGGGGTAAAGGATGAAGTAAATACACCATGGTTTTGGAGCAACCATCCCTTACACTTAAAAACCTTCTTAAGAGAGAAGTGATGCAGCTCCTGCCTGTTATTTAGGCATCCTCGGCACAGAGCAGAGGTGCCATGTTAGTCATATTTCCTCTAGAAAACCTCACAGTTTGGTACTTACAAAAAGTCAAACATTGCTGTAGTGCCTTGATTCCACCCCACAGGGTCCTTCTAACATAGGGATGAGAGACATACACCACAGCAAGCCTGTTAAATTTGGGTAAATAAACACCTCCACATCATTAGTTGATGGCTGTTTATGGGCGGCACTCAGAAGCTGCATACCCCTCACACACAGTGAGCTGGGTAATACTTTATCTCATTATACATATTTATATATACGTTATATCCTATATCATCACTGAAGCGCTTCTTCCAACTGTTGCGAATGCCGCCATCTCGTGTAACAATCACGGCAAGCTCTTCGGCAGAAACGTTATGTTGAATTACATGAAGGTGAGTTAAGAAACCTCACACAAAGAGAGGAAGGAAAGAAGACGGAAAATCAGCTCTCATTGGGAACTTTGTACTTCCACTGCAGTGAAATAGAGTATTCATGTTCTCTGCAGGTGAACACCAGCTCTCCTTGAAGAGGATTACCTTTTAATTTGGATATGTGGATTTTCAAAGATCACATCAAGAGATGACTTCTGTTATAAGAATTGGTACAAAAGCAGTGGAGGTGCCACTTGGAGGTCACTGTGTGGTAGATCCAGCAAAGGCACAGTAACTATAGCCAAGACCAACAACCAATGACCAGAGAGCAAAGCATTTCTCAGCATGAGGAGGTGTATTGGGAGGTAAACATCTGGGTATACTGATCTCAGAAGAAAGCAACACCATGCTGGTAGGGACAACATGAGCACTGATGGATCCAACAGGGACCCTCCTCTTGTTGGAAATTTGAATACAACTCACCCTGAACAACTAATAAATTATCTTGGAAACTTCTACAAAGAAGTGACAAGGATTCATAATCCTGCAGCTGAAAGGGTAAAGAATTTCACTGCTAAACCTCCCATGAGGCCAAGGAAACTCTTTCCAAGAGGATCAGGGCCAAGCAGCCAGATCTGCTTTGGTATTCATGTGCAATTTCATTAAAATATGAAATTTTAATGGATATGTCCTCACCAGACCATCTCAGACTACGTCTGTTAAAGCAGAGAATGGAAGTGGGAGGAAAGGGCAATACTGCATTGAAATAATCAATTGTTTTTCTTTTTTTGGCATTTCTCCTCTCGCATTTTATTCTCATGGATGACACTGCTTTGGACAGGTTTCTGTCTATGTTGTGCCAGAACAATACTAACAGCAACGTCTGGCTTGTCCAGTGTCCAAATGTCCTAGCTTTCCTGCTGAGACTACTAAATTCATTCCTTTTGCAACAGCCACTTAAAATTGCCAAATGAGAGTGGAACTCAGGTGCGCAATTGACTCCACAGTTCCTAAATTATAGCAATACCAGGTAATAGCCACAGTTTTCGTTTGCTTAACTCAGCAAGGAACATAAATAGTTTAACATCTGAAATATTGGAGATATTAGAATAAAGCAAGCTTCACGCCAGTGCGAAGCAGCGATTTCTCAGAGCTGCAACAGTTCAAGGAGAATGATACATACACACTGCAATTGTGTTTGCTCAAACTGGAGGCTTTTCCAATGAAAAATTTATGCCGTGCTTCTTCAACACATGCAACACAACCTGTTCTAAATAGCACATCATTCCTGGCTACAATAGCTATTGATTCCACTTTATCGCCAGATAAGATACATAAGAATGGGCTTGGTGGGAAGCTACATTTAAGGGACTCTGATCACCAAGCACAGCACGGGGAGGATTAGCTGTAATAGTAAGTGTCCACATCTCTTGGCTGGGGAAAAACTGCTGCATTTCACTTCACAGTGCATGATGACCGATATTTTAATTGCTGCACAATTAAACAATAGCAACCAGAGTGACTGCAGCTTTGCCATTTTAGCACTTTCAAAAGTTATTTAAAAAAAAAAAAAAGGAGGAACTGAATATTTTTAAATCCACATCTTGCAAATGGTTGGTGATATTGGAGAGATGCTTTCACACCTGAAATCCCAGCCTTGGCTGGAGCAGGAGCCAAAATGTGTATCATCGCTTCCCATATGGCTGAGCCTGGCACTCCCAAGGAGCACAAAGCTCCAGTTTAGACACCGAAGCGGTTTGTGACTATCGTGGTATAAATCTAGGTCTCTCCTAATAAGTTCAATACTAAAATTCCTCAGTGCTCTCATGTTATCTGATCAGCCTTGGCAGCATGACAAGGACCTGATTATGTTGTAATAGTATAATGCAAAGATTATTACAGACTCATAAAAGACAACTACCTTCAAACAGCATCAACAATACCTGTTAGCCCTTGCAGAAGAAGAACAACACACAGGACTTCATACGCTTATCCTACAGACATTACCAGCAGGATTTGTCCCTGAACTACTTGTAGGTTGCTCTTTTTTCATATTTTTCATGCTAGCAATGTACCAAAACCATCTTGATTTCATTTTCCTATTACCACTTCTGTCAAAGCTGTAAAAATAAAATAACATAAATAGTTCAAGAGAATTTTGATCTATTTTTCATGCAAAAAAGTCTTCAGAGAAAATTAGAAGCAGACCGTTCTTCACACTAACACGATTCCACGTGGGGAGCGGCAGGAGGAGGGAGAAAGGTGCCACATATCATTTTAACCATAAGGAGCAGTTCTGAAACAGAATTATTTATGCAGAGAGAGGCAGGCGCATCACAGAGCAGTTCCTGAGCTGACAGCACCCAGCTCCACCAAACTCCCTCCACTCCTTTTAACTCTAGCACATCACGACTGAGGCTTTCGTGATCTGTAATTATAGACACCCTCTCATCAAATGGTGATGGGGAAGGCATTGGAAGGAAGCTGAGCTCCTCTATAGATGAATACGGCTGAATGTGACTCAGCCTATCATCCCTGCACAAACCTGCTCAAGTAACTCATCAAAAAGAGCAGCTAATGAGTTGAAAACTAGAGCATGCAAATACAGAGGAAAGAAATGCATGCAGTGTCTGTGTACATCTGCTCTTTGGTGTGGATGCCTATGAGTACACACAGGCATGTACGCACACAAGGTATTTCATGCCTTGTCAGTGTTCAAAGCCAGACTGACAATGTCTCCTAAGCTCTCTGATGTTAATGCCACGGTCCCTCTCATTCATTATGCCGGAAGAGGATTCTGAACAACAGTGTTGAAAGAAACTGTCAGGTTTACTTCATGCACTCTACTTTTGTTTCAGATCTTGTTCTTCTTAGGAGCGGCTTCAAAGGGTCCTGTCCGCACCTGGTGCGTGAAGCCCTAGTATAAAGCCCATCTTCTTGACCCTGCCAAACCCAAGAGCAACGCTGCATTGCTGCAGACACCTAACCCTCACTTTAGTAACGACCCATAGGCAGCTCAGGGAGAGCAACTGAAATTTGGATCAATAGCTGTCATAAAATGGGTTGGGTTGGAAGGGATCTTAAAGACCATCCAGTTCCATCCCCTCTTCCACGGCAAGGACATCTTCCACTGGATCAGTGGTTCAAAGCCACATCCAACCTGGCCTTGAACACCTCCAGGGATGGGGCAGGCATGATTTCCCTGGGTAACCTGTGCCAGGGCCTTCCCACTCTCACAGCAAAACATTTCTTCCTAAGATCTCATCTCAATCTCCCCTCTTTCAGGTTAGCAATGTTCCCCTTCATCCTATCCCTACACTCCCTGATCAAAAGACCCTCCCCGGTTTCCCTGTAGCCCCTTTCAGTACTGGAAGGCAGCTCTCAGTTCTCCCCACAGCCTTCTCTTCACTAGGCTGAACAACCCCAGCTCTCTCAGCCTGTCCTCATTATCTGGCCCTTGTTTTAGAGGAGAAAAATTATCTGTCCATTTCAGTGATGTAAGTCATCCTCGTCTGTGGGCTGTCGCACGCTACTGCCCAACATTCTCCCCCTCCCAGCACCAAGTCTGCTGCAGACAGACTTAGCATGTGCGAGTTTGAAATGTTAAACTCAGGCTCAAACCAGATGGCTAGAGACCAGGGCAGTTCTATCATATCTTTGCCATTCACTCTGCCATCTGCTTATTTTCTCTGGCAGTAGAGCCCTCTTATGCTTTAAAATAATGAATACTTTGCAACTTGAAGCAAGTATGAAAGTTTAAAGCCTGAGTGATTGCTGTGGCTCTGAAGCTATCATCAGCAAACCCACTGATAACTTACTGTCGCAGTCGGTCTTCCCTCTCTGCTAAAAATCCATGTTAAAAACCTGGTATGTGTGCAGGTAAAGCATTGTGCAAAGACTCTCTAAGACTAACAACCAGGTAACAGCTGCTCATCTCAACATGGTAGGCACCATCATCTGTTGAACATCACTCCGTCAAATCTGGTCTGTGTTTGAAACATTTCTCGTCAGGATGGAAGAGCTGCTGAGCTGGAGATGTGATTTTAAATTTGGATGCCCTGTCTTTGGGGGCAGTGTTTCAGGGCATAACTGTGGTGCAGCTGCTTGATCTAGCCATGAAACACTCCAAGACCATTGAATTACCGTGGTGGTTGTCCATCTGGACTATTTCTTCCAGCATCAAAAGTTTTCAGAGTAAGCAGCCAAGCCTCGTACTCACCATTACATGTTGGTTTAATAAAGACCACAGCATTTATTTGATGTAACATATTTTGTGTGTATGGCCACTGACTTCAGAGGACTTGAACTTGCTCACAGCAGCTAGAAATTGAACCCTTCAACTGGCACACAAATGCAATGGCCAAGAGGACAGAGGCTATGCAGGAAGAGGGGACAGATTGAGAAGGGATGGAAGCAAAAATGTGTTTGATGCAACACAGCACTGTTTAAAAACAGATCTGCATTCCTATTTCATTAATAATAGCATTAACACTGGGTTTGATCACAGCATGGACACCACTTTGCAGAGCATCACAACTAATGCTTTTTTATGGAGTGAATGTGGGCTGGCTGCTGTGCTCATTATGTCGCACCTCGTCAGTGCAATTTAACAGCAGTGAGACCCAAACGAAGCCTTGGGTGACTCTGGCATCACCTGGCTGCCACGCCACACAAGTTGCTATATCAGGATGTCCTTTTGATCATCTTTTCCAGAAGGGACTGCTGGATGGGTCTCCATGACCTCACAGTCTCTGGTCACTGCCCTGAACACTGGTTTAAGGTGAAGCTACATTCACTAAACTGCTGTAAATCAATCACGCATAAGGCTGCACTTGATGGGTCCAAGTGGGAGCTTTATGCAAAAGATAAAACACATGGACACACGACTGCTTTGGTGCTTCGGTATTTGTCTGTGATTAAATAAAAAAATCCTGAAATTGCACAAATTTCTTTATCTTCCCCCTACTATATAGTATTTAGTCCAAGAAGCATCCTGAGGAGTGCAGGAGTGGGTGGAAAAGCCGTCGGCCTTCTGCCCCTACAGCACTAGCTGGCTGGGTGCACGGCTGCGAGCAGCCCAGGGCTGCCCTCCTCCCTCCTACACACACCTTGCAGTAAGCTCTGGTTCTGTAACTATTTTGATTTCAGCTATTTATAGTGAAGAGGAAAATATGCCCTCCCTATGCTCAGCTCCCACAGCCAGTATGCACAACAAGAGCATCCAGCACCAGGACCACAAGAGACTGTGTAGCCTCTGCTATTTTTTCTTGGCTGAGCGTGTTCCTGGGAAAGCTGATCTGACCTCGGCCCTCAGCTATCTCTGTGCTGGAAGTGGACTTCAGTTCTCACAACGTCCCTCCCAGCCTCAATTATTCAACAATTTCTGTAAAGCGACGCTTAAGACAGGTGTTTGGAGGTCACAGCGAGAATGCCACTGGGCTAGGGCAGAGAAACTGTGAAATACAGTCTTGGTTCTTCCACCGAGCATCTTGACAAGTTATTTCTGTGCTATCTACCTTTGTTCTCTCCTTTTACAAGCCATGTACTCGAACTGAGATACAACTGCATGAGGTGAGAGGCTGTCACAACACATGCGGAATGTTCTGAGCGCCACAGCAATCTAACCTCAGCCAGGGCCCCTTCAAGATACTGCAGTGTAAGGAATGATCTGTACAGCAGGGCTTATAGGGATATTTTAAACTTAAATGTCTACCATGATGTTTTTCAGACATTTCTAATCTCTGAGCCCTGTGAAATCTTCCAGTTGAGGATAAGATCCTTATAGTAACTCCTCCAGGTTAGATCCCTGTACAGTACATAAGGTTTATTTCTTACCCTCTTCACAGATACTGTAACATAACTCCCGGACAGCTGGTGTTCACAGGCACCACAATGAGAACCTGGTCTGAGATGTCTGCCAAGCTCCTTAGAACATGAAGGAGACAGGAATATGGAATCACAGAATTGTTTGTGTTGGAAGGGACCTTAACAATCATTTAATTCCAATCCTCCTGCCACAGGCAGGGACCCCTCCCACTAGATCCACTGGGTGATCCTGATAGACTAGATGGTTAAAACCAGGTGAGATGGGTCAGGGTATATATTTCTTGTTCTCCACACAGCAAACAGCACACGGGGACCTGAGCTGTGGCTGGGGCCTATAAGAACAACAGGTTGATGGACAAGGAAGACACGGGTAGGAGTCTTTTAAACGCCAGTCTCTACTTCAATGGATCAAAGATTGTCAGAGAACGTGAATCACGAGAAGACGGTTGGACGACACAGGCATATTGCCAAAAGTTGAAGGATAAGCCTTAAGGAATCCTGCCATGCAATAAAAGCCCTGTTCTTCTGAGCAGTCAAACCTCTCACGTGAATCAAACTGTGTTGGAAGTTGGTGGGAACAGTAATTTCCTAAACTACTGTTGAGCTTAGCTGAGGAGTTTTCTCTGAAATCTTTGGATCAAACCAGACATCTCTGAAGAGGTCATGGACTCTGTTCATGGATTTACTTATAAAGATTAGGAACTAATATTGTTTATTTTGCAAGAAATATGCAGAATAGAGATACTGGTAATGACATACACAAAGTCCTCAAATTCACAGTCATGCTTAAGATCACCTAACATCCATTTGTTTCTATCTTTATACTACATCCCCTTTTAAAACCACTAATTAATTAACTCCTAAAAAAAAAAAAATAAAAGAAAGCCTCTGTAGAATAATGATGCTCTCAATCCCTGCACGAAGTGCTGCAAGCTTGGTTAGCAGCACTACATTTCACTCAGCACAGGCCAATTTTGAGATTGCATTTTAATAAAAGGATCATAGTCTGCATCCGTTCTTCCCTGACTCCTCTTGTCCTTGATTTGCCAATTAGAAATAACTGCGGTGGAAGCGATACAATCCCACTATGCTGGTTTCAGACAGATTGTCACTCGAATAGCTATTAGAGAGCCATAAAAAAAGCTCATAAGGAATCTTTTTTCCCAGTGAAGCATGTTGATAACAATTAATGTTTTCATTTATTGATATGCATACATACAAACACATACTCAGATACTTTATTCTAAAACGAAGAAAGCAATTACCATTCCCTGTCATGGAGAGGCTCGAAAAGCACCAAGAGGTATGAAAATGGTGATTATATTCTAATCAGACATTTCCAGGGAGGAGATTTCTCTTTTTCAAATGAAGACTGGAACAGCACACAAAACAGACTCTCATTGTAGAAATTCATCTTCGTGTCAAAATTGCTATTTTCCAAGTCTGCCAGAACTGGCCCGTTTAAGGGACGGGTGGATGAGGTGCTGAGGGCCATGGTTTAGTGATTGATGGGAATGGTTGGACTCGATGATCCAGTGGATCTTTTCCAACCTGGTTATTCTATGATTCTATGCTTTAGACCACACCATGTGGTGGCATCCACCTTCCATGAGCATTCCCACCTACTCCTTCATAGTTCACACCACTCTGGCTGTGGACATCTCAGAAAGATTATGAATGCCCAGAGCACCAGGCATTCTGCAAATCACCAAACACATCTGATGAGAGAGATACAGAAGGGTGGCTGGGTCATGCAGTCTTACTGCATTTTTTTCTCCCTTTTCTTTTTTGATAGGCCCCAGGCATCCTCATCAGCTGGAGGGTCTCATGACTGCAGGCTCCTAAGGCCCCAGCAGTGCAGAGTCCAATAATGCCTTCCCACTGGGAAAATCGCACCTTCACAGAATCACAGAATAGTTGGGGTTGGAAGGGACCTCTGAAGCTCACCCAGTCCATCCCTCCTGCTAGAGAAGGGTCACCTCAAGCAAGCTGCATGGAACCATCTCCAGACACATTTGAATATCTCCAGAGACAAAGATACCACAGCCTTCCTGGGCAACCCATTCCAGAGCTCTACCACCCTCACAAGAAGTTTTTCCTCATGTTCAGGTGGAACTTCCAGTGCTCCAGTCTGAGCCCATTGCCCCTTGTCCCGTCACTGGGCACCAGTGAACAGAGTCTGGCCCCATCCTCCTGTTCTGTAGGATCTTCTGCTGGCTCACGGACTTCTGCAAGGTCCCGGTGAAGGACAAGAGCAAGTCCCAGAAGAGGCTGCTGATGCCCGGGTGGGACAAGTTGGTGCTTTTATATCAGCATTCTCAATAACATATTTAAAATGGTGGTTTTGGAGAAATGATGTGCTGCAGAAAAAGTGATCCTTGTCATTTAGCAGGAGTGCAGAAGGATGAAAGACATCACCCGTTAACAGCAAACAATCATCGAGGCCAGACTGTTCTCAGTTATTTTGGTCTGAGAGACTGAAAAAGATGGGTGCTCCTGATGTAACTGTCACTGAGCTAATTTCTGCCACGTATACAAAGTATTTCCCAAGCCATTTGTCTTAATGAAGTATCTCATACTTACAAACAAACCAGTGCATGGTGGTTACCCAGCCCTATTCCAGATTCTGCCTTCTCTAAAGAAGAGATCCAGCTTGTTTTGGAGTCTGCTTCAAGCTCTACTCCTGTATCTTCAAGCACTCAGAGTCACTCACACATCTAAAGCCACCTTTCATTAAACTGAGATTAAAAGGACTTTCTCCACCGACAAAATCATGAAATGGAAAATGTCTCATTTCAGCTTTTGCCTTCAAAAACGAGACCTGCCATTCAAAGGCACACCAGGACTAATAACTTTTCTGCTGAGGCAGCTACTTCTATTTTATCCCTTTCAAATGCATGATAGAGGCTACAAACCCCAGAGCAGGAGCACAGGACACGGCTTTAAGAACAGCTCTACAGCAAGCATGCACTCTGCTCTGCTCTGGGAGGCTTCACCGCACAATGAACACAGAGGACACGGATGTGAGGTGCCCCTCTCTGCTCTCACGCTTTCACCCCACAGCTATAGGCTGTGAATTCAGTATATAAAGGTCTGGCTGTATCTGAAAACAGAGAAGCAGCTAAAAGCTTTTTCTTTAAAAGTCTGGAATACAGTGATTTCAATGAAATCCCAGCAAAAAAAGGAAATGTGTCATTTCACGAGAATGGATCAAACGTCATTTAGAGCTCATCAGAATGGAGAGCATCTCTGGTTTTGCATTTAGCCTAAAATTTATAATAAATTACAATAAATAACAAAGCTCTGAATAGAGCAAAATTTCAGAATTAGCAAAACAAAACATTCTCATCAACCAGAGCATTTTTTTAACTTTGCTTCTGGAAACTTTTCAGGCTTTTTTTTTGAAATGCATTTCAAAACCCAAAGGAAAATAATGAGTTTTGGAAACTGGAATGTATAAAGTGAATAAAGCAGAAGGAAAAAGACAATGAGCAGCGCTGTGTCTTCAGGTCATGACGACATTATGACTCACTTCTCATTCATTTGTTTCGATTTCAACACCAATTGTTATTAGTGTAATTGTTATTAGTTATTCAACACCAATATGTTATTCATCAGCATTCCTGATTTGGGTACGATTTTAAAATGACGAATATAGTGACTCCCTGTAGGTGCACAAAACCATGAGAGATGGAAACAGAACATGAAAGCAGATTCTACCTTGCTTGCTGTCACCATTTTTTTCCGAACCATCTGCAGGCTGGGAGGCTGAGCAGAGGTTGCCTTTTGTGTCCCTCCTCTGCTCTTGCAAGGTCAGGCAGGAGAAGGGCTGCTCCAACACTACTCACAGTTTGGCAAGTCACACCAGCACATTAAGATATTTCATTTTATTTTACCTCTAAGTCACTGGGCAGCCCTAAAGTCACTGCAGATGACTTTCTTTGAAAAGCCTTCAACCAAATTCCCTCTAAAGTAAAGCTCGGGCCACATTCTGGCTCTGCTTCAAATTACACTTGTGAAGTGTGAGCCAAGTCCCTCAAGGAAAATGGAAATGCTTCCATCCACTTCGATAGGCTTTAAATCAGCCTTAAGCGTGGTCCCACGTGCCAAACTCGGCAGTGCTTCGTTTGGGAGGTGCCAATGCCATCATTACCTACCAGGGCTGAGATTTCCATCAGAATATGCTGGTAAAACTTTCTTTTTAATTAAAAAAATGCATTCAGGTGCGAAAGGACCTGCTCCTCTGAGGCACCAGGCCTGAAAAGCACCTCTTGGTTCTGCTTCATTAGTTTAACTAGAAGCTGCTCATTGATCTCTCCTGTAAATGAGAAAGCTCTAGCACACTGTTAAGCACAGTTCTACACATCATGCTGGAAGCAGAGGAATAGTCAGTGTGATGCTTGCTTCTTCCTTATTGCCATGGATGGTTTGGGTTGGAATTGACCTTAAATATCATCCAGTTCCAATCCCCTGCCGTAAGCAGGGACACTTCCTCCTGGATCAGATTGCTCAAGGCCCCATCCAGCCTTGAATGCTTCCAGGGAGGTGGCATCCAACAACATCCCTGGGCAACCTGTTCAGATAGCCCTGGTAGGGAAAGGTTGGGTTGCTCCTCTGGCCTCCTCGACGTTTCTATGTATGTTCAGATTTCTGTCTGAGGGTAGAAAGCAAGAATCCCCTTCCAATAACAAATGGTTCCCCTGTATTTTTGACTGAGCAGCTTCCTGCTGAAAGCACAACGTTGGAGCAGCTGCACATCTAATTTCATCAGTACCAGATGCAGCTCAGAGTCAAAAATGTTGCCTAAGCCTTCAGCATCACTGGGGGAAAAAATGGATCAGGCTTGGTGTCACCAAACTTGCCCAGCACCAGAGAAGCCCATTACAGGTACACACACACAATGGTAACGTGTGTATCAGTGTACCAGTAATAATGGGGCTTTGTATAGGCTCACAAAGCATATAATAACTTACCTCATCCTCATTTGCTGTATTCTGTCTATCATGGTTTGGGTGCTTTTAAATGCCTTCAGAGCTATTTAGAATTACTCATCCTTCTGTGAGATGAAATGAGAATCTGAACTCAAACTGCTGGTACAGAGCTTGTCACCGACTGTTTTCATCTCGGTATAATTACTTTTGAGACAGATGCCTTCGCCAGAGAGAGACGACTCGTCTTTCCCAAAGAACAATGTGCTCTCTGGTTCTCCAACACCCTCTTGCTGTGTGGAAACCTTGCTGAAGGTTTTTGGGGTGATCATTGCCTAAGTCCCCTGCCTTGCCTTGGGTTTGCCAGGCATCTAAGCCCATTCTGGTTTCAGCAAGGATGGGACAGGCACAGAGGTCGACAACAGAAATCCCATTAAGGAACCACAGCCCAGACGTGGCAGGCTTGCCAAGCACTGAGAACTTCACCTTCATGAAATATACTCCAAGTTGGAAATTCTTTTTCATTCTCACCAGTCCCAGTAAGGGCACCAAAGCAGAAACACAGACCCTGCTCTCGTGGAGCTTCTCAGGTCTGATCAGCCATTGCACTGATTTAATGGGAACACGGGGAGAGTACACACACAAAGTTTAATCAGATGCTCCTCACCAAACCCATATGCCAGCAATTAACCCCTCAGCCAGCACTGTCGGCAGCAAGCCAGTCTAACAGCAGCTGCTTTTCACTTCTCTTAAGCTCCATACACATACGAGAGAGACAGGATTTCATCTCATCTGTGTTAAGATCATATGTTACTGGGTCACGCACGTGCTGCACAAAGCACAGCAGAAGCCTTGACGCTGCCAACGGCATCTCTTGATGATGACAGAGAGACTTGGTTTTCATCCCAGATCTGTAAAATCTCTTAAAATGAACTAACAGCAGCTGTTAAGCAAATGTACAGTTTAAAGGTAGCAATTAATTTATGCCTCATAAGTGGTCACACCCCACACTATCTGTCGATCAACAATTCATCAGTGTTTAACTCCTTCCAAAAGGCAGCAACAATTCCTTAGGACAATGGTCTTGTAGTTGCTGTTTTTCTTTAAAGTGTATTACTTTGACCAAAGCCTGTTCTCTTCCATTTTCATGCTGGTAGTGTTTCCCTTTCTGCATTTTATAAATGAAATGCAAATCCCAAAGTTTTCACACACCGAAAAAGGAAAAGAAAGCTGAAAGACATTCTTTTGCTGCTTTTCCCTTTCTGCTCCAGAAACCAAGGACTGCAAGGCTTTTGACAAGTCAAATCCTTTCATAAACATGTCATAGCACTTGTTTTCCTTTTTTTTTGGCATCAACAAGAATAATACTGTTCATCTTTCCAAGCAGGAAGATCGGGACACCGTGGAGATCTGGCAGCAGTTGGGAAGGGCTGGCTGAAGCTGCCATTGGTGCCTGTCCCTCTGCTCCAGTTAGCACCATGCTCAGGGACAGATGATCTGCACACATGAGCTGTCGAGGGCCACAGCCACAAAGCAAAGATGCAGCCAGCTCAGTCACAGCTGTGGCAAGGGTCAGGACTTCCATTACAGCTTTACTCTAGCGCTGGATTCAAGTTAATCGCCTAAACTGGAAGCTTTAATCCAGCCAAAGCAGTCATTAAGCCAACCAGCCTACCTGCATATGGTGCCCCACTGTTTGCAGGTCCTTCCTGAAACTCAAGGCCAGTCTGCTATTGTTATTTAGCTCCAGTCTTTCACCCTAAGATTGGTTTTGCACTGACGTAAAGCAAGAAAAAAAAAGATTGTAGCAGAGAGCATCTCTTCCCCTCCTAGGCTTTTAATAGGAAGGTCACTAACCCAAGCTCCTCACCTCTGTTTTTCCAAAACTCACACAGAAAGAGAGGCACCTCCACAAAGAGCTTTATCCACTAATGTCAAGGAGGGATGAATCATCCCTCAAAAGGCACTTGTCTCCCTTTGATCTGCAGAGATAGCCAAGGTATGGGGCCAGACACAGAAAGACATTTCAGGATAGGCGAGATGGATATTATACAGTTTATCCACATGTGGGATTATTTAAGAATAGCTTTGGTCAGGGTTGGCATCCCCATGCTCCTGGTTCTCTAGAGACCAGTACAACTTCTATGTGTGTTTAGTTGGAGAAGTATCTTTCAGGCTTAAGGCAATGCCCATCAAAATCAATAAGAAATACCTGTGAACTTCATCAGACATCGTGTTAGGACTAAAATATTCAGTCAACAGAAGAAAGCTCAAGCTGTTATTAGGTCCTTATTGTCCTTATTAAGCAGAATAAGATATTAGTTTATTTCTTATAGATAGGTTCCCCATCAAGTCCTCATTCCCTCCTCCCTGCAACCACACCTCCTCCTTGCCAATCGCTTCCAAAATCAATAATTTATTGAACTGAGTTTCAAGCAAGGTTCATTTCTTGTTGGCTGCTCAGAACAAAGGCGCCTCATCCCTGTAGGTCACCCAGGCTTTCCCTGCTGTCAACAGAGAGAGATGAGCATCGTCAAAGGATGAACTGCTCCCTAATGCCACATCCACAGGAGTACCCAGCTTCCTTTTAATACTAGTTAAGCTAATTGGGATTAAATTACAAATACCTACCCAACTCTGCTCCAGTGCAACAAATCCCACTCACAGTGTTGCTGTGGCATGGAGAAGATTTCTTTTGCTTGCCCTAAATCCAATGAACTGAACTGCAAATGCTGTTTGGTGTGTACAGCCCAGGGGTTGTTACACGTGGGTTATTACACCTACAGGAACAAACCCCAACACTGCCCAGATACCGTCACCATGAGAGTCACATTGTCATGGCCAAACAATTATAGGTTTCTGAGCTCATCTATGCACCACAATAAAATAGAAACTTTCAACCAGCAGGAAATGTGCAAGTTAACACTGGAAGAAAACATCTGTGAAAACTTGAAGTGGTGACTCACTCGAGCGCCACAAGAACTGGTAGGAACTGGGATAATCAGGGGATTAAAAAATGAACCACAAGTCTTAAGACACCAACCGTTAATCCATGATTCATGTTACTGAGTGATTTCTCTTAGGCACCACTCAGCTGAAGTCCCCCTGCTGAGGTCTGCAGCTGAGAAGAGCTAACTTGGGGCCAGCTGGGCACTTACTGAGACTCTCCCTGTGACAAGATCCCACCACAGCAAAGAAGAAATAGAAAGTCTGGAGCTGAGCAGGTCACATCTGGCAGTCTCTGTTCAGCCTCATGTGATTTCATCCTGACTCTTAAATCTACTGGCTTCAAACCGTGGTAAAAAGACGTATCCAAAATGAAAGGCACATTCTTGGAGGGTTCTTCTGCTGCCATCTGCAAATCATTATTTCTTCTTCATAAAATTAATTAAGTGCGAATGGCTACAAGAGGGGGAAGAAATGCCTTAGCTCCTTCCAGCAGGAATTTCTACCAGCAGCAGAAAAGGAGGAGAAAAGACCTGTGTGCAGGCAGTGTCCCTGTATCCTTTCAATAAGGTATTTCCAAAGCAGAGAAAAAAGGAGAGTAAACATGTCCTCCAGCTTGCTGCAGAAACCTCCTGCACATGCCCAGCCTATCCGACCCCTTCCCAAAGCATCGACTGCCAACACACACCTCTGCTCACACTCTGGGGCCAGCCAGAAAGGCTTTGGGTTTAAGTAATTTTCCAAAATGAATATATATTACTGCAAGAGCCAGCATGGGGCAAAGCCGTGTCCCTGCTGGGAACCTCCTGTCCTCTCCCTGGCAAAGGCGGTGGGTGTGTGGACATGGACTGGTGTGTCTTTGCCCTGCACGGGGCTGCTCTGCAGATGGGAAGAGCCAGCCAGAAATCATCTTGGAGGATATGTCTGACCCACACCCACGGCTTAGGACTGCAGTGCTTGGGGCTGGCGTGACAGCGTGTGTCTATGGCTTCATTTTCTCTTTGAAATGAGAGGGAGAAGCTTGGCTTAAAGAAAGATGCTGTTGGGCAGCTATCTTGTGTGATCTTTTAAACAGTTTTATTCCTTTCCAGAGTGAGTCATGAGACTGGAAGAAGTGAGATTGGAAGATTAAACAAGTTATCTGCTCCCTATCGCTGGAAACATAAACCCCCTTTTTCTCTCTAATGGCAATTAGCAAGGAACAAAAATAGATAAAACCAGAACTGGCTGTTTGCGATCTCCGCTTTATCTTCAGATAACCATTTTCTTAAACTTCCCCAGACCAGTGGTTTTGGATCTGCAGCACAGTGGTCCCTGCAGATGAGCCTGTCTCAGGAAGAAGGATAAGGACATAAAGGGGGAAAAAAGAAGATAAAGAGATGGGGGAAATGCTTTGCATGCTAAAAAGGGTGAAAACTTACAAAGCTATTGCTCAGAAGCAACATGGGAACAGAGATGAAAGGGAAAAGATTAACTTCTGTTGTTCAATTTTATGAAGGCGCTGTACACAGCATGAGTTAATAGGGCTTCTTGCTGAAAATCACACAGGACAGAATTAGCAGCCGCTAAAGCAAATGGGGAGGGATTTGAAGATTAAATCTCAGTGCTATGGTGAAGTCTTTATTGTTGCAACTCAATCCAGCTGAGCTGGGCAGCGCTGCCTGTCTGTCTTTCCCAAGGTACCTTCAGTGACCCTAAAAGTAGCTGCTGAGCGGGGATGCACCAGGGATGAGACACAGCTGAGGTGAGGAGGGTGCCAACTTCCCCATGTGACTCCATGTGTTTGTCCTCAGAAAGCCCAGCACTGGAAAAAATACATGTCCTACAACAGTACAGAACCCTGCTAGTTTGGCGGGATCGCAGCCGTCTGAGCCCAGCATCTCACTGCTCACCTCTCCAGGTGGTACCTCAGCAGTTCAACAATGAGGATGTTATGGGAGACAGTGTCCAAAGCCTGGCTAATGTCAAGATAAGTATTCACTGCTAACCTCTCACCCGCTGAGTCAGCCACCTCATCACAGAAGGGTGTCAGGTTGGTCATATATGATTTCCCCTTTGTAAATCCATGTGGACTACTACTAGTTACCTTTTTGTACTTGAGGTACTGGGAAATGACTTGCAGAACTAGTTAGAATCATAGAATCATTAAAGTTGAAAAAGACGTCCAAGTTCATCCAGCCCAACTGTCAGCCCAACACCACTGAGCCTACGAAACCGTGTCCCAAAGTGCCACATCTACGTTTTTTTTAACATCTCCAGGGATAGAGACTCCACCACTGATTCCCTGACAGTAACCTGACTTGGCTTTCACCCACGGCACATTTCTTTTTTATATCTGGTTTTGTCAGGAGCTCCTTGCTCATCCACAGAGTCCTCCCATCACCTTTGCTTGACCTCTTGTATGTTGAAAGAACCCATCCACCTAGATGCCTCCTCAATTTTTGGTTTTTAAAAGGAAAAGTCAATATAAAGTAACTCGGAGTGTGTTCCAGTCTCCTTGGATCTCCTCTCTCAGCTGAGAAGTCTGAGCAAGCTCTACCAAAGCTACACTTAGATACCACACTGATAAAATATTATAGATAACACATCAGAGAGAGATGATTTTGGCTTTGTTTTTCTTGAGCATAAAAGCGCTAGAAGCAATTTTCCTCTCTTCTATCCAAACCTGCAATATATTATTGAGCTCTCTAGATTCCATTAAAGCATCAAAGCTGTGCTCCACAGTGTGGGTTCTTTAAAAAAAAAAAATCAGTGTACTAAAAAAAAGTCCAAACTCCAAAGCCTGCTTTGAGTTTGAACTGTCAAAATATTTCCATATGCAGTGCAGGTACACGCTTACGGCTGCCAGTCATTTTAGATGTCATCCCTGCTACGGAGAATATTACTTTCTTAGATGCTAACTTTTTTATCCATTTTCTGGAAACACTTCAGCCTAATTGTCTATTAAAGGCGAGTAAACAAGATGTGATTTGCAGTAGGACACCCACATAATGCATGTGAGAGACAGCACAGCAGACACATCAACCAGGACTGCTGCTTTGACAGAAGTAACCAGAACAGTTTGGATAAATCAACACACCATTAGGGCTAAGGCTTCTCAACACAGTCTTGGGTATTAGGAGAGCTTTAAAATATTTGCTAGCATCCCTCCAAGCCCCCAGAATCTGCTGTAAGCAGCTTTAGCAATTACCAAGAGCCTCTTCTGTAAGCATTGGCTGTGGTGCTGCTGTTTTTTCCTCAGTCCCAGCTATCAGCACTGCAGTCTCTGCTCAGTTTCTCTTCTTTGTGGTTGGTCCCACATGGGGCTCTCCCCTGTCATTTCACAGGCTAAAACAACTGGAAGCATTCTTTTGATAAACCAGCTAAACTCTTGTAAATTAGTGGCAATTACACATTCTCCAAGGGTTTCTTCTACCTTTAAGACAAGGACTTTGAATAAGACTTAGAATCACAGAATGTCCTGAGTTGGAAGGAACCCACAAGGATCATCAAGCCCAACTCTTATCCCTGCACAGGACACCCCCAACATTCACACCATGTGTCTGAGGGTGTTGGCCAAATTCTTCTGGAATACTGTCAGGCTGGTGCCAATAGTGCTTCCCTGGGGCACCACGTGTGACCAATTCCATCTCCATGACAGATTTGATATGAAAAAACACATTGAAAGGTGACATCTCTGTGCCTTTGAGATCCATCTGAAGCCACGCAACCCAAGCACAGTACACTTTGAGAATGTTTCAGGTTTACGAAAGCTGCTTAAGAGACGAGCTGCTCACATTGGAGAGAGCTGCGTTGTTTATGGAGGCCGGCAGCGCGATTGGGAATTTCGGCACTCAGAGCTGGCAGCTTCCAGACCAGAAGGTACCGTGTCACCTTGAAAATAAGCATTTCCACTTGCTCTGAAAGCTACTCCAGATTAGTTAAAAGTTATTTGTCACCCGAAAAGCAGTGGCAGCCTAACACTGAGAACCCCCACGCTGCACAAGCACTAGATTTGCTGCCATTGTCAAGGGGACAGCAGGATTCACAACGGTCGGCTGCCCAAAACAAAACACCACATTGTGCTCTTTAAACAAATGCCCTGTACCCAATTCCCTTATGCCTCTTTTACAAATTGAGATGCTTAATTAGTCCACGATGAGTTATTGCCTATATTAATAGGAAGCCCGTGAATAAGCACTGTGCCGCTGCCTAGCTCAGCAAACAGGCTCCCAGAGCTGCTATGCACATCAACTCGAGCACGTGGACTCTGCAAATTAAAGTCAATGAGAAAATCCAGTCTTCCTAGGTTTAGTTTTTTATTTTGCCTCTCGCCGTGTAAAGGCTTCCCTGTCCCTGACAGCCTCTTGGCGAGGGCAGTCTGAACAGCTGCTCAAGCATACTTTGCCTTGTTTCCTTCAGTATCAGCCTGATAAGGGGATGAATATTCAAAATAAATCACAAACAAGCCAAAATGCCCTGCAGGCTGCCCACAGCACAGCACCGGTGAGCTGCTGCCACTGCAAAGCCATTGCTGCCAGGGCCTGTGATGGCTTTTAGAGGAGTCCTGGCTGGAGATATGCACTTCAAAAAATCCTCCTTCTCAGCCCACTGGAAGCTCAGCCTCCTGAAATATGTGCTGCTCACTCACCTTATAAACACAACCTCATAGAATCATAAAACAGTTTGGGTTGGAAGGGACCTTAAAGACCATCCAGTTCCAACCCCACTGCCATGGGCAGGGACACTTCCCACTGGATCAGGCTGCCCAAGGTCCCATTCAACCTGGCCTTGAACACCTCCAGGGATGGGGCAGCCACAGCTTCCCTGGGCAACCTGGGCCAGGGCCTCAGCACCCACGTTGTGAAGAAATTCTTCCTTATGTCTAGTCTAAATCTGTCCCTCTCCAGTTCATACCCATTGCCTCTAGTCCTATCACTACAAGCCTTTGTGAACAGTCCCTCCCCAGTTTTCTTTTCTTTCCTTGGGGGAAGCCCCTTGGAGGTGAACAGCCCAGGCAGTAACAGCTTAGGCAGGATACGTGCTTAGCACCCATCACCCTGCACAGCCCCAAGGTCTCACCAACACGCCTGCGATGTCCCCATTGCTGCTGCAGGTGCCCACAAGGACTCAAGCAAAGGCGTTTTTCAGGATGTCTGATTTGCAGAGGAGTGAAAGGAGAATTAAGAGCTTGGCAGCCAGGAGCAGCATTTAGCTTGGCAAAAGTGCAGCCAACACCCCCGGTGGCCTTCAGCCAGGATTGTGGGCTGGGAAGTTGACCGGATCCTCCACGCTGACAGTATCAGTAATGCTAACAGGCCTGTAACAATTACACGGTGCTAGGATAACCTCACACACCCTCATCTGACAGGGCCGTAGGAAGCTGGGCAGTTCAGGGTAACATGTGTTTTTTATTCCTTGAATTAGTGGCAATTAATTGGAGGCTGGTTTTGCTGAGTGCTGCGTCCAAATATATTCTCTGCTGCTCCCATGTCACACAGAAAGGCACGATAAAAAGATTTTGATTCCCATTTTAAAGATGAGGAACCCAAGTATGAAACAAATTATTATTCAGATACAGAAGGAGCCCAAAAGAGCTGAAGAATGAGCCAAAACCCAAATGCTGACCCTTCCAATGCACTGGAAATAAGCGAAATCTTAGATTTATGCAGAGAGTAAGCAAGGATGGGAGGACTTAAGGCAAGGGGGAGGGAGAAAAAAAATCCTGCCATGGACCTTTTTTTTTGGTCTGGAGGCTCAAACTGACAACATTCAGCTGTAGAAAGGTCGTTCCACAGCTCTGAGCTTGCTCCTGCTTTGGAGCAAGCGTGGTAAATTTCATAGTGCCCCTGGAATGAAATACAAGCCTGGACCTGGCTGGGATGTTGAACTGTATCAAACATCATCAGGAAGGGGAAACCCCTACAGTTTGAATTTACCCCCTGAACTTATTGCAGTGAACAGAAAGACAACAGAGCAATAATAAGCCATGATGCATCAGCATTTCTGGCCTCAAACTCCCAAATTTCAACATTTTTCAGCTGGTACAAGGCTTGGTTCGTGGAATCAACCACCTTCAAAGAAATGTAAGGTATTTATTTATCCCTTATATCAATTACTAATGCCACCCCAACCTACCTCTCCCCCCACCAAAGCAGCCCTGACCTTTGCAATAATGTTTAGCTCCAATACACAAACACATATTACAGCTACAACTTCAGTGGTGGCTGCTGGGCAGGTCTGTCCTTCGTGCATGATACAATGAGGTTTTGCATTCACAGCAGCCTGAAAGGTCCCTTGCATACAGGAATTCAATTAAAGAGCTGAAAGGCAGCCTCTCGTACCGTTCTGCCCAGACAGGCACATAAATTTCTGCCCACAATTAACTAGGTTGAAGACAACAAAATGAAATCTGAAAGCAACCTTCATTCTCTATTGACTAAAATTCATACTTGGCTTTCAGATAAAGGCCACTGTCAATCTATCACCTTTGTCCAAACCAGACTGAGGGAGAGTCCAGAAGAGGAAAGGCTGAAGCTGGTATTCAAACCAGGGAGAGCTTCAAAGTGACAAGAGAGAGAAGTAAAAAGACTGCGGAGAAGCAGAATGACAGGAGGTTACACAACTGTCGAGAAAGAATGGGATTATCTAAACAACCTTGCAGACAAATACTCTTTGTTGTGACGGGCTACATCCTGAATTTGTTTCCTTCTTTTCGTAAAAACCAAATTCTCTTCAGCTATTTAAATTCTCTTCATTGTTCTATCTTTCAAGTAGCCCTCAAATCATTTTTACTTCAAGTCAGACTTATGAAACATTTTACTGACAAAAGTGAGAGGAGTGTGATCCTCGCTGCTCCATTGCTGCTTCTTTCCCTCTCCTGTTTTAACTGCCAGCACTTAAAACTTATCAACTGGGATATTAAGAGAAAAGGTAAAGCAAGAGACAGGGTTCATTTATTCTTCTTGCTGCTTCACTTCAGAGACGTCAAAGAGCCAAGAATGCAAATCAAAATGTCCTTTTAGATGTGCAGTGGGTTTTTTTTTTTAATGTGGAATGTTGATTAAAGATTTAACTTGGGCCATAAATCTAGTTTTATTCAGTGCTTCCAAAAAGTCTTAAAGTTTGGTGAGCCCATCCTTCCTTATTTCAATATTTGCTGATGACTGACTGTCCTGAATACCCTAGAAATGAACTCCATCACCGGGTGTGACACTGCACAGTATATGCAGCTTCTGGCAATACAAACAAAACCAACATTCTAAACTGTTTGAAAGCAACAACAAACGTGTTCATGAAAGATTTCAGAAAATTGGCTATTCAAAAATTGATTTCCCCAATGGGATTTTAACCTGAGAAGAAGATTATCCTCACCAATAATTTCTGCACTGAAGTGGTTTATTGAAAAACAGACAAAAGATGCTCTGCTCTGGACACAAAGATACCTCTCTCGGGATTATGCACAGGAACGCTCCCATATCTCTGAACAAAAGAGAGAAACACAAAATAGAATACAAGGCCAGAGTGCAATTTAACTGTAAGGCAATACTGCTACGTTTGCTTCAAAAGTTGGCTGCTATGACTTTCATGACCATGTACAAGTCATAAATATAAACCCGTTAAACCTAATACATTTCAACTTGAAATTAAATTCAAAAGCACCCGGAGTTTTTCAAGCTCAAACTTTAAACACATAAAATCTGTTACCGCGTGGATTTTCATTGAAATTTATGAAACTGCATGAAAATACTGATCTTGAAATAAGTACTTCCAGCAAACATCAGCTCAGACAACAACTCTTGGCCTCACCCTACTGCCACAGGAACCACTGCCAAGTCCTTGGTAGACCCTAATGTCTCAGATATCTGGTATAATTTGTATGATAAGTAGGACAAAGTACGTATTTGCACAGCCTTCCCTCTCCTGCTGTGTTTCACAGGGATTTTAATGTACCAAGGAATAATTCAGTCTTGTCTGCTGGTCATAGAATCATTAAGGTTGGAAGAGACCTCTAAGCTCATCCAGTCCAACATCACTGTGCCTATGAAACCAGGTCCAGAAGTGTCACATCTACAGGTTTTGTGAACATCTCCAGGGAAGGTGACTCCACCGCTGCCCTGGGCAGCCTGTAAGAGATATGAAGAGATAAGCCATGTTCAGGGCACCCTTAGAAGGCCATGTCAAATACTATAGATGGTAAAAGCATGGAAAAGTCCTTAAAGTCTAGGTTTGTAAAGGCGCCACGCTAACATGATGTTCATGAAGAAACCATAAAACAAAATATACACGCAACGCTTCCCCTCCACATCATCCTGGAAAGAGCCGTAACAAGAGGTATTCCTTTCAGACATGACTTCATCCAGCATGATGAAACTCTTAAGACATGTTGGCTAGAGGAAGACAAGGTCTGAGGCCAAAGTACTCATCTAATTTTTCCTTACTCTTTCTAAGGAACAAAATCTGAGCACATACACATGCAGAGATATTGCACAGTAGTGAAGCAGTAAATCCAACCCCATTCCTGCAGTCCCATCTGAAGGGAGAAGCTCAGCAACAGACATGGCCTTAATGGCATTGGGCAACTGGGACTTGAATCTTTGACATCTGACCCTTGGTCACACTTCAAGCACACTTGTACTCTCCTGACACTTTAGAAATGACAGAAGCTTAGGAGGATGAGAAAAGTCAGGTTGATTGTGACTGGGAGGCCCATATCTCCTACCCCTCATCCAGTGTTCCCATGAGCAGCCCAACCACCACACTACCCTGAGCCCTTCCAGATGGCTCATAGCTGACTAGGACCATGCTAGGCCATTTTATTATTTATTCCATGCCAAATCCAACAATTTACACCAGCTATAAAAGGAATGAGCTGGCTGCATCTTCTCTTCTGTAGAGCTTGCACCCATCCAAGAGCCCACAACTTCTTTATTTTGACCAACCACTTTCTATACAAGCTCAGATACTCAATAGGATGTGCCTGCATTGCTACCAAAAAACCCCAACATGCCTAAGTCAAAGGGAGTTCAGAACCATAATAATAAAATGATGGAAAAAAATGCAATAGAAAGAGTCAGACCACCCACTTATTGGCTGTTGTGTACTGAGAACTAAACGCTAGTTCAGTGCAAAAGGTCCATATTTTTCTGTGCTAGTTTGGACTTCATAAAGATAACAAGAAGTAATCACATTGAACAAACATTTCAGCTTTTTACATGGATTATTTTATATGAGGGAGGAAAACAAGGAAAAAAATGCCTCAAGAAAAGTTTTAAAGGAAAACCAACTTGGAAAAACAAGACAGTTAATGACACCTTTTGTTTTTGCCGGGCACAGTGCCTAGAACGCCTAAAACTCCCTCTGTTTTCCTTGATCAAGTAGGCAGCCGTTCAAGTGACCCAAACGCCCAACCGCAGGGGCTGGGAAGTGATTAATACAACACCAGCTGACCCGCTGGCACCCAAAATGTGTTCTTCCAGATAAAAATAGAAAAGACTTCATCCTGCCTTTAATTTGCATGATATGCACCTGCATTTTCAACAGTTATTACTGCGTTCATAATGGAATAACTAGGCTAAAGACTGAATACGAAATTGAGTTTAATTTCCCAGGCCACGTATTCGATTTTAATTAATTCTAATAACTGCCTATAGCTACTAGCATGGTGCCCAGTTGGGACTTGTTTATATATATATATATACACACATACATATATATACTTTCACACAGAGAGAAAATCATGAAAGCTATTTCTGCAAGAATGCTTTTAGAGAGAAGTATTTTTCTAAGTCCCTGGCTTTATTTGGAATCTGGGGATGGTAGGAACCACCTAGGCTGGCTGATCGAGAAGCCAGCTGAAGAAGCTGAAGGGAAAACTCTGTAAGGGGGTCTCCCACTATCGTAATTGTGCCTCCTCCAGAGGAAGACAGAACATTCAGTGTCCATGCACTTTCACACTTAGGAGTTACCTGCAATAAGTACTCAAGAGACTTTGCTCCTGCAAATCCCAGCTCAATCTCCCCCTTGTCTTGGTGCCTACAGAAGGTGGTTGACACCTTTGGTGTTGAAGACCTTGGTCCACAATGGAAGCTCGTTAGCCATCTGCATCCAAATAATCAAAATACGGCAGGGATGTTGGAATTAGATGATCTTTAAGGTCTCTTCCAACTCAAACCATTCTATGATTCTGTGCTACTAAACAATCTTCAAAGGAGGCAAGAGGTCAGCACGGATGAGTTGAGACCTGCTGGTCAAACTAAAGGGCAAGACGGAAATGCACAGGCAGTGGAAACAGGGACAAGTATCCTGGAAAGAGTACAGAGATGCTGCCTGGTTGTGTAGGGATGGGGTTGGGAAGGCCAAGACATGGACAGAGCTGAACGTGGCAGGGGACACAAAGAATAATAATAAGGGCTTCTACAGGTCTGTCAGCCAGAAAAGAGAAGTCAAAGAAAGCGTAGCCTCTCAATGAGCAAGGCTGGCTAACTGCTAACAATGGACAAGGAGAAGGCTGAGGTGTTCAACAGCTTTATTTACCTCAGTCTCTCCTAGCAACCTCTGTCCCCGTACTTCCTGAATGGACATTTTACAAGACATGGCCTGGAAAAGTGAAAATGGTCACATGGATGGAACAGCTCCCTTAAGAGGAAAGATGAGAAAGTCGAGGTTCTTCAACCTGGAAAAAGAAAGCTCTGGGGAGATCTTACTGTGGCCTTTTAGTACTTAAAGGAGGCTGATCAGAAAGATGGGGTCAAGCTGTTCAGCAGGGCTTGTTGTGACAGAACAAGAGGGAAAGGTTCTAAGCTGAAAGAGGAGAGTTTCTGTTAGACAGAAGGAAGAAATCTTTTACGCTGAGGGTGGTAAGACCCAAAGAGGTTGTGGAGGTCCCATCCATAGAAACATTCAAGGTCAGGTTAGATGGAGCAGTGAGCAACCTGGTCTGGTTGCTGATGTCCCTTCTCACTCTAAGGGTTGGACTCAGTGGGCTTTAGAGGTCCCTTCCAAACCAAACTATTCTAGGATATCCACGTGGGTGTTTTGGGGTTGTAACACAGGAAGAGGATATTTCATTAAACTTACTGCTGGAAACTATTTGACAGCTGGAAGGGAAGGGGCATAGGTTGCAGAGGCAGATGGATCCAACTCTCACCTCCATTGGTGGTGTAAACGACCAGTAAGGAATCCCAGCGTCCCCTGGAGCTATGGAACTAGCGTGCAACATTCAAACATAACAGAGTTTAAGGTCCTATAAAATCTTCTACTACATTTTCTTTTGAGGAAAGAAATCTAATATCAGACCAGTTTTCCATCACCCAAGAAGCTGTATGAAACCAATGAAAATGTTTCCATATGGAGAAAGACTCCATGTTTTCTTCCAAGTGACTTTGCAGCCAATAAAGTGAAACACAGACAGAAACAACCCTTCCGTTCAGTAAGCACAGATCATACACTTTTTCTCTTTAAGTAGGAAAACCATTTTGTTTTGTAAAAATGGTTTCCATTTCAGAGTCAGGAGAATAATATTCCAAGTGCACTCTCTCCTCAGTGAAACTATTTCACCTAATTCCTGCAGCATCTGGTTTTACTTCAGGAATGTTATGTCTGGCTTTGCCAAGCAATTGTGTAATTGAGACAAGGGATGTGAACTGAAATGGGAATAAAAAAATTACAGTATGTTTATTCTTACTTCTGAAAAGCTACATCAAGGTCCAGATTATCCATTTGGGCCGGGGGTTCCAACTTCTGCTTCCAGCAGTCTCCTCCTGAATCCAGCCCAAAGACAGAAATACCTAGAGATACTAAGAGCTTTGTATTCTCTTTTTTGCCAAGCCTTAAATAATTATGCCTTTTTATGGACAACCTATGTTTGAACCAGACAAGTGGGAAAGTACATGAAATCTCGTGATTTGAAACTGGGAAAAAACAGATATTTTATGTGAGGTTTTAGGTTTGCACTGTGAAGGTGGCAGTGGAATATCTGCAAGTGAATTTATAAGCATGATCTTTCTTTAAATCCTTTCCGAAGACACAGGAACTAATCAGGTCTGGGCAAAGTTTCGATAAGCAGCTTTCCAGTGTGGAAAGAAAATTTCTTGTGATAAGGGTGGCCAGCAGCAGAAGGAAATAGCTGTTTGGGGCACATCACTGCTACTAGGACACAAAATTCCTTTTAGCAGGATCAGCTTAGAAAGCTCCATCCAAAGCCAGCTACCTGCAACACCCTGAAGTTCTCTACCAGTTTTACTCCAAGTTCCTGATATAAAACATTCAAGGACACAGATGATTTAGTTACCAACGATGAGGCTTCCCCTGATTTGTCAGACTGTAAGCACCTCTGTAACACCAGCCTGATGGAGCCTGGAGAAGAGGACTTCAATGCCTCTTGAAGCACTGTTTTCAAAAACCATCCCTCTTTAGTACTCACGCAACTATTATTATCATTGATTTTACTCTTTAGCGTTCTCTTACCCAGTTGTGTCAGCAGTAGTTGTACACCCTTCCCTACCAGGGGAAAAGAGCCCCTTTTTCACTCCCAATCTTGCAGGATCACACACTCTCACCACAACACCACCTCCAAAATATCATTCCCTTTCAGGAATTTTCTTCAGCTTTTTAATTTCCCAGTATATTTATTCCCAGTATTAATAATCACTCAATACATCTGGTTGCCTGTGCAGCTTTTGCCACTTAAAAGGATTTCAGATGTATCAGAACTCACTGGCAAAGCATTTGATCTGTAGTGGTGCCCTAAATTGCGTAAAGCCAGACTGCATTAGCTCTCAGGGGCTCATGCCTAGTATCTTGTAAATATATAGCTTTAAACATATCCACTTTTGATCTCAAATCAGAGAAGGAATAATAAAATAATCCACTAAAGATGGGAGGTTGGGAAGATGTGGTGACTAAAAGCATCCTTTGTTTTGAGGCTAAGCTGGCTCTGAACCAGAGCTCTCTTACTAGAGATGGAGAAAGAAGTTAATTTGTTCTGCTACTAAAAAACAGATTAAAGTACAGTAAATAACACCATGTTCCTTCTCAAAGCCAATCGAATAGTTGCATAAAACAAACAGCAACATTTTAAAATGCAAACGGAAAGGAAAAGGAAGCTGAATTTGCACAAGACAGACTCAGGCACGGGTTCTTTGAAGTATCTTTCCCTCCAGGAGAGCAGCAGCAGCAACCTGCCCTCCACTCAGGAAACACTCGGCATGCTGGCAAGTAATCCATCATTTCAAGCTCTTTCTCCTTCAAGTAATTATTTAGAGTTCAGTGTATTAATTTAATGGTAGATCTCATCTGCATAGTCTTCTAAAAGCTCACATTTAATCAGAAATCAGCCTCACGCATGCTAAGCGCCACCTCTCCCTCGTTTCTTTGATTTGCCCGATTCCAGCAGTGCTGATGAAGGACAAGGGTCTTTTATTCACACCCAGACAGCACAAAGTCCCCAGACCCCAGTCGCTCCTCTTGACCGACACAGCAGCCAGGACCAGGGCTGGGCAAACAACTCACACAGAGCAATTTATCCAGTTCAGACAACAATTTCAACCACCTCCCTCTGCTTGTGAATTACCAAAAGGCTTTGATATTTTCTAAGTGCATAAAATATTTACAGCTGTAGGACAAGCACATGAATACAAACAAGGTCAGGTTGGATGGGGCCTTAGCAGCCTGGTCCAATGGGACGTGTCCCTGGTTGTGGCAACGGGGATAGAACTGGATGATCTTTAAGGTTCCTTCCAACCCAAAGCACTCTATGATTCTATGATCTTGAAAGACCAAGGGATTCAGTGGTAAACCTGAAGCCTTGGACCCACATAAACATGACAGGGAAGGTACAGAAATTGGTGACATTTGTGAGGAATAGTGAAGGCACAGCAAAGCTTGGTTTGGGTATATTCGCATCTGCATCAACCCACGTTATACACACGCCACATGAATGAGAAGAATGCATTTGAGTAACCTCATCGGTTACTACAACAGAATACAACCAATAATGATACAACCGATGTCACACACTGATACAAGCTAGAGAGGGATCTGGGGACACAATTGAGTAAGAACGACAGGGTTTATAAGCATTTATTAATCCTCCGCACCCCTCTCACAAAAGGAAAGTTCTCTAACGTATAACCCCTCCTCCTCTCTCAGACTAATGCAAACCCCAACCCGCCACTTTGCATTTCATTTGAATCACAAGAGACACTTCAGGAGGTAACGAATTGAAGGCATTCTTGCCCTATATATTTTCCCAACAATAATTTGCTTTGCTTTATGCACAAAACGTCATGAATATGTATTCCAATAGCAGCACACATAAATCAGAGCTCAGGGTGAATACAGAGTATGCAGCTCCTCAATTAGAAACCTGCCTTCCCTGGGGATTAAGCAGACTGTTTGCAGAAAAACACCAGGAGCCACTTTGTCCACAGCAGCAATCAGTTTAAATAATGCACTGTCCCAGGTTACACATACTCCACGCACAGGCAGCAGTTGCCTTTCCCATTGCCAGATTTCCTGCTCTTCCCTCCTATTTTATCACCTGCAGTGTTTCCTGGGCCACCCAGTCCCAGGTATTCACAACTCACAAAGGTATTAGCCTGCAATGTTCATCCTCAGTGAAACGCACTGATCTGAAACAGTCCAGCTCTCGATGACATCTGGCTCAACTGTGGGGCAGAGGGACCATGTCTCTGTTTTTCTTTAGATTTTCCCAGGTTGGAGCAATGCCAGGGAGGGGGATGATTTCTCTTCACAGCATTTTTATAGGAACAGGCAATATTCATTAATGTAACATGTTTTATCTGGAGACCAGGTATAAGTGATGACATGATGCTAGTATAAACCAAGTTCACAAGGAATATTTGGTGCTGTGGTAGCCACACTAAATTACACGACCCAACCTTCTCTGCTATAGACTGAGCAAAACCCTACCTGAGGATTCAGCCTGGTTGATACAGGACTCACACACAGCTCCTGGAAATTAAAATCTCTTCTGACTGACACATACGGTTCTCACCCTGAGATAACCTTCCCTGCCTGGATGTGGAAGCTCACTTGTCCTTTTTTTCCTGCACTTGCATCTTCTCCTGCTTTTAGAAAACCTGGTCAGACTGTGTTTCTGAGAGCAGCAGAATCAGCAGCAGCAGGAGGGCAGGCGAGTCCCAACATGGAGAGGGTGGTCTAGGGAGAGCCGACCAAGATGTGTTTTTGCTGTGCTGCAGTCCAGATCACAGGTTAGAAAAGGACTCTGCAAATCTCCTATGGCAAATCCGACCCAGAGCAGTGAAAATGTTATTGCTATCATTACTATTGATCATACAGTGAAAAAGAGGGTTCGGGTCCACTGGGACTGGTGGTTTGACTTGGGTGCCACCCACAAGCATTGCTTTAAAGTAGCAGAAATTACCAAAACAGAAAACTGTGATGAAAGTGATGAAACACTCAGGGAAAATATATTTTCACATACTTTATTAAATTGTTCCCAGCCAGGGGGATTATTTTTTGTATCCTGAGCTGGAACAACCATGCATCTTCCAAAGGCCTTAAGAGTACAGCAAGACTGATGCCACATGACTCATCTTCCTGGAAACAGTTACACCAGAACCAGCAGAAGGTCAAGACAACTCACAATGATGAGCCAGCCTGATTATAAAAGAAAACTACAAGCCTGTCTGCATGTAATTCTGCTGTTTCTTGAAGGCATCTAAAAGGGAGAAGAGCAGAGGTAAACAAAGAGGTTGGCGTTGGAAGCAGACACATGCCCTGGAAATGATGCCTACAAACACGTTCTTGATGCTCAAAAGATTTCCTGCATGGTAGAAAGCCTTGTATTTCCATGCTTAGGAATTCATCACTCCCATCGCTTCTATTTCATTGCCACTTATGTCACCATCAAACAAGGTCCTGGTAATAATCCTGCGTTCTGCGGTTCCTTAAATTCAGCAGTACTCCTCTCTGAAGATGTGCTAACAACAGCAATAGAGATCCCAGAGATTCAGATATCCCAGGTACCATCTCATCCATTTCAACAGAAAAAAAAGCCACCTACTGTGATGATAACCAAGACAAACAGGAAAATGTCCAAATAAAGACTGCCTTTTTATACTTTCAGAACAGGTGGATTTACTCTATTTTCTGTTTTAAGATTTCCCCATAGCTATCACTAAGGAGTTGTCATTTTCTGCCTAGAGGGAATTTGTTGTGGATCAGCTCAAAAAGCATGAGAACAGAAAAATGCGTATTTTCTACTAACTTTAGTTATTACCTGCTGCCCTCCACATGTTTGTGGGAAAATAAGCTATCTCACTTCTTCAAGCGACGACTGTGCCACTTTCAGGACATCACCATAATTTAAACAGCAATTCTTATGCAGTGTTCAGGAAGCACTAGGCAAGACCTCATGAAATATATTTTCTATCTGTACAAGGTTGGAAGGAACATCTGTTGCCTTTAAATAGCATTGACTTTCAAAGAAACTGATACAGACAAGAAAAAGTAGATAATGACGATCTAGGAATGAGACTTAGAATCATAGAATCACTAAGGTTGGAAAAGACCTCTAAGCGCATCCAATTCATCCGTCAGCCTAACACAACTGTACCTACTAAAACCACATCCCAAAGGGCCATGTCTACATGTTTTTGAACCCCTCCAGCAATGGTGACTCCACCACTGCCCTGCACAGCCTCTTCCAATGCTTCTCCACTCTTTCAGTAATGAATCTTTACCTAATATCCGATCTAAACCTCCCCTAGCACAACGTGAGGCAATTTCCTCTCCACCCATCACTTGTTACTCAGGAGAAGAGACCAGCACCCACTTCGCTATAACCTCCTTTCAGGGAGCTGCAGAGAGCAATGAGGTCTCCCCTCAGCCTTCTCCTCTCCAGACTAAACAACCCCAAGTCCTTCAGCTCACCTTCATAAGACTTGCACTTCAGACCCTTCCCCAGCTCCATTCCCCTTCTCTGGACATGCTCCAGCAACTCAGCATCTTTCCTAGACCAAAACTGAACACAGGATTCGAGGTGTGGCCTCACCAGCGCAGAGTCCAGGGGTCAATCCCTTCCCTGGTCCTGCTGGCCACACCACGGCTGATTCTTTCACAGGTAGGTCCTGCCTGAGCAGAGCCCTGCACAAGGCAACCCCGAAAAACCTCACTGTTAGACCAGGGCCAGAGCCAGCAACCTGAAACAGGTGATGTACCTGGTATGGCACAAGGCGGTGCAGCACTGGATGAGGATTAGAAAGCTAAACTTCCATTTGAGATGATAGACAAGGAAGCAGCAGCAATTGGTTTTCTTATGCTTGAAGTGCCTGGCTCTTACATGGTGTTAGTAAGCGTTTAAGATGAGTGGAGTGAGTGTCACATTGTTCGCTGGAAGGCAGGAACTGTTTCACATTGATAGTTCAGGCTCGTGGTGTCATGTTTGCTGGCTTCAGACTTTTCATGTATTGCTGGTTAAAGGCCACGGAGACCTGTCTCTCTCTGACCGAGCTCTGGGACTGTTAGATACCAGACGCTTTGCTACACTTCAAGCATCCTCATTTTTCCTTTTTCTTTTTTTAAAGCAACATTTCAATCCTTTTTAGAAAAGAAACCTCTTTCCAAAGGCGGAGAAAATTTCTCAAAGCCGCTGTTCTTGAGTATAAATGTCTCCTGCAATGATCTTTTTTCACCTAAGCTCCACCAATGAACCGATTCTGTTCATCTTCTTACTAACCTACTGTTCATGGGGAAAGAAACAAATTTTTGCAATAAGAGCAGTGCCAGAAGATGCATTTGAGCTGTCTACTCTGGCAGCTGCATCTCCACAGCTCATCGATGGCAGTGTGCACGTCCCTGCTACCTGTGCATCAGCTTTCAGACTAGCACACATTTTTCTGGCCCATCTAAACCTCCCCCAAGTGGTTTAAAATGAAAGCACTGACACATCAGCCTTCCCTGCAGAACAGGAGCACCAAATGCAGAATCCACACAAAAGGAAACAGATATCATCTCTGAGCGCCTCTAGTAGTGATGTACAAGGCAGGGTCAAATGAGGAGCAACAGCAGGAACAAAATCAAATAGAAAAATCTGTAATATCTGCCGCTGCTGGCTTGTAACTGGCTTGGATGGACTGGCAAGTCCAGCAGTGATGAGGAGGATGAAGCCAGGCACACTAATCTGATTAACAGGTGATTAAAGGACATGGATTAAGAAAGGACAGGGCAAAGGATTAAGAAATACCGAGCTCCCAGCAGCAGAAGAGAGGACGCTGTCTGCCTTGATGATGAAATGAGTGTAGTTTTGACAGATCTGGGTCTGCTGCGCTTAACCTCTCCTGCAAGGAGATTCTGAGCTGATTTGCTCTGTCAGAAGAAATCCTTCCTTGCTGCTGAGTGCCTCCCCTACTTATTATGATTTAGCTAGCGGCAGTGTGCAGAAACAACTTGGAAATCACTTGCTGTAAACTTGTGTGCGTCTTCTGTGCTTTACGGCTTTCCCAGATTTGTCCTATATACACACGAGTTGTGAAGCAAGGCTGCACAAACAGAGGTGAAGCAAGGACTGAGAGATGCATCCCTTCTCAGTGCTCTGATCCAAACGTAGGCACCCAGCCTAAGGCGTTTATCCAAACTCCCACTGCAGGCATTAAACTTAAGCAGGGTGAATCACATCAAATTTCCAACTTTTTCTTCTCATTATAAAAGACACACACCCCTGTCCAGGATTTTTCAATGAGAGATACGAGAAGCTTCAACCCAAGAAGCCCGGAGCAGCACAGCATAGCCACAACTGGATATGTCTGAGGTGGCACCAGTAAAACAAGACCGAAATAGGTGGTGCAGAAGAAAACTGAATAAGCTGAGCAAGGATAACATTCAGGAGCCAATCTCCTTGCTTTGAGCCATAGTCAGGCCAAGGTTTTGAGAAAAGAAGATGGATGTGGTCAACTGCCAGTGCTTGGTGAAGAGGAGAAACATGTAGTGCTGCTGTCCCAGAGTTCAGTCCCACCTTTAGGTAGAGATGTGGACCACATTTAAAGCCACAGACAGTCTCTCCAATTTTAATAACCCTCTGGATTTTTCATCCAATATTAATGAATATTATGAATTTTTAGCAGCCCATGAACACTGTAAAGAAATATCACCTTTGGTGTTTTGAAATGCCCCCGTGAACCCTGTCGTATGCATCCCACTGGAAAGACCCAAGAAAACACAACTCTCCATTCGCTTGCTCTGTGACACTTCTGCTTTAGCAGTTTTCCCAAATCCTCCTCATCTATTCAGGCTCCAGCCCCTCTCTCTGCTGAGCACCTCCCTATACAGGAGCCCTTTCATACCCTCCACTGGCCTCCTCTGAACCATTTCCAAATTTAAGTCATCAGTTTTGAGACTGAAGTCTTGAACAGCACAGTCGGGATGTGGGCAGACACAGCACTGCCCTTGTCTTCATTGTCATCTCCTTTCCTAATAAATCCTGGTGGTTTTGTTGCCTTTTCAACTGCTGCTGACATGGAGATGATGTTTTCAGAATCTGCCCATGATGAGCCACCCTAACACCAATCCCCAACTCCCCACGCAGAGGAGAGCTTCATAAAGAAAAGGACGGATATTGGCACCAAATGCGGTCAGTAACAACAATGCTTCTAAATTTAAAATGCCAAATGCCTCTGAAGTAACACTAACAGAGAAACCCCCACGTGCTTGAGAGCCACAGACCAGGTGACCATCAAGAGCATTCGTACAATGGGCTTTTCATGCTCTTCAGTCAACATGATCAGATATTCTTCACAGTGTCTTCTATTTACATGATACATGTTTGCCAAGAGCTAAATGCTTTCAACACGAATAATCTACTACACGCTGCTCATTTAGAATAAAGTCCTCCTTTTTTGCTTTACAGTGATGCTTTCCAGTAATGAAAGCAGCTGGTCACAAAATGCCCCAGGACTTACTCTCAACTGGAATTGAAATATGGAAATTTGAGGGAAAAAAAATATGATTTGCTCTTCTTGAGATGCGCTCTTAAACCAGGAAAAGTCCGCAGAAGCCATATCATTCCCTCAGCACAATGCCTGGAGATCTTCAGCCTTAGGCCAAGTCTTCTGTAGCTATAAAAAAATATTGCTCTTCTCCCTCCATAAACCTACAGGAATTTTCACCGGCAGGATAAGAACACAGGCTCTACCAGATATAACTACTCATTTATCTACAGTTCAACCAATATACCTCAGGTGTGTGTATATCTGCTTAAAGAGCACGTATAGTGCACAGCTGCAAATATTTCTATAAAACAAGGAGTTTTATGGATACCTGTTGTTTAGCTAATCATCGATTTATTTCTGAAACCTGCATGCTGGAAGTCAGATCAACATTAGGAGAAAAAAAGAAGAGAGATTCAATTTTATGAGAAGATAAAAAAAGAAGCTTATTATATATTACCATTTTAGTTCCTCCTTCAGATGTTTCGATGTCTAAAGAAATTTAAAGCGTGCTCTGTATCTTCCTCCCTCCTCTATAGAGATGATTGCCTTTAGATATATACACCAGTTACAGTAATATAACCGAAAATGATGACATGCCATAGGTATTTTATTATGCATTCAGTTTTTTAGGACTTGGATTATAACCGCATCGCAGAAGCCTGGTCAGTAAAGCTGAGAGAACTTCTGCAAAGATAGCAAAACTGATGATTTGCCATTTCACATCACATTTTCAAAAGCACTGAACATATCTCCCTCTTAAATGTTACAGGTCTTCTAAATTTGATACCAATAAACACATTTTTTTCCCTTTATAAGTCTCTCAGAAAGAGCCAAGCAAATCCATTAAACACGCTGGCTGCTACATCATGAACGAGGCATCTCTCCAGACCAAATTAAATCACAGCAGCCCAGGCACATGCATTCCCGAGGGGCTCAGATTTTAGGGAGACGGTTCTCAATTTTATTGTTCAGAACGATGTTGGGAGGAGGGGGGAAGCGAATTCTTCTCTAAGCATCCCTTGCAAAAAAAAAGAAAATACAGTTGCTGTAAATGTTTTTAAATACAAAAGAGAAACAAGAGGTGCTTTCCAGCTGAAATCAAAGGAGAACAAACAGCCAAGTTCCTTGCCTTTCTGTGTAAATCCCTACCAAGAGCAGCAGCTTTTGGAGGCACGGGAGACACGAATGAGATGAGTACAGCCACTCCATCTTCTACCCCAGCTATATGCAGGTTTGTGAGCAGCAGTTCCTTCTCAAAGGAGTTGGACTCTTACCCACACATAGTTCACAGCAGAACAATCTTCACCTTCCTCCAGAGCCCCCAGTCACCGTGGGGAGCCCTACGGGAGCAGCCACCACGGGGACACATCTCCACGTCACCATGTCATTAAATCAACCACGCACCAGAAACTGCTCCACAAAGGGCACGACATACCAGGAACTCTCCTTCATGAGCTTCTCCTTACACTGGAGACCAGAGTCAAGCCTGGATGCTGCTTTAGTTCTCTTAAGTTTATACATTAGGAATTTAAAAAATTAACAGTAGTTTCAGCTGAGGAGATAACTGCCCTGTTACTGTTCTTCAATGTTCTCCTTGCATCAGACAAATAGTAATCCCTGAACAACTGTTTGCCGCTGTAATATAATCTAAATAGACAACATAACTCTTGTAAAAATGAGACAAAAGACAGGACAAGACACTCTTCCGTGTATTTGACAAAAGCAGCAGATGATGTAAATGAACAATTTTGAAAGGCTTTTAAAATGGTTCACTTGGCTGATTTTTGACTGTCAGCAAAAATTACCATTAAAATGTCGTGTCTAAAAAGGTCTGTGTGCTCTTCCTGCAGCTTGTACGAGTCTGAGTAACTGAGACCTCCAAGGCAGTGATCAGACAGATTTGTTTTCCCGATAACTTCTAAGGCTTCTGTATTTTGAAGCTTCACCTCCATGGCCTTAGAAGCACACAGACATGCATCGTCCGACAAGTCGTGGGCCCTACAAGCAGACATGGGGGTTCAGCAGACCATTGGACAAAAGGTCAAGTCAGGTCTCTTCTCCCCAGTGACAGGGGACAGGATGAGAGGGAATGGCCTCAAGCTCCACCTGGGGAGGTTCAGGCTAGACATTAGGAAAAAAAAATCACAGAAAGGGTCACTGGGCACTGGAACAGGCTGCCCAGGGAGGGGGTTGAGTCACCTTCCCTGGAGTTGTTTAAGGGACAGCTGGATGAGGTGCTGAGGGACATGGTTTAGTGTTTGATAGGAATGGTTGGACTTGATGATCCGGTAGGTCTTTTCCAACCTGGTGATTCTATGATTTTAAGTCTAAGTAAAGCAGAAACAGTCTGTAAGAGAGGCTATATGTGCTCATTATCAAAGTAAAGCACCAGGGAACAATGCCACTGCCCCAGTGGGATGGCATCAGGTGAAGAGGTGAGTGAGGATCAAGACTGGGCAGCAAGGCAAGTCACTGCTCAAGCACCAGGGCACATCAATAGCCCTAGCACTGAGCACCAATTCCTCCCCATGCAGGCAGCAGAATGCAAAATTGCCTGGAACTCAGTAGTTGTGGTGACCTTGGCCTAGAAAAATGTTTGCAAACCTCTAAGATAACATAGCTAGCAAGAAGTGTGAAGGGTATGGGGATGGACAATGCAGCTGGTCACATTTTTGGGCAGGACAAGCCGCCCCCTTCCTTGTGTCTCTGGGCACAGCTGCGATGAAAGCCTTGGTGGGAACAGAAGGGTTTGAGGGCTATCAGGATAGTGCAGTGCAAGAACTAGCCGGAAGATCAGAAAAATCTGCATTTTTTTTCTCCAAGCTCTGGGTTATTCCAATTGCGTTGAATAGAGACATCTGTGCTGGCCATGAGAGAGGAACCCCCGGGGCAGACAGCATGTGTCATCTCCTGTGACTCACCACCTCCCAGCACACACTGGAGATGCCAACAGAGCAAGCATGGATAAGGAGAAAAGAAAGCCTGCCAAATCCAAGTTCACCAGCATGGCAAAATATTACAGGATCTGGAACTGGCTGAGCAGAAACCAAAGCCACAGAAATGTTTGTTTAATGTTCACAGCCAAAGCCCAGGCTCCTGATCCTGGAAAAATCCATTAAGAAACATGAGCATTTTGCAGACCCACATCAATTTTCAGGTATAAATGGACAAAGTACAAAGTTATCCCGTAAGTAAAACGAAATTATTGATAGTCGGCTGTGCCTTTAGGTGGGCGGATAGAAACCTCTAGATGGAAAAGACCATAGGGTAAGGAATTCTATTACCACTCACAATATCTTTGCCAGCAACGTTAGTCTTAGCTCTTCTTAAACCTGAAAGGTTACAGCACTTCCCCGTAGTCCTGCCTCATCAATTCATATCCATCTCAGGACCTTCATTTGGAAAGCAAACAAAACGCATCCTCAGATGCAATTATAAAAAAATATAAAACACAATTATAAAACCACTGTTACGCCCTTAGCACAATCAATATTTGAATGATGCCAAAGCAACAAATAAGATAAAAGAGATGCTGGAAGCTGGTAGCTGAGCTTAGTAGGTCAGTAAAGAGACTGTTCTCATGCCTTCTCCTGCAGCCAGGTACCCACCTCCTGTGCTTTAGGAGGTGTGGGGGATGGACACAGATGTGCAAAGTGCCAGGCAAGGACCTGAAGGATTTAACAGCTCACCTGCCTGGAGCACCCCCAATATCTATAACCAGGAGCGAGCACCCCAGGAGGTGCTGCCCGACCTGGGATTCTGGCTGCTGGCACCCAAGGAGAGGGGAAAGGTGACAATGCCAAGGACTGGCATTAGATTCCTCCTAAAGTGAGCCAACGTGGAAAATTCTTTCCTATCTATCGCTTTGGGTATTGCTATTGCCTTGTGTCTTGGAAAAGCAGAGCTACAGACTTAAAACTCCTATTTTACATATTCCTAGATGTATTTAGTCCAAATGTGAATCTATATCTAATTGTCTCTCTCCATTTAACTCTGTTGCTTTGACAGAATGAAGTACCTGCTACAAAAATAAACTTGGGTTCTTTGTGCCTGAGGCAGATCTAGACAGTTATCTCCGCTCAGGGATTTCACATGAACTCTTCATTATAAGCTGCATTATTGCAGCAGTTTCTGCAGCTCTAGGAAATTCTGATTTTCTTCCTCTTTTCAGTCCTAGCACTGAGTTCCAAGGCACAGATCTAATACTAAGGAACCACAGTCAGCACAAAGCGGTATTTCTTAGTAAAGTAAACCCACAAAAGACGGGGTGATCTTGGCTTGATTGATGGCACTTCATTTGCATATGTCCACTAGCAATACTTTGGTTAATTAATAAGTATTTTATGTCTGTAGATGAAATAATGAGTTTGCCATTGAAGCTTTAGGTATAAATTTATTCCATGAACAAGTTAGTTTACTTCCCAGTGTCTTCCCCCAGTATTTTCTGTGCAAATAAGACACAGTAACTCTCTAGAAGGTGGTGACATGTGACAAGAAGGATGCACTTGTATTTTAAAGCGGATGAGTTAATTAGCTCATAAAATGGTAGAACTGTCTGGAGGGGGCCAGGGGAGGGAGGAGGAGAAACACCACCTCCTTCCAGTGAAAAAATTTGCTTTGGAAATATTAACCCTTACGGCTCTGGTTCAGCTCTAGAGGCCCCAATCCAGAAACGCCCTTAAGAAGCACTTACATTTAGGCAGGCACCACAGTGCCACAGAAGCTGAGGTGACTGCCCAGGTGTTTGATAGTTAAGTGCTCTGCTGGATCCCAGCCTGGGCAGTAGAAGGTGGGATTGCGTTTTATCCTCTGATCTGCCTCACCTGCTTCCTGTACCAACTCCATCTAACCAGCTCAGGGGAAAGCCAGGATGCCGCAAACACTGCTAAAACCCCAATATATAATTCAGTTCCATGGTATCTAATACCTCAGCGGACAAGTTTTTGGGCAAAGTCAAGGAAGTTTTTGTCAAACGCCTGAACTCTTACAGAATCTGAGGATGGGGTTTGGGTGGCTGCTTAATAGCAGCACAGGGAGGCCACTGAGGAGGCAGTCCAGGGTGTAAAAGTCAAGCTGTGACTTCTTCCCTTGCCCTGAGACTCCTGGGAAAACCCTGAAATCAAGGAAACAAATGAAAACTGTGTGTAGTGTTATTGGGGTTAACTACCTTTTACGCATTACAGCAGCAATGCCTCACAGCAATTAGATCACCCATGAGGCAACAGCCTTGCTACGGATAATAAATGCACCATAGGGAAGCCAGAGAGTTCACTGCTGTGGTGGTATCCACTTTACAGAGAGCTCTGGCTGTAAATGCTGTTCAAAATGAGTCCCACAGAGCACCACTTCTGCAGTCACCACCGAGCGTCACAAGGACACACTAGACTGAAGGATAAATGCTCTGGGAACCATAAATCATGTCTAGTTATTTCCACTGTTATTCTCAATGATGCACGGGGCAAGTCTCAAGTGATACCGTATCAAGGGACACGCATTCAGCACCAGGTTTTTGCTAGTCACAAAAGGAAAGAGGAGGTTCGCCAGGACAGCTGAAGGAGATAAATTATGAGTTCCCACTGAATTATGCTGGTAATTCTGTCTTCCCTGTCACATTGAAGCAGTCATTCAAGTGTGCCAGTACTGCAAAAGCTGTGGAAGAAGTGAGCCAAATACTCTGAGAAGAAGACAGAACAAGCTGGTACTTCTATCACCACCATTAATACTGGTAGAATTCAAAGACATGAACAATTTCTCTAATCATGAGATGATGCAATTCCTACCCCAATCAAGCTTCCTGGATACAAAGCCTACCAGAATATAGTAAACCAAGCAAAGTGAGCTCAAATGCACAGGATTTGTTTAGATTGAAGGAAGCCATGAGCAGGACACAGCATGATCTTCCAGAGTCTTCTGCAAAGCTTCAGAGTCAGGCAGCAACGCATAGCAAGTGTTAACACCCTTATTAAGTGGTTTACATCTGCTTTGTACTCACCGCATGCTGGAGCTTGTGTCAGCACAATGGCAAATCATGTCCAGTAACAGTGAAAAGCAAAAGGTCAGGAGGCAGGTGACTGGCATACAAACACGCTGGACTGAATTTCTTGGAGGAACGGGTGACTATAGGCTGGCACAATCCATTAAACCTGGCCAAAAGGTGGCATAAAGGAAAGTACTATAAAGCAATCCCCAAGAAGAGGATAACAGCCTCAAAAGATTCTGGATGTTCGTGGGGGAGCCCAGGAAGAGATACTGAGTCCTTCAATAAATCTAGGATGCTTGAAGGGCACATGCAAGACGTGTAGGATAGAAAGCCCCTCCTTAATTTGAATGTGAAGCTTGCCTTGATGCAGGACTATGGTAATATTTGGTCATAAATATTATTATTGTTACTGTAAATTTCTCCTGACTCCGGACAGACAGATGCAGGGAAATGCAGTCAGTCTCTGCCTCTCGTCATCACTTGCCTTTTGTGTCAGTGAGAAGTTCAGATGGGAAAGAAATGTGGCTTGAACAATTCTCAGAGCCAAGGCTGTGACTGCAGCAGGGGTCTCAGAAAATAGCATTTTCCTTTGTAAAAATGAACAGGTTTGACCTGAAAGTCCTTGAGAAAGGATGACTGCAAAGCCGTACAGAGACACTGAACACACTAAAAGCTGGTTGGGAATTTCTAACTACAAGCTTTTTGGTTGAAAATCACAGGAGTGTAACGGCATTGATTACTTTTCACTGGGAACAATCCTCAAGCTTAGGAGAAATCTGTAGTCAATGAAAAGAAAGCCTTATTCTCGGGGAAAAAAAGCCCTAAGCTTAGTGATTATGAGACAGGATCGCTCCCAGGTCTGAGGATACCTCCCTGTTTGAGTCACCAGAGTCCTGTGAGAGGGATAAAATCAACTTTGTAGCTCTGGGTGAGGTAGAAAAGAAACCTGTGTGTCCCACAGCCCCAGCAAGCACATCACAAGTTAGTCTGCTCATAAGAAAGGACACATGAAAAGACAGAAAAATAACCTTGCCTTTGCCATCATGATGAACAGGGAGCTTTCTGAAAGCTTTATGAATATAATGGGATGAAAAAAACTCATTCCTCATCTCAGTTTATTATGATCCTCATTTATTGGTGCGTAATTTCATGTCAGATTTTCTCTTGGCATTTCCCAAGCGTGCTTTTTATAAGAAGACAGAGCTCAGTTTGGCTTGGAGTTGGTTTTTAGGAAGACACAAGTCTGTTTGGTTTTTTTTTGTTTTATAGCATAATTTATATCCCAGACATCACAGGCACATGCACAGAGTAAATGTGCTGCTCACCTTGTGAAGAGTGAACAGAGGAAGCAAATTAAGAGAACTATTGTTTCAGACACCCAGAAATACTTTAAAGGACAGTCATCCTCCAGGGAGTGAGGCTATAAACCCAGCTTTCATAGGCCTAACTTTGCTACATCTCAGCAGTTCCTGACCGAACTGCAGTCATCAGGCACTTGGAAAGCCAAGATCGCTATGGCTCATGCATCATCCCCACATTAACGAGCACTCAGTGCTGGAAACGTGACCATGGTCCAGGCAAAAAAGGATGGGAAGGGACATCCCAGAGCTGCTTGCACTCAGCAGCTCCCAGAGGGCTAATAAAGAAGCAAACCAATGTACCTTACAGCACGGAGGGAAATACGTTAGTTGAAACAATATATGAATCTTTCTTCAGCAGCGTATACCCATCACTGTTATTTAAGAGGAGTTAAATAATTTATATCCTTGCTAGAACACGGAGGGTGAAAGCCAAAGTGCGGCTGTGCAAAGCCTGCTGGCATGACCCTAACCAGCCCCTTCACTGGCCAGATGCTCCAGCCTATGATGAATGTCAATACCTGAAGCTTTGGGTCCCGACAGTACTTAAAATGCCTGCTGACATACCCCAAAAATGCACCCTGATCCCTTATTTCAGTGTGCCCCAACACCACTGCCCGGCCATCTAAGAAACATCTCCTGCTACAGGAAAGTCACAGAATCATAGATTAGTTTGGGTTGGAAGGGATCTTAAAGATCATCTAGTTCCAAGCCCTCTGCCATGGGTAGAGGCACATCCCACTGGATCAGGCTGCCCAAGGCGCATCCAATGCAGCTTTGAACACCTCCAGGGATGGCATCTTCCCCACAACAGCAAGGGCTGGCTGTGTGAGACACACAGGACGGCACTGCAGGTATCTCTGGGGCTGGACATGAAGGAAAATCCCTTCCACAGAATCCAGTGGAAGCAACAGGTGAAGGGGTTTTGTTCTTCAGGAGCAAAGATGGGCCATTTTCCAAAAACCATCAGTGAAAAGCATAAATAAACCAAAATTTGCCTAATCTCTATGAATCTACATGGCCACAGCCCCTTTAGCTATGGAGATGCTGTGGCCGCTCTCCACATCTTGCTTTCACCACCCGAGCTGCAATTCCAGGGTGAAAGAATTTGGTTGTGATCCAGCACGTTCACCACATCTCACAGGTCTCTAACCGCCACTTGCAGGGACACCAGCCCTATGAACAATGGGTAAAAGCTGGCACCTGTCAAGAGTTTGAAGTGAAGATAAGGGATGGCTGACTCCTAAAATGGATTTCTTCACCCACCAGTGAATCTCAACGGCAACACACGGCCCATTGCACGGGAAGAGTTATCATGTTTCCCAGCAAAGATGATCAGTGTCTTCCCAGCATAAAAATCAACTTGTCAGTGAAACCACTAGAATCAACTGGGGTGATAATAGCAGTCCCTTCCCCCTGCTCTACCCATCCCCATCTGTCAGCAGATAACAGGCAGGGATGACAAATCATCTTCTATCAAGAGGGAAGAGAGGGACGGGAGCTCTGCGTCTGCCTGCCCGCAATTTCCTTTCCCAAGGAGGGGTGGCTATAAACCACCCGAGCACTGCAGCGGCAGCAGCAGAGCTGCTCCCCAGCTCCCAGCGCAGAGGTTATAGCCTGTTTAGAAATAATCAAAATACGGCTCCATTTCCATGGAGGCGGTTGTGATGAAAAGCATTTTACCAGTTTGGAAAACTACACTGGAGCTTCCTATAAAGCATCTTCAAGCACCTACAGTAAATACTGAGCTGACAACTAAAATACCAAACATAGGATCTGAATTCATACTTGCACTGATTCCTGCTCTTAAAATAAATGTAGGCAGTGATTGGATATTGTTCAGCAGTGGAAATATTTCTTCCAGTCCTGCAACAATCGCTCTGGAGAGCAAAATCTAACAGGGATACAGGTACAAATAAACTGATTGGGGATGTACATGACAGTTATGTATTACTGGTATACCACTATTTCTAAAGCTATATTTCTAAGCCCCTTTCCAAGGTCATTCCTACTCAGACTTTTATTTTGTTCCAAGTTAACTTGATTTTTTTTATTTGGGAACAGCCATGGTTTAGCCCCCAACATTTCAAACTGAGTTGTGCTCTAACTCCAAAACTTCTTGTCCCTGATAGGTGAACCCAGAGTTTCATCTCCCTCCCCTCCAGCCAACAGCATCACTCAAGCATCCCCCTCCACTAGCATCAAATTCCACATCATCTGCACCAGAACAGCTTTGTGAAGACTGCAGGTCCTTGGTATAAATCCTCAGGAATGTCAAGAGTGGCTACTTGAATGGTACAAACTCCTCTGAGATCAACCGCTACTGTCTGATATCTGGGAACTTGGTCATAGAATCATAGAATCATAGAACAACCAGGTTGGAAGAGACCCATCGGATCATGGAGTCCAACCATTCCTATCAAAAGGCTTTGATCCCAAAGCCTTCTCCTCATCAAAGGTGTGTTTTCTCCTTCTTTGCAACCAGATGCACCAACACCTCCTGCAAACCACCATAACACTAAGTTTGGGAGGCATCTCACAGCAAATCCAATCTGTGTTCTTCGAAGTCCTCCCCTCAGAAGTTCAGGCTGATTTGTTCCCACATCTCCCCAAAGAATCCCCTTCAGGGCCACACGTGTAATTTCACAACTAATTCATTCTCAGCAAAGCTCGGTGCAAATGAGGAAAGAAACCCCTTGCAACATGAGAAACTCGATTTAACCCTAACTCCAGCATCTCAGTGAACCCTCACAAGCTTAATAAAGCCTTATGAATAAATTACATGCTTTTCAGTTTCATATTTATCAAAGTGATAAAAAAAATGTAACAATACATCATGGCAGATCTCCCAGATCCCACCATGCGTCGCAAGCCTCGGTGTGCACATCGCACGGCACTCCTGAAATCCGCAGACGTGACAGTCACCAGAGGAACGCTGTAATTCATGCCAGGCGCTGATGGACAGGGTGGTTAAAAAGGGATTTCAGGTGCTGCCTACCGTCAGCTATCTCTGCCTGCACCCAGGCTTTAATATATTAATCAGAAGAACTGAGAGAGACAGAGACATTTGAACATGATCAAACAAAAAGCCCCAGCAAAACAACGTTTCGAGTGACAGCAGTAAAACACATCGCGGAGTCAGAATGTGACACCTGGTATTAGATGTCTGCACGTTCGGTTAACATTATAAAAAATAATTCCACCCTAACCAGGGATATTTTTATATGTTGATGACAGCCTCTAACTATTTAGACATTAGGTTCATCCAGGTAGTAAACCTTCCCAAATATCCACCTAGCAATGTTTTTTATTCACTGCCCATTATGCTCGTGTCTATCACTCTCCATTTTAGAGACGTGCGCAATGTCATATACAGACACGCAGTATCCTCACCGGAGCCTGTGCTCCCAGTTGAGATGGGAAATCCAGCCTGTTCTGCAGTAGATTTTTTTTTTTTTTTACAAAAGGAGAGGAGAAAAATGAAAACATCCTTCTCATGACTCACAGCCCTGCCCTGACATCCTCCTCTGCTCCCACCCAGCACCCCACAGAGGGGATTTTCTGCTCCCACAGGGCTGCAGATCCCTCTCTTCAAATCCAACAAAGCCCCAGAGGCTGAAAGAATGGCTTGCACTAGACAGTCTCACTGTATTCTTCTTAACAAAAAGATATAGCCACAATTTTATGGAAAACGTACGCAGGAAGAGAAGGATTTGATTTTCTGAATGCAGAAAGAGTCAAGCTCCCTTGTGGATTCTAAATATACCTATTTGATGGCTTTCCTTTTTCTTTTGTCTGACCCTCTCAACACTTCAGCATATGAATAATCGTACTCATATAAACAAAATGGGCTCCTTCATGGATGAAACGCACACAAGAGATTTGTACCATTAAAATGCTATTTAATCTGTTTTAAGGTTTTCTAAAAGACCGAAGGGTATGCAGTCTCTAGGAGAGGATCAGTGTCACCGCCAGTGCAATGAGGCTACTTACGTGCCTACGTGGCTGCAGGATGAAAGTCTGATTATTAAAGAAATCCCACTAACAACAATATGCTCAGTCCCTCATTGTACCCATTTGTTTTTCAAAGCTCCATATTCCCAACCCTCAGAGCTATGCACACAGATGCAACTCTGCCTGCTTCACAAACGTGACCACTGGTTTGGCCACAACAGAAACCTGTCCTGTCGAAGCCTGATGACAAATTAGGGGAAAAAAATCTGGGATATTAAGAGGATTTGTTGTGCTGTGTTTAAAAAGCTCCAACCCAGACTTCAGACAACTTAACATTAACAGTAAGAAAAGAGCTCGAGTCAGTCATTAAACTTCAAAGGGATCTCTGAATTGTGCTTTCCTTAATGAATTCAATAATCGATTCTTACAACACAAATAAGGTGTGGGATGGATCAGCTAATAAGCATTCTCAGTTAATTGCTTTCTTCAAGTGACAATTTGTACAAATGATACCATCAAAGTAGTAATAATATCCTTATTGATTAAATTAATCTCTTAAAGACAACTCAAATAAGTTTAATTAGCAATGCATGACAGAAGCACAAAATACTCTGAAAGCAACCTTGTATCCCATCTCAGACTTTGAAATCATGGCAACAGTCATGCAAGAGGCTTCTGCACCATTATTCAAATAGACAGGAGCAATTTTATGGAGCATCTTTAGTGAATGTTTGTGACTAACCACGAAAACCCATGAAACCCTCCCTGCAGAGAAAAAGTGAAATACAGCAAAAGCAGTCTTCCCACTCAGTCACAGAGTCACTAAAAGCCAGGGCCACAAACAGGTTTGAAATGAAATAAAAACGTTCAGTAGAAGGAGCAGAGACAGTCGGAGAAGCCTCTGTGCCAAAATTCAGATGTGGAAGACTCACCAGCAGCATCAACACTTTCGAGTGACGGAAATTGGACACTGGGTTTATAAAGTCAGAGCAGAAATTTGTTCAGTACAGCAAAGGGTTAAAAGAGTTGGTTCAAAGCTTGTTCATAGAGCAGGTTATTCTATGGGGGACCAAGAGTAGGGGCTAGGCCCAGGGAAGGGGCCAGGCTGTGTCCCACCTCCCCTCAATGAGCAGTCGGAGCCTGGAGCAACACTCACTCTCCCTGTTCTCAGGGCAAGATTGAGACCAGGTATGAGATGTCTCCACACACTTTGGTTCCAGCAGCTTCACTAGCAGTGCTTAGCCACCAGCTAGACACAAGGATGAGAATTCCACAAGCAATCTGCTAGAGGCAGTTATTAACACAGGAACAGATGAGATGTTGTGGCTGTCAAGACAGTAAGGAAGAATAATTGGATTGCAAGGCACGTTTTGGGAGCGAGGGGAATAAAAAAAGCACGTTGAAAAACTCTCAGTTGAAATATTGGCCTAAGCTGCCTTGCTTAGCAAATCCTTCTCCGCCCTGTGCCAAGAGAAGGGGAATTAGGCTCCAATGTGCCTTGGGAAGTGAAGTAGTGGACATCAGGGACAAGAGGAGTGAATAAGCGCAACCTTCCGGAGACACTCCAGCACGATAAAAGGAAATACGATAATGCAGAGAACAGCATGTTCCCCTTGTCAGGGCCAAAGCTACCCCGCGAGCAGAACAGGAATTTGCCTGGGGCAGCAACATGCTTAACAGCTTTATTATTATTATCTGAGAAATCCGAGGATGCTTCCCAGCACAAACTGGACAGCAGTGAGCCCAGAGCCACCTTTGTGATGTGAGGTTTTATTTTTTTTTTAAGTGCCTCATGCAGAAGCTTTCTGATTTCACTAACTGAATTCAAGCAACAGGAAGAAACATGTGGCCTCTATATTTAAACACACACAGGTACAGGAAAGCTTATTTTGGAATATTTGAAGCATATTAATAGAGTAAGACTTTTGTACGGTATGAACAAAACCTCAGTCCTTCTCGGTTAGGATAGCCCAACCTTCTCACTTATTTAATTTTATTATTCAAAGTACTTGCAGTTAATCTTACCATAATACAGTTAGCTTGTGCTTTTACCTGAAACACGGTAATTTTTCCATGTCTTCCTTGCTGCCTCAATGAGTTTATTATCTCTTTTTTGTTCTGAGCGTTTGTGGTAATACAGGAAGATAAGGTTTAAAAAGTGGAATTTGCACCAGCATCAAAAGGAAAAGAAATACTTCCTGTACTTATTTTCATCCAAGAATCACTGAGACAAACCAGGAACGACTGAATCACTTTTCTGGCTACAGGCAGCCACTTATCAGGCAAAATAGCAAAACCCTCACAAAACGCCTAATGATTTTCCATTTGAGTTGATCCTTTGAAATTATTTTATTAACAGGGAGCTGATTTGTGGAACTCGGGAATCTCTGAGACTCTGCTTTCTACGTAGTCTTACAAGGTGAACTTCCTAAGTATCTCAAAGTTACCAGTATCATTAAAACTTTGATGAGATCATGCAGCGTGTGAGTGGGCAAAGAGCACGGAAAGATACGGACTGGAAATGCAAGCCTGGGAAGGACACCTGAGGAAGCGAGGGATTATTTTTTTCCTAAAGGTTGTTTATCACACAGCATTTCTAAAAAGTTCTGCATGCAAAAAAGAAGAGGACTTATGCTCAGCACTTGTCCCTGAGACATACATCCTATTTTTCCGGCTATGAAGCCTATCTGCTACGAAATCCCCCCAAAACCTCATAGATGAGTTGAATTATTAATTGTGAAAAGACTACTCCAACACTAATACTATTAAACTATCCCATAAACAAACAAATTAGCATAGCCACAAGAGAAGCTTGGCTTAGAGCAGGATCTCTCCAGACCAAAGGAGTGAGCTGCATGATGATGTGCAATAATTACTTTATAGGGAGAAGAGCTATGTGGCATATTTAAAGCCCTTAATTTCTGTTCCCTTGTTTAAGTGAGATTATTGTTCCCCGTAGCCAATAACAATAGATTTCTTAAGTTTCTTCTGATTTGCCAGCAAAGCAAATATCCTCTGGTAAACCTATGAAGCGAACAATGATTTTTCATTTTTACAACAGCACAGTCAATCCAATTTTCCAGTTATAACTCTCAAGCCTCTCCCTATCAGCTTGTTAACGTACAAGTGCTGTACTCTAAAACATGCCTGGAAGAACCTCCACAGACTCTGGCATCCCAAGTTGCTTCTGAACATTGAATTCATTGCTTATGAATCACTTCACTGTATGTAAACACTTGAATCACTAAGCCACATCTAATACTGTACACAGTAATCAAGTGATGTTGTCACAGTGGATTCTGTAACGGCAAATGTCTGCGTGGATGCACTCAGCCAGCTCTAAAAACATGGCTGTTAGGATTTTAAAGAGCAGGTTTTGCCTGTTTATGAACTGATTTTATCTGCAGATACTAAATGCCTGTAAATTATTTTCCAGCTTTGCATCTTCTTGAGACACTCGCGAGTCCCACCAACCTCCCTAAGACTGTTCACATGATGAAAATGGCACTATATTTTTTTCTCATATTTAAGATACCTCAAACTTACAGTATCAGCATGACATGATCGGTACCGGTATATGTTGGCGTAACATTTCATCTCAGTAGCTTTTTGCATCAGGTTGAACACATAAGCACCCAAGAAACAAAACGATTCATTCCTAAAAACAAGTGATTTCCCCACCGAAATGAAAATGCTATCAACAACGTCCAGTTTCCCTGAAGCATTCTAATAATGGTTTATACTAAGTCATTAAAGTGTTGCTTTGGGTTCTTTAACTACTGTCAAGTGAAATTTTTCCCACAAATGCGTCACAAACCTTGATGCCGAGTTCGATGTTCTCCCCTCCGTACACATCCATCCCAGGATCGAGAAGTCCAATCTCTCCAAAGAACTTTCTGTGCACAACAAATGAGCAACCGATCATTGCTGGTGTCCTGCACAGAAAGAAAAACAACAGAAATATATAATTATTGACATTTTCCCACGTTTAATGGACAGGGGGCTGATTTCTGCAAAATTATCTCAGAGACTTTGCAGCAACGAGTGAACTCTGTGCCTCTGAAGACATGATTTCCCCACTGCAATGCAACTGTCCAAAATTTAAGTTCATTTCACTGTGAATACTGGAGAAAGAGTTTAGGATTATACTACTGAAAAGCCTTTGGGTCTTAGCTGTGTCACGAACACCCTGGTGTGTCTATGAGCAAGGGCACAAATTCTTGTGGTTTCCATTACCCTTTGTGAAGGAAATAGAATAATAGCATTTTCTTCCTCTTACTTTCTTCTAGCATGTCTGGAAATAGAATAGACTTCAGAAGAGACCTTAATTTTCACAGTATGTTCTGAAAAAGGGTTTCTCATTGGGATCTTTCTAATACATCCCAAAAGACCCTTCACCAATGAGCAAAAACTCAAGACAAGTGTTTGTAGAAACATCTGTTGCACCTTTTACCCAGTTCCACCAACACTGACAGTGCTCAGGGTAAGAGATCAAGTTGTCACAATCATCCTGTGAAATCTTGTGCCCTCCAGCTAACACTGCTGCTCAGCTCCACCTCTGCAAGAGCAGCCAAGTACAGCATCTGCTCAGGGAAAATAACAGTGGAAAATAAGAATGGAACTAACAATACCGACATGAATAGAGTAGCACAAAGATTGAGGAAAAACTCGGTGTCAGGGGTTAATTTATAATAACTATGCAATTTGAAGAATGTAATAGCTGGTTGTGTTTACTAACGACCCTGGCTGCCACGTGCACACACACCGTCCTTCCCTCGTTACCCTGGAAAACACCAGACCAGATCTCCATCTGATACAGCTGCCCTGAGCTGAGGCTGCCAGTTGTGATTCACATAAGCTGAGATCACGTCTGGGGGTCTTTTTTTGAGTGCTTGAACACTTGTGACCCTCTCCATAAAATTACTTTTTGCCGCACAGCACAGCACTGAATAAAGCTGTATGGTTATCCTCTTGCTGCTTGGGTATATGCTAAACTATCGCAATTATGGTGGAAATTTTACCTCCCCAGGATATGTTTCGTACTAAAATAGAAATATAAAAACTGTTCTCTTCTTGAATTTGTTTTCATTTGAATCCATGCTGTAAAGACCCAGTGATCTACTTAAAGGGATCAGCAGGGAGGAGACAACTAAGTCTACAGTTAAGCTGACCCAAGGTACTGCCAGAGCCTGCTCTTACGGGGAGATCCGGGGCTTCCCTGCACACCCTGAGCTCAGACCTTCAAGAAGAGGGAGCTCCACCATGCAGGATGGGATGGGCATCACCCTGTAGCTCCTTGCCTAGGCCTAAGAGATGCTCACCTCATGCTCCCTGGGGAAGGAAGGGGTAACACCACTGGCAGCTTGTGTGCCTGGAAATCTCACCTAGTCTTGAGGCAGAAACAGAGAGACAAGATCGTGTATTACAAAGGTAGGCCCAAAATCCTAGCTCTAGGCACAGCTTGTCCATGTTGTGGACCATGTTTAAGGCTGAACTAAGCAGTTATGGCTCACGGAAGAGGAAAGTACCCTGAAACGGTGTGACCAGCAGGTCCAGAGAGGTTATTCTCCCTCTGTACTCGGCACTGGTGAGGCCATTCCTTGAATCCTGTGTACAGTTCTGGGCCCCTCACCACAAAAAGGATGTTGAGGCTCTGGAGCGAGTCCAGAGAAGAGCAATGAAGCTGGTGAAGGGGCTGGAGAACAGACCTTATGAGGAACAGCTGAGAGAGCTGGGGTTGTTTAGCCTGGAGAAGAGGAGGCTGAGGGGAGACCTCATTGCTCTCTACAACTACCTGAAGGGAGGATGTGGAGAGGAGGGAGCTGGGCTCTTCTCCCAAGTTACAGGGGACAGGAAGGAATAGCCTCAAAGCTCCACTAGGGGAGGTTTAGGCTGGACATTAGGAAAAAAATTTGTGACAGAAAAGGTCATTGGGCACTGGCAGAGGTTGCCCAGGGAGGAGGTTGAGTCACCTTCCCTGGAGGTGTTTAAGGTACAAGTGGCTGAGGTGCTAAGGGACATGGTTTAGTGTTTGATAGGAATGGTTGGACTCGATCTGGTGCGTCTCTTCCAACCTGGTTATTCTCTGATTCTATGAAATATACCCAGACACAGCCTACAGATGGCAATGATCAGGCTCAACCTCTCCATTCTCACCCCTCAAAAGGCCCATATCTGCCAGAGAAGCATCTGGAGTCCCCAATATTCCCCAGACTCAATAACCCCTAAGGGACCCGCAGCCCAGCTCTGCTGACAGCCCAACAAATTAATCTTTGCGAAACCCTTGAGCTCCTTGGACGAGAGTTCGAGTCACTTAAGTATTATTATTTATAGACATTTTAATGCTTTTAATAGACTGGTAGAACAGCTGAACGCCGCTTCCATATTAAATTAGTGAGAATTGGAATCCATCAGAGGCTTTTTTCAATAGATTTCTTCCTTGACAAGCAGCTCAGCCTTCCTTCCAATCAGTGCTATAATGTTTCATGGTTTGCTGCCACTCTAGTACTTAAGATTTCAATTCTATTGCTTTATTTGTAGCAAGTTAACTGCCATTAGCAGAAACAATTCTTTCTGAAATGATAACCATGTTACAGATGCCAAATCTAATAGCTCCATTATCCTAGATTACCTCCTGGAATTAAATAGAGGGGTAAGTTGCTCTGGTTTTACATGGAGCATGAACAACCCAGTTCATCTCCTCCATGGGGAATAAGTGTGTGGGAGCACAGGAACCTCCTATTTCTCTAGTCAAAACCTATTTGGTCTGTTTGACTCAGAAAACAGTCAAAACCAGAAAAAAAAAAATCCAGGAGAAATTTTCAGACAAATGAAATGGCATTTCTGACCCAATTACATGGATCCCTAAGAACTCACCACTAAACATGTGTTTCCTGAACTGGAAGCTGCCTAACAGCCATGCACAGGAGCTGTGCCCCGAGAAAGCTTTTTCCATCACTATTTTACAACATGACTTCGCTTTACAGACCACAGAGTGACTTCTCCTTTCCAAAATGCCGTAGGAAACAGTCTTGTTGGGACTTAGCAACTTCACTTTCCGATTTTTTTCCTCTTCATTTTGCTGCACATTGTTTTCAACACACGATACCACGAAGCACACAAAGCAGCACTCGGGAGCGGATCCGAGCTCCCTCAAGCAATACAAATTAAGTGCTACATTCTTCTTTGTAACAATGCCTCCATATTAAATAAATGGGGAATCAAGCAGCGCTCAACAATTTAAATAAAAACACCATTTGATTTTGTAGTAAATCCTTCAAAAAGGTGGACGTTTACAATAATAGATAGCCCATCCGCAATGAAATAATGGCCTGCAGACAAAGAGCTGATAAAGCCTCTTGTTCCTCTGCCCCTTAATTAAAAGCATTAACACAGTTTGTTTTTAAAAATCACACAGCTCAGCTCAGCTAAAAGCATTTTTATTTGTCCCAATAGCTATTCTTTCTTTAATGAGACCGGAAAAGCAGAATTTGGCAGAAAAGGATGAACAGAGAGTAAGCATAGCAGAATTGTTGGGTTCGAAGCCAGAAATCCACCGTGTTAGTCCCTTGCCATTATTTCTGTTGGCTCCTCTGCACAATAAGTGACGAAAGGTCACTTTTATGAAATATTCTCAGCATGAATCTCTAAATAAAGATGAAGAAGATACAAGGAAAAATGTTTATCCTAGTCTATTAAGTTACATTAATGGTTGTCTTTTCTTTAGCGCACAGTTACCATCTAATGATTAAAAAGTCTCAAGTAGATTGCTTCTTCAATTCAAGGAAATTAATTTTCCTACACAATTGGATTTTGCTTCCAATTTCATATTGAAGCTGAAGTTATAAAATATGTAGAAAATAGATATTAAAAAAATCATTAGCAGTCATACCGCTGAGCGCAGGAAGGCCGAGAATAGACTTTAAGAACTGCTGGTATTTCCATTTCCATTAAATCGCTGTTGTTTTTAATAAACTTCAATCATGGAGTTGCTCTGCCTTCATTAACACATTTCCTATTCTTTAGGAGACACAGCACCACATTCAGCACATCTGGGACAGCCGGTCCCCTGCCTGGAGAGGAGGTATTTGTCCCTCTTGCAAAGCTGTCATTCCCAGTTTAACACACCAAGCCCAAACTTCTTATTTTCCATTTTGAAATTTCAGACTTGTCCAAAACACACATGATTTCCCACTTCAGCTGCCCGTCTGCAGTTCTCCATACAGCTGGAGGGCACCGGTGGGAGCCAAGAGCTCAGCAGGAAACACCAGGAGACTGAGCTTCATGGCTTAAATTTAACCAAGTTATAATACGTAGAAAAATTCATATAAATTATCAAATTCAGTCAAATTAAGCCTGTGGCTTTAAATAGTGGCCTCTCAGTTATTTCCCTGACCGTGCCAGGGGGAGGAAGAACACCAGCTGTATTTTGACAGGGTTCTCTGATAAAACACTTGATTTTTTTCTCAGGTATAGGTAAAATTAAGGACCCGATTTACAACCAGAAACAACTATCAGTGCTGTCACCTCTGTGCTTCTGGATTTGTGGCATGTTGAATATATTGCAGAATAAAGAAAGGTGGGGATGAGAAACACAAGTGTACAGCAAGGGAATACATGGTGGAATTAAAGTTCAAGCACGTGGCACGAAGGACTCTGGTGATAAGGCAGGCTTCACCAGACCCTGCCCACGGGCAGCAGCCCTCCACAGGGCAGAGAACATGCAGAACCCTTCGCTCTACTGGCAACAAGCGCTGTCCCTCGGGCTCCCAAAGGGTCTCCAGGCTGGAGTGCTCCTTCTCCACCTGCCTTCCTAGGTAGAACAGCCTATGGCAGACACTCACTGGACCCCATATGACCACAGCGGGATGGCTCCAGGTTGGTGAAGGGGCAGCGTGTCTGCTGACTGAAGAAATTAAAAATTAATTGGAAAAGCAGTAGCTTGGTTGGGTTTTTTTTCAGTTGTCCTCAGCTCGGTGGCCACCTGCATCCGTAGGAGTTGCCCTGCAAAACCTGACTGGGCACTAGGGCTGAGACAGGAGGTGCAAACAACCCCATTCTTCTCTGAATCATAGAATCACCAGGTTGGAAAAGACCCACTGGATCATCGAGTCCAACTAGCAGTGCTGGCCCTCACAGCTCTCCTCCCCATGAGCTCCTCAACTGCAAAGGCAAATGTACAGTGCCCCATCTCGCCCCTTAGCTCAACCCGGCTCCTCCTGAAAGGCAATGTGCGAGGCAAACACAGCCTGGGTGCATGCTATGAAGTGATATTTGCTTAAAAAGTGAACTTAAAAATATTAAGAAGTTTGGAGTAATGGAAGAGTGTCTGAGTGCCAGGGCAGCTGTGGGAGGTGGCTAATGGTGCTGTATGAGGACAGGATGCCGACTGCAGAAAAGCCCAAAAATTAATGTCATGCACGAAGAGCATCTCCAAGAGAAATACATATTGCTTCTGCCTCCTGCGGTGGGACATCTACACACAGAAGCGGAGTCAGACAGGAGTCACGCTCTCAGCTTCCCTTCACTGCCTGTGTAATGGCTTGGGCAGATATTTCCTGGATGTCTTTCAGAAGAACGTAATAAAATTTCTATGAAGGAATGGCACTTTAGCCCTCAGCAGCGTACCTTGCTTAATATTATCCCCAGGATGGCATCTGCAATAGTTGTTTCTTGAATAATTCTAGCTTCCCTGCCCCAGTGACCCTGCTTAATTGTCTGTTTCAAATGGGTTTATTTTCCCGCTGTTGCTAAGTACTACAGAATCTGCGAAACAAATTAAAAATAAGAGATACCACATAAAAGAGATGCTAGATTGAATGCTTTTTTTCTGAATTTATTGGAGATTAATACAACCTAAACTTTTAATGGCACAGAAGCTGTGAAGACTATGTATTTTTTAAAATACCTATTATGTCTACTCATGGCTGTGACCTTGCTCGAGATAGCTTTGACTTTGTCGCTGTTGCATGCCTTCTCTAATTTCTGCATCAAGAAGAGACTTATTCTGGGACCTCGGGCAAAGCCTTTAACTTCTTCGTACCTCTGTTTCCTCACCTGTCAGACGAGTCTAACACCCACACGCTCTTCAGAAAAAGGATTTATAAGTGCCTTCAGGGTTCCATGTTGGAGCTGCTGAATTAACTACCAATATTGTTATGTATGCCAGATCCTCTCAGTTTAAGTCTTCTACGGTGAGAAAAGTATCAGTAGTTTAATACCAGTTTAATAACCTTACAAATGCGTAATCACACACACAATTTGCTGTTTCTGGCCTTGCTTTAAGCCACCAGCAGCAGCAGCACAAGCTGCACCCACAACCCTCTGCTGTTCATGGTGTGCAGAGAATGAGCAAACAAGCCTAAAGCAGGTTTCTATTTACACGTCCAAGTTTCAGGACTGTAACTCAACTCTAAAATTTCTCCTCCAGGATAAAAGCTGCTGTCAAGGTCATTCCATAGAAGCATGTTCCTTCCTTGTAAATTATAGAAAACCTAAGGATGTCCCAACATTCAAAATCACTGGATGCCTGAGCAGCCACCTCCATGCTCCTATTTTCTATAGCATTTTTAGCAGGGTTTTTCATGCAGACGTGAGCTGTTATAGGCCATCAAGATGCTTATGTGCAGGTAGTCTCCAACTCTATGTATTTTGTCAGCTGATATAAATCTCCAGCCCCCAAAATCTCCATTATGTGGATCAGACCTTACCCAGTTTCTGAAGCTACTTGGAAGCAGAAGACACTTAGGACATGCCAACTACCCAGTCATCTCCCAGAGTCACTTTGGAGGGATCCCAGCAAAAGAGACCAACCTTGAGAAGTTCTTCCAAACCAAGAGCCATAAGGTAGGAGCAAGCCTTGCTCAGGGTTACGAGAATCTGCAAAAGGTATCTTCCTTCCCAAGCGCCGGTAATAGCACAAGGTGCTAACCCTGACAGCCCCGATCCTGCACTCTCTGCGTACTCAAGGGGAGCAGTGCTGCATCACAGCACCGGAGGTGTGCAGCTTGGAGTCAAAAAAACCTCATAACTCAGAGTACAAGACCTGATAGAGTCACCTTGGAGAAAGTAAATTTGATAAGCACCCTTCAAAATGGAGATCAGTCTCTGTTCAGGAATGGTTTTGAGGAAATAGTTGCAATTACAGGATTCTCCCTTAGGAGAATCTTAAAGATGGCTCATTTTAGCTAATCTAATGGCAGTGGCAGAGCTGTTTGTGGAGGCAGCGCAGAGACAGGCACTTGGGGAGAAATTCAGGCTTTTGCACTTGCTCTGAAGCCTTTGGACTGCAGTGATGAGCCCAGATGCCTCCCCAGAGGACAGGGAAAAGAAGCTCCTTCCCAAAAGCCACTAGAGCATGACTATGCATTTGCAAACATGGTTTAACCCTTAATACTGTCCTATTTACTAATAAAGGCAGAACTGGGGGATTGCTTATAGCAATTTATCAGAGACAGTCCTAGAGGAGAGGTGACACAATCTCAGATTTGGAGGCTGAGATAACCAGAGCATCATTTTCATACGTGCACTAGCTCATATTAGAAGCCATTGACAAATGCACAAAAGATAGCAAGAAAAAACATTTCCCTTGTCTGGAAAGCTATTGCATATCAAGATAGAATACAAAGGGGAGGACAGATCAGCATGGATGAAGAGTCAAAAAAGCTCTCTATTTGGCTAATCTGGTTTTATTTTCCCCATATGATTGGTCCCCTAAAGGTTTTACACTCAAAGGAAACCTGGAAATTGCTCTTATGTTTTCCTTGCACTGACAATATCCAGCGAGAGTAGATTTTGTAATCAAACCCAGAAGCTTAGCCACAAAGCCTTGTCTCTCCTAGGAAAATAGATGTTTTCTTATATCTCATTAGTTAAAACACGTTAACAAACATGAGATAAAATTCTAGCGAGACAAAGCAGTTTGCAATTTTAATCTGAGCTGGGAGGTGAGAGTAAATCAGAGTCTCTTCCCCACACTGTGTATCACTATGCCTTGCTGAGGAAAACTGTCGTTACTGAACATGAGGTAGGTAAGGAGAGCACACACCTTTAAAGATTAATCAACAGAAGGTCACGGTCTCTTCCTACTATTGACTATAAATCACCTCTTCAACACAAGTGCCAAGCACCCTCCTGAACAGCTTATCCAGGGGGTTTCGATCCCATGAGAACTTCTCATTGAAAGGGTAGCGTTTGTCTATGTAAACCACTCTTATTTATTCCACGGTAGAGATGTAGAACTCCCCAGGGCAATGTCAGGGACAGACCTCAAAGTTTCACTAGAATTTGTTTAAAACCTTGTTTCTTCTTAATTGGTAGCGACTGAAATCCACCTCACTCTGAGCACCTCAGGAGGCACCTCCACCAGCCCTCCTAGGTGCCTGGATGTAAGACGCACAGCTTGCAGTCAACACCTTGAAACAATTCCCAGCTTCTCAAGAAAACAACGTTTTTATACAGTTCTAGATTTAAGGATTTGCATTTGTACCGTTTCAAAAATCCCAGTGACACAAGAGCAGATGAATGGTAGCTGTTCACCTGTACAAAGGTGAAAGATTGCTTGTACTTTATGTCCTCCAACGCGTGATCTTTTGGCATTTTCAATGCCTGACTTATCATATCAAAATATTTAGGGCAGGAAAAGGAAAAAACCAAAAAAGATCAAATGTTTATCCTTAGAAATACCTGGAGTGGAGACCAGAGTTTGTATGTCAAAGGCTGCAAAGGCTCATCTGATCTGCCATCTGATCCTAATCCCACTGCTTTCCAAATGGGAGCATTTAATTCCTCATGGATAAAACAGAGAGCAGTTAGGATAAACCTACGATTGGCAAGTTTTGGCACCACCTCTGGTCCCTGCTGTCCTGCTTGTTGCAGCCCTCAGCCCTGGCCAGTTCAGCTCCGCAGGGCTGCTTGAACTCACTGAAGGGCCACACCAGCCACTGCTTCATCAGGAACACGACCCTCCGCTCGCTATCAGTAATAAACGCAATGGAACTGTAACTTCATCTCCTTCCACTGTTGTTAGACTGCTAATTAAATGATAATTACTTTTAGATGTAATATATATAACTAACAGGCACTTAACAGGAACAGGTTATTTACTTTTCTATTAACATGCATGTATTTTTTTCTCAAGGGCAGCAAAGCAGCTGACTTTCAGTCACGTTCTTCTCTCCATCCCGCATAAAAAGCACAGCAGCCAAACTTCACAGGCAAACAATCTCCTTTTCGCCCAAGACACAACTCTCTGTCTGACACAGCAACAAGTTGTGCCCCAGTTGAAACCCTGAGCTGGAGGATTAGGATTCAACACCCCTGCTCCTCCAATTTGGGTCTGAACCACCAACAACCCCTAGGTACTGAAGACAGGACTGGGTCAGCAGGAAAATTAGTGTCCCTGTTGAATTTACCCAGCTCCCGTGTCTCGGTGAGCACTCCCCAAGCGCTCTGCTCTCAGCCTCTCTTTATACAGACAAGAATGATCTCAGTGCAGCAGCACAATCACAACTCTTTCTTCCAAAAGGAAAGCTGGAAGAGGCTGTGCTACCACCCCATCTACCACACATTCATGCAGACCAGGCCAAGCTAGTGGTTCGGAAGGCAAGATGCCACGTGGTAGTTGGGGACCCATCCTGACCATGCAGCTCCTTTTCACCCTTCAGAGATGAAGATATTGCAAGGAAGACCTTTCACAAATAATCACACGACCCCAAAAAGCATTGCTCCAATGCAGCACTTACACTAAAATACTCCTCCAGCTTCTAAACTTGCTTCAAGTGACTATCAAATGCAAAATGAAATAAACTCCAGTTAAACTGACTTCTTAAACATAGTGATAAATATGAAGATGGGGTCTAAAGGCCATGCTTGTGAGCATCACTCTAGAACAAGCCTGCCCTGTTTATGGCTAAAATAGCATTTTCATTCCCTGAATATTCAAGCCAAATCCCAGAAACAGAGAAATAAACATCTTTTGGTGAAGCATTGCCTATAACAAAATTGCTGTGAGCCTGAACCACGCAGCTAAGTACAAACACACAAATGAAACTGTGGCTGTCACAAAGTAGAGTTAAAAAGTAATTCCCTTGATACGTAGAAACAGAGCAAAAGTCTCTGTCAGCTTGTCTGGCCCTAGAGAAACATGAATAAGAGAGCCGTGAAATATTAATGCCATCGTTACACCTGGCTGTGCTCATGAAAGCAGGCATGCAGCACCTCTCCCATGAGAAGGTTATTTCGCAGAGTCACTTCCAAAACTGCAGGGTAGCCACAACCCACCAGCTTTCCCTTGTGTCCTTCAAACACTTGGAAGAACCTCCTAAAGCTGAGCGCTGAACTCCAGGCAGTATCAGAAACACACACTGTCCAATGACTGACCTCCTCGTTGCTGGTTTTGCACAGCACCGTGTTGCTTTCTGAGACACGGCAGAAATGGATTTTGAAGTTAAAAGATTTAGGAGACTGAATTTATTGGGAATTTTACAGATATTTCCGCAGACAGAATTTAGACAAACGTATTTACGTTCACAATAGGCTGCTACTAAGAATAGGGACGTGAGTAATGGTTATTGACAGATGGAGCAGTTTCACTTTGTGGGTAAATGAGAGTGCACTGAAATAGCCCTGTAAGCATCTCGGAGAAGCTGAGTAATGCATTTATTTTGACAACTACTTGATACGAGTCTGCTCGTAGGGAGGGCAGTTCTCAGGTTTCTCTTACCCTTCACGCATCCATAGCGCAGAAGCACAATTCCTGAGAAATATAACAGATACGTTTTGTGTCTCCAGCGTTTAATAGCAAATGTCATTCTCATTTCTCAGGGACTGGCGATTATTTAACTTTAAACACTGAGCGAAGCAGACGGGAAAGAAAAATGAATATGGGAAGAACCGTATCAAAACGTAAAAGTAAACTTGGCAAAGATGATTGCCAGGTAAGGAGGCTCAGAGGTGGAGAGGCTGTTTTGGCTTCACCTCCATCTGGATTACAGCAGATCCACCCAATCATAAATCAGATGTCCCAAGTTGTGAAGGGATTTAACCAACTGCCTGTTCAAGGGTCAGACAACACAAGGTCAACAACTTCAAAAGAAGAAATCCCATCCCAAGTATTTCTATTATACCAACAGACCTTTAAAAAAATGTTAAGCAGCAGGAGCAGAGAGGTACCTGTTTTCACTCCTAGTGAAAGGTGACATTTTTACATAGGGAATCCCAAGTGCTTTGCCATTCGCATTTTGCTAACAAAGCATTTGTCCCTTACCATACAAAGGCCAACTCTTTTATTTGTGTTTTGCCTAAAAGTCAAGCAGCAGCAGATCCCTTGGGGGAGAGGATCGGCAGCTTGCCCTGGCAGACCTCCAGCGGGCTGCAGGCTTCAAACACATCAAGACTTCGTGAGTGAATGCACAGTCTGGAAAAAAATGTGAGTGAATGTCAGTATCTGAACTCCTAAAAAAAGAAGTCAGATTAGTGGGCAGATTAGCAATCAGTGGATTGTTTGCAGACTCCTGCAAATCTGAAGACTGTTGAACTAAATCATGGGTTGCAATGAGCTGCTATCCTCAGGAGATGCTTCATGTCTTCTAATTCAAACTTACTTCTGATTCTTTGACAAATAAGTATTAAATTGTTTGGAGATTGAGATGCAATCTTAGGAAGAAATGTTTTCCTGTGCAGGTGGGAAGGCCCTGGCCCAGGCTGCTCAGAGCAGTGGTGGCTGTCCCATCCCTGGAGGTGTTCAAGGCCAGTTTGTTCGGGGCTTGGAGTCTCTGATCCAGTGGGAGGTGTTGGAACTGGATGGGCTTTAAGGTACCTTCCAACTCAAACCATTCTATGACTCTATAACTTAAACCGCATTTTAAAAGTGTCTTTGCAGAGGCTTCTTGCTTGTGCAAAAGTAGGAGTGGGAAGGAAATACAAAAAATAAAGGCACATGTTAGGAATCAATGCCAGTTTTATCACATGAAGTAACAATTCTGCTCTCTCTTTCTATAAAGCACTGTGTGCCAAAAGAACCAAAAGCACTTACAATTCATTTTTATCTTTAATCAGAAAAAAACATGTGATTATTTTCACAGCCTAAGTAAGAATCACAGAGTAGGAAAGGATGCAGTGGAAGTTTTGATCTCTTACTTGCCAGAGCCAGGTGCAGACAGAGGCTGCTTTTTAACAGCACAGTGGGACCTTTAGCAGTCAATAAAAAACGGAGAGGGAGCAGCAAAACCAAACTCTTCTGAAGCAGTGAGGTAACCTGTACATAACCCACACAGGACAAGTGCTGCAATGAAAAGGTTCATAATCCGTACGTGAAATGCATCTGAACGCTCAGCATTAATGCCGAAGAAGAACCACCTCTTTACTAAGGTCCCACTTTATCATCTCCACTTTAATTGAGAGGCGAGCATTTGACATTTTAACAGTTGAGAGACTAAACAGTGGATGGCATGCTCTTGCTGGAGAATTTACTCTGAATTTAAAATACTATTTAAATCCACACTGATGCTTTGCAATACATTTTGGAGTTTCTTGACTAACAATGTTCAAAAAGAACACTGTCATCAAAAGCATGGTATAGCACATGCATTTTTAGAAGCCGCTTCTTCATGCCTGCAGACATGCAGCATTCCCAGGGGAAGCACATTATGGCAAAGGGCCCTGTGGAAATGGGTTGTCCTGCCTGTACCATCACCCAAATGGGAGAATAAAACCAAGACAGAATCCCAAAACTTTGCTCATAAATAGCCTGTCGCTAGCATTTAGAAATACTGTTTGGCAAATTCTGGTCTTAATCACTAAAACGGTTCCTACTTTAACAATATATTTTCAATTAAAAGATGACTAAGTCAACAAAGCCCAGATGATGCATCTGCCATAGGATCAGTGCTTACTTCTGACCTTCATATAGGTTCTAACTTATCAAGACCCTGAAAGCATCCTTGGCATCCACAATGAGTAGCTCCAACAGCTTCACATCCCTAGTGTTGCACATTTCCCTCTTATCCTGATCCAGAGTTTCAGCTTTCACTGAGGCCAAAACAACTGATTGCAATTAATACTGATAAATCTGCTTCCCTCCATCTGAAGGTTTGCAGAACTGCCTTCATCCCTCAACAGTTTATCAGAGAAAGGGCAACCCATGCACATCACTCTGCTCAGGCAAACTCCCAGCAGCACCATGAGATGCCAACCCTCAATGTGGCGTAAGTGTGAGGTTCCTTTACAGCCTAGTCACCTAGGTAATAAAAAAGAAAAGGAAAGAAAGCGTAGGAAGAGGAATTACGACAGCAGAGCTATCGGAGTGGTGCAGTGATGCCAGGAGAAGGTCCAAGTTGCCTGTAAAGAGCCAAATTAAAGCTGTTTACAGAAGGATGAGCTGGGTTCTTAAGCATGGTTAAAGGCAAAAATCCACTTCCCTCTCCCCTTGGCTCTTCTCTGAAAATAAGCAGGTGGTTGGTGCCATGCCATGACTGTCACAACCTTTGCCTGAGTTACCCCCTGCACAAAAATCCTATATCTGCATCCATGGCACAAACGGTTCTGCCCTTAAGGGGCAACAGTAGCTGCTGCCAGGGCACATTCATGATCAGGGTTGTTTGATCTGGCACCATCCTTTGGGTTCTGTATTGGCTGCAGAGTTACTGGACAGCAAGAAGACTTTTTATCATCTTGGAAGAAGCAAACAGCCCCAAACCAAATAAAATTACCAAAGCGCAGGCAACACTGCTGTGTGCAAGAAGTCAGATTTTCACCTCTGCCTTTCCCGGGTGGTTTGGGAATAAGGAGTTGTTTCCCTCACACTCACAGAAGCTTCCCCCCCCCCCAAAAAAAATATACAATTACTTTAGCAGAAAAGCTCATCTGGTCTATGTAGTCAATGGAAAAATTCCTGGGCAACGCCTGCAGTAAATTAGCCCAACACTCATGCACACATATGCAGAAAGAGATCACAGGCAAGCCCAGCATTTGATTCCATATCCCACCTTCCAGAGCTGGATGAAAAAAAAAAAATCAGCTCTCAATTTAACCACAAAAATTGTTGCTCTTTTGCCTGAGTGTCCCAAATGTCTCCAGACTTGCTTTTGAACCACACTGAGAATCGGATGCAAGAGCCAAAACTCTGCAGTATTAGCCTGGGATTTAGAGCATCTGTGTGGTTGTTCTTTCTCTCCATTAATTTAATTTGACAGAAAAGAGCAGGGAGGCTTCTAGCTCCCGTGTGGGCAAAGTGGGTAAACAGCAGGAATTTTAAGGGAAGCTGAAACTCAACAGAAGGAAAGAGGTTGATGCCCTGGCTAACAGTCTTTTGTGCCTCCTTTTCCCTCCCATCCCAAGCTCTGTCCCCTGCACATTATAATGAGACTATTTTAACGTTCACCACTTGCCTGTTTCAACCTATCCTTTTTCTATTTGATGCAGACAATTTTGATTGGAAAAACAACACACAGAAAGCATATTATTCCTCTTCAAGGAAAATAGTCTTCCCATGAAAGATCCCATGAGGCAGGAGAAGAAGCAGTCAACCCTGAAATCTATCGGATTCAGACTCTAGAGCAGCAAACCCTCATCCCATGCTTCAGAACACCATTGAATCACCAGGTTGGAAAAGACCTCTGAGATCATCAAGTCCAACCAAACCTTATCTGCCGCTAAATCTGATCCTTAAGAACCTCATCAACCCATCTTTTAAACACCTCTAGGGATGGTGATTCCCTGGGCAGCCTGTAAATTCCCTAACAGGTAAACATTCGTGTGGCTCTGTAGTCAGACCTGAGTGAATTTAGCATCACAACTGTTTTTGCAGAGGAGATCTTAAAACCTTGTTTGTTTTCACTCTTTTCCTGCCTCTCTATGGGCAGACAGCGCTGTGCAAGCTGCAGGAGGCAACACTTGGGCAGAGAGCCTTGCTCACTGCACCTACTCTTGGATACAGCAAGACACGTTTAAGCAACAACTGCTGACCCTGGTTGATAGACACCCTATGGAGCCATAGCGGATTCAATCCATGCATGAACATCTCTGACCTCTCAGCAGCACATTTGAGCATAAGTTTTTCCAAGCTGCAACATTCCTTTATTTCTTTACAGATGCCTCAGCCAAACTGGAAGACATCCAGACCTGAAGGAGGGCTGAGGTCTAGGCTCTTTCCTGGTTTGGAAGCTCATCATTTCCAAGTGGGGATGGGACAAGGTGCCTTCCTTTGCCGACTGAAACGGTGTGTGGGATTTCTAACTTGGAGACATCCAAAAGAAAGCAAGCGAATCAAGCTCTTCCTTCAGCAAAGCACATCCTAGAGCAGAGTTGCTGCAACTATAAGAAACACCAGGCCCAAATCCTACGTCCTCCCTCTTCAATAAAAGGAAAATCTTGGCTCAAGAGGAGAAAAAGTTTTGCAGTTGGCTTCAGCATGAAGAAAGGTTTTAGCCCTGATCTTTGGGATTTTAACAGAGCAGCTCTGTCCAAAAGCTAAGCCCTCTGTGCGTGCCCTACCTCTTCAAGAAACTGCAGGTTTTAATTAAAGCAAACACACGATGCTGGTATGAGTCCTCAGTTACACAAGCCCAGCAAAGATACAGCACAACCAACTGAATGACTGGATTGAGCCCAGTTAAAGGGAGATTGGAATGTGGTCACTCTGCTGTACAAGGACAACCTAAGTAAACACCAGTTGCTGCGGTTTTCTATAGCTTTATCAGCCACCCACTTTGACACCATAATCAACCAACAAGACATTACAAGGAGATACGGCAAATGGTTTATGGCTAAAAGAGGATGAGGAAAAGCTAATACAAACCTCCTCTTTGTAACTAACCACATCGAGAGTCAGAGACAGGCACAGACACCCAAATGTCTGTGGTTATACTGTGATCTCAAATATCAGTTGGCAAAACAACTAGAGACGTTCAGTTTTGAAATAAGATATTTTCATTTATACAAACGGGGAACATGCTTCAATGCAACACTTCAGAAAAATAAAACTGGTGGTGTAAGATTTCTTTCCATCAACCAAAGACTATAAGAAATAAAATATAATTTATAAAATTATAAATAAGCAAAAATTCACATAGGATACACCCAAAGGTTTCAGATGGCAAGAACTGCAATTATGCTTTCAGAAAAAAAAACCATACTGGGAATATGAGTGTACTCCCTTCATTTCACTGTTCAACACCTACACTGCATCTCCCGTGCCCAGAAACATGATTTAAAAATTACTTGGAATTTTTTACAGACAACATGACAACTGCCAGCTAATCCCACTGTCTCAGCTCTGCACTCCCAAGCAAAGAAAAAAATAGCAGGTCAAGTGCAAAGCTGCAAACTGAACTGGAACCTTAAAAGGTTCCGGAGGGAACAGTTTACCTGAAATTTCTTGCAGAAAAGATGCTACAAGGCAGGAAGGTACCACAAGGAATTACAAAAAGAAGGTTATTGGAAATAGAGATGGTGCTGGGGATGTGCTGACACAGAGAACAGCAAAAAGCCGAATACTTAGGATTTCTGGAAGGGTAGGTCCAGAGGCACATTTTCAACACCCAGACAGGTGGAGAAGTCAATGCTAAGTCCAACATCACCCACAGCACAAGACAGGAAGAGCATCCTAGGTTTGCCTTTCTCTTCACAGGTACCCCATCATCCGCTTGCAGAGGTTGAACTCTTAGCTGTGTGGAGTTTTTATTTCATTAAACGTGATTATTGTAATAAAACTTCACAATTTAGGCAATTAGTTTCCCTTAAATGTAAAGTTTCGTGCAATATCCTCGATACCCCAACAATCAACACTTTCAAGGTTATAGTGGGTTGTAAGAAGACAGAACCAGCACGTTTTCCAATGCTGCTCTTGTGGAAAAGGACCTGGACTTCATTCACCATTAAACACAACATTTCAGCAAAACTCCAACATCAACATTTTGACTTCTGACATTTCCAGCTGGCACAAGAGCCCTGTGCTCCCCATGCATGACTGAACTAAAAAGAAAGCACGTTTCAGATGAAGCAGCTACCTGCACAAGGCATTTAAGCAACACTCCTGAGATTAATTCAGGAGAGTAGCGTTATCTCAACCACACGTCATCTCCACCTTCCTTTGCTACCATTTCCCATTACATGTGCATTAGCAGCTCTAACTCCACTCTGCCACTTAACAGCAAGGTACAATCAGCATCTTGAGAACAAATCAGTACAGCGTACACAATAATTCAGTGAAAGCCCCATCCCAGGTTGGGTCCAGGGTCACGGACAGGCAATAATTTCATGACATCTTCGGTAAAGAGTCCACTGTTCCCCTCATCATCACAGAATCACGTATGGACAAATCAGACTCCTATGTCAGGGTTAACAGAAAACATTATTCAACGTACGGGCAACTGCCAACATGACTATAAAAAGCTGCTCGCTCCAGACATCTGACCTAAAAATCACATCTGCCTTCTTAACAAATACATATAGTACGCTGCGCTTATGTGACCAAAAATTTCATGCTTGCCACACTGTGCTTGAAACAGATGCTTGATAAAACTCCAGGGATATAAGGAGGGCAATCATTTACGAAGGCCATATGTCGGAAGCACGTAAGACGGACTTGCTTAACCGAAAAGCCTTCAAAACTCAGTAATGATAATAATAGGACCGAACAGGTCTCAGATCTAATATTGTTTGGAGCTTTTTGGTTTAGGGCATTGTTCACTAGAAACTGAAGTGACCTCTCAGTAGCTTCCCTTTACCCTGTCTGACAAATCTCTTCAGTAATGACAGCAGCTACAAGGTCCAACTGAATGGGTTATGGGCCCAGAGATCTCTGTGGAGAATGGAGTTTGGTTCACCAGCGATGACAGCAGCTAGAAAACAAAGCTCATGTGATGCTTGGACCACGGATGTCCTAACTGCCTAGAGCGATCCAAAAGTACTTGAAGACCCTACAAACGCAACAGAATGCATCTGACTGCCCATCCTGAAATTTGTTGCTTGCTTAACACCAAGGGTGATTACTCCAGGAGAAGCAAATCAGCATTCAGAGGGACTTAAAAGGGAGAAATGGGTCAGCAGGAGCTTCAGGAAATCCAGTAAGGACAGATGCCAAGTCCTGCACCCGGAGCAGCCTAACCCTTTGCATTAAGATAGGCTGGGGGTAGCACAGCTGGGAAGGACCTAGAGGACAGCAGGTTGAACATCCAGCAGCATGTTATTTCCTGGGCAGAGTCCTCATCCCTTTCAGTAGCCTCCATATTTTGATGTTTCTAATTTCACTGTTATGCTTTTTTTGAAAATGAAATATTTCCTGGGTTTGGTTTTTTAATCTAGAGGAAATTATGCGTGCCATATGCGAGGGGGAAGAGAACATGCTGACTGCACAAGTGGGTGGAAAAGTCCGAGGGGAACAGCAGCAGAAGGAAAGGAAGACATTGCATTAAATATTAGTGTTTTGAAGTTGCTGAGCAAAGGAGGAAGATTATGGTAGCCAGGTTTGAGATACATCTTTGCTTCATCGCTCCAGTCCCTAGGGGCAAGGGAGAGAGAGCACAAAGCCCGATGCCCAAATGCGAAACATATGGTGAATAATTCAGAACTCACCCCTTTTTCTGATGAAATCTCAGGAAGGAGGTACATCTGTCAGTATTTGTCTGATCCTTATTACTGCATAAAGGGACAAATACTGCAAGGTGCTGATCACCAGCAACCTTTTAAAGCCAGATCCATAGAGATGAATCTCCTGGATGAGGATGCTCAGTATCTCGTGCCCATCAGCATCCCAGCTCAACTGCTGGGAGAGTTTAAGTCTCCTTGTTCTTGTCAAGCTTCATTTTCAACTTCACTGCCTCACTTATTTCCCCCTCTCTTGTTTCAGAGGCTGAATATTCAGCAGCACTCAGAACAGATTCTGATGCTGGAGGAGAACATTATCAATCTCTAAGAAAACCAAGGGATACAGCTTAAAGTTTAGGGGCAGGAGTAGGTGTCTATAGAGGAGTTTGTGTTCTATAAATGTTGTTTTCATTTCCAGTGAACGACACTTTACAATGGCTCCCAAAGTTTTGGTTCACAATGAGTAGTAATTGCAGCCTAAAACCTCAGCTGTGTCATTGAAGCAAACCGCTCGACAGCGCTTAGGGGTCTTCAGAACCAAAATCCAATTTTCAAGGGTGACTTGGATGCTTACAGTCTTCAACCTCATTGATTTGGGGCAGATCCTCTCTTTTCTCTTACTGTTATGAGAAATGAGGAAAATGGCTCTGCAATCCCATTAGCTGCAGGAGAGGTTCAATGTTAGCAGTAAGGTGTTACTGCTACAGTGACTTAACTGGTCAAACATTTACTCTCAGCAATGCAATAGGAAGCTTTTTCACCTTAAGAAACATACCTTAAGAAATATCAGTAAAATCTGGCTTTTGGGGATTAATCCCAGCCGCTGGTGCATTTGGGGCTGGGCCATGATATGACACGCTCGGTAGCCACCCTGACCAGCTGTGCAGCCAGGAATTAGACCTCTACACATTCAAGAGCTCTCAACAGTGACAGCAAGGCTGCCCAGGTGTCCCCTCTCCTTAAGGCCATAGAAATATCCCATAATATAGATTCCCCCATGATCAATGTCCCCTCTCCTTAAGGCCACAGAAATATCTCATAATATAGATTCCCCCCATGATCAATCTCCCTCCAACCCTTCCAAAGGCACTCTTATATCCCAAAGACGTGTTCAACCAACCTAGGGGTGCCCAGGCAAGGTCCAGACCACTGCCTTCCAGCCATTACAGGTGTGCAGCACCACAACCTTGACATCAATTCCAGAGCCTTCACAACATGGACTTTTTTTGGTCGACAGTGGCGGCCTCCCTCTTTCCAAACCTCTGCTGTATTTGTGGCTGTGCCAGCAGCCTTTGACTGGCATGAAATCCGTACAAACTTGCTACATTTCACCACAACTTCGTAAAGTCTCTCGTCTCTACAACTGGACTCCCTTGGTGCCTCATGGGTGAACGTTGTGAAACATTAACTTCACTGGCTGCCTTGCACTAGCATTCACACATCGTCTGCGGCTCAGGTAAGAAAACTGTCTCATCCATTGTATTTACAACTTCTCTTTCAGCAGCAGTGTCGAGTTTAGCTCTGCAAACCCACATTTGGGCTACTAGAGCTGTCTCCTGACACAACAGCCCCAGGGAGTGACAGGGATGTCCTTCAAACCGTCACAAAACAAGCCTTATGAATTATGCACAGAGAGCAGGCTCGGGTGCTTCGGATTCATCACCTTGCTGCTGTCAGTGACCTGCCACACAGAGCAGGATCATGCCATCCCATCATTTGAGGTGCTTATCTGCCAAGTCACAGGCCATAGGGGTCAGCTGTGGGGACTGCCACCGCTTACTGGTGATGCAGAGGCAGTTTGGGACTATCCAGCACTTGCATTCCTCTTCAGTGTTGATTCGTGTTTTAGGACATTAAAGGTCGTGGTCTTAGATGTGCTAGGAAGATGCATCATGCCCTGGCAGATTTTTTATGGGATTGCATGCAATACAACACATTTCTCAGCAGAATCATTTGTTTTCTGCTTCACGCTGTGCTAGACTGAGTGCACACACGGCCTTGCTGAAGAGCTTAGTTCAAAGGAGGAGGGTACAGTGAATAAATACTGAGAGAGATGATGTGAATTAACATTTTGCCCACAGGGTACAGGCCTATGGCTCAATTCCTGTCCTGGGGCAAGCCACTTACACTTCCTAAGCTTCACTCTACACGTAAACACCTTTCTCTAGCTCATCAGACTCCAAGGCCTTTGCAACAAGGATTGCTTGATGTGTGTCTATCAAAAGCTTCATCTTGTTTGGGACCTCAATGGGAGGTACTACAATACAGAGGAAAAAAAAAATCCACCACAGCATGGCCCACTCAGAGAAGGAACAATCAGGGCATGTATCACACGCAAGAGTTAATGCTGAACACCTCCCTTACTCCCAGGGTGAAAAAAGAAAGGAGGAGGACAAGATAGATCTTGTTGACCAAAACAAGCTTTTATACAGCCAACGTGACGCTTTTATGAACCATCTGCTGCTGGCTTACATTTGCTGTTAGATGTAGCTAATGTTTGCAGTTGTTAAACTTTGTCATTTTAAGATAGTTTCACATTCTTATAAATTAATTTTAGCTTTTATGACTCACGCTGCTGTTATCAGTGTGATAACTTCTTCAAGATAGAAAAGATAGTCCAGCCAGCCCCTTTGCATCCTTCTGCCTCCTTCCAGTTCCACGTTGTTCCACGCAACACCCACCAGGCAGCAAACTGCTTTTACCACCTCCTGGTTAAACATAACAAGCCAGACCTTGCCGTGAAAAAACCCCAGACCTCATGTACAGAGATCACTTCCAGTGGCTAACACTTTGCATGACTTCTGACAGAGCTTTTGCAAGCAATCACTATTCCTCTGCCTTTTTTTAATCTCTCCACCCGCCCCAGAACTAGACAAAACATTTTCCCCTTTATAAACTGTGGGACACAACCCAAAAAGGATATTTAATGGACCATTGTACAGAGAAGATATCTGCTTTCAGGGAACATCCTTAGTGCTGGATGTTAATGAGAGACAATCTTTCAGAGCAGAAGAGCTCTTTAGAGATTTTAAATATCTCCATTTCTCAGGATTTCAGAACTCAATCAACATTTCACACCTACAAGGGATGAAAGAAGAGCTCTGGGGAGCTCTGCAATCTGGCTTCCAGCTTCCTGCTCCTCTGTCCTACCCTCTTAGAAATATTTCTGTAAGGCAGCCATAGCGGCAAAGCGCAGGTGGTGCCATATTTCAGAACATGAATTCTCTACCATACGTTATCAGCACAGTTTCTTTGCACTCCCAGGCACAGTCCTCCTGCCTTTCCTTGGCTGCCACATCTACACACAGCACTGAGCAGTTGAAACATCCTTCACCTCCATCACGTGGGTGGGAGAGAGCTCCAAATGGCCATTTTTTGGCTGTGGGATGAAGATGTTGCTCATCTTTCTTGAAGACTCCTCCAAAATATTAAGTCGGTAGAGGGAAAAAAAAGAAAAAGAGCTAAAAAATTCATTCTGCAGAGGCAATTAATAAGCCGCTCAGTGGTCCATGTTCCCATCTATTATTAAGATGGTCAGATAAAAGACCTTTGAAGTGGCTGTTGAAGTTCAAGCTGAAGCACAACACCACAGATTATTTCTCATTGTTCCTCCCACATTTTCCAGTTAACAAAGGTAGGTCTGTCAGAGCCCAGATCCTGCCGAGCAAGTGTGGGGAAGTGGAAAGCAGGAAGATGAGAGAAAAGGATTTAACATGGAGACTGCACGGAGGATGCTCTAAAGGGTTTTTTCTATTGGACAGCGCAGTTAGCTGACACCAGCTGCAAGACAGTCAGGACGCACACAGCAATTCTCCCACTCCAGTTAACTTTGTTCTCTCATTAATTTCAAGGTAAGCTCTGTCCTACTTCTCAGCCCCTCAGCATGGGCACACGCCTCCTCCACCGGAATATAAAGCTGCACAAGTCAGCAAACCTCCTTTTGGAGTTTCTCCAGATCATCTCCCCACTTGAGAAGCGGCACCAGCAAGAACCTACGCTGAGGACATGCTGCACTCCCAGGTATCACCGAGGCAATGTGAGAGATTCAGACAAAGTCGCAGGCTGCATGTGCACGTCTTGTCTTCCTTTAGGGTCTATTTTTAACAGAGAAGCAGAAGGCTGAAGAAAAAGCTTCAGTCACACAAGGTGTATGTCCATGATTTATCGTAGAGACATGTGGCTCTGTTCTGCCCCTGCCCTCAGCTCATGCCTCACCACTTGCACTGAAGCTGTTGAGCCCACACACGGCTCACACAAAACTCGTCGCAGAGCTTTTAGGTGGCTCTGAGCAGGCTAAGGGAAAACCTGCCTCTGCCCACTTATCTTATCCAAACCAGTGGGGCAGCTCTTGCCGTAAAAATTCATGGTGGATCATCAGCCAAGGGGTGATGGCAAATTGAAGGGCTCACGCAGCACGACGCTACCTCTTGTCTTCAGAAACCAAGCGTGCTGCTCCTCGGAGCCAAACCCTGAACTCTTTTTTATTCTAAGCCACAAATCATTTGAGGCTGCTCTAGGGGGAAATAAATAAATAAATAAAATGAAGGTTATTTTCCATTTGCTTGTACACAGTAAGAAAGATAATGCCGGTTTGCTTTAGAGTAAAAATGCCACTAGTTATTTATCCAGGTGAAGAATTAGGTACACTGCATTAGCTAGCAGAAGCTCAAGGAAAAAGTAAATCCTTAGGATGGAGTGCACATGGGGAAAAAAGATTAATTGATTTGTGACTTCACGGAGGTTTATTCAGAACCATATTTATCACTACAGTGTTTCTGAATTCAGAAGAAACTCTACTCAATTTCTTTCTGCAGCCTTTCTTTGCTATTACGGGAAATAAATCAGCAAGAAAAGAGAAATGACATTTCATTTTAAGGAGCATCACCTTTCCTCAGAAAATAAACCAGACTTGGGGCTGCATCTCTAGGGTATCTGCCCACTGTTCACACCCAGGGGCGATTTGGCAGAAAGGCAGCATTTCTCAGTTGACAAAAACGAGGGCATCATCACTACAGTGGAAGGACCAGACATTTACATTCTGATTTTACACACTTTTCACCTCAAGGTACTGATGTTAACAAGTTGTTTGGAGTAGAAGAAAGGGAGGGAAGGGAATATGTGGATTTTGCCCTCTGCACTGTCTACCTCACCCCTCCTCCTGCAGCAGGAGCATCTGCGGTGTTTATCACAACATCAAGCTGTACCCATTGGCTTTGCAGATTTAATGGCAGAGCTTGTCCGTGCCTTAAAAACTCACTATCTGGAGACACGGTTTGGGGCTGCACTATGACACAGGGTCTCACACAGCTAAGAAGTTACTCAGAGTTCAATAAAACAGACCACTTATTCCCTGTCCGAGGTTCCGTATTTGTTTGCACACGACAGTGCTGTTGCCTTCTAGACCAAAGTAATAACTGGGCAGCTCTTTCCTTCCTCTACATTTAGAAACCTTGCTCTGCAGAACATACAAGTCTTTAGAAAACGCAGCGAGTGCAACTTCGGTGCACACCCCAAAAGTCACTTTGCAAACACTGATGAGCCCCAGCTACGACAAAGCTATCAGACCCATACTGCAAAGGAACTCTGATACCAGAAACAGAGATAACAAACCCAGGCGCAGGGAGCTAGAAAAATCCTGAGCTGGTGAACTGTCACGGATTCTGGCACCAAATCCTCTCATTTTCATGTCATTCCTATATTGCAAGTTCAAATATGCATTTGCTCGTATTTACCCACTATGGCAAATGGAACTGCGTTAAAATACATAGAGAGTTCAACACTATAAAGACAGGTTAATCATTTGTTTATTGTTCGCTTCTTATTTCAGAAGCTTGTATTACACCATAATTACTTGAAGAGAGGTTATAAAGACCCAAGCTGTTTGTCTAGCAGCCTCGTTTGCTTTTGCACAGCAAAGAAATTATTCCCCCCCAAAACCAGAAAAATAAGAAAAAATATCCTTGAGCGCTTCATCAGATTTAAAGTAAGCAATGTGTTAGTTCGCACAGCAGCGAGCAATTTAATTCTCAATGAAAGGATTAGATCAGACAGTAAAGCTGGACCATTTGCCATACCACAACCAACTCGGAAAGGAACAGGCACATTTCTGCAATTGCAAGAAACTCCCTTCTCACACAAACCCACCAGACACCTGAGGTTTCCTTCAGAGGTTGAAAAGGAACAGAGAGTGAGGAAAGAAAAGCAAAAAGAGACTGTACTGCCAAAGTCCTGGAAAGCCCAAACTGATGGAATCTAGATGCCCTGGTTTCTCAAGAAAAAGGGTGAAGCCTTGCTGGATTGTGGGAGGTTCAGCTGACATCGTCCCGTGCTGCACAGAGAGCAGCCCTGGAGAGTTGCCGTCAGGAGGAGAAAGCGGAACGAATCCAGCAGCACACGAAGCTGCAAAGCTCTGCTACACATGTACTTTCAGCCTCCTTCTCCCAACAAAGTGCTTACGACTCACAACATCTGCCTATTAAGCTGTACCTGCACAGTCCCAGATGTGTCTTGCTGCAAACATTTAAAGACATTTTTCCTTAATTCCTGGTCTTCTCCACTTCTCCTGGAAAATGAGCCATGACACATGAGCCATTTACAACATATCACAACTCTGACATTGGTTCTATTTCCATGGCAACTCTCCCCCCAATCTCAACACCTTATAGACAGGCATTCTCGGCAGAGCTCAGTTTCAGACACAGAACATTATATTTAATTCGAATGACTGTGTACCTGAGTTGACTTTATTTCACAAAACTACACGAGAAATTAAATTCCTCTCACTATTTCCTTCTCTTCTATCCCAGTGTCATTACTCGCAGTGTCATCCCATTACTTGTTGGCATTTTGCATCAGTACATAATGATCCAATATCAGATAATGTTAAGATGCAAAAACCACTCAAAACACCAGACAGCAATTTTCTGCTCAGTTTCCCAATTTAACCTGAACTGATACTACATTGTACGTTTGGATGAGGTTCAGGGACTCCTCTAATTATAATAGCATCTTGGGCAGCAGCAGTCACTCGCATCCTGCCTTTTTGAAACTGGCCTTGATAGTGCAATTAGGAGGAAAGAGAGAGAACTTCTGCCCAAGATTTGTCTAACGAACAGTAAGAGGCCTGAAAATTAAACCACTTCCTTTGATCAGGCAGCTGCTTCCAGCCCAACATAGCCCTGGACTCAACTGAAATTCATTATGTTTAATAAATATCCGTGTCAAATGTACACATTTAGTTTCCTCTTCCAAGGATAAAGCGGTGTGATGATAAGCACACCTGGCAGGACACTACATTTGTTATCTCTCTGCAACAACACTGATTCACCTTACAAGTTAAAAAAAAAAAAAAACAAACTGTTTTCCCCCTCATTTTAACCGCTAACAAGGCAAACCTTCTCCCACAGACTCCACTCTGACCTTTTCTGTCCCAGAGGCCATCAAATCATAGAATCATAGAATCACCAGGTTGGAAGAGACCCACCAGATCATCGAGTCCAACCAATCTCTAAACCATGCCTTAGCAATAATATGGGGCCCATGGTTTCCTCCCTTCTAATCCTATGGTCTCTTGCCCACCAAGGCAATAATGTCTTCATTGTTTTTAGTTAACAAATCACCAACTGGCCCCAAATCTCCCCCTTCTTTGTTTACAACCATGATTGCTTTAAGTGAGCTATCTATTGACTTTTGCACACACTGCATAAAACATGGTAAGTAAATAATAATACACAAAAATATCCCAATACAGGCCCATCCTGTCTTAACTAACAATTTGATCCATCCGGTAAACCCTCAACTCTTCAATAATTCTTCAAACCAGTCTCACCAGTCATCTGCTTGTAATTTTTTAACCCCAGCTTTCAAATCCCGAATACTCTTGCAAATCAATTCTGAGTGATCTGACAAATTAATACAACATGTTCCTTCAAAGTCTTCACATCCATGGCCCTGGGCTAATAACAAAAAAACTGCTGCTCTATTTTCAAGTGTTGCATGTCTAATAAAAGTAACACCTAGCCAAGTTAGGGGTATTTACCTTCGACATTGAGGATAATGCAAGACAACAGAGAAAGACGTGGATGGACAGAACCAAAGGAAACTTTTTTCCAACTATCAGACCAAAATGCTGGATGGAAGATACGCTGACCTATCAAGTACTTCCTTTGACCACAGTGTCCATCAGGCATAAGCTGAGAGCTCAGGGATGGCAGCAAATGCTGAGGCTGCAGGGACTGATGGAGGAGCATCTCCATGGATAAAACCTTCTTCCATCATACCTCACTGTCGTCAACCTGATGAGGAGCAGACAACTATTAACATACCTTCTTCATTCCTTGTCATCTTTTTCCCCCTCCTTAAAACTACGCATTGGCACAGAAAATAGCATGGTGCTACAAGGAAAACCCATATCCTCGTGTGCTGAGTAGGTACACGGCCCCAAAACTAGGGTTGGATTTGAACCCAAGGCGTTTAGGTTTAACAACTCACATAGCGTGTGATAAAAAAACATCGGATTGAAATTTCCTCAAGGAAACTTGGAAGTGTTCTTCCCTGTTGGAAAGTCACTGGCAAGAGCTGCCGTATGTGCAGCTTCATGGCCAAATGCAAGAAGAAAGCGGACGAGGACTGGCACACGGAAAGACAGCGTGATTGTTTGAAACAGAGTGATTGAATGTTTTATGCTGCCTTCGTCTGAACTCAGCTGGTGGCAATATCTGCATCCCTCATAACCCCTTTTATTTGATCCCTGTGGATAGCAGTTTCTGCATTTTTAGCCAGGTATATAAAGATAAGAGAAAACACCTACATCGCGTTTAGTTATGACTCCCCCATCTTGCAGAACTGAAGCCTAAACAAGACAAAGCCAGGATGAGATGAAGATGAAACAAGCCCAGCTATAGCTAGTCTAAGATGTATTATTTCTTTTATGCTATCAGAGACGCACCTGGCATCTTTCCTCAGAAACAGTTCTCCATGTTCACAGAAGATGCCAATGACAGACAAAAAAAAATTTAAACTGATGTATTGAAACAAAAGCCACAATGTTATTTTGTCACACATCGGACGTGCTCATTGAGACAGCACAGTTTCTGCAGTGGTTAGGACCATGACCCACACAGACATGATACTGCGCTACGGTTATTTATCAGGCAATCTGAGAATGTGAATCGCAGGCACCCCCATCCCACACACAATCAAGGGCCAAACCCCAGCCAGCAGAAAGGAGCACAGCTAGATTTAAGCAGCTACCTCCCACCACACGCACATCCAGACCCCCCGTCACCAATAGCTGGGGATAGCCAAAAAACCAAACCTCTTTCAAAAAGAGTTTGCAGAACAAATGCATTGAATATCGTTGTCGTTCAGGATACTCAAGTAGGATGCCAAAGAGGGAAAGCAGCAGCTGAATTTAGAATGTGCCCCACTCATCCCCACCACAGCATCAGAGTTACTGCATATTGCTCCCAACCTCTTCTCACATCTGAGAAATTCGACTGGAAGAGCTCTAACCACACGGCCCGGAAGGGATCTCAAAAAGCTGACCTGGAACTACGCAAGCTTTGGTTTCCCATTTTTCAGGTCAATGCTCTGTACTGAATCAGGCTGCATCCTGTAGCCAGTTAAAAGGTTTCATACGCCTCTCAAATCCAAACCCAAAAGCCTGATGCAAGCTTGGCTGCAGCTGCTATAGCACCACGGAAATTTCATGTTTAAGCAACGGCAAAAGGAGGAGGCTCCCCCCCCAGAGCTGCCCTCGGGCACCAGCTGCATCACCAGCTCCTTCTGGGGCAGCAAACCTGCACGCCCAACTTGAACTCCCCTTTTGCTTTATCTCAGCAGTTTACCTTTAATAAATCATCTCCCTTTAAAATAAACTGCTCTAGAGCCGTGTTCACTCATGCATAGAAAATTCAAATGTGTTATAAAACTAATTTATGCACCCTGTTGGCCACGGTGCCTGTGGAATATGTCTCCCTGGACACAGACTCTGGAAACACTTGCACATGTTTGATCTGAGTTTTGCTAAACAGTCTTAGAAACAGCTGAAAAAATTTTAACTTCATTTTTGTTCCAAATGAAAAACCTCATCAAAATGGACATTGACAAAAGACTGGGGCAGGGTGGGGAGGCATCATTAAATATTCCACCCCTGAAGAGTCTCATGACATTTTTTAATACTGAGGGTGCAAATTGGCCCAATTTCTTTTCATTAGGAGTTGTTATATTGTTCTTGCTTTCTCTGAAAAAATTCATAGGAGAAAAAGAATTCCCAACAAGCTTTAATTTTAATTGATTCACATTCAAGCCAATGAGGTCATGCGTGCTTAATTATCATCATCCTTATTACAGATGGAAAAATCAGCTTCCTCTGATGTTGCTATGCTAGTTATCATCTCATTTGTTTAGCATCTAGACAACTGATCAAGATTACGGCAAACAAACAGCAAAAAGACCTGTACAGGAGCCACAACAAACAGCGGCCAGGATTCAGTACCACCCTTTGCCATCTATCATCTTTAGCATCATTTAAACACTCATGGTTTAGCTCTTCAAATTAAGAACACACTCAAACATTTTGCCACATCGAACTCACAGTAAAAGAGGAAAAGCAGGAAGAAAATATCATCGCGTTCCTTGAACTGACAGGCATGGAGGTGCAGGGTAATTAAGGATGAGCCTGTGAAAGGGAAAAAATGTTTCTGAAATGCAAGGCTGTTCAGAACACAGCTCGGGTCTCTGGGGTTAGACTGATTGGGAGGAATAAAACATATTTTGGACAGCTTTTTATAAATCACCAGGAAATCACCAGGTGCTTACATACCTTTGCCAATTTGTCCCTTCTGACTGCTAAGGGCCACGTTGCCTGTTAGTGCTGTTAAGTTTTCCTCCTAATGACATTGCCAATTCAACACCCTTCAAAAGCGAGCCAGGGGACAGATAGGAGAGTTAATAAAACCAACAAGAATCATGCCAATAGGCTGAAACCACTTCCTTTTCCCTCTTTTGCTTTATAGGGAATGTAGGTAAACTTGATGTTAATCTCCGCTCCAAGCAAGCGTGAATCTTTTGCATCCAAACAAATTGTGGCATCTAGGAGTACAGTTACAGCAAATGAGTGCAATGATGCGCATGACCCAAAATAAGAACATAAGGACCAGGACACCGCTCTTCAAAGCAGCTGGGTGTACATATCGTTGAAATGGTTATTAAGTTCGTTTAAGTACCAAATTAAGCAAAGAGCCAGAGGAAAGACTGATGAAACTATAATCTGATCTCCTGATCCAAGTTTAACCTTGGCTTAGCACCACTGTCTGCTTTTATACATATTTTCAATTCAGTAATGCTCTGATGATTTATTTCTACACGAAAATCTATTTCACAAAAACACAAAAAGAAACTACTGCATAAAACGAAAATGCTCCCTCACAGTTAAATATGAGCTCATTTTACTGAGCAGTTGGGGATTTCTTGACTAAGCTGGCCATAAATCAGCAAGAGAGGGACTGCTTACAGGAAAAAAAGCAGCCGTACTACATTGTCTTTCTGCAAGGCTATTCCTTGCTAAAATGGAAAAAGTGCCTCTGTTGTACAGTCCTGATAACTAATAGTTCTGCAAAGTTCCTTGGTTTACATCAAGGCCTCCCTAGAAATCTCAACCATAAGTATTTTACCGCATACAGCATTCAGAGCCCCTTCCAATATCTGCTTTGCTGTCCTGAACTTGAAGAGGTCATCGGCCTGGTGCCGCGGTCCAGTAAAACTATTAATCCTTAATTATAGTTGCCTTTATGAATGCCCAAGTGATTTTCTTTGGCAAGAGCCACAAGTCCCCATCTCAAAATCAGCTGGAACCATCCACTGTGGCTAGCAGCATGCCAGCCATCTGCTTCCTCCATCTCCTCACTTCTGTTCCAAAAGTTACCGCAATCTCTCCTCTTCTACTTTCCACTTTATTTTTAGAGCATCCTTCAGAGAGAGCTTGGTTCCCCGTCACTAAGTAATGCTGCATATTCTGTGCTTCCCTCTATGCAACCCCACATTTTCTACCAGCAGAAAGATTCTAGCAGAAGCATCACATTGTTGACCAGTGGACAGAGCACTTGACAATATCACAGAATCACAATATGAATAAAGAAAAACATTATGTAAATTAGACAGACCTAGATCCTAACATTCACCCAGAGGAAGGTAGGATACCTTCATCAAACCTTCTCATCTAAAAGAAAAACAGGTTTATTTCTTTTTCCTCTCTTTAAAACAGCGACCAGGCTCGTGATGCTCACACAGAAGAGTAGATGCCTATGGACAAAGAGGAAAGAGAAACCCTAGCGCTTAGGCACTTTGCTGCTTCTCTGTATTTTCAGCCCTCTTCTGAGATGATACCCACACAGCTGTCAACTCCAGCAAAGAGATAAGCCTAAACACCGGGTTGATACAGCATTGGTTAGTAAGTGTTCACATTCCTTTCCTTCAGCAAAACAAGCAGGAAATGCAATGAGACATCCCAAGCTTTTATGAAAGTCACAGCTATAAAGAGAAGAGAGAAGAGTACTCCGGAGAACTGCTCTTAGCCAGCTCATCCTCCATCTTAAACCAAATTAACGCCCGTTTTTCAAGCTGATATAATTAACCCGATAATGGCAGCACTCATTCTTCCCACCCATGGTTCGATCTTTCTATGAAATGCAAACACACGCAGTCAAGAGCAGTTTTTAATGTGCCTGTTTTGCTGCGTGAATTACTCTGTCCAAACAGCTCCACGTAAAAAGCTGTCTTATCTCTTCTATCGCATGCTGCTCACCAAGGAACCAGGAACTTCCCAATTCCCTCTAAACTTGGAGAAAAATATAACAAGTTGCATCTCCAAACCCTTTCTCAGTGCCAGTCTTTGCTTCCACAAACATAAATGTTCTCAATGCAATCAATAGTCCAACTGCACCAGTTTCCAGGTCCCAAGTGGCTCCTCCCCTGGAGCCCACAGTTCTCCAGCTCTTGTTGTCCAGCTTGCACAAAGTTCATACTGAGAGGATTTCACAATGCTGCTCCTCAGCGCCTTTCCTTAGCGGACCTCTGTGCCCAAAGAAAAAATTCTGTCAGTGTAATAAGGGAAAAAAATAACTTGTTTCCCTGAAAAAAAGAAGCCAGACATGAAATCACAGGGTCATTAAATCCCACATGGAAACCACATTCATGAAGAATCTCCGCTGAGCGCTAGGAAAGCTGTCAGATGCTCTTTTCTTCCAGGGCTGGGCTTGACAAGAGCATCGACGCTAAACAGGGAGCGCGAGAAGGCAATTATAAGGTGCATGTTTGTGAAAATGATTGATGGCTTTTCTAATTGCAAAGAAAAATAGAGCAATGATGGTGGTGGCGGCAGCAGTGGTAATGGAATGGACTGCTGCCTCTGCAGACATCCAATCTAAGGCTTCACAGAAGAAAGAGTTCGTTCAGAACACCTCCAAGCAGTGACTTTGGGAAGAATTTACAAAGACTGACAAACCTGAGCCTCCCTCTGTCTGGAGTGATAAACACCTCCGGAGGCTGATCCAGAACTGGGATGCCCACCCCTCTGCCTGACATGTGTGAGAGTCAGAACATTCACCTTCTCCCAGCACCAAATCCTCTTCTTCAGCCCAGCTCTCGAGTCAGACAGACCAGCTTGCTGCAACTACAAAACTTTGAGGTCTTACAGTACCATGCAAACCTGCTGACAGCTGGTTGCTTAAATATTTCATTTCATTTGTTTTCCCCTCCCATCCCAAACAATTTTTTTGCTGAAGGGAAACCACAGAGAGAGAGAGACAGAAAGGGTAAGGAAGGACACACCGTGCTATCAGCTAGCGCTGCAGGCTGTGCTGGGTTAATAGAGATGCCAGTCAGACTATTAGTACAAACTCCACATTTAAAAACAGGACTGAAGATGGGAGGGGATGGACTGCAGAGCAAGCAAAGGGCTGGTGTAGGGCCCAGCCTCCTGCCTTCTTTGCAAACAGCTGGTTTTTTGCTTCAGTGCAGCAGGCTTGAATCAGTTCCCTCTCCCCTCCAAAAAGGGGTGAGTTTGCTCAGGCGTTAATCAGAGCAAGGCAAGCGCTAGTCAGATCTAGCTGAGAACAACCCTAACTTGACTGCTCATTACCAAGTACCTGCTTGTCTTCTAAGAAGCAGAGCAGCTACAGCTACAAGGCATCTGGGATCTATGAAAGGTGTTCATTAACTACCACAGTGCTCAACACACTAAAAACAGCCTTCCTCAGCTGCTGCGTTGAGGAAGACAGGGCCAGAGAGCTCATCAGAGCTAAACTCTGCTCCCAGTCTCCTGTCACCCTGAAAAAGCCTTTTGCTCTGCTGAGATTCTCTTGGGAGTGGAAGCACAATGGGCTTCTGATTTGGGAACCCCAAGGTTCTTAAGGACTTCTATTCACCCTTCTTCTGCATGGGATTTAAATCCATGAGCCAAAGTTGTGGAGTTCGTGGCAGGGGAAGCGGGATGGGAGGCAACGCATGACGTCACCAAATCCTTTAGGATGAGCACAGCTGACGCTCTCCTAAAAAGCTGCTACCAAAGCTGCAGAGCAGCAGGACTTGACAAGGTAGCAGGGCTTCTGCAGGTAGGCAGCCTCTCCATTGCAGCACAAAGCCAGACGCCAGGCTTGTCATTTGAAGCTGTTGATGAGAAATGCAGCCTCAAAACCCAGCAACTAAAATATTTTCTGATGTGTTTTATTTTACATACGAATGCAAAAAAAACCCCAGCAATAATATCATATGCCAGTTCAACCTGTACTTTAGAGGAGCTCAATGCACAGAACTCCATTAAAGAATGTATAAGAGTCAGTCTGGCTGCAAATATCAACTTTTCAGATCTCCACTGAAGACTGAGAGGTGGGGAAAGGGTGGGTACATCCCCATCTATGGAGGTGAGGGATCACCACTCTAGAGTACCATGCCTCCAGGAATCCAACCGCAAGTATCTTGTCAAAGTCTGAAATGCTCTTCTTGATGCCAACCCAAGATGCTCAGTTTGATGTCTGCACATCTCCGATGTCTATCTCCCCCTGACAAACGATGGGGCCATGGGGACTGTGTTCTGGAGACAAGTTGTCTCTTTCAAAGCTTGGTGTTCAGCAGCGATTCTCCCATCCGTAGGATGTGTGTACACAGCTCACCATGGAGAACAGCAGTGCTGCTAGAGAAGAGACCTGCACCTAACTGACAGTGCTCTCTAAGCGACTGCTTGATCTGCCCATGAATTGACAGTAAAAAAAAAAACTCCCAGGAAAGCCCTGTCTTCAGAGAAAGCGGTGATGGACTGGAGAGAGCTGGCAGCCAGGACATCTGTCACACGCGCCAGACCAAAGACAGAGTCGCTCTTCTCTGCTGCTGCCAAATCACACCCTGCCTATAACTATATTGTCCATCTTACCCCCTCACCTTACTCTTTAGGCAAGTTTTACTTTATCCTTCCACATCACCAAGATCCTCAAGGTGCCACAACGTCCACAGAATCATAGAATAACCAGGTTGGAAGAGACCCACCAGATTATCAAGTCCAACCATTCCTATCAATTGCTAAACCATGTCCCTCAGCACCTTGTCCACCTGTCCCTTAAACCCCTCCAGGGAAGGTGACTCAGTCACCTCCCTGGGCAGCCTCTGCCAGTGCTCAATGACCCTTTCTGTGAAAAATTTATTCCTAACTTATTTCTGGAGCTGTTGGTCCCCTCAGACTGCTGGCCTGGTCCCATTCTTACACAAGCTGCAGCCAAGACAGCAGGCACAGGGCTGTCCTGTGCCAGGAGGTGTGTGGTCTTGATCCTACCCCACTGCAAAGCAAAAAGCCACCGCACAGCCTAATGGGCAATGTTGCCTCCAGGTTCCCTGAGAAGTTACAAGAAATCAAACTGAAATGCCTGCACTTTAAAATACTCTGAGAGCTATATTTTCAGAAAACCACATACAGCCAGGCTCAGCAGAGAGCTAAACAAGTGACAGTAGCAGAACCAGCAGGAACTCGCAAAACTGCCCTTCCCCAGCTTTCTCCACTTGCTGATTTTCTAACCTACATGTTTGCTCTGGAAACATGCAATGAAGAGCAATGGCTAGAGCTGGCCGGGCTCACCGGCGTGGAGAGCAGCCACTTGCAGCTGCCGCAGATGGTCAAAGCGAGCATGCTGAGACACCACCGCGGCTTTCTGCTCCAAGCCCAGCTTTAATGGACAACCCTCAAGATGTGTTTTGCCCATTAAACACAAGATGCGCAAGTCTGCCGCTCATGCCCATGCGTACATGCTTTACAAGCACCGTGAAAGCATTTAGACCTTAAACCTCGAGAAGATTTAATTTAGACTACCCAGCACAGAGCAGCAAGCTCTGGGCAGGGAGACAGCAGGGTGGTTTATAAAAGTCTCCCATGCTCCCCAGCAGAGGCAGCTGGGAGCTCCCAGGCATCAATCGCTTATTGCTGCAACCGATGGATATGATAATAAGGATCTATTTTTTTCTTTAATTTAAACTATGCCTATTTATGCGCCACTGACTGAAAAGGACAGTGAATTAAAGTGCACATGAAAGGAAACCATAGCCCTCAGCACTTGCTCTCAAACACTCTTTTAAGTCTGTTTGATGAAGGGCTGCTATATTTTGTCACCAAGTGCAATCGGCTTGATTATCACTTCTTTGTTTTGAATACTCACCTCCAAAGTCATTAAATACTCGCTTCTTAATGAGAATAGATTGGTTTTGTCCAATAAATCACTTAAGTGCCATCTGCCAAAAAGAAAGAAATTCAAAGCACCGAATTCCCCCAACTCCTTTTTGCATACTTTCCCCTCAGTTTCAGATTTAGAGAGAAAAGATGTTTGTATAATCCATCAACGGCCGCTTTCTCCTATGGGAAGCACAAACAGATGACAGGAAAGGTTCCATTTGGCTTTGGCTTCCAAAACCACTTCACGGACCACTTTGAAATAATTCAGTCAGCAGGATATGAGCTCTGTATATCGGTGTTGCCCCCAGAATGTTTTGTTTTTATTCATAAGATTATTCCAGTGAAAACAGGCTGACTGAAGCTTAATTTTACTAGCAATTGTTAAATAATTCAATACCCATCTTTTCTGTCTCTATAATGCCTCGGAAAAAAATCAAAACCCTTCACAAATTAAAGGCCAAATCATGTTTACTCTTTCCTTTTCTAAAGCAACTTTGACATCAATAAAGGCTGGTTTTGTGACTTGGGCTCAGATTAAAAGCTCTGTCAGTGAGAGTATTTTATTTTATTTTCATATCAGGAGCATGGGTTTTTTTTTGTTTTTAATCAAAATACTTCTTTATGTAAAGCTTTCAAAATACAAAGGCAAATTTTCCCAGTACAGCCAGCTTACTTGCTGTATGGAACTGAATTCTATTAACATTTGATACCAATAAATTATGATGCACTTTAGGAAGGAGGATTTGTTCCCCACACGTTCAGTTCCTCCCCTCCAAAGGTACAAGTCCACAGGCCAATTTTCCCCTCACCCAGGTTGAAAGGCTTTTTAGAAAGAACCTCTACTGACTATGGTGTTTGAAGGGGGACTTGAATCTTTACCTGTAGTGCCTCTTCAGGTTAGACAAAGAGTTGGGATTTCAACAAAAACAAGACTGAGGTCTGGACCAACCACACCTTCTGGATGAAGCCAACACTTGCAATCCCTAAATTAAAAAGTTCTGAAACAAAACTCAGCACTAACAAGCAGGAAGAGATGGTCGTCACTTGGGTTCCTGCTAACCAGCTACATCACTTATCTCTGCTGCACCCTCAGCAGAGACTTTATAGTCTTTCAGGCAGTGACAAAAAGAAATGTTCATCTTGTTAAACCTGAAGCTGTTACAAATTACTAGACACCCTTCTTTTATGCTTTGCACTAAATCATGTAACATTAGTAATGATCAGATGAAGAATTCATCACAAAAAGGCATGACACCAGCAATCTGAGCTTCCAAATGTCCAAAGCTTGTGGCAGGTTTCTCACACCACAGGGAATCACTGTCAAGTTTAAGAGCTTAAAATTAGCACACTAGTGAGTGAAAGTCACTTTGTTCAGTGAGTTGAAATTTACTCCTCCCCAATACCTTTGAAATAAAAATCAAGACAAGCAATTAAAAGTGTTTTTTTCTTTAACTTGGGGCCTCAATCACAAAAAAACCTCTTCATGACTGAAAGGAAAACCCAAACTGGAAAAAAACCACTGAAAATGTTTTTGTCAAAGTGTTTTGAAGCTGGTAAAGCAATTGATGGTGGCAATTTAATCTAGAGACGGATGACAAAGTCCTTTAGGTCATGATTCTGATCTAAACCTTCCCTCTCCCAGATTCTGAGCCCAAACAAGACTGCCCTGAATTACACACTGAATAAAAAAAATCCCATCCATTTCTTCTTCTGTTAGCTTGGTTTTTAGTTTTCAGAGTCCTTTGTTCTCCATGCCCGCCAGGACTAACTAGTGCTTAAATTTAAGAGCCACATACGTGGAAGCACAAGAACTCTGTGATTCTATGATGGTTGTGGGTTGATTTGTTCAGATGTTTATACAGGAAACTCTCTTTCCAGAAGCGCTAACACCTTGCCAGTGGAAGAACATCTGTGTCGTTCCCATGCTCAATTAAGGTCTGGTCCAAGGTACCTAAAGGCCACGGGGGTCTTTGTTACGAACCCATCAGCAGGATGCTGATCCCCTGGATGTGCAACTGCAGCAAATATAGGGTTTGGAGGAGAACAAAGACCTCAAGAACAGAAAGAATTTGGGTGCTCAACACAGAGCTTCGCTTGCTTTGAGCTGCTTTGGAGATTGAGACAGATTCTCAGAATCATTATCTGTTTAAATTTTCTATGAAGGCATTAAAGAGCTTCATAAGCATCTGCAGCTGTTGCGACACTCACACACATCCAGTGTAAGCAAACACCTGCACAGGAGTATTTCTTCACACACCAGGTGAAGTTTCCAAAAGGAAGTTATCACTATCATCCCGTTTCTCGCTCTTATGGAAATTAGCTTTTCCCTTGGCTCCCAAAGCAGCTATGCCAGAAAAGCCACAACATCTTATATCTGTCTTCATACAGAGATAGGAATGTTCCTGCAGTTGGTAGATGCCAATTCAAGTAAGGAAGCACCGGTTTTAAAAATAGTCAGCACTTCGCATGAAGAGTTTTCTAGGGAGTTTGGAAGTTTTCAAAACAAATTAACAGAAAGCCAGGAAATAACCCTTGAAATTCTGCCCTTCCTTCACATGTCACCACATGTTCAACAGTCTGCAACATCGTCGAGCTGCTGGATGCCATCCAAGAAACTGCCACTCTGAGTACTCTAATGTTGGTGGAATTATTTAAAATACCTTAAGCAAGCCTGTCTAAAAGCTGTCTTCCGAGGCTTCGATGCGCTGCTGTAGCATGTTAATCCTTGCAAAGGGGTGGATGCACTACAGGAACAAGTTGTCCCAGACACTTGCATCATTCTGCTCAGCTGTAGAGGGTATTCCCAAGAAGTCTTTTATCCCTATGGTTATTTAAAGGTTTGCACACATCCTGTGCAGACAAAAGTTTCAGGTTGTAACAGTTGCCTGGAAGAAGTCTCAGTGCCGAGACTAAAAGAGGAAAGAACACACCACTTAAGCAATTAAAATAAAGAAAACATTAAGTTTTTGTGGTTTTGAAGGACACTGTGATATGACGGCTACTGGAAGTGCTGAGGAAAAACAATAGCTAGTAGCTTCTGGAATTAAAAAACATATATAAACACAAATATATATATATATATATAAATATACATAATACCATCCCCACAAATTCCTGTGGTCTTACTGCAAGTGAAATACACAGCAACCAAAGCAGGAGAACCTCAACGCCATTTACAGCCTACAACTGAGAGAACAGTTTCTATTAAATGCTATAAGTGTGTAGTTAAGTCATGGAATTAGACACCTCCTCTCCACTCACATGTCATATTCAATAACCTAAGCCCACTCTGTTTCTCTCCATCTCAATCTCTATATCATTTACACAACTGGGATGAAAGTTTGCTCTTCCCTAAGTACATTGCAAGAGCTAGTCCATTAGCATTTGTGAGGCTGAGATAACAGGTAATTGGGTGGGTTAATTCAAATTATTTTCATCTTTAAAAAAACCCAAACCTAACAGCCTTTCTATCCTTTTACAATCCATAACTCTCAAAACTGATTTCTTCCTCACAGTGATTTTAATACTAATTAAATGAGTTTTTGTCTTCCAACACCAGTAAAGATTAAGTACCACATAAAACAGCTGCAGCAAAGCCCCATCCAAAGCACAATTTAACCTGCTAGCTGGTTCCCAGCTGGTCCCCCACGCACCACAGGCTTGGAAAAAAGGCTTCTTTGCCATCTCCAGAGTCGCCCAGGGACTTCTCCTTCAGTCCCAACAAAGACAGGGCATTGCTAACTCATGGAATGATTCAGCAGTGCTTTTGCCTCCTGGTTTCAACCGATCCACCCAACCAAGAGTGGAAAATACAGAGAGAAAGTCAGGAAATGCATTGCGTTCTAAATAATCTGTTGGGACTGGTGGGTCACAGCGTTGCTGACAGACTCACCAACCAAGTAGCAAAGATTCAAGTTTCTTTACTCTCGGCTGGGTTATGAAAACCGCTGCCAGCAGAAAAGCACGACAACCCCGATTTCCATGCTCAAGTAAGTGTCCCTTGTCCTCAAGGCTGTTTAATGCACACTGTTTGCTTGGCTTCTTGAAGAGACACAGATGCAAGAGTGCATTTAATTGCTTTCCTGAATCAGACCCCTGGAGCCATCGATATCTCACTTATGTAATTATAAATCATGAGTCTTGCAATTGCAACACAATCAGCCCATCTAGCTATAAATCTTCCAGATATCAGCAAATACTTCAAAGCTGCTTTTTGACAAAATCTGCTGCAGCATGAACTAAATAAGTCAGGCAGAAGAAATAGCTGGTGCTGAGGTTCACAGCCCACCAGGGCTGGGCCCCAAGGAACCCAAAAAAAGGTCACAAGGTGGGAAATTAATCATTCCTGGAGATCAAAAGAACACAGATCACTCCCTATGGCCGGATCAGGTCATCAATCAGCAAATTCATAGCATTTCCAAAGACCCTGTTTGGATTTCCTATAGCTGAGGCTGGATGTGGCTTTGAGCGACCTCATCCAGTGGAAAGTGTCCCTGCCCATAGCAAGGGGGTTGGAACTGCATGGGTTTTAAATTCCCTTCCAGCCCAAACTGTTTCATGATTCTATGGAAAGCATTATTTTTCCTCCTTTTGTTGACACAAAGGTCTTCTGGACGCTCAGTAAACTCTAACGTACATCCTTGATTACAAAGGACTGGATGAATTCTGGCTACATCTCCTATAGAGCAAAGCACGTTCAGATACACAGGACAAGCATGTACCTGTTTAGACACACGCATTAGCACCATTTGAACAACGAAACCCAAAAACATCTCTGTGAGAGCTCGTGCTGACATAGATCTGGATCTATAAGATGATCAATTCAAATATTACTTACCGTCTGCCTTTTCTGTTAGACACGACACATTAGGCTGTAATCAGTTTTATCTTCTGGGCAGAAGTAGGTGGAGGAGTCTAAGGCCAGTAAGGAAAGTCTAGCTGTGAAAAGCATGCACCACTGAGTGCTAAATCATAGAATCGTAGAACAACCAGGTTGGAAGAGACCCACTGGATCATCAAGTCCAACCATTCCTATCAAAAGGTGAAGACTGAAGCCATCTCCATGTAGGAGGATTTTAAGTGTTAATGGAAAAAAATACAAAAGAAGATGAATTACTGAATACAGGTATTATACTGGCATCCCTCCTAGGCATGTAGAGAAACTATTTCTCATAAGGCAATTATTGGCTAAAACAGGAGCCGGTTTGAGACTAGGCCATATTTTAGGTGGGTTTCATGCCATCAGCTCTCTTTGCCTGGATAATTATATCTTGTGAATTATCCATGAGAGAAAATTGCCTCCAAACATATTCACACAGCTGTCCATCTCCAGTCTCCACTGCTGAGTATTTGGTAGGGGCTGACACGCCGCAGCTCACAAGCCGGTTGGAGCCCCTCTGGCACACAGGGAACCCCTCCAGGAGCTGCCAGAATCTCCAAGCACAGAGAGAGAGTAAAACCAAAAAAAGGAATCAATTGCCTAACTTCCCTCCCATTCTTTCATCCTAAAAAGTATCTAAAAAACCTAATGTACCTCCCCGTATACTATAATTTCAGAATTTCCTTTAATCCCATGCATAATTACATGGAGCAGTGCACTGGCAGCCCTCTCGCACAAATACTGCCATAAAGTGCATACTTTTCATAGCATTATACGACAAAAAAATAACTGTAGTCATTTATTTCTGGTTTGTATGTGGTTACACAACATAATGCAATGAGACGGTATTTTTCATTAGCTTTTTGTTGTGGACAGTACCCATTTATCTTTCTCATAATCCTTCCCCCAGCGCATGTTAACAATGTTATTTTAGTAAGTTGTTTAATTATTTAACACCACTGGGAGGCTGCTGGGTCTGTTACAGAAGCCCTTTCCCAGAGCGCGTGTTGGAGCCCTTCCACCCTGGCTCCCCGTAAAGCCTGAGCCCCAGTTCCCACACACGACGACCTCAAGCAGCAGTGCCCACGATAGAGATGCCTTTAACAAGTCAACACGGATGATCACAATGTGCATCCCTGTTGCTGTCGGCTGAGCTTTCTCTGATCCCTAACTCATTGGTGGTTCAGCTCAGCAGTGCCCAAGAGTTGAGCAGGCAGAGCCTTGAGACCCTGAACTGCAGACACCACGGGGCTCAAAGGGCATCCCCTGCTCCCAGGTTGGCTCCTAAAAAGCATGCAACTGGTGCAGAATGGTCGTAGGAGCCCCAGGTTAAATCAACACACCTCTCAACTCCCAGGTCCTCTGAAGCAGTAATTGTTTGCTATCAGCTAAAATGCAGAAATACAATGCTCAATATCCCATCCACATCTTGGCACGAGCCATAGATTTTTTTTTTTTAAAGCTAAAACAAGTTCTAGAACAACCTAACATAACATTCTGTGAAGAAAAGTCCCACAGCAAACCCCCGACTTGTATAACTGTAAAGCAGAATAACATAAAACCTTGAGGCAGCACTCACTTGAAGTTAGCAGGACCTGCTGGCTCTCAGCATTGAGCCAAGGAGAAAAAAAGTGTGTTGGTAGATCTGGAGATGTGTGTAAGTGTCCAACACCTATAGGATCCTATTTACTCTCTGGTCTTGGTGGCTGCCTTTGCAAACTGGTTTCTCTCTGGTATATGTTCAAGTTCAAACCCTCCCCATACTAACCAAGTTAGGAGTAACACATACTATTCATCTTGCCAGAAAACCTCTCCCCATCACAGTCTCACTTCTGATAACTTGAGGTTGCCAAGGACAAACCTGCACACAGAGCAGCACCAGTCTCCCCATCCACACTCCCTCTCCTCCTGCTTTTGTTTGGTCCAAATTGGTTTGTCCCACAGCATGGAGAGGGAAGGGTGACATTTCAGAGCTGCCAACGTGGTAAGCTCAAGTGTTGGAACCACCTAAGAAACAGTTCTTGCAAAGCATGCCCTGAGAGGAGACCTATTTTTCATTCAAAGGAAAACAGCGCTGTATTTCATTAATTCGTCCTCAGTTCATTACACAGGAAAAATCACCTCATTCCTTACAATTTGCAAAATCTTAATGCTGTAATTAAGGTGAAGTGACTTTGTCATATGTAGTTAAACATAAGACTGTAAAGATCACAGAATCATGGAATGGGTTGGGTTGGAAGGGACCTTAAAGCCCGTCCAGTTCCACTCCCTGCCACAGGTATGGACACCTCCCACCGGATCAGGCTGCTTCAAGCCCCATCCAACCTGGTCTGGAACCCCTCCAGGGACGAGGCAGCCACCACTGCGCTAGGCAACCTGGGCCAGGGGCTCACTACTCTCACAAGAAAACATTTCTTCCCAAGATCTCATCTAAATGTCCTCTCCTTCAGCTTTAAACTGTTCCCCATCTTTGCTACCACTGCACTTCCTGAAATCTCACAATCGTCGATCTACACACAGTTCCTACATTTCCCTAGCGCTGCTGTTTACTGTTACCAAATAATTCCACTTTCTAATTTCCTTCACCCTAGCAAAATTCCTCCAAGCTCGTGTTACAGCCTCTCTCAGCAGGTTCATACAGCCAATCCCTCTCAACCAGCTTCTTCACTTTATCCTTCTGCATTTTTCCCCACTGCACACCATTGATGGAGAGCACACAGGCGCAAACCCTACCTGATGGGCAGTGAGGGGTCCCCGGCGTCCCACCAGTCCTTGGGGGGGCTAATGTACATGCACCAAAGCTCCCAGCTGTACCCGTGGGCAGAGTTCTCGTAACGCTGCACCTCAAAGTTGTCCTGCTTGATGTTGTCGATGGAGGGAAGGATGACTCTTCGACGATTTTCCTGAATTCGTGAAAGAACTGGCTCAGCCCTGAGTGGTAAAAAAAACCAAAACACAACAAAGTGCATGAAAAGAGCATTAATTTCTCCCATAATTTGCATATAGGCACTGAAGCTTTCATACAGCTTGTGCACTTAAACAAGGGTAAGGAAACAGGTGTTCTTGTCTCCGTTCAGTAGAAAGAAGGGAATAACGTGGACTTCTCTTTTTTCCCATTCACAAGTTTCATCCCATCTTTCAAGGAGACAGCAAAACCCAGCCAGAGGAGCCCGGAGGCTGTCACAGGTCTCCTCACAGAATCAGCAAGTGACCCTAGACTGCAATACAGTAGTCTCTGCCTCACCTTTCCGCTTGCCTGTGCTTTTATCAGCACACAAACCACCAAGAAAGGCAAAGCATTCACGCTGCCAAGTTTAAAAGGTTATTTCTGAAAGGCTTGCCACGCTTTGTCAGCCACAAGGGAGATGGTGGAAGAGGTTTCAGAACTTCCAGTTGATGGGATTTCCCACCCGGACACATCCCTTGTGTGGCACTGCCATCGGAGAGCAAAGGCCAGCCAGCGGCCACAAAGCTCAGGTGCCAAAGCCCTGGTGGCCTGGGGAGTTTCACTGCTCTCCTACACAACTGACTACACAAATTCAAGGACCAGTTGAAGCTTTCAACATAAAGAAAGGACCTTTTTCACAAACTGAGCTGCAGAATTAAAGCCCCTGAACTGGACCTTCTCTTTCTACAGAGCTAGCACACCATATTTTATCTTGTGTGCTGGTTTAAAAATATATTATTAACTGCTAATCCCATATTCTGAACTATTCATCTTCAACTTCAATTCATATTCAACTATTCATTTGAACATCTTCAAAATGGTCATGGCTTTTAACTGAGCTTGCCTGACATCTTTACTGAGGTCACAATGAAATCAGATGATGAAATAACTGGGGACCAGTTTTGCAGCACAGGCTGAAAGTGCAGGAAAAAGCGGTTCAGAGAGGTGCTCAATGACCACCTGGAGATGATGCCTGGCTTGAAAACTTCCCTTCTGTAAAGCAAGGCCATGTAGGATGTATTTTGTTTAAACCATGCTTTATCTAGCCTCAACTTTCCACTAATTCAAAAAACCACATCCCTGGGCAAGGGAACACAGTTTGAGGAACCGTGTAAACACTCTACAGCTACAAAGCTGAACTCTGGAACACTGAAATGTGCTCAGAATGGGGAGTGCCCACAGTCTCATCTCCACAGCTTAAGAGCTACAGCTTGACCCAGGCTCCATCTGCAAAAAAACAGAGAGCAACTTCCACTCTTGGTGCCTCCAGCAACAGCAGTTGCAGAGCACCAGAGAGTGTTCAAGTCCACACTACAGATGAGCTCACTCTCTGCCCCTAGAAAAGAGATTTCAAGAGCTCAGTAAATGAAAGCTTCCTCTGACTATCAATACAATCAGGTGTGAGGCCTTACTAACCCAAAGAGATGAGTGTTTAGCTGGGAATACAGGTATCAACATAAGAAACAGCTCTTGAAGACATCCTTCAGCTCTGTTGTCATTACAACAAATCCAATAACTGCACACGACCCTTTGTTTGCAGCCACTGAGTAAACATCTTGTGGATGTTACTCTGTTCAAATTAGGCATAAGTCAGCTTCTCCTAACTCCACATGGACTATTTACTTCTTAACACTTGGTTACAGAGAGAAAAAAAGAAAAAAATAGAGAGATTCTCAGGCTCCTCTGTGCTCAAACTTAAACCACTTGAACTTAAATGTTTTGAGTCTCTCTGAAAAAAATTCTTATGAAACACCTCTCACTGCTTCTGCACCTCTGCACTTATTCCTGGCTGTGGAAAAAACAAATCAATCTAAAACATCTAAGCCTTCCTCGGTGGATCCAGCTGCAGAGGGCAAGAATCAGGGGAACACTTTCTCTTTCAACCCCTCCCTGGCCGGGCTTTTCTAAACTTAAGAGAAATTTCTCAGGAGTAAGGGAATGAAACCTGAAAAATATAAATACAGGGTAGAGGGTGCACATGCATAAAAGGAGGGAATAAAAAAATATTGTATTTCATCAGCAGCCATTCAGTACAGAAGGAAGAAAAGACTTGTCCTTACAAAATGATGAACTGTTTGGTTTTTTTTTTAATCCATCTCTCACAAAGTCTAACAGAGAGCTTGAGGGTGAGCACCTACCAGCCGGCAGTGAATTCCACGTGGGCATCGAAAAACCCCGTGATCTGGCCAGTGGCAGCTTTCCAGCCTTCGATGCGTGCTCGGATGAGACCTTCCCTCTTCTGATTACGCACCACCTTCACGAGTCCCGGGTAGCGTTTGTTGACGTATTCTTCCAGCGGCGCCTTCAGTTCCTCTAGAGGAGTGTCAGAGAACCCATTGCTAAAGTACAACAGTTTTCACCAAAAGTAACCCCCTACATTAACGTATACAAGCATAACTTACTGGAACTGTGCACCTCTGAACACCCCTGGGAGGGACATAATCATTTAGGGTTAATTGATGTCGATTTTAAAAAAGCCATCTGATGGTGGACTGATCACAATCCTTACAAAAGAAATTGGAGGTTGCCAATAACATCACTGTTGGATGATTAAGGAGCCCAAATGTCATCTCTGAAGGCCAAAGGTGGCAGCAAGAAGCCAGCTAGAGTGCTTCGCAATACCTGGGTAGCACCCGTGCATACCAAACACTTCTGCTCTGTATCTCTGGTGGAGATTTTAACTGAATAGAACAGAAATGCTGCAAAAGCCATTTGAAATGACCTAAACTACATGAAAACTGTGCAAGAGTTTCACTACCCTTTTTACTCAGCCTTACTACTGCAGGCTTGGCATTTGCTCTGTGTTTTCCAAGCTTTGCCAATAGAAAAGTCAAAATTCCCCCCTGCTTTTAAGATGAAAGATATTTTTGGCTTCATTCAGAAGATGCTCATACCATGAATCTTCTGTTCATTGGAAACTGCAGATCGTTTAATTATGTTGTCTAAGCCTGTATATGTGCTACGACTGAGAACATAATGGATCTGTCAGCCTGCAGTCATCAAACTTTTTGATGGTTACAAGTATTGAGTATAAAAGACACAGCACTGAAGGTGGAAGCACATGAAAGGTTACAATAACGGGCAAGTACCGGTATGGCTTTTCAGCAATTTAGAAAAGCACTAGTGCTCTGCCAGAAACCTTGGCCCTTGCACCTCCTGGTGCATCAGTTAAACGCACAAAGATCTAACAGCGAGAAACACTCTGTAAAAGATAAGCAATACCGCTATGTACCAACGCCTGCTGTTAACATCACAAAAGCAGTTCCCCAGAATCTCTTCTATCCCTATGAGACTCCAGAACATCATAAAATTAAGATATGGACCCCAAATTATAGTCTAGTGCCCCTCACACGTACTCCCTTCTCCAGAAAGCAAGTCACCATTAATACAATTCACAGGGTAAAATACCCAAGACCTATAAGCACTCATGGGTTCCTACATGAAGGAAACATAGCAATGAAAGCAAAAGCATACACAGCAAGTCCTATCTCCTAGGTTTAGCCTGAGAAATCATTAAAGGAAAGGGATTATCTGTTCCTTTCCCTTCCACGCCTTCTTCCAGGCACAGAAAATGTGCTTTCTTCAGACTGCCTTTCTGGGACGGTTCTCCTCATTTCTCTTTTATGCTGAAGTGGGAATAAAAAGCATAAAGCAAATGAGCCCCTTCCTCAATTCACAGCATCTGCATCCCATACATACTTAACTCAGCAACTTTTATTTCATGCTGAGGCACTCGGAGAAAAACCAATATTTTATAGAGACAACAACTCTTCCGAATGGTTTTAAGGAGACAGAGATGCAGATTTTTTTGACAGAGGAAACTCCACAAGCACAGCACCATCATCTCAGGTGTTTTTTTCAGAAGGAAAAAGTCATTAATGCTGCAAACCAACGCATTACAGGCTGGACTATAATTAAAGCATCTTACAGACTTGAGGTTTAATCTTAGTTGAAGGAAAAAAAGAAAAACGTTCCTGGGAATTCCTTGAGCAGCTCAAAGGATTGCACAGCTCTAGTGAAACAGGGCAGAATTGTAATGTCACATCTCAAAGGCAGGGAAGGGTGAAGACCGAGAGATTCCTATGCCCATCATGCTGTGTAACAGGCAGTTCATCAGGAACTCCCCTAGAAGCCACAGCCACATCCTCCTCCTTTCCTTAAGGATGCTGGATGCCAGCAGATGAAGAATGGATCTGCTGAGAGCACACAGGCCAGCACAGCACACCCATGGCACCTGCAAAGTGGCACAAGGTGACCATGGAGAGCTGGTGAAAAAAAAGCTTATCATTAGCATCCTTCTAACCCACCACCCCAATCGTCAGCAGATGCTGGAGCGTCCCTCTACTGCCCACAACATGGGCTACAAACATCCCTGATGGGCTGGCTACCCAAGCAGAGAAACATTCAACAGAGACAAAAAAACCATTATCAGACATAGGAAATGTGGTTCCAGACTCTCTTCCCCGGAGGGCTTCTTGGACAACCTTGCACAGATATCCAGGCTCTACTCTTTGCCTTCCCTCCTCCCAGTATGGCTCAGCACACACCTTCTGGGTGAGAATGTGCTTTTCTTATGTGCCTGTGCAAGTCCTAACGGAGAAGACGGCTGTGGATCTGTGCTGGCTTTTGCCAGTTTCTCACCTTTCTGAGCTGGTTTGCAGCTCTGTGGGAGGAGGCCACACTACATAGTGGCTGCTAACACTATTTTGGTATTATGAAAGACATACTTGGAGTTCAACTGAGTCTCCAGCCAACAGGCACAGGAGATGGGGGGGTGGGTGTTGTATTTCATTGCTCTGCGTATCCAGAAGTGCAGCTGTGAAGAATCCAGCATTAGGTAACAAAAGCAAAATTCCAGTCTTAGGGAACGTTCCATAAAACTCCCATTTAAGCATCAAGTGTGGCTTGGCCCACATCTTGCCTCACCAGCAAGCAGGGCTAACAATGCTGCGTCAAAAAGCATCAGCGGAAACCCCGGAGCTGGCACAGCTACACTGTCAGAGCTCCCTTGGTCCCATGGACACTGATCCTGTAGGACCAGATGCGCTCAGCTCTCTCCAGTCCAGCAGGCTGGAAATCATAACTCACTTGCAAACCTAATCTTAATCCAAGTCATTTGAAGTCATCCCTAATTTTACTCTGTGTTTTCCTTTACTCCGTAGTCGCTTCATTGCGATAGCATAACAGGAAACCAACTTGCAGTGGCACTGACATGCATTGTCAGAACATCTGGCTCCAGGCTGAGGATGCAGAGAGCCGTTATGCTGAGGTCAATAGCAGCAAAGCTTTTCATCTGTCATATTAACTTAAGAACCATTTCATCCTCAACTCTTGTGTCTTGGCAGCACATCCCAATCTGCTGGGAGGTCTGCAGCAGTATTGCCAGGAACATAACAACTTGTGCTACTGGACAGTAGTTGATACCCTCACTTAAGGTAGGTCCTTCACACAAACTGGTCACCTGGCCTTTGGATCTGTATTTTCAGGAGTTGATGCAAACTACAGCAGGGGAGAAAGCACCTTGCAGTTCAGATAACTCGTTGTCATGTTCCTCACCTCTGCCTTGCACAGGGTCACAGCGGTGCTTTCGCCCCTTCAGCTCATCGCTGAAAATGAGAATCGTCACTAGGTACTGAGCCGATGATAAGCTCAGCACGATAATCAGCACAGTGGTCATAAGCTGAAACTCTGGATGCAAAGCAATGACAAAACCAGTAGCCAAGATGGGAGCAGAGCTCCCTTCATTCTTCCTAACCAATCACTTCTTTACGCTGTGCACTCATGAGATTATCAACCATGTGGATCTACATGGCCTAAACAACCAGTACTTTGATCCAAACTTAGTGCTACAATGGAATCCAGAGATTCTTTTCTTCACCATGGCACTCTTCGTCATCCCCATCTTCTCACACATCCTTTGAGGAAGTCTAACAGAGCACCCTTCTGAGCACATCCATTTCATTCCTAAGTCATGTTTATTAAAAATTCAACCCATATTTGCACATAGAAGCACTCATGAACACTTGGTCTTTGCCAGTGCGTGAGCTGCTTCTAAGGAAGATTTCCAGAGAGAAACCCTACTAAAAATGCCAACAGGTTCAATTTCAATCCTGTCTTTTGTTCACATCTATTTGTATTGATCTTCACTGAAGGGCAAGTCCAAAGAACTCGAATCCAATAGACCTGTTGCTCTATTAAAAAACCCATCTGCCAGCAGCAGAGACTCATGTTATCTATTGCAAAGTATTTTGTCACTGACATGAGCTTTCTGGGAAAGAGGCCTGCCAGAGAAATTGAACCACCTGATATCACAAACAGTAACCACAGACATTAGCCCAGAAGCAACCACAGGAACATCCACTGCTCAGCGTTCTGCACCACAAATCCTGCCCAAATCTTCCATAATCCTATCGAAATCCCCAGAACTAAAGGCACAAACTGCCTGGTGCCACAAAAAGAAAGAAGCAAACACTGACAGCACCAGAGGAACTCAAGGAACTCCTAACGGCAGAAAAATCTCTTACTCAACGATGTCCAGGTGACCCTAGGGAGCGGACTGCACCTCTTCTACAACCCTAAAGAAAACACAGTGGTGTTTGCCAGGCTGAGTTGGGTGGGAAAAGTCTACAGAGCCCAAGACTATTATCAGAAACAGTGAAAACTCGAGGGCACAGAAGCTGGGCTGGGAGCATTCCAGTGCTGTGGGGGACACCAGCATGCCCTTGTCCCACGCTCTCGCCTCCCTAAAAGCCATCATGGGCTGCAATTCCAAGCACAAACAAATTCCTTTAGCAGGCAATCAGCTAATATGAGTATTTTTGCAGCAAGACTCAGAGCCAGGTGAGTCTCCAAAGCTGTTGATGTTTGCTTGCAAACACTGAAGAGGAAACTGTGAAAATAGGAGCAGGCGCATTAATCAGTTCTTACACAGGTTTATAGGCAAAGCTGGTCCCACCAGGTGCATTCGGCTGCAAGCCTCTGGTTCCTTTGGTTCACCAAAAGAGACAAACCAAGGTTTGCTCTTCTCCTCCACATCTTGGCAGGGCACGAAAGCCTCAGATTCGAACACCAGTGGGGACAGCACCAGGTCAGCCGCAATTAAGGAACCCGTCTTTAGCATGAGCAACTAGAATAATTAGGTACTTGGGTTGGACCAGCGCCTAGGAGAAGCTGAGATATGACTCAGCTTCTTGAAATGCTGTTAAAAGCTTCCTCTAAACACAAACACGCGCAAAACACAAGCGAGCCAGCTCCTGGGACAGCGTGCACAAACTGCTGTTGCTGCTGGTGAAATGAGCTGCAAAACAAGAAAGTGATATATCAAGTCATAGCTAATACATTACACCGAGGTAAATTATAACCCATCGCGTGTCTCCCTGGGAGCAGCCAGCTCCTTTAAGCACTCTTTCATCCAAAGGTTTTCTTTTATACTGAGATGTTTGCTTTTCAAAGAGATATTATCCCAGATTAAAAACACTAAAAGACAGACAGCGAAAAAAGAAAGCAGGTGATGATTAAGCAACAAACTCAGACAAAGTGTGCAGCCGTGAGATAAGGTAACATCTCAGGGGCACATGGCTGCATCCCTCCAACAACCCAGGAAACATGTTATCACTCAGAAACACAGCCTGCACACTGGCTTTGTATTACACCCCTGTAACAAACACAAACAAAAGCAGCCTCTGAAAAAGTCTTTATGAAGTATAATGTGCAGCTCAAGGGAGAACGGGGTTCAAATCACAACTCCCCAAGCTTTTTCCTTCAAGGAGAGAAGTTTTTTTTCTCAATTACATTGTATTGGTATCTTTTATCTATTTACAGCTCAGATATAATGAATCTGAATGACTGAGTTTATTAACTTTTAATCTCTCACGGCATACTTTTATGTTGTGTAGTGGTGTTGTACATACCACATTACAACAAAGATAAGAGCAAGAAGTGTCTAATGAGTCTTCAGAAGCAATTTTTTCCAGTCTGAAAACTACAAAGCACCAGAAGGTTTTGATGGTGGCTGTGTACTTAGTCAGTGGTCCACCTGAAGTGCCAACACCAGCCAGGGTACGCAGTTCTTGCCTACATCCCTGGGAGTGATTTTAAAATGTGAAGTTGAAGCAACCCTTTAATATTTGGTTTGGGAGCACATTTTGTTCTTCAATTCCCCACGTGAGTTCTCTGTACAGAGCTCTGTATAGAGCTCCCTGAAACCCCTCAGTGTGCAGCCAGTGCCACAGACTTTAGAACGTTTTCCAGAGGTTGCTTCTTCTCACCCACCAGGTACAACACAGCTACATTTTTTGAGCTTCTGCTCTCTGAAGGCCAACTCTTTCAGGTGTACAAAGCCATACCTAAGCTTTGTGACAAGCCATCCATCCTCAAACACATATGGCTGCTCACAATGGGCTGCAGTAATTCCTCCGCTTGTTCAGTCACAGACACTGAAGTTGCACCCACGCAATCCCATCCTCTACTCAGTGCTCATGCTTGATTCTCCAGGATTCATCTCTAAATCTTAGAGCTCATGAGAAACTATTTTCCTGTAATTATATACCTGTAGAAGTCAAATCAATATATTACGACCACTTTGTTTGTAATATCCAAAGCATCAACTGCATGATGTTGCTATTGCTGCTCACAATTATATCCTACCATTAGTAGGAACTATATGACAATGTTATTGCCATTAGTAATCCTTTGCTGTCACTGAAGCTCCTTGATGATACAGAGAGCGAACGCACGGGTCCCAGAGATACGTTCTGGTTTGTATCATTTCTTTTACATGAGAAAACTACATTATTACACGCTTGGGAGGAACTCTCTATAAACATCTGCCAAGTTACCTCATTATCTTCCTTCAAACTCCTCCTTAGAACATCCATTTGCCATGCTGCCTACAAAGGCTCAACAGCACAGTACCAACGTTACCATCTAACCCTACCTGCTAACGGCATCACCTCATTACCTACACCTACTCCCCAATCGCCTTGTATTCTTCCATCACAAGGATTTTGAGGATGGAGCCACCTTGGTGCTCAATTGTTGAACAGCCCTCAGCACAACCCTAGCCCGACACTAGAGACCCAGGATACCCAAGATCCCAAAGTAACCAATGCATCTTCTTGGTGGCACGTTGCTAGGTGTGCAAGGAGGTTGGGATTTTCCTACCTACTGCACATATCATCTGAATTTTTCCCTCAGTTTACAGTCGTCTACCTGCACCTGCCTCCCTGGATAGGTAGGTGTCACGGGGCGTTCCGATGCAACCCAGGCAGCTCAGTCAGTTTGCACTGCACAAAGAAATCCCAGAGACGGAAGTGCTTGAGCACACTGCAAACTTGGGCAGTCCACCTCGCTACCCTGCCACCATTCAACCTCACCATCCAGCCCCCAGTGCTGCTGCAGTCCTCGCAGCAAACCGCCAGCAAAGAAAAACAGTGCCCTGCAATCTCAGTGGTAGATAAAGAGATTTTATCCTGCACCCTCACTGCCAGCTGCATGCTCAGCTCACGAGGAGGGCTGATGCTTTTTGAAAAGATTCATTTCATTGTCCTGTGCTTTTCAGTAGCATCTCCAGAGTACTTGACTCAATATTAGCCTTGGTGCCGCCTACTGAATGATGGGTGGAGGCTGTTTAGAAACATATTTCTTTGCACACAGCAATGGTAGAGAAGCTCAGTAATTATTACCAGTGGGTTCTCTTTTAAAGTGTTCTCTTCACCTCCTTGATGTGGTAAAAATTGGAGCAGCAGTGTCTCATTTGGGTATTTTGAATGCTCTAAGTGCTGGGCAACACTAAACATGCAGTGGTATCACCTGCACTTTCTCTTCACTAGCCAAATAGCTCTGAAACCCAGTGGCTTCACTGGTGCCCATCATTCCAGCTTTTGCACTATAGCTACTGTGATTTCCACCAGCTGAGGAGCTGCCCTCCTGCTTCTTTTACTAGTAATTATAATTCATCAGCTTTCTATGGTGCTCATTACCACAGTATTTGAGTGCCTATTTTTACAGGCTTGAGTAGCTTCTGTACACCATCTCATCTCATTGCAGACAGATGAGCAACCTCTCGGTCTCCCTCTGGAAATGAGCTCACCACGTCCTGCACCCTCCCTATTCTTCCCTTTTGATCATGGCATCCACAGCACATATCTATTATTGCTTAAAATAATACAAGCGTGCAGTACAAATAAAGATGGCAATAAGCAGAATAACTTAACCATTTGCTGTTCCTCATGAAGATTTTAACTACTTGAACAACATTATTCAACCGTATATTGGGAGAAACAAATCTTGGAAGAATCAGAAGCTGAAAATGCTTCCACATGAAGCCACCTCCTGCAGCTTTGTGCTACTGAAGCCAGAAGGGAAGGTATTGCAACAGTGACTGAGGAGGTTGAACCAAATGACACATATGTTAGGGAAACCTAACACCCCCTTCCACATTTTGTCACAGCCTGACTCAAGAGGTTGGGTGTATTTGTTTCCTCCTCTTCCTCCTTATTTATCCTTCCCATACCAAAACATAAGAGGAAGGATGGCCTCAACAGGGTCCCAGCTATTTATAAAGCCTGGGATGTTACTTTCCAGATAGGGAAACTGAGACATACACGGAGAAAATATCTTGTTTAACATCACTGTAAGCAGTTGAAGTAGAATAGCTCACTAGGCTCCAAGGTCTCTTCCCTCCCCTCGGTGTTGGTAGTTAGAAGTGCATCACGCCTGACCCCTCACACCACGAGCCTCCCTGCAGTGTCATTGCTCCCTAAGTGGCACGACCCCTTCATGAGATTTTAAGAAATTAAACACCTTCCCAGTGTTTTGGAGACCCGAGATCCCAGTGCTGCTAACCTTCATCACTGTTGTCATCCACAAGGATAATCTCCTTCAGGAGGTGAGCTGGTGTATGATTAACTGCGCTGTGCACCGATCGCAGGATAACCGAGAGCGCTTCGTTCACAAAGATGAAGATGATGGAGATCTGAGGCAGGTCCTTGCCGTATTTCAGCTCTTTGCATCTGTAGCACAAAGGGTAGAGAAAGAGAGAGAAAGAGAGCGTTAGCAGAGCATACGGGGCAGCACCTGAGCTAGGCACAAATTTAACATCCAGCACAAGACAATGGCAGACATCCCACAGCTTTGTACAGCCAGATTCCCCAGCTGCCTCTACCCGATTTCAGCAAAAGACAGCAGTGACAGAGAGCACCCTTTGGGGTCAGAGAGCATCAAGGGCAGGGTGCAAATCCAGAGCTGCATTTGCACGTGCATGTGCATGGGGAAACACAACAAATGGCAGCCCCCAGCACTGAGAAAATGGCTTTGCCATTTGCAGCTGTGGTCAGAAATGAGCTTTGATCTTAAACAGCACTGAGGAGTTTTCTTCCCATTTGCTTTGGAATGAAATGAATATGAAATGACTTGTGGTTAGAAAGTCCTAATAAATATTTTAGCTCTTTCTGCAGGTATTTCTGAACACATTCCTGTCTCTAAATTACCCCGGCAGAGCATTGCCATGAAGTGGTGTGTCTGCTTTTAACCTAACCTATAGCTATGAACAACAAAAAACTCCCAATCCTCTCCCTGAGTTTCAGAAGTAATTGTTCTGCTCAAGCTGGTTTTGTGTCTGGGTATCTGCACAAACACTGGATATCTACAAAATCTACACATACTGGAGCAAATCTACACATACTGTTGCAGAACAAGTGGGAGGAGCTCCCGAGTGTCCTACCAGCCATTATCACCCCTAAGAAGCAACACATACATCGACACACCAGAACATGAGAGCAAGGACATTCATGGAGCAGAACTACGGTAGTTCTGAGCAGAAGAGGTCTTCTTCCAGATAACCCACAGCTCTCCAAGGTGCACACATTGTTCCCAGAGAGTTACAGATGATGTTTTAATGCCACACTTTATCCTAGCCAGAAACCTAATCTTCATAAAGTACTTGCAGAAAGCAAGCAGGTGATCTCTAAGTACTTCAAACAACTCATTCTCTAGCTTTCCTAACAAATACATAAATGCCAAGGAAGGAAAAGAAAACAAGCCTCCCTCCTCCCTTTCTGCGTTCATGACAGATTAGACATGCAACATTAGCAGTGTTAGCAGAATTACAATAAGCATTTATCAAGTAAATCCAGCTCAGATAAGCATAGGAAGACCAAAGGCAGGAATGACATCTCAAGTCCCTTCAAGCTCATTGAGTCTCCAACAATGATTCTGTATTTAATTGTGCTGGGTGTTTCTTAGGCAACAGCAGGCATTCTTCCGACTGCAAAAGAGACCTGGGAGACAAAGATTTTCACAGAAACACGGCTCTTTATGAATTTCTTTAGTTAAACAAGTATGTTGGATAAAAACAAGGCTGTGTTTCTTGATTTAACTATTGCCTACCCAAAAGAAAGCCAAGCTCTCTACAAAAAGGAATGTACCCAGTGCTGAGAAGGATCTTCCAAAGGGACTATCTCTCTTTAAAGTGAATGAACAGTTGTGATGGGGTGAAGTAACAATTGACCCTGAAATCCCGCAAAAAAGTCAAACTAAACTGACTGATACTAAAAACCTGCTTTTGATATATGTCGATACCTGCTAAGCTGAAAAGAAAGTGGTCACAGGAGCAAGAGCATTTCCTTTTAATCATTGCACACCCCTGGGCAGCCTTCCCCTGGGGCACCCTCCGGAGGGATAAAGAGCTCAGTTCGTGATCAAAGAGGTTTGGAGGAAAATCCAAATCGGGCCCTTTGAGGTTCATCTCCTGCTCATTCACATTCACCCTGCACCACTCTTATCATGGTTCTCTTTTCCCCGATTGCTGAGGACAGGCGAACAAAGATAGAGGGGAAAAGAGATAAATCCAGGAAAGGAGTGGGCACACAAATACACCCGCATTGTTCCAGTGTGCAATTCTCTAAAGGCAGGCGGGGTGAGAGGAGGCAAAGGCTTTGTAGAAACACTGTGATCCCCCATGGCTTTGTGCTCCCCACTGCCTTCAGCTGCAACCACAGGAGCAGGGAAGGCAGCAATTTCAAACCAAAGTAACTTCAAATATGTCAGACGAGCTCTCCTCAATTGGTGGCGTAAAAAACAACTGGGATGGGTGATGCTCTGCGCCTGCAGCCATGTGTTATCGGACTCCAGCCTCCTGGTCCACCGCCACAGCTTCTTACCGACAACCTAATGGGGCAGCAACTGCTCATGCACGCGTGCAGGAGAACACCTGGTGCTTCTGGGCTCTCCTGGGGCCAGGGAGGGAAAAAACGAAAAATAATGCTTGAGCTCAAACATAATTAGAAGGGCCAGTGGAGAACTTGTTAGAAACAGCAGGAATAATGAGCATGTGAGATGGGAAGCAAGGGGGTTTGGATTGTTAGGTGGGTTTCTTCTAAGCATTTTAAATAGAAAAGGGACTGATCTGGATGCTGGGGTTCAGCCACGCCTTTTAGGCTGTTCACAGGCAGAGAAACAGCAGCTTGATTGTTTCTCTCCTAGAAACATCAGAGCACAATTCAGGAAGGATTTACCCTCTTGCAGTGGGTCAGTAGGTCGGGATCCTGCTGGCAGCCGGCAGGCAAGGCTGAGGGGTTGCTCGTCACCCCAGCTTATCCTGTATCCCGAAGCACAACACCTTTTCTAAGCTAAGGGGCCACAGTTCCTTGTAGCAGTACAAGGTAGGAAGATGCACGATGGGAAATTTCTGCTGTCTTCAGTGTTTCAAGGATAACCCAGAGAAATGGCACTGAAAAAAAAAAATATCAGACCCACAGGAGCTACGGGAAGGAGCAACGGGAAGGAGTCCCAAGCATTGTGTGGGCTGCCCAATCACACCTGAGTCACCTGCCCCCTCTGCCCACTGTTATTGCCCTCAGGCAAGAATGCATTTCCCATCTTGCAAGACAGTACCTCCAAATTCAGGTCCCAAGCCAAAATGCTTGTAAAAATTCAGAACTCAAGTCTCACTAATTATCCAAGAGGGACACACAGGGCCAGAGCTGGATTCTAGCGCAGCTGGAGCCCTCAGCTCAGACTGTGGGCTGGTCTCTTTGGGGATTGACAATTAATGAGATAAATGTGATTCTCCAGGGAGCCTGAAGCTAAGCAGCATGCAGGAAGCAAAAAGCTGGAGGAATAAACCTGTTGTGCTGAGATTTTTGCCACGCTTTTCTAGAACCTGAATTAACTCCACAGCAAACCCACTTCTCATGTAGGCTGAGAATTTTTGGAGCTCCTCATGACTTCTAGAAGGAGAAGCTCAGGTTTCATTTCTAATGCTCAGCTCACACTGCATCTGCTCTGCTCACGAGAAGGTCTTAGTCCAGTAAGTGAGATTTCAAGGGTAACATGCATTCATTTGAAAACTTTAAATTAAACATGATGGAGACACCACCACAATCCATTCCTGCTGCCGCATGTTACCCATGTGGTTCAAGACCAGCACCTCATTTTAGATTTCAATTTGCCCACTTTGTTGCCCACCATCACCCAAAAGCTCTCTCAGGAACTCCTCCCCACCACGCACTGAGTGCACATCTGCACGTGAACCCAAGACAAAGCTGCATGACAAAGAAGCTGTGCCAGCCTACGAAAGGGCAACACCTGGCCTTTCACATCCAAAAATATTCCTGATGGGAGAACTGAAGAAACTGCAGTTGGTCCCTCACAATCCTCTCTCTGCTAGATCAGAAACACTCGAGTGGTAAATGACAGAACACTACTCGCTTGCCAACATCTCTAAACTAATTAGTGCAGGTCACACAATGCCATTTTCCCCACTAAATCCTGCTCTCCTTAGTTAGACATAGGCTGGCACTTGCTTGCAGGATTTATATCAAAACATCGTGAATCAATACCAAAAAGAAACAGATCCCTTATGGTTTTGTCTCTCATTTAGATCAATGGGTTATCAGAGTAAGAGCATTTTATGTCCCATTAAATCACGCTTGACTACGTCCCATTAAATCATGCTTACAAAACTCTCTAAGTTTTGAGAGGTCGGGGAAAGCCTCCTAACACAAGGCATTAGGTGTAATTTAAGGACCTCTCTGAGCTCTGAACGAGAAGCACTCCTTGCCCTAAAACAGGGGAAGAAATGGGGATTACCCCACCCTTGGTCCAAGGCTCAGATATATCTTTTTTCACTGTGGAAACAGACTGATGGACCGACCAGACACCAGACCCGGTACAAACCTCTGCCTGGCATCTCCTCGGACCAGCTCCCAGTGCTCTCCCCACCCGCCACCCCACAAGGCAGGAAGGGAGGTGGATGGGAGCAGAGGCCACGGAACCACTGGACCACGGACGCTGCCACCTTTCTTGGGTCAGAGGTCTCGATTCTACACAAAGCTCAAATTTGCAGTCAGGAGAAGACGCAAGAAATACATTAAACAAAATATATTTACAGAGGACATCTTTCACTGTGAACCCTTCACGGTTACTGCTTTATGTAAGAAGCCATTCAGAAACAAATGAAGGATGAGAAGAGGAGGGGGGAAGGGGAAATATGGCTGGGTTCATGCTGAACAGCTTGGGGTACATCAGGCCACATTAATCAAGTCAGCCAATTTCAAAACAAAAGGAACCTGCTAAGTTTTGCTGCTATGTATTTTTGTCTGCTGCAGGAGTCTGTCTGGAATCCTCCCATCATACGTTTTATGCTCAGCACACAGCTGTAAATCTACCCTTCAGTGCAGCAAGTGTGATTAGGATGTTTATTGCTGTCTCGGTAACAGAAAAAGCATATCATATCATTTAGTGCTTTCATGATCCCACAGCAAAAAAAAAAAAAAAAAGAAAAAAAAAGAAAAAAAGAAAAGAAAATCAGTTGGAATCACAGAAAATACTCCTGGAACAAAAAGAGCCCACAAAATAGCACTTAATATTAAAGGACACATATTCCTGCTCTGTCATTTAACATGATCCGCTCTATCAATCCATTAATCCATAACAACTGTATTTCAGGGAGCAAAGCTGTTTCACTGACCACCTAGAATCACACTGTCCAGTACCAGAATCAAACTCAGGTGGTTTCAACACATTCACTGTCCATATACAAGCCATTTATCAGCACTAATGAGCGCAGCTTATGAGCAACCTGGAACACATACAGTTCTGGAACAAAAGAGGTCCCTGCTTGTCTGATCCTTCAGCTCCAGATCAAGCCATGTCAGCACAAAGCTGAGAATGGACTTATAATCCAACAGCGTAACTTTGCTGACTGTGCATGGAGAATCTCCTCTGAGAGATGGCAGGTGCCATCAGGTAGCAGAAATACCCAGTTTAATGAAAGAGAGAATACTGCATTCTATTCTTTCAAAGTCCGTAAGCAGGACCACTATCTCATACTCTAAAAACTGAGCCACAGTGCTTGCATATTAGTCCAGAGAGAAGATGGACAGACTTGTAACTTGCTTTCCCCCCCAGATCACAAAGCACCCCTTAAAAAGAGAGATCCAGTAACCCCAGATGCTGCATCAAAATTATATTCATCACTGGTTCCAGGAACTATCTTCCATCTTCCACGATGTGCCTCACTCAAGTCATACACTCCTGACAGCACATGCATCTGTCTTGCACAGAACCTCATATCTTACAGACCATCATTTTCTTCCTGATTTGTGCCATATGTACTACCTCCTTTCCCCCAGCTTCAACATAAATATGCCTACCAAAGCTTTACGTGAAGATTAAACACCATTAAGCAGAAAGCATAGCTGTCCTCGTTTCCAGCGAGGAGGCAATGGCTCCATAAATCTGAAACACCTCACAGGTTAGATGTGCCCTGGTTTTCAAATACGTCCAGAGTTTTAAAGCTAAAACTTGGGTCTAGATATAAAACAAGCTTCAACAGCACAAATGAAGATGGTCCAGCAGTAACCAGATATTCCTAATGACACATTTCTAACAAATCATTCCTAGTGCCCATTGTCCAGCCTGCAGCCATCTCTCCAACAGAAGAGACGGTGCAAAGGAGAGTGCAACAACATGCAGAGGTTGTCTATTAAGATCCAGAGAGACAAACTGTGAGGAGGATCAGGTGGTAAAGAGATACAGATACACCTGTGAAGGAGAGGTATCTGCTGCTGCAGGTGTTTTTAAATCATAGTTTTAGGCAAGGTGGAGGAAAACCCTAACCTCTTATTCCCTGTGCATTAAAAAAACTCGATAAAACAGCCTTACTATCAGCTTTGAGACATTTTTGCATTGTTTGGAACCTCACAGCATTTTGCCACAAGCTGTTCTCCTCCAGGCTGGTACCAACGTAGCACTGCCTGCGGTGCAGTGTTGACCATACGTAGAGGTTCTGCTTGCAGATTTGGCCATTTACCCTTTGGTCTGCAAATGAATGCCCCAAAGCCAATTTCCACCCACAGCCCCATTGGTACAAACCCTTCTGCAAAGGTCATTTCCAACTCTACACTCAACTCAGCATCTCGCTGATGATGCCAACACAGCAGCAAGGGAAGCCGAGCAGAAAGTTCAAGGAATGCCAATGAAAAACAAAACCTTCTCAAAAAGGAAGCACTCGAGCATGCCCTACAGCAACAGCGAAGAAACAATGCGCAGAGGTCCTGAGTGAGACCACAGTGCCCAAGCCAGATCGCACAAGCCACATCAGAGTGATGACAAGAGCAACCATCTTCCCTCAAGCTGTGTTTTTATTTTTAAACACAGATTTAACCAGTAACTGGAGAACAACAATGATGGCGAGAAAGCCAAAAATCAGTGAAGCCACATTTGTCTGAGGTCTTACAATATAACAGGAGGAAAGATTTGCCTCCTCCAGCGACCCATCACCTGCCTTCCCTTGGTTTAAAGCCCTTCCCAAACAACTTGCAGCTGAGGTCACCAGTCTGACACAAACCTGTGAGCCTTTTTAGCAGTGTCCTGGTTTGGGCTGGGATAGAGTTAATTTTCTTCTCCTTAGTAGCTGGTATAGTGCTGTAGTTTGGATTTAGTATGGGAACAACATTGATAATAAGCCTATGTTGATAACATACCCATGATTTCAGTTGTTGCTAAATAATGCTTATACAAAGTCAAGGACTTTACTGCTTCCTAATGTGCTACTGGTGAGCGTGTGCCCAAAAAGCCAGGAGTGAACAGAGCCAGGACAGACCCAAACTTGCCAGAAGGCTACCCCATACTGTTTAGCATCACACTCAGCATATAACAAGGGGGAGAGTTTATCAGGGGAAGGATCACTGCTCAGGCTGGGCACCAGCCACCAGATGATGAGCAGTTGCCTTCTGCATCACCCAGTTTTTATAGTCTTTCAGTATTATTATTTGGCTGTCCTGTTAAACTGTCTTTATCTCAACCCACAACTTCTACCTTTTTTTTCCCCCTGATTCTCCTCTCTTGTCCCACCAGGAGGAAGCAGTGAAGAAGCCATGTGGTACTCAGCTGTCAGCTAGGGTTAAACCACAACAAGCAGACGCGGGAATAATGAAATTGGTCTGACTGACATCTGGCACCCGTAAGGATTAGGCAGCATCATACAATATGATTTTTGGAAGCACTCAGCCCTACGTGACCACATGGAGGTGTTGGACTCATTGCTTCTGCCGTCACACGGCAGAGGGTCTAGGGAGCAGAAGCCCTCTGTGTGAGCCTTGACGGGTGCTCAGGCTGATTGATTACCAGTGTATCTATTTAATAGCTATGCTGTCATTAGCTTTGATGCTACACCATTACTCATCTTTGCAGAAATGCCCTTTGGGGCTGTTCAAGACAATTCTCCCATGCGGCATGAAGGTGACATCCCTTCTACATGACCTTTTGAAATGCCAGCAGCAGGAGCTGCCATGGAGAAAAGCAAACACCCATGGCTTGCAGAAATCTCAAAGTCTTGAGGGATCTGTATTGCTCCCACATCCTACGAAGTTCTCTATAACTACTAATGAGGGGGTCTACCGCTCACCTCTTGGTCTTTTTTGTATGATTAGCCATAATAAACATTCATGAACTAGACAGACAGAAACAGTTAGGCATGAAAATCTGTGCTGGTTATATGGTAGCACAAAATGGGCAGGGAAACCCAGCTCCTACATGCCTGTGGAAGAAGGAGGTTCTGACCATGGAGACCACATTTCTTCATAAAAGAACTGGATGAGGAGTTTTCAAACAATTTCTTCTCTCCTACACACTGCAGTGGCTGGATTCCTCCTCCACCAACACTGTGTATTTTTAATTCTGAGCACCCAGTAGTTCCCCAATCTGGCTCCTGAAGTATAGTTATTAATCATTTCTTCACTGGTCATCACACAAAGTAAGTCCAGCTAACATGTTTATGCAGAGCTTATCCCTTCCTGCCATTTCATTCTTCTATTAGGCTTGAGGGTTTGAATGTTTAAATAGGCAAATATTCTTTTGATTAGTGGAATAAATGATTCTTGTTACTTACTGTCCTTAAAACACTGTTAGCATCACAAAAGTGCTCAACAACGTTGGCGCAGCTTTCAAGAGGTTTTGTAGATTCTCCTATAAAACATCGTTCTACAGCAGAGAGAGTTGAACTTAATAAGATCATATATTTTTAAATGCCTTTCCTACAATGATACATGGAATGGCAACACTAAAGCTAAAGCTGCATAAGAGACAACTCGGTTAGAACTTCTGCACATTAAATGGAATTCTTTGCAAAATTACCATCATATATATTACTGTTTCATGAATCTCTTCGAAAGGCAAGCTGGAGCAAACATCATTTTGCAACAAAAAGAATCATCAATACATCTCTCGGTGCCTAGGATGACCTGACCCTCTAGTTCCCAAAACCTCACTTTCAAAGCACCCCCCAAATATGATGTACCAACTATTTTACTCCATTATAGAAACAAAGCATTGTGGGTTTTTCGGTGGAGCAGGATCCCAAGAGCAGATTAACGCACAGCAGTTTCTAATCCCACAGCATTCGGGCGCCCAGTCCAGAGAAGAGCCACGAAGCTGGTGAAAGGGCTGGAGAACAGGCCCTATGAGGAACGGCTGAGAGAGCTGGGAGTGTTTAGCCTAGAGAAGAGGAGGTTGAGGGGAGACCTTTTAGCTCTCTACAACTACCTGAAAGGAGGTTGTGGAGAGGAAGGAGCTGGGCTCTTCTCCCAAGTGATAAGGGACAGGACAAGAGGGAATGGCCTCAAGCTCCGCCAGGGGAGATTTAGGCTGGAGATTAGGAGGAACTTTTTCACACAGAGGGTCATTGGGCACTGGTAGAGGCTGCCCAGGGAGGTGATTGATTCCCCTTCCCTGGAGGTGTTTAAGGCATGGGTGGATGAGGTCCCGAGGGACACGGTTTAGTGTTTGATAGGAATGGTTGGACTCGATGATCTGATGGGTCTCTTCCAACCTGGTTGTTCTATGATTCAAGGTACTACAAGTAACAACACCCACTGTACCTGCTTCTGGTGTAGAGCCTCCCCTCAGCTCCTTGCTTGCCTGCTCCTCATCAGCCCCACAGAGACAAACTCACCATGACAGCTTAGGACAGACCAGTGCCACACCTGGACACCCTGGACACCTCAGGGCCACACCTGGACAACAACAGAAGAGCTGGGGAGTCTCAGTTTGTCAAGTCTTCAGGAGAGGGAAGCTGCTCTCCCCTTAACTTAACCACTAGTGATTTAAGCACATGATGTTGTTCAAAATTAACATTATCAGTGCTCCAAATGAGGGAATGCAGATGTTAAGTGGTCACAACAGGTGACAGGAGGTCAGCGAGGCTCAGGAACAAAAGCAGCCCTGCTGCAATATCTCTGACAGCCTGTTGGCCTTTCTGTTCTCCCAGATAAAGCGCATCAGACAGGGGAAAATGTAAGAGCATTTTTTTGACTGTTCTAAAACAGTCCCCTCCAAAAAGAGCTCAACACTGAAAAACATCAAAACAGACATTGGCTAAAATAACAGGCTTTGAAAATGGCTGTCTAAAGCACTTCACCAAGACGGGCATCATTGCATCAAAGCAAGAAGCACCCTGACCTCCAACACGCTGCAGAACCTGAGTGGTCAGGCTGCAATACTAGGTCTGCTCTGAACTTCACCATCAAACCGCTCAGCAGATCCTGCATTTCCACTGAGGAAAGGCTGGCATCACGCCAGTCGGTGCCGCCAAGCAGAGGAACGCTGACTCTGCTACACACGGGCAACCAAATCCTCAACAGCTACAAGTGCGTGAGTGCTCAAATATCACAGGATGAAAAACAGCAATGTAAGACTGTAAATTCAGTGTATGTTTTGACATCATCTGTTAGCGGTGTCGAGTTCCCATGTAGCTGATCACATAGAAGCAACACTGGATGAGGCTAAGAGACAACTAGTATAAGGTAGAAGTCAAAGCTCCTTTGAAGAAAATGAAGAGAAAGCTGAGGGGAGACCTCATTGCTCTCTGCAACTACCTGAAAGGTGGTTGTGGAAAGGAGGGCGCTGGGCTCTTCTCACAAGTGACAGGACAAGAGGGAAATGGCCTTAAGCTCTGCCAGGGGAGGTTTAGGCTAGACATTAGGAAAAAAAAAAAAATCACAGAAAGGGTCACTGGGCACTGGAACAGGCTGCCCAGTGAAGGAGTTGATTCACCTTTCCTGGAGGTGTTTAAGGCACGGGTGGACAAGGTGCTGAGGGACATGGTTTAGTGTTTGATAGGAATGGTTGGACTCGATGATCCGGTGGGTCTCTTCCAACCTGGTGATTCTATGAAGAGACAATGACACTGCCAAAGGACAATTTATCCCACCCCTCTATCCAAGGTATAAGGTACATCGCCATCTGCCTTCAGACTAAGACAGCTATTTTTTGGGGCAGGTGGAAATGCCTTTTTCTTGCCTTGATCACAGGTAGACCTAGGACTGAACGTTCAGATGGGCATGACCAGTGGAGAGCCTCCTGGACCAGTGACTTGAGGGTGGCAATCACATCAGCAAGTTCCCAGCCCTATTTGGGTAGGTTGGTACAAAACCATCACACCTGGAAGCTTCACCTGTCACATTTAAAATGAAAACCTTGGTATATGGCCTTAACATAGATGCATCTTACTAGAATAGATCTCATGGGAACTCAAGATTTTGACATCTCAGTACACACTTAGGGCAATGAATAAGAAAAGCGGCCAACGCTTGCGCTGCCTGGAACGCAGGGTGGAACAATGCCCTTGCCAGAAGAGCTAGTATAAAAATGATGAACCTTAAAGGCACAACAGCTATTTGAAAGCTAGCTCTCCTTTTTATAAAAAACAGATCCAATCTGTTGATGGGTTTATGAACTGGGAAGATGAAGAGGTTTTTAAACCTCTTCTGTTACATACAGAAATCACTGTAGGAGTTCCTTTCTACTTGTCAGAATTCAACCAGACTCAGCAAAGGGGACGTCACTCTGTCTGGTCTGGCAGACTTCCACAGGGTGGAAATGACACAGGGGGAGTTCTCCAAGCCCAACCTCAGCCTGCAGGAGTTGGCAGCACCAACACCCACACCTCTGCACAGCTCAGGATGCTCACCAAGGTCAAGGAACATTTGGTGAGAGACGCGTACTGGTTCATGTGGGAAAAAAAATGCTTGTCATTTACCCACAAAGACCAGAGGTTTGGGTCTACACCTGAAAACCACACAGTAGGAAACTTCAGGAGCCTTCTTTCTCCTCAACTCACAAATCCCATCTGACTTTCACAGGCTTCCCACAAGGCAAAAGGCAAAAATCTAACACAAAATCATCTCCCACCTGCACAGTCAAACCTAACCCATCAATACACAATACCATGACCAGGTTTTTCTTTCCCACCTGCAGCCAGGAGTTATTCCCAGATCCCCTCCTGACCCAGCACATGCTCTGCTTTGCCACAGAAAGCCCATGTGTGCTTTGTATTGATGCAGCTGAAAACCTGGGAGGTAAATTTTTGTGTACTAATGGTACACTGACTGGATTGAATGATTTACTCGTGATGGGGCTGCACAGCACCGCGGCTACAATACAGCACGTTATAAATCACATTGCAATCCTCTGTTGTCTACACACACAGTGTGTAGAATGCACGCAGGCAGGTTCAAGCTTGTTCAAGTTTCCTTAATCCACACAGACTGATTCTCAGCTGTGACTTCCCATCACTATTGCTTTTTGTCTTTAAATCTCAGGAGGGAAGTAAAAAACTTGCATATCCTTCTGAATCGGTGACAAGTAATGCCACAAACCAAAGCTACTGATTCAAACAAGCTTCATTCATTTTCTCCTCACAAAAATAAAGTTTCAACAGGAAATGAATTGATCTGCATTTGGCTTTTGTAAAGATTATGAACAAGCTTAAAAGAAAGCAAGCGTTCAGTCTGCTATTCATATTGCCACTTCCTAATCACGCACCATTCATTGATTGCTTATTTTAGTTCCTATTTTGCCGATTCAGTTGCACGTGTCTTCTTGCAAAAGGGATTATCAATATTAAACCAATTTTGTCTACTCTATAAAGTACATGGAAGAGTAAACCTTTTTCTATTACCCAAGCATCTTAGAAGACCTAATGCTATCTGGTACATTTTAGTGTTTAGAGATCAGAATGCAGGCTTCTCGTAAACTATTTTATTCATTAAAGACCTAAAACTCCCCGCATCTCCCCATGAAGTTTATTTTTAAAGCACTTCCCTTATTGCCAGTAACTATTTTCCCAAAGCATTATGCTTTCTATTTTAGAATTAGGATATCTAAAATGTGCATTACAATTTAATTACCGAGGGATATACAGGCATTTCCAAATGCACATGACTGACTTGGCAAGCTTTAACAAGAAATGATCTGCTGTGTTGTAAAAACAGGATGTGCAGAACAGGATTTATTTCTGTGTGGGGCTCTTGCAATAAAGTTATTAGGTTCAGTCACATCTAAGAGGCATAAAGGCCAGAGTAATGACAAGCAGCACATCCACTCACCCATCTGTCCCCCTGCATACGAGCCATTTCACACATATGGAGAAAGAATCATTGGGAGATCCTTGGCCAAAGATTTATTGAATGGCCACAATTTGGGGACAGCAGGGAGAGGAAAAAAAAAAATCAGCTAGGAAGTCAAACTATTTCCAAGGATTTATGGTTTGTGGTGGACTGTCCTTTGAAACAAGCCATGGACAGAAGGGCCAGCTCACCTCCACCTGAGCCACATGTTTTCAGACCAGTAGCTGAAGACAACAACCTGCTGGGCACACAAGCCAATACACCAGATCACTTTGGATGCTGGAAAACAAATAAATGACTTCAGGACCAATACTGTCAAGATATCTGTGTTCAACTCATACCTCTGCCTGCTTTGGCTGAGAATATGCAACCTATTCAAAAAGCTCCCGTGGCAATAGAAAAGCTCTCTGCAATACACAGAAGTAGATTGGTAGCTCAGACACCCAAGCTTTGATTCCTCTGGAAGCCAACTTAAAAGAAGTGTATCCAAAGCTTAATTTGCTTAATTTATTTTCATAAGTACAGTTTAGTCAGAAGTATTTATGATAATGCAGGTATTTTTCATCGCTAGAGTTCAGAAGAGCACGAAAGCAAGTTGTTAAATTATACTAATCCCATCCTCTGCCAAAGCGTGCATTTAATACTTAGGTTTACATTAGTAAATATTTTATAGCGTACTTCACAGACAGAAGTCTTCCCTGAAGCATCATGTTCCAAACTTCTAAGAATAGGGAATAATGTTGTAGTCGGGAAGGGAAAATTGACAATGAGCGGAATCTATTGCATAAAAAAAAATTAGGTGCCATGTGCATAAATCCACAGTCACAGTGTTTCAAGATTACACTAAATGATAGTAAAAGAATCTCTTAACAGCTACTGAAACTCTAGCGTTACTTTCCCAAAAGTACTTTCTTACTGGATGAGTTTAAAGAAGATTCCAGGACTCTAAGTCCCAAAGGCTTTGGACACACTTGTGACTCCACACAGCCCACACAGTTGTCAAAGCACACCTGAAGTGCATCAAAAGGAAAAAGCAGAAAGCTGCCCTGTATCTCAATGCAGAACACAAACAAAAATTAAACCCCTAAAGTTTTCGGTAGGAAGCCAGACACATACAGCTCCAGGGTGATTGTTCACAGCTCCCAGTGGAGCCTTCGCACATGCACCAGGCACCACACTGCTCTGTGCCACAGAGCTGGCTCCCTCTGAGAGCTCACAGCAGCAGGCATGAAAAATACTCAGCAAATATCAAGCAAAGCTAGAACACTGAATCTTTAGAGACTTGCCCAATTTTCCAGGAAAGAATTACTAGAAGTCCAATTAACAATACCTCCAAACATGCATATTGGTATGCACTGAGGAATAAAGATCAATACCAGTATTTATTCAATAGCACATTGTTTGTATCAGTACTAGACAAGAAATGTAGCAATAAAACAACTTTTTTCCTCTTGTGTAAATCATCCAAAAGTCACAGCACCGTCCAGGTGGGACACAGGGAGGCAGGTGGGACACCATCAAGCAGTGCCAGTACACACAACACAGCAGCTCTGGGGAGATCTCAAGTGCCCTGATGATTCCAGAAAGCAAAACAAAACAAATTGCTTCAGGTCTGAAGCTGGGTTTGCAAGTATCTTCCTACCCCTGTCATCTTCCAAGCAGAAGAGGGGGAGAGATTTGCCACTGTCCCTTCGGAGAGCACCAGGAATCTGTAGTCTGGCAGAATAAAACTGCCTAAAGCCCCAAGGAGATCAGGAGGATTGGGCAGGATGGCACGGACAGAGGGAAAGTATCCAGCAACCTGGCCCTGATGTAGCTTTGGGTAGCCTTATTCTGAGGGATGTTTCCTTTACGCCACAGCTTTGATGCTAATACTCACCATTTCATTTCTTTGCTTGCTCTCCCAGAAAATTTTCAGGTGGCATTCTTCCAAGTATTGGAAAATATTACTTGGCCTTTTTATGGCTTCAGCCGTAAAAACATAAAGGGCAAGAGTGTTTTTCATACAATGCTGGATCAGGCCCCAACCATCCAGTACGAGAGAAGATACACACAACTAGTTCTAATATTTTCCCTAGAAGAAAAATACCTTTCATACAGCCCCTTCTGCTATTCAAACAGAATTTCACAGCTGAAACACTTCGGGTTTTTTTTTTTTTCTTACACCATCTTCATTCCTCACTAGTTCTTCTTTCAGTTATTTGATGAACAAAAATCATTATATCCTGTCTCTTTTCCCTTCTACTGTTCAGATGCAGGATTGAAAAAAAATCGCAGCCAACCAAACAGAAACCTCTCTGCAAAGGTAAAATGAGGCATCACGCATGCAAGAGAGAAAGAGCTCTTTTGACCTGCTTTGCAATAAACAGCAATGACTATAAACAAACCAGGATGAAACTATTCCCTAGCAAATATCACTAGTGTAATTCAAGTAGTTTGATTTTGTCTTTTTAAGCGCTGCCCTTCTCAGACTCATTTCATAGAGCTTGGCTAAATACCCTAGGGCAGGACATGACTAAGTAACTGGCATAATGTCACAATTGCGTGACTCCAGGAACATTCCAGCTCCTAAAAATGTTGAGGAAACCACCAATAACAAACACTCTCACTTACTGCAATAACATTTGCAGATCTCAGTCTTGAATACCAAATAGAATATGCTCCTTTGGGCAGGGTGGGAAGAAGGTAAAAAGCATTTGGCTTCAAGCACAGCTTGAAGGAGGTTGTATGCCTTCTACTTTAGAGAAGAAGCAAGACCCTGAAACAAACGCGATGCCTGATGTATGATGCAGTGTGCAGAGTAGTCTCCTGCACGAGCCACAGTGTGGGCTAAGCAAATATCCCATCTCGGCATCTTAGGATGAGAGAAAACAGAGACAAAGGCAACTGCAAAGCCAGATCTTTTTTTAGTTATTTCCACAGTGGAAGATATTTGCTCTTCTTCACAAGAAAATAAATAAATGATATCCCATGAAGCCTCTAGATCTTCCTGAGCCCTGTCAAGGACAATCACAGGGCACAGGTTAAGCTTCACAGCACAAAACATTTCCTGTCTTGAAGTCTGCAAGGGAAGTCCCAGAGAGCAGATATGGATGAGAGAGCATCTTGAGTCCAGCACGAATGAGATATGAAAACAGGTGCAGTCTCATAGGCAGGAGACTCCAAGGCCCATCCTCCTGACAGCCCTGATGTTACATCCACATTCATAACTTTCTAAAGATGAATTCAGTTCTGATTACAAAAACAAAAATCCAGTCCTTCAACCCAGCTACAACCTAGTGGAGGCTGAGACCTAAAGGGAAGCCCCTGGAAGAAGGCAAGGGGCTTTTAGCAGGTGGGGAGAGATCACAAAGGTAGCAGGTGCCTTCCATTACAGCAACCTCACCAGTGTTTTAGCACCCAGTACATCCCCACTGACGCCCCAACAAAGGGCACATGCAGACCACATTAAATAAAAATAAAATCCAGAATGGATTTAGTCTCTTTAAGCTGTCAAAGAACTACCCAAAGACTTCTCTAAACTCCTCTGTCTCTTCCACTGTATCTCAAAGAAAGACTTTCAACTGGCTGCTACACAGAAGATCGTGATAATAAAACCAGCTCAAGCCAGATGGTGCTAAAAACCCCAATTGCTCCCAAGAAAGGCAGCTACAACGATAAACAGGTGATTGAGTCACTCGAGACACTTGAGCATAACGACTGACTCCAGCCCCAAACACGCTACTGGGAAAAATAAAATCAAGTCAGCAATGTGGAACCACGTAACGGCTTTCCCAGGATACTACAAGCTGGACCACACAAGCCCCTTCCCCAGGTGCAAGCTGCAAGAAACAAAAGCAGCTCAAGCTGCTCATCCACAACCCAAACGTATTTCCACACTTTGCCCGACCCACAAGCAGGTAGGAGGAGTGGGTACAGTGGGTACTTTCTAGGGAGCCCGCAAACCCTCCAAAAATCAAGCTCTGGAAGCTGCTTATCGCTTACACCGTTTTTCCTCTTCACTTTAATACCTTGACTCGAAGCCTGCCAGCACGAGAACAGCTGTTGAGAAATTCGCAGCAGCAGGAACATGTCATCTTCACCCAATGATTCAATAGTCCTAACAATTGTGGGTATTATTTTTCTTAAATCTACTCCTTAATCCCATAATGCCATAAAATACCACTGAATCAGAGCTTAGCAGGATTCCAGAAAGGAACAGACTTTTAAAGAGATAATGAGAACTCCACGTTTATATTAGATAGGATTGAAAAGAGAGAATAGAGAATACAGAACATACCAGACGGGCAAATTATTTCATAGTTTTCCTTACTATGATATCTTCAGCCTGAAGCATCTGGTAATTCCACTATGGGAGATTAGATAGTGGATAAGATGGACAGGCAGACTGATCTAACACGGCAATTTTTCTTTCCCTGCTACACATAGGAGGAGTTCCCATTAAATCATACATCATAGAATAACAGGGAGGTGCATAAATCCTGGTATCTAAGTGGGGAATATTAGCAGCCCCTAAAACCCCATGTAAACATGCTTCACCTTGAATAAAGAAAACAACATGTATTCTTAATGCCTTCCATCTCATAAGCAAGAAGAAAATGCTGTGAATTGACCAACAATAAAGCTCACAGATCAGCCTCATCATTCACAGTTTTTGCAGACAATTGAAGAAAATCTCTCCAGCTCCTTTCTTTTGGAGTTTTGCATACAAGTCCCACAGCCCGCCGGCAGCACCTTGGGTACTTCTAATCTAGAAGCAGTAATTGTTTTCCCAAACACGCAGAAATCTCATCTTAAAGTCCCAAAACCTAATCAAGCAAGATAAAAATGTGTTTCCTACATCTATCTCATTATGCTACTTTTCTACAGTAAGACTTGAAATAAGCTCCCTTACACCAACATACTACTCCCTTATTTCAGCTAAGGGAGCGGCTTTCCTGGTTACCCAAACTGAAACCCCATTATCTCACACACTCTAAAAGCACATTGTTTTGCACACTCAGTGTAACCTTTCCACTCAGCAGCAGGCTGGGATCAGAAACATCAGCATGAAGAACCTCAAGACTTAAGTTTTAACAGACGCAGGTTCCTTACGGCACCAGGACCCCACACATTATTTCATGTGCTCACACAATCAGCAGTAATTTTCCAGGAATCAGCCCAGTGCAAAGCCCAACACTGCTCGTGTGGTGAGCGGCAGGGGAGACTTTCTACCTTCCAGCCTCAGCTTTTAAGAAAAGAAAACAAAATGCCTCAAACAAACTGCATTTTAATAGCCAAAGTGAAAATGATAAGACAAACTACTGACACTACAGCTCCCAAATCCAGACAAGAAAGGTACACCCGGCCTTGGGGAAGATCTTACCTCCTACTAAGCCCATCCTGCATCCAGCACCTCTGGATTGTTCCCTCCAGGGAAACTCACCTCTTCTGATGGTTCTGCTGCCTCAGGGTAGGGCTCTGAAAGGGCATCAGCTGGGCCTGATGATGATTCCTCATTGCCAACACCTGCCTGCAGGTGACTCTGAGCGGGCACACCCGCAGCTCTGCAGCCCTGCTGCAGGGAGCCTAAATGCAGAAAGATTCCAACACGTGCCAAATTTCCCCTAAGTTTCCCCTTATTTCCCTTCACTTTGGCCACAGTCGCAAAGAGGGGACAGGAAAAGGACTAAGACGTCTAAATCCAGCACAGCTCATCGCTCAGGAATATCACGTTAATATTTTCTTTTTTAAAAGCGAAAATTAAAAGGAGAGAAATGCACAATGGCTTGGGTTGGGAGGGATCTTAAAGATCATCCAGTTTCAACCCCCCCTGCTATGGGGAGGGACACCTCCCACCACACCTGGCAGCTCAGTTCCTGACCTGGCCTTGCAAATTTCCAGGGAGGGCAGATTACGTGTTCCAGAGAATCTATAAGCAACTGCTGCTGCTGCTACGAACAGTCCATCAACATTCCAGGTACTGAACAGCCTGTAGTTGAACCAAAGAGGCTTCACTATTATATTTAAAACTAATACATGCTTTGTAATGCTTATCAGCTGGAGGGTTTTCAACAGTTTTCCCCCAGTAATGCTGCAATTTCAAAACCATTTAGGCTAATTTCCTCTGACTTGAATCTATTTTAATCAGAGACCAGGATACTTGACTTAAATGGTTTGTATTAAACTCTTCATAAAAGCAGCCATAAAACTGCTTGCACAAAGGAGAGAATGGATCTCGAAGTCAGAAGCAGAAAACGATGAAACTTTCCAAATCCTCCAGCAAATTCAAGCCTGTTTCATAACCAGACCAACTGCTCTCTTACAATACCAAGACAACTGATCCCTAAAAGGAAAAAAGCAACAACCAAAACACGCTCCTGAAGTTCTTACGCAGATAAAAGACTCTTAAATTATGCAGCTGCAGTCAGTACTCACAAATTCTCCCCAAATTATTAGCTGAGCTCCAAAATGATGCACATTTAATAAATAGCCGTTCCTGCTCTGTCCACCTCATCACCCTTCCATGAAATCATGGATAGTGGCACCGAGGAGGAATACAATGCAAACCTAAAAATGTCAGAATTAATCCTTTTCTCCCCCCCCCAGATCTGAAAAAAAAACCCCATTACTACTCAAATTAATTCTCACAAAGAAATGCTGGCTCTGCTAGAAGGTGGAGTTCTGGAAAAGAAATAAAAATAAGCAGCTCAGACTCAGGTAACTGCTAGAGAAGGTCTCACTTCAAGGATTTGTCATTGTAGTGGGATTTGCATATCTTATAGCCAACAGTGCAATTTGTACCTGCAGTTCATTTTGTCCAGACGAACCACACTGGCAGAATTAGAGGCTGGGCCTCCATTCCTTGGAAAATTCGTCCAAATATTTCTGTTGTCAGCGGTTGACAGCCTTGGAAACTCTGAGTGGCTGCTTGAAATTCATGTAGCATGCAGAGAAGGGAAGGAACAAAAGCTCTCCATGCTCTCACATTCTTAACAATTTGCCGGTACGCCGGAGACATGGAGCTGCATCCCCTTGCTGCATGATTTTCAATGGCTTTGTCACTGCCCTAATGACAAAGGCATCTGACACGTATCTTTCAGAATCTAAGCCTCCCTCAGCTCATTTTTTTAATCAGGGATTTTACTCCAGGCCTGGACAAATTGACATTTTCCTATTTTGAGGAACACTTCTAGCCATGTCTTAAATTAACTTTCAAAATGGTGAACTTAATGCATGTCTTTTCTCAAACTCTTAACAAAATGATGTGGCATCTCATTTAAAGTCTGTTCTTTAGTGGTGCTTAGCAGGTAAGCAGCACCATCATCTTAAAAGGTCAATTTGGGAAAAGAGCAGAGGAAGGATATTGCTACCTGAGTCTACCTGAGTCGTTAAGCTGCCTTCAAAGGCACCTACACAGGTCTCCAACAGGAGATCCCACAGCAGCGTCCCAGGAGGAGCAGCCTGGGAGGTCTCGCAGGAATATGAAAGAGCTGACAAGGAAGGAAAGAGAGAGAGCGTCTTCGCACACATTTACAGGATAATAAACACCAAAGGCTCAGCAAACAGCCCTTTGCCAATGAAAGCAGATGTGAGCTTCTGCTCAGAGTGTTACCACCCAAAATAATGTACTGCTTTGGGAAAATAAAAAGCAGGAGAGAGAAGAGCAGGAAGAAATTTGCTTTCTCCTCTGATAAATTGTCTTTACAAAGTACCACAGTTCCGGTTAAACTCCACTGGTTGCTCATTACTGAGCAAGGCCTGTGAATGATAAGGCAGGAAGAGCAAACAGCATCACAGGAGAATATGACAGCATCTATCACTCCTGGTGCTCAGATAACACCTAATTATGCGCATTGCTTAATGGGGCAACTGGTACTTACTTGGTTGGTCGATAGTCTGGTATGGAACGATCCAGTGAAATTTTCTCACTGAGGTAGGAGTTGTAGCCGTATTTCTCATGCGGTCCCTTTGCCTTCTCCTCCTCCTCAGGGGACAGGGTGGCTGGAAGCCCACCTTTACCACGCCCACCATAGCCTTCAATGAGACCAAGTGACTTGGACAGACCTTTAAATAAAAAAAAAAAAAAAAACAACAACCATCATTGTTACAATTCATCACTGCTATTGCCAAGCTAGCAAAAATAACCCAGCATGGTCTATTTTGCTTTTCTGAAGATATTCCAAGTTCTAGTTCTCTGCCCCACTGCTGGAAAGAAAATGACTCAGATTTTGAAATTCGTCGTGGCTCAAATCCACTGTTCCTGATAGCTCTACCACCAGCATCCAACTGATAACCTGTCCTAGGGATCTGTGCACTTATTTAGTTGTTAGAAAGGTTATTTAAGCCCCCTTCCGCTCTCAGAGAGGTAATTACATATAAGGTTAGATGTCCCCAGGAGAAGGATAGGTTGAACACAGAATAAGAATAAAATAGGGTTGGTTAACTGCCAACTGAATGAATTTTTGCTCAGTATGAACAGCGAACAGCATACAAATGTTATGGATTTAAAAACAATTTCCCCTCAAAGCTTTCTTATCTTTTTAAGTATAGCATTCTCAGACCTTTATCAAGCAGAATTATTTATTTATATCTGCATCGCTGAAGGAAACAGGCAAAGTTCAAAACCAGCTGCACAAAAAAGAGCTGTATTGATGATTTGGTGGTGATTGCGGGAAGCCAAGTTCATGCTTATGTTATTATTTATTATACAGGATTCCTAGAATTTTAATGTTTTTCATTAGCAGAGACTCATACTCTTATTTTTATGAGAAACCACAAAAAAAATGGATGGATTAACTTGTTGATTTTTTTTTCTTTTTTTAAATAAAGGCAGCAGGGTATCTTCCCCTTGGTTTTAATGGCAGAGCCCTGACCAAGAACAGAACCAACTGTTGTCACCACTGATGCTTCAGAAGGGACAATAACCATGAGGTTATACACAGGGCTTCGTGATCCAACAGCACTGTCTAGCTCCCAAACTTCCCACGGATTTCTGGACAAAACACTCTGCCTCCCTCGGACACAGATTTAAACATTTCTTTCCTCAAAAAGAGGTATTGTGAGGCAGTAAGAAAATCACCTATGAATGTAATTTACAATTTCAAGCACACAAATAGAAATTATTGTTATTCCTTCTGACAAGGAACCTCTAAATGGCCTTCCCTGCAAGGGAGCTTCTGAGAGTTGATAGAGTCCTTCTGACCGCACTGGGCTTGATTAGATTTTATCTGAGGACAATAATAACAAATCAACCGCAAGGAGCAGCTGGCCATGACGGGATGGATTAGATATCCAAGCCGGCTTTTTCCATCTCAAAGCTCAGCTACAGCCAGAGGACTAAGTCAAGAAAGCTGGTAAAGGCAAAACTTTCTGGGCTACAGAAGGCCAGAGATGGCTCCATGAACTTGCTAACCCCAAAAGCCGAGAGGGACAAGGTTCAGCTTGCTTAGGAAGAGAACACATACCAATTTCATTTCAGCCACAGACTCCAACATAATTAAAACAGCCAAACCTTCCTCCTTCATTCACCACCCTGGGCAGAGCAGGGTAGGAGCTGCTAGACAGCATGAGGACACCTTCCTCACTTGCCCATAGAATACACAAGATACGCAAGGGGATAGTGCGCACTCCATCTCTCTCAAAACACAGTCATAGCGTGGACAGAGCCAACATAGACTCATCTGTGTCCACCATGCCCTCAGCTGTCGCAAAGCAGCAGGCTCTGCTGTGACAAGGCAAAATTAAGGTCCTGTCAAAATGAAGCCTCTCTGCTGACTGCAGAGACACCAGAGAAATGTCAAGACGTGACTTTATATTCAGTAGCTTTGACTGACGGGCCTATAATGCCATTAACTGCTTTATTCCAAGACCCCGATCGTGCCAACAAGACACACGCGTACCCAGTTTATCTTTCTCTTCATTACATGTATTCCCTTATTTCTCAGTACACGTTTCTCAGCCCTTCTACTCATATAATCCCCATCTCTGCAAGTACAAACAAATCCATGTCATTTAACCACAGGAGTCAATCAAGGTGATTGATTCACACGTGCTGCGCAGGGCACTGCTACCAGACCATCATCTTCTTTTTCACAGTCACCCAGGATAGCGCACACACCCGCAGGGGCAGTCACAAAGATGAATATTCCCAGGTGCGATATGACAGAGAGGATCTCCATGTCTGTCTTTGTGCTGGTTAAACATTTCAGCCTCCAGTTCGGGCTGTCAGAAGGGTTCATCCGTGCAGCTGGGATGTCACTTTGGTGCACAGCACTTCAAAGCAAGAGTCAAGTAACTTTTGGCAAGAACGGTAATTCATGTCCAAACAGAAGAGGAAGAAATTTGCTTCCAAGTGGCTGAAAAGATGCCTCAGGAGAAGCAGGACTGCAAGCAGCAGAACCAGCAGTCCATTCACTTTTATTGGACTCATTTCAGGGCTGCACAAAGCAGGACACATTTTGGTTCTGCTGTAACTTCTGAAATTGTCCTCAGCCCACCCTGTGTGGTTCATTCACCTAGGCAGGAACCCCAGGAAAGCCCCTTCTCAGTGGGGAGCACTCCGGGCTTTGCATTAACCCACGACTCAGTGCACGCTTCCCAAGCCTAAGGGAGAGCAAGCCCAGCAGCCTGCCTTCTACACAGGCCTTCTATGCAAGATCTTGTCTCTCCTCTCACTTGTCACAGTCCCTGCTTACACTACCATCACTCCAGCAGTGACCTGGCTCATGTCAGGAACCAAGAGCTACAGGCTGCAGGTTTCTGAAGGCAGCACACACTCGTTCTTCCACGTCATTTGCCCTTCACAGCATGCATGGAAACACCATTTGGGACAAGTGATCTCTCATACCGTCTTCAAATGGCAGAACACCGCAAATGAATGATTAAGTGCCTTTGGTGACACAGGAGCAGAAAGGGGACATCGCCTCTGAAGCCAGTTTCTCCCACACACAATCATCCAGGGCTGGTTTCCAGCACAGCCTCCTGCTGTGGGACCTTAGTAGCACATGCTCATATCAGCTTCACACTGTGAAAACCTCTAGCTTTGCCAAACATGCTTGCAATCAGCCTGGAAGGGCCAGGATTTACACACAGAGACACAACAAACAAGAAAGCACAAGAGCATGACCCCATCACAGCTTATTTCCTCAAAGAACTGCCCTCTTCCCAACTCACAGACCAAATCCTTTATGATTCCAGGCAGGCACCAAAGAAGAACTGCTTAACTGCTGCCCCCAAGTCTCTCCTGAATCTTGCTGCAGCCTATCTTTAGCAATAAACAGCACTAATCCCCCACAGAAAAACTTGATCTTGGGAGCAAATTTACTCCCTAGTGAATCTCCCAAGAGAAGATTCAGGAGAAGTTAATGGGTTACATCAAGATTAGATCTTCAGTGTAGATCAGAGCTCTGAAGAGTGCTGAGCTTCACTCATCCTTAAGCCACATTCACCTAACAAGGACCTTACAAACAAAACCGGGACCTTTTTTTCAGCATCTCCTAAAAAATCTGAACTTTGGCACAAAAGGAATGTATTGCTCCTATACTACAGGAATAGAAGGAAAAAAAGGACACCACTTAGAGCCGCAAAGATCTGAGCCACTCCTGCTGAAATGGCCAGACAGGGATCCCCTGGGGACTGACAAAGAGTTGGGTTTCTTCAAGATTACATAAAAATTTCATCTCTACAGAAAAAGTATTCCTAGACTGAGTACAGTTACAGTAAATATATTATTCTCTCCTTAAATCGGCAGTATATTTCTTACAAAGACAGGAGTTTTCTAGGATAAAACCTTTAGTAAAATACAATATAATGCCATACCCAGCCTTCATTTATAAGGCACCCAGGCAAAAAAGCTCCCCAGGCAGCAGGCGTGTTGGAAGCGCTAGTTTTGCCAGATGCCAGCCTAGATGAAGGAAAATGTTAACCTACCGATACAAAACTTAGCCTAGAAAATTCTTGCACTACAAAGGAAGGTTAGGGGTGAATATCTGAATTGGAAAGGCATTTCTGAGAAATGGGGATCCCGAGTCTTAACACTGGAGGTGGAGGAGGGAAAAGAACAGGGGAAAATAATATAGGAAAGATATCTGGAAAAGCCATTATTTTAGTTGCACGCTTCTTTATCAATGTCATCCTGCTGTAGGAGTTTGAGCGAGTCTCGCTCAGCCTGAAAGGCACATTCCCATAGGGAAGAGGAACACAAAGCCTTCCTCCTCAAGAAGAAATAAATAACCAAAATCACACTGAAGATAAGGAAAAGAGAAAATTAAAGTAGATGTTTCTGAGAAGCACAGCCCTCGTTAAGCTGAGAGCCATGGATCTGCCAGCCCAAACAGCTCTCCTAGGGACACGTGCTTCTGGCCTCACTTCAGCCAGAGATGGGAAAGCCAACAAAAAATTAGCAACTCAAGGAAAAAGTCGCAACAAAGATGAGGTTAATGGCCTCATATGTGCTGTGTGTTCCACTGTGGGTATTGCTACTGCGTGACCTCGCAATGAAGATGGAAAGAGGAGACAATAGATAGGCTTTTAGGGGTGTTTTATGAGAAACAAGAATAGATTCCAAAGGGTGAAATGTCATAGGTAATGCTAGAAATTATGGAGAACTGCTGAAGTTTTCAGTGTTGTCCTGCTGATAGCTGCAAATACAGACTATTAAAGGGAGGACTCATTAACGATAAGGGTAATTGGTAGACTAACAGGCACCAATTTTCCTCGCAGCTTTGGTGGAATCTGAGACCTGGAGTTTTCTCTTTTCTCCCTGCAGCAGTTTTTATGCAATTTTCACCCAGTCTGTGCTCAGATCTTGTGTTTATTGGACTAAATAATGCAAGTTCCTCTGGCTGTAAGTTGCACCTATGCAACCACGTGCCATTAAAGGGCTACAGAATTTGTTCAGGGAGTATAAAATACGACCGCCTGTCAGCCTCCTTTGCTCTCGCTGCCTCCCCAGAGCATCCTTATACTCTTGCAAAGGAATCCAAGAGTAGGAGTAAAGGGATTAGAAGGAAAGAGATCGATTCCTTGAGCAAAAATACCCCAATGTATATTTTAAAAATGAGTTCAAATACTAGAGTTGAGTGGGGAAAAAAAATCAATATTCCCCTGAGCCCTGTACGATTTTATTCAGTGTATATGCAAGGTGCACATTTTCTCCCAGAGCTGGCCACCTATCAAGAGCCAGCACATACCCAAAAATCAGAAGCTGCTGGAGGCTTATGAAAAAGTCCCCTTGCTAAAGGATCAATGGTAACGTGGTCCATTTGGACATTACTTTACCCATGAACTGTCTTTCAAGATACCTGAACAGCTCCTGCAGCTGAAAGGATGCCACAGAGCTGTTTGGTGTCCTTTGCCACGCAAATGATTTGTTGGTTTACCACAGAAACACCAACGTGAGGACTGGCAAAAGGCGGTTTCAAGAAAATCTCAGACCTCTAGCTTCACACTGAATGACAAATACGAATTCCATTTGCAGCAGAGAATGCTGCTGGGCCTATGCTTAGCAAACAAGAATTATAGCCAGGCAGACTATCTGAATATATAGCATACTTTACCTGTAATCCAACATATTTCACTTCTAAAACAGCTCATCTGTATGAAAAAGTATTTTAATAATTCTCACTAAGAACTGGGACTGAATCATGGACACTTTCCAGAAGTCCAGCCATGCAAGGATCAAACTAGACTTCCTAGTACAGGCACAGATCCTCATTACTAAATATATCTAGGGAGGGATTATATAAACATCTGTATCAGAATGATTTAAGTACAGCTGCATTTATATCATAGAAAAAAAATATACAATATCAAGGTTTCTTCCCATCTTGTACTCCATGAAAAGGATGTAAAAAGAGAGCAGAGTCAGACTGCACAGAGTCTGAAGTCTCGTTTGAAATATTTTAACATAAATATACATTTATACACATACGTATGTACATATGCACCTAGACACACATTCAGAATTGAAATTTTCTTATCTGTATGGAAATGGAAACACGGAGAAATTACCTTCAGAGCCAGAGGGAGGATCAGCACCGGTTGCAAGGAGAATATAGTCATCAGGAGAATTTCAAAGCCAGTCTCACCCTGTTTAGGCCATTACACTACCAAGTTCTGGTTGCAAATGATAATTTCCCAATCAAGATTCGCTTCAGGCACAAAATAACAGAAATCCTTCAGCTAGCTGAGACTGTGTAGTTCATAGGAATGATTCAGTTGATTCTAAACCTGGGACTAGTAGAAGAGCTTAGACAGAGATCTAGCCTCTCTAAAAGTCTGAGGATATTAGCGTTTACGATTCTGCTTCACACGTTTGAAATAACTTGTTGAAAAAAAACAGGTAGGACTTAAACAAAAGAACTCATTTAGAGTTAGGAAACCTGGGAGACCTGGGAAGGTGCTCTGCAGCCCAGCAGGGAGAACAGGCATCACTTCGACGTGAGACTCGTGTATAGATACTTTGTACAGATATATAAGACAAGACTGAAGGTGATTTATATCCCAAGGAAAACTCCAGACACGCTCAAAGAATTCCTGGCTATTTAATCTGAGAAACGTTCTTCCAAGCTTGCACTGCAATCACACCGCCCCAGGAGACACCCTGCTGCAAGGAGCTCCCCCTTGCAAAGGAGAAAATCAACCCCAGAGGCCAATTGCTTACAGGTGGTAGAAGTTCATCTCCAAATGACCACTCAGGTATATAGTTTTGAACCAATCAGGTTTTTCTGTGCCCTTCCCACCTTCACCTCACAGCACTTGTGCCCCAAAGCATCCCTGTATCCTCTGTAGGAAAAGGGCCTCCTGTGACTGGTATGAAGCTCTTAGTGCTTCTGGAGATGAAATATGCTGCAATAAGCCACATCATTACATCAGGAGGTGGAAGATACATGCGCTGTAAGAAAGGATATATATTTTGCAGGCAAGGAATTGATATATTTGAGGCAGTTGCCAAGTAATGGAGTGACATATGCAGCACCGGCAGCTGAGTCTCAAATCCAGATAAGAGACTTGAATCTATCTGCGAGAGGGGATGGATGAAGTGTATTTGCAGAAAAGGCAAAGAAAAGAATGTGTTGTAGTAATCTTGCTTGCATATTATGGTACAAATACAAATTCATATCTCTGACTAACACATGGGACCATCATATTCTGGAAATATCTGCTTTTTGTACTGGAGAGAAGGGGGGAAAGGCAAACAGTAGTAGATCACAATGTATAACAAAAAGGAAAATCAGGGTCAAAAACATCACTAAGATCATTTAGTGAGATGTCTGGCTCCAGGCACACTGCATCCACGTTCAAGATGTTGAAGAGCTCCAGAGAGCTCACTTTATTATGTCCTGCCTAAGGCTGGCTTTCAAGGACTCAGTCTTACTGGGATGCAGGCAGAACCATTTCCCCACTGACACACTGCAACGTATTTCCATGAAGTGTTCAGAACAGTCTAAAGCAATCATCTCACTTTTAGTTTTAAATTGGCATAAACCCTCAAAAAGAACCACCATGCCCAGGGAGCAATAAGAAAGCAGAGACTACTCTCAGTTAGAAAAGGGAGGGGAAGCCAACAGAGAGCACCCAGTAACACACCAGACATGAGTAATGAGAAATAATTAGAGAGAGAACAGATGCCAAGCATAACAGAGAAAGTTACCCCCCTCCTCCAGCACAGCACCCTGGGACACGCCAGCTTGATTCCATGGCAATGTGACTAATTTGTATGGCTTAAAACCATCTTCTTGGTGAGATGCTCCAGTGTCTACAACAATCTATTTACTTTAAGGATCCCATCTCTAAACCACTGGTCACTCCAGTGGCTCCCCCCCCAGACATTTTTTCCTCTCTTAAGACCAGATGCACGTAAGAATGGATAGTTGCTCCGCTCCGAGCCATAAATCTGGCGGTTACCTGCTGAGACTCTGGAACAAGAGGGGGACACAACTGCTACTGTGGACAGTCTGTGAGAGGTGAAATCTCTGTATGGGAGCGAGATATCACAGTTTGTCTTCATGCTGACAGCAGTGAGGTTGAAAAGTGGCACTAAAAGCTTTGTCCAGCAATACATTTGCTATGAGTTAACATACAGCTGTCTAAAACCTGATGAAGTATCATAAGAAGCCGCCTATCGATGCAATATAACACAAGCCATGGCAGGACTGCACATTAAAAATCTGATACTGTTCCAGCAACTTCCAAGATCAATTTAGGGTACGTCACCATTCAAAAGAAAGACAAGGTCCTTGGTCCACGCACCTAATGGAGTATTGATTTGACAAACACCTAAGTGCTAGCTCTGCACTTGATGGACTTTGTTGAAGCACCCAAGTTATTCCCATGCAATGACTGAGTCAGTGCCTGTCGCGTAGCTTGGGATACAGAAGCCTGAATGAGAAAGACCAAGGGTAAAAGCAATTGTGCATATTGATGCTGGCCAGCCATGAGCCCATTTTGGGGGGGGTGAATTAAGCAATTGTCTACAGCTTTATTTTTAGAAAGTAGATTGCAATTCAGGCAGTTACAAATTATCTTGCTTTTCTATTTGAACTGCCTAGAAATCAGTCTGGAAGGACACATGGCTACATGCAAGACCCACTCAGTGTAGTCAGCAAGAGCAGCACAGATAGCAAGAGCAGCTCTCTTACCCAGAGACATTACAGATGCCCCATCACTGGAAGGGTTTGAGGTCAGGATGAATGGGACTTTAAGCAGCCACTGGAATGATCTTCAAAGGTCCCTTCCAACCCAAACTATTCCCCGATTCTGTGATTCTAAACTGTTTCCTCCTTTACTCTAAGATGCAACCCAAGCATCAGAATGAAGAAGTTAAGACAACACTGCACACCATAACAACTCCTGTAGCAGGAGCAGTTTGAGGAGTTCCCAGATTCTTCTGTCTTTGGCAGCAGAACATCTGTGCCGATGCAGTGATCTACAGGGCCATTCTGCAAACAATTCAACCTAGGGCAGTCACTCCTGCCAGGCACTGCCAGAAACGCAGAGTCAGACAAACCTTGCACTGCTGCTTTTATGCTCCAGGTTAAAAGTTACATTCTTTGAGTAATGCAGTCCACTCCCACCCCTATCACAAGCCTTACTGCATCCAGGCAGAGTTGCTGCTTGGGTTCACCACAAGGTGCCAGGCTGCAGGGTCAGCACAGAATCATGCCAGTCAGTGGTGGGGAAACAGGAATTTCTTAAATCTATCTCGCCCCCAGAGAAAGTGCAGCTGGAATTACACCCCGAAAGGGACAGGACTGACCCCCAAGAACTGGAGTAGAGCCATGGGAACAAGCACGGAAACAGAAAAAGAACAGAACCCACAAACACACTAGCCAACATTTTTTTAAACTTCATTCAAAGATTAAAAATAATATTTTACACTTTTATTTTCATAAGGAATCTGTTATTTCCAGATCGTGTTTCTGCAACAAGCTGTTAGTGTTTGTGGTTCCTTTTTAATGCATGTTCGTGTTTCCCTTCTTTGTAAAACGCTTCCCCTTTTTATACATGAGCTTGTGGGAAAGGCAGGAAAAAGTTGCCATTTGGTAGGAAAGAAAAATACCACACTTGAGCACAGACATCACAAACACAAAGCTGGCTACTCCACTTGGGGTTTCTGAATTACAAGATAGATGACAAGTTCAGCACGTGAACAGGGCATCTGCTCTGCAGAACCACTGGGAGACAGAAGACGGGAAAGAGCAGGAAACAGGAGATGGTCATCAAGCTGCTGTACCAGCTCAGGCTGTAAAACCTTACACAGGCTGATGAGGCCAACCAAGTTCTCCTTCCCCAGTTCCTACTCTTGCAGACTTGGGGAAGGAGGCAAGGCTATTTTTAACCCATGGCCCCAAGTAGGGTACCCACATCACTGAGACAACGCGCCAAAAAGTTGAGAATTGTGGAAAAAATGCGACTGTGCCCTGAGAAATACGCCTTTGGAGAGGGGTCTCAGCATGCTCTCAAGTTTCTCTACAGGGGCCCTTTGATCCATAATATCCCTCCTTGGGCTACCCCTAATTCTGCTCATTAAACTATTCTTTAAAGACTGACACATTAGAGAAGGGATGACAATGCCCACAATGGGTTTTCCCAAAAGGACAAGCATCTTGAAGCCAAAATACAACTATTATATGTTCATGCAGCTGCAGAAAGAGAAACTCAGAGTTAAAATGTGCACCTTCAGCAAGGGTGTGCCTACTTTTTCCTGCTAAATGTGTTTTACTGAGCTGTAAACTTAATAGTTACTTTTTCAGGTCAAGAAAGTCTATTTTACAGGGGTTTGCTTAGCACATTTAATTCCTTTTTTAATACTCGTTCCGGCTGTGCTCAGAAGCTATTTGCACTCAGCAATCGAGCCAATTTGTTGCTGGTTTACTGGTGTGCATTCAGCGCTCTCAGACACACAGGACACCCCAGAGGGTGCTTCTGCTCTTTAAATTTCCTCCCATCTGTTTGTGCTTTGCAAACAGGTCATAGGGGTGACACACCGTGACTTGCAACATCTATGGACAAGAATAAAGGTGCTAATATGGTCATCAGAGAGAAATAGTCTCCACTGCAATGCCTTTATTTTTGTATACATCTGCATCCTCCAAAGCTATCCACTATTAATGGATCCAGGGTGGTTTGTGCTACATATGCATTACTGTAATGAACACAACATACGTCTCAGATGAAAAACTGGAATTGCTTTAGGAAGTCTTAGTCCCTACACGGTAAAGACAGAGCTTTGTGTAAGTTCAAGTACTTTGCTACTAACCCAAAGTTACTGAACTCAGTGAAACTAATCAAGTGTTTAAGTAAACCATAAGCTTAAATACTTTGCCAGATGGGGTCTCCAAGAAGGAGAACTGGACCTTGCTCTCTAGCGTCAATACAAATTCATGAACGGTTATGCTATACAGCACTAGAAACAATTCCTAGGAGGCCACAGGTCTGTGACTATTTAACTTTGTGTTTCTGTAGAGAGTTTCTGATGATAGGCACCAAGTGCTTTAAAAACATAATTAATGCTCAAAGCACTCCTGAGAGGGAGCTAAATATATGCCTCAAGTAGAACTGTCCTTGTTCTTTTCACCAAATACTTGTTACAAGAGGGTCTCGATCCCATTGTGTTTAGTGCACCAAGAAAACACAACAGAAAACGTAGCTTGCTCCTTTTCTAGATGGTCAAACACAGAAAACAATTAGTCCCAAGTGACTTAGAAAAGATTGGTGTTCAAAGACAGAATATGAGGCCTTACGAAACTGAAGAACTTCCTCCAGAACAAAAATCTGGGCTATGTTACAGCTGTAAAAGCTGTTCAAAACCTAAAGCAAATCCTGTAGAAGAGTCTGTTCCAAGGGGTGAGGAACTTGACACAGGACAGGCCACCATGGTAGAGCAGGATCTTCCAGAGGCTCTGCCACTTGAGTGACCAACATCAAATGACGGGTGAGCATCTGGGCAGTCATGGGATGGTACCTCACTCTGAGAGCTGACCTCCAGGTTGCATGGCTGATCTTGAAGGACCACATCAATCCAGTGTGCCAGCTTCAAATGCCACAGTGTGCAACAGGATTTTTTGGTTTTTGAAACATTTGCATCTTGTTTCGAGAGTAACACGTTAAACAAAAACAATGACACAAAGCCCCCAGAGATGGAGCAAGCACTGAGGTGTGTGGTGTGTCCATGGACCAACCTCCATAAGCCTCCTGCCCTGCAGCAGAGATTCCCACACACTCCAGGGATGTGTGCAGCGCCAGCCATGTCAGGTTGATGCCCAGTTGCCACTTTGTTTTCTGGCCCTCAAGTAGAAAATAAAAAGTCTCACAAAGCACGGCCTTTGCCAAACATGCTCTCTGGGAGAGCTGCCCTGAGTTTGCCTTGTGGTACCATGACCTCCCACAAAGACGCTATCCTCTTCTCCATTTTCTCTCCCACCATCCCAGTCTTCTGTCAGATATACCTTCTTCTGCCTCTCCATCCTACCTTCACCTTATTTCCATCCCCTTTTTAAGCCTCCTGGTGATCAGGGCAGTCTCCCTTCTACATTCCTTGAACGCCACCAACCACCTCCTGTCCCCATACCAAGTCATGGCCAGACCCTGCTCTGGAGACCCAAGAGAAGGCCAGAGACTCCCACGCAGATTGCCATGGAGATAAATGAACTCACCCCTAAAAACTGTGCTGGTGAGCCACCCTGTATCTCCCCAGGATACAGAACTCACTTAAACATCTTACGTGCCTTGTCTTTGCTTGTTGTAGACATGCACAGAGAAAGACAAGATGGTAAGGCTATATTTTAATTAATCCACAAATTCATCATCTTAAGCAATTTGGGAAGTATTTCATAACCATTCAGTGCGTCATATCTTCCTCATGCTCTTCCAATCTATCTAGAGAGAAATGCAATTAACACCCACTCCGCAAAGCCTGCCCCCTTCACTCCTAGGCAGATTAAAGGACGTAAGTAGAAAAAAAAAAAGGTTGTTGTATGATACCCAGGTTCACCAACCTCATTTAGCAGCTCCCTGCCTTTCCAAGTCTTTACTAGGGAAGTAGATTCCCAGTGAAAACACTAGCATGCTGGACACTGAACTGCCAAATACTCAGCCTCATCACTTTGCTGCTCAAGGAGGTCCTGGAGGTACTGTCAAAAATTGCCCTAATAAGATGCTCTTTCTCAGCAAAGGAAGGTATTGTTTTACGATCCAAAAAACAATTACAAATCTAGTGCATACAGCAGGGAATGAAAATCAGAGCTCAGGGAGCTTGGGGTAGACAAAGGGAGCCACCGAGGACATCTTCATCTAGCAGGACAGGGTCACACTAACCCTTGACTCACACAAGGGCTGAAGGGGATGGTTTCTTTTCTCCTGCCCTTCCCAAAGAAAAATCTGCCACATTTTTGTTCCTGTTTGCCACAACAAAGCCTCCCTCACACTCCAGGTTTGCAGAGATTGCATTCTCCTTGGGGAAATTATCTATTTATGAGTGAAACACAGCTCCTGCTTCAGATGCAGGTCAAGAGAAGAAACAAAGGCATTACATTCATTTCTGCATGTTTATTTCTTAAGGTTATACCACCTTTTGACAAAACCCAAGAGCAACTTGGATCTACAGTTCAAAAAGAATAAGAAATGTTGAGCAGAAAGCAAGGAAAGGCACAGAGAGCACTGAGCCGCCCTCCCAACTCATCCTTTGGGCTTAAATTTTTAGTTTACAGGACACACTCTCAAAGTGGAATGTGGAAGACTGGAGTATGTTAAGCACTTGCTCTTCAGTGCTGCTTTTCCAGTGTCAAGCTTTCCATCGTGCCAGCAGTTCACACTCCTGCTTCTACTTTGACCGCCAGGCACTGCTTACGATAACCCTACACTCACAGTCCTCCTTGCATCTCCATGGTCAAGTACCTTCCAGACCACTGCCCTGGAACTCCACCCACAAACCCCACCTGGTGTCACACCCAGGCCTTTCTTTCCCTTTTCCTGCATCTTCCATACCATGATCCAACCCTCGTCTTGGCCATCTCACCTCTACATGTGGGCAAGGTCCTCAGAAACATCCTCCAGGTACAGAAACACCTTCTTTTTACCAGGATACTAGTGTTTGTTGCTATTAAAGCATATAATGGTGGACAGCATTCATCCCCTTTTCTTTAAAACTGATCCTCCACACCTGAATCTGCCACATGAGTTTCAGCAGATGACCCTGGGTACCAAACCCCCTTTTATTCTATGTAACCTCGCTAATCGCGATGTCAGGCTGCTTTGGATTTACTCCTCCTCCTACATTTTCTAATTATTGATATAAACACAACCATCAGAAATCCAGACTCCAATCTACCAAGTTAAACATGCTCAGAGGCTGGTTCTGATTTGGTAGCAATCGACAACTCAAACTGGGCTTAGAAAAAGACTGCAAGACTTTTAAATCTGAAATTTGTGGCTTAAACTCTGTAAGTCTGCGAGCACTTTCCTTGAAGAAAATGTAGAAGGATCCCGTGAACCTGACATGCTGCTGGTGCCTTGCTGTGCTCCAAGTGAACTTAAAAGCAAGCTATTAGATTAATTTACATGAGTCAAAGTAAGTTATATGCCTCACAAACCAAAGCCGAGATCCCTGGGTGGAAGGGCACACCACTTGCAACCTGCATGACAGCACCTGAAGGCACTGCAATATTGGCAATTATTCTCCCTACCTTCTTCTACAGATTAAAACAAGTATCTGAACTACTGAACCTAAGCTGCTAATGGTTTCGCAGCAGTCTGACTTCAGAGGACTCCTTTACCTTATTTCAGTAAGCCTAAAGACAAACTCATTTTATCTAACGCTGGCCAGTTTGCTGAGGGTCACTACTGTTTGGAGCGGAATTCCTCCTGATTCTCATTCCAGGTGCAGGAAAAGTTTTCCCTGTGACACATCGCCCTCCACTACCTGGCTTGTACTTGTCATCACTTCATGAAGGTCCAAACCTCATTTTGGTCCTGGTGAGGTAAGGAGCAGTTTGGACCAGGCTTTTTCTGATGTGCAGATGCTCAGCAATTTGCACTGGGGGAAGGGGGATGGGTAAGAGGCAAAACCACAGCACAACAGTAGCGAGTAGAGTTGTGTTGCTCAGGGTTTCGGTTCCAGACTGGCATAGTTGTGGGGCTGGCAAGAAAGGTAGTTTGAAGTACTAGAATATGCCTTGCTAAAAAGCGACAACTACAAAAATACTTTTTCATAGAATCATAGAATCATAGAATCATAGAACAACCAGGTTGGAAGGGACCCATCGGATCTTCTAGTCCAACCATTCCTATCAAAAAAAAAAAGCTCAGATTCTGGAGAGGACTCATTTCCAAGGATAGTATTGCATATTATGGCTAAATAATTTGTTATACTTTCAACACATCCACTCTCATAAGAAAGGTGGTGCTCAAGTCAACTAAACCTGCTTCAACAATCAGTCGTTCTGGGACCAAGTCTTTTGAATGAGAGAAACGGCAGACGTGCTACACCCCTTTCCTTCCCAAAACCAACCTCCACCCTGATCCACTAGCACAGATTCCCTCAAACCCAAAGGGAAACCCCTGCACACTGGTCACTATCCAGCTTGGGAGGCAAGTGAACATTAAAAGGTGAATAGGGGCTAAATAAACCCACTGGCTACGCTTGGACATCCCAGCACGGCTATTGTTGTGCTCCTGAATCACCAAGAACAGAGGTAAAAACCTCAGGATAAGAAGATCTGACCAAAAAAAAAAGGGCAATATATGTTTACTGATCTTTTGAGAGGTCTCAGGGCAAATTCTCCAATTTTTGGAGATTCATTAGAGAAATTAGTTAAGACATTGACTGTAAGGTCTGTAAAGCAGTGTGTAATTTTAGTCTTTATTTGTACTGAGTTTAACTCACTGAGATCTTGATACATGACTGGGTTTCCTAACACTTCCTTGGTACAAATAACTAACGACAGCCACAATAAATGCAATATATTTGAGGTGATTGTAAGACTCCAGGAAAAAGATGTTAATCAGGACAAATTTATCACCCTCATTACATGCCTCAACAGGGATGTGACCCGGGACTAAGGGCTCTTTGTGCTAGTGGCAAACATAAAAAAGATGGTAACTACAAACTACACTGTATTTGAGGCTGGGATTTGATTATTGTATTGATTAGTCTTCAGGGACGACACAGCATTGTACCAACTCCTCTTTTATCTCTTGCAACGTCAAAACGTCTCCACAGCCAACACCGAATGCCATTCCATCGACTTATTTTTAAATGCTTGCCTGTGCTAAAATGAATATCCCTCCTCTCTCAAGGCTGGGGACAAGAGCTGCATCTCTTTGGGGAAAGAAAATCCCATCTGCTGCCTACTACTGGGCTACACAACGTAGGAGGGGAAGGCACAGCAAGTGCATCACAAGTTACCAGCAGGAAACTACTATTAGCATCTGAAAAACAACTCATACTCATTTCTTGGTGTTGCCGGCAGAGAAGCTCACATAACATTCTAGAGTGAGTTGACCAGATTTTGTGTTTGTAATTCCAGTTTTCTCTTATTCCTCAACCTTAATGCCGACAGAGCCAACACTGCCCAGCATTACCTATCTCTCACCTTACAGGGAGCTCAATAAGGCAATGAAATCACCACTCTGAAAGCCCTTAGAGAAATATTTTTCAGACAGAGGGCTGTGTGTGGGCTGCATCAGTTGGAGGGGGAGCACAGCAGCCCCACTGGACCCTTGGTGTCCGTGCCAAAGAGCAGACTGCTCGGGAATGACAATCCACAAAGCAGCAAGATAGATGCTTCCCATGTGAACTTTTAAACAAATACAGGGCAATTGTAGACCTCATCCCATCATTCCCCACATGGTATGGGCCTGTAATTGTCAGCAGAAAGTAACTTGTTCTTTGAGTTAAGAAAACCCCAAACCCTGCTGGGTGTATTTCTGGCATTCATTAGACCTGCCTTTCTGAGACCTGCACTAGTCAAATGAAATAATAAACAGCTGCAAACCATTACACATACCCAAGGTCCAATCCAGGATATCCTAGACTTGGTATCAAGTACCAAGTCCTATTTTCCTACTATTGGTAACAGAAGAAATTCTGAGATGCTGGTAAAATTTTTCAAGTTAATTTTTCAATTAACAGCCAGGAAAAAAAATCAGCAACTTCTCTTCTCAGGTTTCATCCCTTATGAAAACTCGTGCAGACCCTGCTCCCCTGTCTAACATAAGCACATCATGTTTTGATTCATGTGATTCACTATTACATTAACGTGAAACAAATCCATACGTTGGCATCAGCTACTAAACATCCAGTGGCCCAAGCTACCTACAGCAGCACCAAGAAGATCATTTTACCCCTTCTCAGCACACCATTCGCTCAATCAATCTGCTTTGTTAAGCCACACTGAGGTAACACTATGCGGCTGCAATATTCTATCGACAAAGGAGGAAGGAAAATAAATCCCTAATGACACCCACCCAGGTTTAGGTAGAAAATCTGCTATTTGAGCATAGCCAGCTGGGCCAATACCAGGTTCCTGGAAGAGCCCAAAGCTCTTTAGCTATCACAGAGGATCAGGACCACAGATTAAAACTCTCTCAAAGTTCAATCAGCAGCAACAGCATCACACATGCTGACTTGCTGCCAACTCGAGGGCTCTCTGACACCACAGGCATCCCTGCTCAATGCCTCCTAACCAGGCAACACCTAGGCTTAAGCTGATAAACTAGCCCTGTCAACTTAACCAAAATGCTAATATATGGAGAAAAGAAAAGGAAGGAACAGCAGCAGAGTAGTAAATGAAGATAGATGAGTTTGTATTAGCATGCAGCTACTGAACTGCAGTGTTATCTAACGCACCGGAGCTGTCAGCAGCTGTCTGGGAAGCAAGACACTCTAATCACCCCTTTCTTTCCATCGACACACACACATACCTCTCCTGAATCCCACCCAACAGCCCAGGATCCTTAGGTTTCATTTAACCTCCCAAAGTCCTGAGCAGCCTCAAAAGTCTTGCACTGTGTTGGGCTGCAGTTATATTTAATCGCCAGTCATTTGAGCTAAAGCTAGAGCAAGATTCCCCAACAACAGGGTGAGAGGCAAGTAAGCCACGACCTTTTTCTAGTCATTTCTGCACATCATGTTATTGCTACAGAAAACACAGAGAAGCTGGTTAATCACTCTCGGATCACAGACTCGCTAAGTCTGCATATGCCTAAAAAACACTCCTCAGGCATACATACACATAAATTAACAGACAGTCCAGGGTAAGCCTGAAGAATTTCAACCTCAAAAGCCAAAGCTTTAGTAGCTTTGAGTGCCTGACTCATAGAAACACTCAGGTTATCCAAGTGCTGCTGCTCACCAGCGAGTCAGCCCAGCACATCAGATACCCAACTTATTCCCACCTAACATGGCATCAACCACATCCCTGAGAGTCAAACTCACAAATTTATTTTTTTGTTCCCTAGTTGATGGAGAAAGAGTGCTTACCAGAACCAGGAGTAAGCAGAGAAACATAAAAGTCTGAAAAGCAGTACTCGGGTGTGCAAGGAGACAGCCTGATGGAGGAGTGAGCATCAGAGATAAAAGGCAAGTTGAGGAACCACAGAGATATTGCATCATCTTGTGCACCTGGCAAGGGCTTGGCTAAAAAAGCATTTTCAAGCATTAAGACACTGCAAAACAAAAGATCCTTAATTTAGAGGTGGTGACCATTCCACCGCAGGCAGATAAGCTGCCAACGTGTGGTAGCAGCAGTGACACCAGAGCTTTGCTGCCACTGTCCCTTGCAACACCAGACTGGAGAAACAGCAGCACCGGGAACTGGTCCATAATAAATAATGGTAGCGATTAAAGGCAGGCGCCGTCCAGCATAGCGCTATTAACTTCTTTTTGCATTTAACTGCAGATTCTGCATCTTTGGCTGGATAAGGAGCAGGCGAGCATGCAGGGCTCGTGCTCAAGAGCCAGGGTAGAAGCTGAGAAGAGTACTCCAAGCAGGGCTCCAACACGTGCCCGCCAGAGCGCACTGGCATTTTCCCTATTTTTATGTTACTTCAATAAATTTAGCTGCAGACTTTGTGAGTCTTTTGAGGCACGAACACATCAGAACAGCCAAAACAAGCACAAATACAGCAAAGGTAACAGCAAAGAAAGAACAGTCTTTACTTTAAAACACCTACAAATAAAGGATACTTCCACAGAATCAGGATGAAAATTAGCAATTTCACAGGATGACTTCTCTCCTGGAAAAACTGCTGTGTTTCTAGTATCTCAGTAGGGCCATGTAATCCTTGAAAAAATCAACCCAGAGAACAGATCTAGCCAGCAGAATGCTAGCACAGTAGCCCAAATACTAATACCAATAATACCAGAGTAGTGCCTTTCAAATGCAGCAAGACACGATTAAGATAAGAAAGGTGAAGAATGTGTGGAGATTAAAGAAAAGGCACTGCAGAAGTGAGCAGGCATGTTTGCTGGAGCGGATCCAAGCAGCGTTACTACATCCCCAGTTATCTCCCATGTCATCGCCCCATCAGACTGCTGAAGCGCATCGTAACCTGTTACACACCCCGGCCTCGTTCTCAGCGTGAGCTGCACGCTTTGAAACCAGCGTACATCAGCAAATTTGTCATCTTGGGAGCTCTTAACTCATTTCCACTCCATCTGATGTCAGTGCATGATGCTCACACGGGCCACAGCAAACTGCAGCAGCGCAAGGTCTCGAAGCAACAGATTTTCCTTCCCACTGAGGCAGCACAAAAGCATTTGTTGCTGTGAATGGAGCTGACTGCAAACAGCAAAAGCCCAGCCGCACTGAATTGTGCTGCATATAATATACATAACACACGGAAGCAGCTGGTGGCTATAGGGGTTGACAAAAAAAAACCCCCAAACAGTCTAATGTCTCTCCTCTTACTCATCATTTCTTCTGCAGGCTGGATGTTTCCAGCTGTGGTATGGAAAGACAGAAAAATGTTTTCCATCCTCTGCCTGAATAAGAGCTCTATTTTAGACATCTGACACTCAATTTGCATACTCTGTGAGATTTTTCAGACAAGCACCTATAGCCAGGTGTTTAAGGGGATACAGACTCAAATTTCCACCAGGTCCATTATCATATTTGGAAGTATAAATCACCTATGAAGGTCTGAGCCAAATTACTTGCCTGAGATCACAGGAGACATCTGGAAAGAAGCATAACCTCAATTTGTCCAGCAGCAAACTTAACTGATGATAATCCTTTGTTCTGGCTGTTTGGGGCACAAAAGGAGATGCTTCGGATACCATCTGTGCCCCCCCTCATCCCGAGTTAGGACCTGGCTGCTCCTGACCATTGCAACTGTGGATGCATTTATCACCCTCTGACACATTACAGTGTCTTCCTTACAGAAATTTTCCCTAAAATCCAGTCTAAACCTCCCCTGCTGCCACTTGAGGCCATTCCTCTCATCACTTGTTACTTGGGAGAAGAGACCAGCACTCACCTCTCTACAACCTCCTGATGTGTTTTTTCCATACGCATGTGAACAGTCCCAGTATCTCCTGGCTATAGACAAACTCAAAGCTAAAGATGTTCTTGAGTGGTTCTGGATCTCAAACTACTTATTCAGGGCAATTAAACAAATAAATAGTGAGGCAGATTTGTACAGGCAAGAAAGGTAGCCCCACAGGATCAGCACCTGCTGCCATCTGGACCTGGAAAAAGACACTGGCTCCTTTCACTGAGGACTGAGAGTTTTCTCATGGGAGAACACAATCCATCTCAGCATTGCTTAATACTCACACCAAATTTACCTGGACTCAAGACAGCGTCTGGCATTGAAGGAAGCTACACCTGCTCAGAATCCTTGCAAATCAAACCATGTATCTAACTGCTGGCAGGGGAATAGCTGCAGGTTTGTGATATATGGTGTCATAGTATCTTCTTGTCCGGAAATAGATCACCCACTCAATGCATAGAAAAAAAAGATGAATGCTAGGGGGGGTTAATAGCATCCTTGATAATAGAACATGTAATGGATTTTTAAAGTGAATTTAAGTCTAAAGGAAGGTACTGTGCTCATGCTCCTGGAAACCTAAATCCTGATGAGGAGTGTCCCAGGAGCACTTTTGGTGTGGAAGAGAGCACCTTAAAGAAGAGAGCTGTATAATTCATAAACAGGGGAGGAAAGCAAAGACACAGGTACCTACCTACTGTGCCTGCCTACTCCCAACTCACAGCCAGAACTCAGAACACTCAGTTTGTGTGGAATGTTTCATTACATCCACACCGTTTGCAGATTCTGGTCGAGGGACAAAGGGAAGAGGGGAGGAAAGAAAATCCATGAGTAGATTTAAGTCTGAGGCACTGGCAAAACCTTCAGGGTTTGTAGTCTAAAGGGAGGCATGGCTTTGTGTTTGATAGGAATGGTTGGACTCGATGATCTGGTGGGTCTCTTCCAACCTGGTTACTCTATGATTCTTGCTAAGGTCCCGTGTGAATCAAGATACCACTTTTGATCCTCTCTCCCTGGTTTTCCTCTCTTAGCTAAAACTACTTCACCTGACACGCTGAGCCTTGTCCCACAAGTCCTGATGGATCCCGTATGTCCAGCAGATTTCCATGGGGACACAGGAGTCCATGCACACAGATCCGCTGCAAGACCAGAGCCAGAGGCAACTACCAGAGTCCAGCAACCACTTCTGTCCACTTATTTGTGCTTTATGTTAAGAACATGAGTATTCCCACTGCATGCAACATGGCATCTTTCCCTGGACTTCAACTGCAGAAAAAAAAAAAATAAAAGCCTCCAACCTCCCACCTGGATGTTGAAGAGAACACAGATGCCCCATACAAAAGCTTTTGAGCATTTGCTTAAGCTCAAACACATCAGTAACAGCCAAGAGTAACACCAAACAAAACAAATAAGCAAGGACAAGCCTCCAATTGTTGTGAACAGGGTCAAATGAAAGAACAGGCAATAATCTAAGGGAAAGAACAGCAAATAAAAATGTGGCCTATAACAACCTATTACAGATAAGATGGAAAAGGTGGGCAAAACAGGTACCCTCCTCAGTAACCATTGCCTGAAAACTCTCTCTTTGCTGCAGTGTTCTGTATAAACCACAGTAAGTCTGTCAAACAGCCACAGACGTAATATGGTCAAAATATGCTTAAATAATTCAGGGTGAAACTTTAAAGACTATGGGCTGCCTTAGGTACTTCTTGACATTCATCTTCAAGATGCAGAGGCGACCTAACAACTCATGACTGGTGTACTTGGACTTATCAAATCTCTTTCTCCTCTCACACGGATTAATGTCACAGAAGATCCAGACCATCGTGCATTATGCCCTTGCTCTTGTGGAAGCTTCGTTGTTAGGTGGCTGTCAGCATTGCCCTTAAAATCTCTATTTTCAAGTTGAAAATATGAATTTGCTCCTGGGTGGAACTTGACATACAAGCTGCTGCCTTGGAGCAACTATTACCGAAAGGAAAAAAAAGCATTAAGATCCTCCTGTGGTAGAAAAAAAGTAATATCTGAGAGTATTATTTTTATTATTATTTAAAATTACTTTGGCCACAGTACAGTAAAGCACCCTTGCTTTCTGGGAGAAATAAGTATGCCTCGGGCAGAGAGGCCAAGATTTTTTGTACTGGTTGCCTAAAATCAGACTCGAGCTCTGTCTTGAGATTAAAGAAGAGATTTCCAAAGGCATATATGAAAGTTAAACACTTTGAAATGCCAAAGGTTGCTAGAATTGCAGTCCTGCAGAAACTTAGGTATCTTTTTCTCTCAACACACTGCTGAACATCTCTAATAATGAACTTAAGCACATCCAGCTGTCTAAACCCAGCTTCTGTATAAGACTGAGTCTTACTGATTTTTGTCCTTCAGCCCACATCAATTCTTTCGAAAATGCAGCGTTTGATTCCTCCTGATGTCACCTAATGCCGCTCCCTTGAAAATCTCCTCTTTACACAGAAAACAGGATTCCGTACTATTTGCTATGGAAAATGTATCTGAAAGACTAACACCATTCTTGCTCTAGCATGAGTTATTGTTATCTTGCTCCTTATCAGCTGCATTTTCAAGATCATTGGATGTTTTTAATAAGCAAATATTAAAAGGTATATTATAAAAAAAGACCAGGCAACATGGAGATGCAAGACAGGATAAAGGAGGTGAAAGTGATTTTTCTCCTGCAATGACTTTAATATAAATATTTTGTTTATGTTAATGTAATTATGTTAATGTAAACAGCGCAACATTAACATTAACAACAGCACAACAAATCAGGAGGTTTGACGTGCCAGGCACCCCGACAGTGCTAACCTGCAGAGCTGCAGCACATCTGAGTGCAGCCTCTGCTGCTGCACATGGCCCAAGCATGTGGGCACAGATAACTCTGCAGGTTCGCGGAGTCCAAAACGAGCCCTGGGCACTCAGCACAGTCTGTGTCCGACACAAGCCATTGCCTGCATTTCTGAACATTAGGCAGCTCACAGAGAGTTGAAATGACGGGTCCAAAAAATCCAGCTACAACCCTGTCTAGAAAACCAGTGCCTTGTTCTGGGCATGATGTTTGCTCCCCAAGTCTTAAACAACAGAAAAGCGTTAACGTAGTTCCTCATTCCAAAACGTTAGCCCAGATTTAGCACTTGAAGGGAGTTCACATCCCCATCACAGTGCTTTCCTTACACAGGGTCACACTCCAGTTAGGGCTGGCTGCAAGCACTTATCTCCAGGTGGAGACCTCTCCCAGAAGAAACAGCCCTAAGAGGAAAGCTGAGAAAGTTCACAGGGCATGGAGGAGCCAGGGAAAAGATACTTGTGGTTGAGCATTTTCCTGGCAAGCCAGGAATCAAAGTGTACAGATTTAACATGATAATGATCATTCAGTACATCTTTCTCCTGCGGGTTGAAAAATCCTCCCCTCCTTCACAGGATAAAGATGTGAGGCCATTAAGCAGAGAAGAAGGGTAGAGGGAGCTGCGTAAGCTCTCGGGAAAAGTTAGCATGTAAGTTAATATGATCAGATTAAGCCTCTCAGCAGCCGCTCTGCCTGTCTGTCCCAGCGCACACACCGTAACCAAAAGCCGAATATGAAAGCTGCAGGATTGACAGCGACTGCTTGCCTCTCCATCTCCTTCCCAACAAGGAAGGTAGACAATGCAAATGCTCTATGAACATGGGCCATAAGATTTCCCTCCTGAAAATAAAGACAAAACCAATTCCTAAATGTCCAGGGCATTTAGCATAAAGGCAGTGAATGTTCCACTGCTGGCAGAGGATGGTATATATGAGGACCGAGACCCACCCAGGGGACTACTGGCTCATCTAACTACCACCCTGCCTGTACCATCTTCCTAAACCATTTTCATTAACCAGATCCCTTTGTGCAGTTCTGCATTCATTCATGATTTTTTTAAATGGAAAAGAAAACCATCGATCTTCAGGATTTACACTTATAGTAGAATATGCAGCTGGGTTTATTAGGTGAATCAAGCCTGCACGCACACACAAAATAGAGTCTCTGTGAGGCATGCTTATGGAAGATATCACTTTCTTCAGAAAGCTTGTACAGTTACAGACCACGCAATGCTGCTTCTGTGCAGTATTTAAGGAGGGCTTCAAGCCCCCAGTGCCATCATTTTACCCTGATGGAGAGGGAGGTCCTACCCAGTGTCACAAAGTGAGGTTTGCTGAGCCGCTCTGCAGAACACAGGAGAGCCATAGCCCAGACAGAACGGCTCCCGCTCACAGCCATGTGTTGTAGGGCTCCGGGCATTGTGCTTTCAACCACAAGCTTACTGCATTTCTCTGCAAACAGGGCTATATTACCACAGTTAAGTTCTGTGGTTATATTTTTAAAGCAATCTATTAATTTTACTATAAAACATGCATCTAAAACCACTAGACTGTAACAAAAAGCCTAAACAAAAGAATCTACCTATCATTTTCCATAAACATAAGCCTGTAACAAGAAGAGAAAACAAAACGACAAAACAGCAAAGTGAAAGCCTCACCGAGACCTCCTTGTAGACAATTTCTCCCTACACTATACCTTTTGCAGGGCTATCCTAGGGAAAAATTAAAAGTGCCTTCTCAAAAACGGAAGTCACCCGCTGTGTCCAAATGGCCAAACACTGCATGTGACACTGAAAAGATTTCTCTAGAGTTTTTGTTAAAGCACAAGTATGGGATCACTGCTTTTGAGGGCAAATTGATTATGTCAGGATGGATGGATGGATGGATGGATGGATGGATGGATGGATGGATGGATAGATAGATAGATAGATAGATAGATAGATAGATAGATAGATAGATAGATAGATAGATAGATAATGTGGGGTTTCATGCACTCTATAGACAATTCCAGACTATGCCAATTTAGCTTTTTTGCCTTTACATGTCTGTAACAAACTTTACAGAAGTCTGGCACTCATGAGCTACAAAATATAAATCGCCAACAACACGTTAAATTTAAATGCCCAGACAAGTTGCATATCGTTAGTGATTATGTGCAGATCATTGATAATCAGGCCCAGAAATGCCAGCCCCACAGCACAGTGACCCTGGGCCCATCATCCCGTTGGCAGATCTCTCCATCTACTCATACATCATCGGCTCAGTTAGTCACCGCAGGATGTTGTATTGTCTGGTACCTCAAAAAATCCACACTGGAGCAGAAGGTTTAAAGAAGGATGGGTCGGAAGATGGTTACTGAGCTACTATTAAGCCAGCACAGTCCAAGCAAATAATGTTTAAAATAATCTGCAGACATACTGGAATAGCAATGCAAGGGGCATATAAAATGTTAAAATGCTGTATAACATCCACAAGGAGGCTCAGGACAATAACCCTGCTAGAGTGCACTGAGAAAAACAAACTGAGGTGTGCAGCTACAGCAGTCTTGAAAACGTTCTTTCAAAAGCCAGTTGCAAGTGGCTGCCTTGCTGCTAAAAGCCCTGGAAGAGCTCTTTCTCCCTAGAAACACAGGAGAGAACTGACAACGTTTTAAACTGGGTTTCACTTAGCAGCAGCAGAACGTGGGTTCAAGCACAGAAAATGGCAGCTGGAGCATCAGTCAGTCAGTCGTCTTCAACACACGAAGACAGGGTAGGTCAAAGATGAACTGGCAGCACTTTGTGCGGCACAGAAAGCAAATGGACCTACAGATAAACACACCAAAAGATGAAGGCAATGACAGGCGCGCTTGCTATATTTATAAGACCTAAGACCCAATCTTGCAACTCAGTAGAATAGACCCTGGTAAGAGATCAGCTGGCGGGAGGATCTGTTTTAAACTGTTTTCAGAGCCTGCTGGAAGCCCCAAAATGAATTCTTGATAAAGTTACCGTTCTTAGCGGAAAATCATACAGATCTGTGATTTAAAATTTAAAACAACAACCTTAAAAGAACTATCAGGCAACCTTGCTCCAGGCCTCATCAACAGTCGTGTTCTACAACCACTGAAGAAGCTCTTACAGCTTATCAAGCATCCTGAAATGAAATGCACAGCAAAGCAAAAAGGGTCACATCAGTGCTACAACAAAAAAAAAAAAAAAAAAACACATTACTTTTCCTCCATCTCTCCTCCATCCCTAGCTTAGATTTATTTGTTCCTGGCAGAGACTTAGTGAGGGTGACAGTTAAGGAGCTGATGGCACAGAACACCATCATTTTCCCCCACACATGACAAATGCAGCAAGAAACCACTGCCAAAACCAGCAGGCAAAGTGTTGCAGCACTGTAAGAGCTCAGCCATATCCGTATTACCCGTACCTAACACTTTGATGGAGAAAAGCATCGTTTAGAGAATTTCTGATACATCATGGTGGAGTAGCAGTCAGCAATGCTTGGCCTCAGCCCTGCACCAAACATGACATGGCAAGGAGAGCGCCTGGAGACTATGGTCACAGGGAGGCAGGGAAGGCTCAACAGCAGCTGCAGAGCCCAAAGAGCAGTCAGAGCAGGAGGCAGTGTGGTCACTGCCACTGCAAGATGCAATCTCTCCACATGTCTTGAGTCAGGGAAGCAGGCGAGGCAGATTTGAGGCACCCCAAGGGTTAATATCACCCATCTGTCACACAGGAAACTTGCAGAGGGGCAAGGGTTCATCTCAAATACTATGTTCGGAAGAAGGACTCACTTAAAGCAGCAGAGGAGTACAGAGCGTGTTGAACTCATCTAGCCTTGGTTAAAAAGATGATGTATTTTCTGTGAGTTCCAGGCACTCTCCCAGGAACACTGATGCAGCTTCTTGGTGTGAAGCCAAGGGAGTTATCTCTCAGTCATTCTGCCTCATTGTTAAAGATAGGGAGAAAAACGTCCTCTGCGAGTAATTCTAAATTGTTCTCCAACTGAATTATCTTGAAGGATCTTAAGAGATTCACACTGCACTACAGTATCTCCTTTTCCAGAAAAGGAGGTGAGGTTAGTTTAGAAAATACACATAGTCCTGTATTTTTAACCTCATGAACCTATCTTACAAGAAGTTGCAGACTCCTGTTGCTGCTATTTTTCACTGTATAAAGCGTGTACCTTTTGGCTGATCCATACACCAAAGCACAGAAATGACCACTGAAACATTCTGCACCCTTTATCTGACGTGAACCCTTTCTGTTTCCTACAGCAGCTACTCAGTTTGGTTTCCTCTTTCTGTATTTCTTAAATGCAACGTGGAAAATTTTGAAGCTTTCACAATACATCCTCTGCTTTTTTTGCCCAGCTCCCTTCATTAATTTAGTTCTAGTAACCATCTTCCTCCCCATGTTCCCTCCCATCTTGTAGTACCAAGTATACATGGAATGAGTTGCAAGCTCACCATTTGCAGTACTTCTTTCTTTCCTCAAAGCCCCATAATCAACAACAGAGGAATATTGTGCAAAGCAGCAACATTAGTGATGGAAACTGGGTCTGAGCCTAGTAATGTACTAGCATCTTATGTGCTCCTACGTTCGAGCCAGCAAGCACTGTAACTGGAGGTGATGCCTTAATGAGCCCTTTGGCAGTTGTGGTTGATTTTCCATATGCAGCCTGGACGCTGGTTACCAAACCAGCACAAGCCACGAGCCATCAGTTTCTCACCTTCATCCAAATGCTGCTCTGAGCTGCAAGCTGGCTGCATGGGAAGCACATGCTCTCCTGTAGGAGCTAAGGGATAAGGATCGGAGGCCAGAGGAAGGACAGCTGCTTGTCACTATGCAGATTTAACCTCAGCCTTAGGCTTTATCCACATAGGGCAATAAAAGTCAGGAAACTGAAGCACTTTCCAAGACTTACTCAGGCATTAATTCCATGTTACATCTGCCAGTTTCAGTTCGTCCACTTCAGCTGTCCGTGGAAAGAAGGAAGGTGGGACATCTACAATAGGAAGCTTTATATAAGGGCTTATATACACAGCAGTTAGGGTCTCTGAAGGAACAAGAAACTTCCCCCCAAGCTAACGAGCATCCATCCCTGACTACAAGCCACAAGGGAAACAGTCTCATTATGTGCATGCAGTGTGGGATGGACACCTCTCTCCATAATAATCAATCAAGACTTGTGAAGAAAAAAATTTAAGCCAGACCTGGTGGGACACACTTTACCAGAGGAAGAACCAGGAGTCATATTGGATACTTCAGAGACTTTTCTGGCTGCATCCGAGCTGAACGTTTTACAGCACTGGCTGTGTCTGCGTGCATGGAACAGAGATTTCTCATTTCATACATCATTTACTCCTGCAGTGAATCCACAAAGTCACAACACGTCCTTAATACACAGAAGAGGAGAAATCCATTCTTCTCACGATAATGGTTAAGGCTGGAGATATTGAGCATAGATTTCTCTGCACAGCAATGCCACTTGCTCCAGGATAATCGTGTGTCCTTAATTGAGAAATGCATGGCAAATACAGGAAAGTGCCAGCTCCTTGCAATCAGAGGGATGATGGTTACAACAGGTTTCCCAGAGCTCTTAACAAGTTATTTATGTGCAAAGCTCCAGCTGTAAGTGGAGCATAATTCTCACTGGAAGCCATCGACAATGTTTTTAGAGAAGAACAGGAGCCTGTGGGTGGTCAATAGATGGTAACGCTAAGCATCCAGACACTTTTATATAACTTGGGGTATCAAGACCAATTAAACCAATCGAAAGAATTATGGCACTTGTTGGCAAGTTCAGCTTTGGCTTCAGTGTCCTACTGTTTGGATTTTGACATTTTCTATTCTTCTCTTGACCCATTGCTTCTCTCTCTCTTCCCCAACACCCCTATGCGCAGTTACAGTTCCCTAACAACACAGGATGGTCCATCTGCTAAGGTTTAAGCCCTACTCGGGGCAGGTGCTAAAGCACAACCCCAAGAATCACTGGGAAAACCAGAGAGAAGTAAGAAGAAAAAAATCCATTAAAAAAATAAAAAGAGAACAAGCGAACTAGGAAGGAAAAAGAAGGAGACATGAAGAGTGAAGAAAAAAAAGCTGTAAAGTGTAGCACTGTTAGCGAAGGTTGCATGGGTGTTGATCACCAGAGCTGCCACGTTAGGTCACACACGTGGTCCAAACAAGACTGTGACAAAACACTCCAGGAAAAGCAGCAAAAACAAGGCAACTACAGCACAATACATCACCCATAACAAGTGACTGCAGTGAGTCATCGGGGTTTAGGAAGGTGTAAAACAACATCAATTAAAGCCACGTGTTGAAATTTAACACAGGTCATCAAAGCTTCTCTTGTCTGATGGGTCCCTGACAGCTGTCTTGAAATAAAAACAAAGCTTACAGGAATTTTATGACCTAGAAGGCAGCACTACCATAAGAATGAGGGGGTTATTCTGGTTCCAAGTCTCACTAGAGATTATTCTGGTCAGAGCTGGCAAGGAAATGGCTTAAGCAATTTTCAGTGGCAGGGGGGAGGATGGTAAAAGTTAAACTTACCTGCATTAAAAATGTGTTTCCGTATTCTGGGAAAAGTCATGCTTGACATTTCACCCCAAATCTACCTGAAAAAGTCTGGCAAAGAAAGAACGTTTTAAAATGTGGCACAGAGTATGCTCAAGTGAAAAAAGAAATTAAGGGCTCAAGGGAGAATTTATTAAAAACCTATTACTATGTGATTTTTCATGCCTCTTCTTTCCCCAAACACTGATTTACTTGAGATTAGCAAAGACGAGAAAGGACACACCAAAAAGAATACACAAACTAATACATGAATCTAGTGTAATCTGCCTGCTCTCCTGAGAGCCAAGAAGAGAGCCAACAGCCTGGAATCACTCTGTGTTGCCTTAGAAAATTGAAGTCCCCAATCAACTTCACTGGGTACAAACCCCAACAAAAATCTCATGCCTTGGCTCATGCACACTCTACCTAAACAAAATCTTGGTCCAGTAGTCTGTGCTTCGGGGCTTTTTTAACTCTTATGTTTGATGCTAAACAACAGGTCATCTATCCCAAGTCAGTACCTGGTGCTCTCTCGAGCATCTCTGATGTTCTGCCCTGGCCCTGCTTCCATAAGTCAACAATAGTTGGTCTGGCAACCTTCCTGGGTGGCTACACAGACAGCAACCCCCATTTCTGGGTGTTCCATCTGCCGTAATCTGAGCCTAAGTGCACCGAAACATTTTAGAGCAAAATCTCTGTGTGCTACCGAAAGAGCAACCCTTAGCTGAGCTCCTAGAAATAGCTCCTAATACCTTTTCACAGAATCACAGAACAACCAGGTTGGAAGGGACCCATCGGATCTTCTAGTCCAACCATTCCTATCAAACACTAAACCAAGTCCCTCAAGACCTCATCCATCCGTGCCTTAAACACCTCCAGGGAAGGTGAATCAACCACCTCCCTGGGCAGCCTATTCCAATGCCCAATGACCCTTTCTGTGAAAAACTTCCTCCTAATGTCTAGCCTAAATCTCCCCTGGTGGAGCTTGAGGTCATTCCCTCTTGTCCTGTCCCCTGTCACTTGGGAGAAGAGCCCAGCTCCCTCCTCTCTACAACCTCCTTTCAGGTAGTTGTAGGGAGTAATGAGGTCTCCTCTCAGCCTCCTCTTCTCCAGGATAAACAATATGTAACTTTTTTTTTTTTTTAATATGTAACTCCTTTGCATACATACTTGCTCTTTCCATTTGGGACTGTGCCCAGCTGGATCTAAAAACTGAGCCTACGATATCCCTTTCTTCATACAGATGTCGGTCCTGCACAGTTCCAAAGATTACAGGAAAGGGCAAACACGAGGGCTTGGGCAGCGCCAGTGGTTGATCCAACACAAGCAGCACAGCGAGAAGCACGAGCTACGCAAAGCCCCTCTGACAAATCACCCATCTGCAGAGGCTTGGAACGAGCACCCTCACTACTCAACACTGCCATGCGACAGGCCTTCCAACAAATGCTCATTACAAATTCACGGCTGCAGCTGACCCCCATTAGAAAGTGTTTTATTAAATTAAAACATCAATCCCAGAAATAGATGTTTGCTTAACGGACGTAAATGATCTGGGGACCTCATGCTGCAAGCCGTAAAATAAAATCAAACTGTGGCAAAGCCAAAGAAATTAAGCCATGAAGAGAAAGCAGCGGGAGGAACCCAGAGACCTCTTGCCAAAAGAAAGCTGCTTATCACAGGCTTAATACAGACTGAAAGCTCTCAGGTAGGCCACATTCTGACAAAAAAAAATCAGCAAGTGACACCAATTATGGAGCCATTTTTGGAGAACCACATACTGAGGATATCTGAAACTATAAAAAGCCGGATTTTATGGACCTTAACTGTAGATTTTTTTCTTTCTTTTGGAAAGAAAAATCCTTTTTTTCCTTTTTTCTTTCTTTCTTTCTTTGCTGCTGTACAGAACTGGTGACATCATTTCTTGTGAGGAATTTAATTTTTATTTTTTTATAAGCAAGGAAGTTGTGTTGGTTCAGAAACGTCCAACCGAGAGCAAAATCTTGCCCATCCTGCACCACCACCACTCTATTCCCTTTCTGAGCAGTGCTGTGCTGTGCTGCAAGCCACAGGGGTTGCAAAAGAACTCAGACCCACCTACAAAAAAAAAAAAAAAAAATCCAGCCTCCACAAAAAACCCCAAAACTAAAATCTCAAAAGACTCCTCTTCACCTCCAAACCCAGACAGAATTTTGGACACTGCTGCATCCCAGATATTCCACTTCGTTTCTCCTTCAAGGTCTACATGTTTCAGCATCCAGAATTTTCACCCTTCAGGAAGGCTCAACTGCAAGGAGCAACGTGGAGTATTTGCCCCTCTACTTGCACATCCGAAAAGGAGGCAGTGGATTGATGTCCATTCCCCTTTCCAGCACTCAGATCTATTGGAAACACCAGTTCCAGCATCTGTTTGGAAAGCCACATGAGCAAGGTCCCATATCAAGCTGCACAAAGTGCAGTGCAGATGCTTTTAAGGACAGAAACATGATATGAGAACCTATTTTCAAAATCCAAACCTGCATCCTCCCCTTGCGCCCAAGAGACATGCTCTCTTGAAACCCAGTTTATTGCAGCCCTTGGAACTCCATTCCTCTCCCTTGCAGAAGCACAGATGAGAGAACCTATCCCCAGCTTTAGTTGATATAATTCATTCTTGCTCAGTGGTACCCCAGCAACTGCTTGCTAACCCTTCTGAAATGGCTGCATCCATCCTGTTTCTATGCCAAGATAAGATCTCTAAGTCATTTTGTGTTTATTTATCTATTCCATGGCTCAAGAAAGTTGCTCTGTCTCTTTAGCGCATACCCATGGGAAGCGATACGTGTCCTCGCAGGCAGGCAGAGCTTGGAGGCAGCGGTCCCACAGGCAGCAGCACTCTGGTTTCACTGCCCTTCAGCACAAGGGAATCGCAAGAGCTTCACAGGAGCAAAAGAGAAGAAATCATAAGGCTTGGTGATGCAGAACCTCCATCTGTAACGGCACAAGTTGTCAGTCTACACGTATTAGAAAAAACAACTAGTTAATTAATTTTCTCAAGAAAATATGATTTTCCAGGGGTTTTACAGGGCCTAACATTATTGAAACTCCCCTCCTACAACAGACGCACTGGCTGCTGTGCCAGGGAACGCAGAACACGCTCTGTTTGCACACAAGGGCCCATCTGTTCCATCTCTCACAACTGGATCCAAGAGCTCCGCTATTTTTATTTGGATTGCCATACCCACAGGAACGTCTTTATCCTATGCCACAGACAAGCACATCTGAAAAAAAGGACACTGTCATCATCATTACTCAACTATTTTTGCACTCTCCCTCCCAAGAGTTGGACTCCGGCCAGCCACCAAACACCGAGGACAGAAACACTGGGGCATTTATCATCAGGCTTCAGCCCAGTTTGTCCACTGCCATCCACACGGAGCAACCGATAACGGAAGCGCTTGAGATTTCAAAGCATAAGGCTTAATCTTTCTATTTTATAACCTCACCACAGAGCAGTGTAACTGAATTAAAAGACAGTGAGAAGCAGGGAGTCTGCTGACCCAAAGCAAGTGTTATGACATGGGGAGACTTATTCTCCATCTCCTTGTGTAGCAAAGATTAAATCACATCCCTAGGCGACATTTCACCAATACCTTAGCTTTCATCTCTGAAATGAAACAAACTCACAGTGTCCCATAACACCTCTGCTATCTTTGATTTCAGACTAATATTCTGGGCACTGTGAGAGATGGTCACTGCTGCTTTAGGACCCAAAAGACCTTGAGGATAGCTTCCCAGCCATCTGAAGCCATTATCCATAACAAACTGCCTTCAGCTAAAGGCGAGAAGCTACAACACTGAAACCCAAGAGTTCATCTACTAGTTACTGTAAGACAGCTAGAGAACAGCAAACAATAAAACAGCTTTGTTTCTGGATTCCCTTTTTGAGTGTCTTCCAGTTTGCCCAGTCCCCAAACCCTGTTTTCAGGCCAGAGTTAATCCGGACATGAGCCAGTGTAATTTCTCACCTCTCCCTTCTCAACGGGTTGTCTGGCGGGTATAAAATATCCCAGTTTGGTAACTGCTTTGACTTAGGCAATATCCTGCCCTCTGCCTTTTCTTTATGTCAATGCCAGTGAAGCTGAGCAAGTTTTTTTGATTCCTTCCTTGAGCAGTGCAGACACTGCTGGTTCAACAATCTGGCTACACTGGTACCAGCACTAAGGGGAGTGAGAGACTGATGCTGAATCCAGCCCTAAGACTCCAGTCACATAAATCAGAAACTTGCCCCTCAGTTTACACTCCTCTCTAACTGGCCACACAGGGCTATACAAGAATGACTTAGTTGGTATTTCTGAAATACATAATTCTCTAAGTGCTCTGTAAAAAATAAAAAAAAAATTATTGAAGCTCAACTTACCTATTTTACCATTCAATCAAATGGGAAAATGGCTAAGGAAGCATTGTCTTGTTACCTCTCCAACGGTTCAACCAGTTCAAGTGGGTTTTTTAAAATAAAACATTAAAATAAATCCTTTTGAAAGAAACTGTTAAATCCCTTCCATAGACACAACTTGTTTCAATGACACAGAATTAATTATGTTGTAAAGTGTCATATGCTCTACATTTCTGTTTGGACTGTTGTTTCTGACATTAACAAGACAGCCCATTGAGCGAGACTGGAAAAGACCAAGTTGCAACAAGAACTGTGCAAGAGGAATCGCTGCAGAGCAGAGAGTGGAACAAGTGCAGGCTTGTCAAATGCTGCTCAGCGAGAGCTCCAAAACCTCCACAAGACACACGTTCAGAGCAAAGGGGGAAGATTCATCTGCAACACCACCACCACCAAGTAAGACACACATCCCTGGAGAGATGGGTAAATGTCAGCTCCTAAAAACTCCAAAAATCCTGATACTAATAAAATTAATGGTCAAATGTTCCACAATCAGCTTAAGCAGTCCATATCATTTTAGGTTCAGCCTTAGGAACCTTACTGCTCTTTTGACACACTAAGAATCTACAGATCCTGCTAAGCAGCCCAAAACTACAAGAGACTGAAGGGATCTTCTAGTCTCGCATTCTACAGCACCAAGATTTTGCGGGTAAGAGGAAGAATTCTAAACATTAGAGACACTCCATCCAGGGTACAAGAAACTGTCTACCTGGACCACTTCAAACATTAATAGTAGGGATTATACATAAAGCAGCGCCTGTGACTTTCCTGCAAACACTGATGCCACCTTACCGTGTCTGGCACAAGGACCCCCTCCTTATTTCGGGCATGACTATCACACCCAGAGCACTGGGTGCAGCTCTAGTAATTTCTAGTTAAAATCAAATGAGGGTATAAAAACCTAGTAATACAAAGCAACAGGATATCACAGATGTTCCTATATATACTTCCTAAATAGAAGAAGTTAAATGAAGTAGGACTCTTCACCCTAGCAAGAAGGCAGATGAGCTCAGAGGACACAAGAACTCTGCAACGCTGAATGGTGAAAGGAAAAAGCACTATACCATTACTCACTGCACCTCCTCAGAAGCCTGGTTCGCCTACGAAGTGACCAGATGGAAAGTTTACAATTAAACGACAAAAGGAAAGTGTCCCATGGTATTTCCCCAAAGCCATGCTACTGGTAGTGCTGGGAGTGGTGGTCCTTTGGCTTGGCCCAATTTGGAAGCTATGCAGTCACACAACCAGAAGACTGTCAAGGAGGGCAAGCCCTTGCTGGCCACCATGCATGTGATTCTGTGGCTTCTCCACACTCCCATCACTGCTATGACCACTTCCTCTCAGCTACAGTGCCCAGCTCAGCTGCGCGCACCTCAGCTCAGCTGTAAGCACCAACCAAAGAGCCTAAACGTCCTTTGCAAAGTCTTTCCACTGAAATAAAGTGATTTAGGTGACTCGAGAAATGGTCTTCTCCACATCATGCAGTTAAGAGTCCACATCTCAGCAGAACAATAGGGGGACCACAAACCACTCCAAGTCCCTGTACAGTGAAGGACAGTGGGGTGAGAAGCTGAGGAATAACATGAACAGGTGATATTTAAGGCAGTGGAACACCAGCTCTCCCCATCACTCTGCCAGCTTCACTTGAAATACTATCCTCTCCGCAATGGGTCAATAAACTTCTATTACACATATTACTTAAAACATACAAAACTTTTAAAACAGGCCACAAGACTTCCTCTGTATTTCTTGGATTTGCTGTCCTCAGTGAAGAATGGAAGTTAAAAGGAGCTGAGGTTTGACTCACAGAAAAAGAAACGCTATTAAAAAAGCAATAGGGGACAATAATTGTGTAGAGCAAAGTTGTTTTGGGAGCACTAATGCCCTGGGGTGGCTGTGAGCAGTCTTTTCTCACCTACTCGTCAGATCTTAATTTTCAACTTACTTCATAGGTATTGCCAAATTCCCAACAGGTGCCACAAACTCAACATACGGTTCCAGCGAAACGCAACTACCCACAGGGCAGTGAAGTTTTCATCTCATTGCACTCAGGTATTGGAAGAAAGAAAGATTTCAGGCCAAGACAACCAGAGAGACACTATTCTTACAAAATATTTATCACTAGGCAGGGTGCACGAAGAAAACTTTTCTTGCCTTGTGTGAATAAATGAACGAATCTCCATCTCTACCTAAACTGAACGTAAGGAGGAATTTCTTTGGGTTGTCGAGCACTGGCAGAGGCTGCCCAGGGAGGTAGTAGAGTCACCATCCCTGGAGTTGTTTAAAAGACAAGTAGATGTCATACTTGGGGATACGGTCCAATGGTGGAGTTAGCAGGGCTGGATCGATGGTTGGACTCAATGATCTTAAAGGTCTTTTCCAACTGAAACCATTCTGTGATCCACTCAGACAAGCCTGTCTTGGTGGGAAGCTCAGACCAACAACCTGTCTGGCCCTTCTCCCTATCAAGATATCATAATATATCACACACAAGAGCAGAGTATCTATCCATTTCTGAATATGCAAGAGCTCCATTCATCACAGTTTCATCACTGCAAAGCATGCGCCCAGCTCAGGTCCTGGATATCTAAATTATCATAGACATGATGTAAATCAGGTTAAGATACAAACACAGCTGCTGACCACAGAGCAGCACTGGCAGGGCGCAGCCAGCCCTCAGCAACCAAGCGAGCGTTGGTGCTCTAAACAAGCTGTAAAACCACCAGCACTGACAAATAATCTTTTACTGTATAAATTCATGCATTTCAATGTCTGGTATGACCTGTGGTCATTCTGATCTGGGCACACATTACACTGACTTCACAACAAAGGAAACAACCGTGCTAGACATGGGGCAATGAGCTGTAACCACATGTGACTGTGTCACTTACTCCAGACCCACGGACAGCACTGGCCTTCCAGACATCGATGTTGTTTTGCAGAGTTAAACTTCTACTAAGATGGTACCAAACCTGAACCAGATACATAAAGGGAGCTCACATTAAAGAATAATGGCCACAAACCATATAACCACCCATCCAGTGTTCATTTGGTGGCACATACATACATACATACGAGACCACGCGTATCCTAGCCACCAAACTAGGAGTGTATAAGGGTAGAAGCAAACGCACCTCACCACCCATCTGATGCTCCAGCCTATCTACTGGGGGAATCTCCAGGCATGCTGTGCCTTTTGGCAGTTCTCCATGAGGATATTCCCAAGCATCCCGTGCTCTTGAACATGATGTTCAAGAGCCCAAAAGCAAGGCTCAACACTCCTGTTCTTGTTTAAGTGAAGCAATGAGGCAGATTTCCTACAAATGTTAAACTGTGATTAACATTCCCCCAAAGTCCTGTTGAATCTTGTCATCTACCAAATGCCTCCGCACTGAGCTGCACTGCTCCATTCCAGCTGCAACGCCAACACAAATCTTCAGAGTACATAGGAGACTCTTGAAGGACAAACTGCGTTTCCACAGCTCTGAGTTCCTCATCCCTCTGTCAGGTGAGTGTCAGGAGAGAGGCTCAGCCAGGGGAGCACTGACGCAAATAGTTTAACATTATATAAATAAATAAAGAGCCCACTTTCTACTCCACCCGCTCTCCCCTTTCTTAAAGTAGGTCAGTCTGCCTGCTATGAAAATCAGTTCATCTTCAAAGCAGGTTTGCTTGTCTTCTTCCCTGTCTCCTTAATATTAGACATGTGCAAAGCGTTGTAAGAGCAAAGGCTAATTTCAGACTAATTGGATTTATTCCTGGCATAGGAATAAATATGAAACCATATTTCCTGTCAAAAAAACATGAAATGTGAAAAATGAATGAAAGCTTGCCAGGTATCTGCCATACAGTCCTGAATTTCGTACATACCTACAAGTCCAAGTCCCTGGCAGGTAACACAATGCAAATGAAATACAAAGGGTCTTCATAGCCTAGGAAGGGAATGAAAATGAAGATAAAAAAATCTCTTGAATTAGACTCTAAAAGCGCAAGGGATTGATATGAAAGTAGTCCTGTTCATACCAATTTCAGCCTGAAAATTAGGCCTTACCTTTTCATTTCTTCAACCTAACACAGAGCCTTCCAATTCTGTCAAATAATAAAGCACAGAAGTGAAGTCTGATCCTAACCCTGCTGAAGTCCCTGGAAACAACACAGTGTGCACCTGTCATGATGAAAGCGAGTTCCTTGGGTTTTTCCCATCCCACCTGTATGAAGTGATGCAGGCAGGAATCCCTCATCAGAAGAATGTACAACCCAGACAGCCTGGGCTACAGGGTTTCAAACACCACCAGAGGTTTGAGCTGTCCCCATGCAGACTCACAGAAAACATTCAGTGTTGATCAAACCAAGCAGCTTCTTCTAATTCCAGCCCAGATCACCAAGCACGGCAGGGAATGCAGCGGAGGAGCAGAGCAGAGCATTCCCCTGGCTGTGGGGCACCTGCAGACAGCAGGGACAGGTGCTGTCACTCAGCTCCTTTAAGAAGCTCCAAGAACCTACTGTGCAAACTATAGGAAGTAGAGGCACGAAAAAGAACTCCACTGCTCAAAGAAGGCAAATACTGAGAAGGTTTTATGTAATAACATGCAAACATGAGGCAAAGAAAATGAACCACAAGTATTCCGTTATTACTCGAAAGTGCCCATCAGTGGTTTTGGTTTCCTTTTTTTAAGAAAGGGGGGTGGGAAGTGGCATTTTAAAACTCAAGTATAAAGGGATTTCCCAAGACTGGAAAAGCATTTGCCTTACGTACCTCTGAAGATAATCATGTGGTCCAAGACCCTGACACAGCACACTCAGCAAAGTTCTCCTAACTCACAATTGTGCAACTTCAGCCTGATCTTTTGCTCCATTGATCCAGTCAGAAGAATCCTAGATCAGCTTTTTTTTTCCCCAGCTTCTTGAGTTTTAAATCCTAAGGTTTTAAGCCAAACCTCAGCATGGAGGTGTGAGAACTGCAAAGGAAGGAGGAAGCAAAAAAGGAAAAACACCGAGTACTTGTTAACCTGCAGAGGAAAGAGAGGGAGGCTGCAGGTCTGACTCTTAGCAGCAGCAGCATTTTGCCTTCTTGTCAGCAGAAAGGGAGCCTATGACTAAGAAGCAAGAAATAAGCCCAGTAAATATGTAATCACCTTAGGTCTGTGCAGGAGGAGCTGCTGCTGGCTGGCAAAGTTCAGCACAAGAAGGACCTGCAGCACATCCTACCCCAGGCACCACAGTGAGTTCTTCAAGTCAGAGGGAATAATGCTACAGGATGGGGAGAAAAATGATCATATTCAAAGCTTTCACTTATGTTAAAGCTTATTTAAGAGTTCAAGGACCCAGTTCCAGACCCAAGTACTGCCCACGACCATAAAGCATTGTCTACATTTTGGACTTGCTAATAAGCAGAGTTTACTTCCAGGACACACCTGCCCGAAACTAATGGTTAAAAAAAAAAAAAAGGTAATTGCAATAGCCCTAGAGGCTTCTGAATTTAGAAAGAGCATTATTAATATATGCCATTTTACAGCAGGAAGGAATATGGAAAACAAGCCAGCACTGTGCCTTAAGCCCTAGAATCAATGAGGATTTTTGGCAGAACACACTGGAGAAGACAGGAGCGGCTGTCAATTCACAGCTGGAGTTGCCTCTGATTAAGGTGATTGAAAAATGGGATAAAGAAAAAAAAAAGAAAAAAAAAACCCCAACAGGTAAAATTCTAGTAAAATGAAATGCAAGCAGGACAGATAACTGAGTTAAAAGGTTCTCCTTTCCTGCAGAGCGTCTAAGTTGTTCCAAGTTGTGTATTTCCCCTTTTCCTTCAAGTATAGCACTGGCTTTCCAACTTAAAATGTATAGAATCATGGACTAGTTTGGGTTGGAGACCACCTAGCCCATCCAGCTCCCCGCCTGCCATGGGCAGGGACACCTCCCACTGGATCAGGTTGCTCCAAGCCCCATCCAACCTGGTCTTGAACCCCTCCAGAGATGGGGCAGACACCCCTGCCCTGGGTAGCCTGGGCCAGGGCCTCCCCACCCTCACAGCAAAATATTTCTCCCTAAGATCTCATCTCAATCTCCCCTCTTGCAGCTGAGAACCATTTCCAAGTTCTTCTTTTTTATTAGCATGTTTTTGCCTTCCTCATCCTTTGGTTTACAGGGAGATTCAAACTGTAAGGCCTATGGTCTCAATAACATTTGTGGGGCCTCAGGCTACTTCACGTGGTCCCATTATCATGGTCCTTCAGAGCAGTAAAATGGTCCATGAAAAAAAGCATCCTTTCTTTCTTTTTCCTATGAGCAACTCACGAAGCTTACAAATCTGTTGCCCAAGCTACTACCTTGAAACTTACTCCGTTTCCCCCATTATAAATTGCTGGAAAATCCTAATAATAATAAAATGAGACAAATAGGGCAGGAACCCCTGATACTAAAACTGCTGCACACCAACTGCCCCTAGGTAATGCCCTCACTGACTCAGCACGAGTTAAAACCATAAACCAATCCTTGCTGAAAATACATGCTTTCTCTGCGAAATCCAACTAGTTCTGCTTCCGCTGGGGACCTGTATATCAAAAACCTTCTAATGAAGAACAGTCTGACATGAGTTCTTGAGGCCAACCTGCAAAAATCACCAATAGTGCTCGATTCCCAGGCATAAAAAAATAAGGCAACAGCAGTTAGCTTGAAACTAGGACAGCTGCAGCGTTTAAAATACCTACTACAAATGAGAACTACTTAGGCACATCATAATTAGTAAATGGCAAATATTAGGAGTTATGGGAAAAGAGATCGTTAAAACAGATTTTAATAGCCCAGCATTTCATATATTCAGATATGAGAATCCAGTCAGCACACACTTTAAGCATTAAGCCTACATTAAGAAGCGAACTGCTTCATTTCTAGAGTTGTAAAAACAAAGGTTAAATATCTGCTTCAGCACAAACCCCATAATTTTTCCACAGTGACTGCACTGGTTTGCTTTACACAGCTAATAATACCTGCCCTGGCTTTATACCCACATATCTTCTGACGTCTTGCTCTATAAGGCTAGCTCTTTAATCATCAAGCCAGCAAAAATACCCAAGAACCACATCTGGCATTAAGGTTTCGGGAAGCAACCTATCTTTTTAGTTATACCTCATTTATATAAAATATTGAGTTGAAAATAACACTGTTTGTGCAGACAGCCATTTCTTCACTACGTGTAACAAAATCACCAAGCAACTGCACTGCATTCCAATGTTCCTGTAGGAAAGCAGAGGTGCCCACAAGTTCCCTGCTCCCTGGAGCCACTGCTCCCTACCTGGACACCTTGCCCCAGTGTCCCCTCTCCCCACTGATTCCCGTGTTACCTACTTATCTCTTCCCTTCTCTGCTCCTGTGGTTTCTCAGCTCCATTTTTGGGGGCTGCCAATTCAGTCGCTTCACTCCTTTTTTCCTTTCTACCAGCTTTAGTCCCTCCATGAGAACAATGGTATATGTTTTTGCCATACATCACTTCCAAATGCATTTGGAGCAGTTTGTTTGGATTAAAGATAAACAAGACCCTGACAATGCCTGACTATCTGGAAAGCTGGGACGGGGGCCACCTCTTTATCAAGGAGTGCAGGGATAGGATAAGGGGAAAAGGGTTTAAGCTGAAAGAAGGGAGACTGAGATGAGATCGTAGAAAGAAATGTTCTCCTGTGAGGGTGGGGAGGTTCTAGCCCAGGTTGCCCAGAGAAGTCACGGCTGCCCCATCCCTGGAGGGATTCAAGGCCAGGTTGGATGGGGCTTTGAGGAACCTTATCCAGTGCGAGGTGTCCCTGGCCATGGCAGGAGGGTTGGAACTGATGGGCTACAAGGTCCTTTCCGACCCAAACCACTCCGTCTTTCTACAATCTTAGTCTAACTAGAAAATTCATAAATAAATTAAAGCAGTTTTGCAAGATGGAAAAGGCTGGGCAAGATCAGAAGAAGGTGTGCCCAGAGGCGTGTACACCTGGGTCTACAGCACTGGAGGGAATTACTTCCTTTGTATAACCAACTCCAGTAACTGTAATTGGAGCTGGGTATTTTTGGATATGCAGTTCTGGTAATTATCATCAGAGCCAGACATTCAAGCAAATTCCAGGATTTTCCCAACAGCTGCAGAAAAAGCACAAATTATGTTGAATGCCTCAAATTGGGATGCAGTGTTGAAGTTTTATCTTTTTTCATTCATCACCTCTTCCCTCATGGTAGCCTGGCAGCCAGTTCTAATTTGCAAGGTCTAATGCTGTTCTACGGGATGAAACAAGCAGCATCAGTAGGGAGGAAAACTTGTGGAAGGACCAAAGCATTAATTAGTATTTGGAAGTTGAGCAACTTCCTGAGAAAAGACCAGTTAAAAGTGTAAAATCCTATTTTACTGTCTAACCCCTTTGATGTTTGTGCAGAACAGTTATTAGCCTCCCACTTACTGATTCAGAGCTTGATCCAAAGACAACGGAAGTCAATATGACCTGACCCCAGTAACACCTTCCATGTAAGACATTGTAAAATCCAGTAACTACCTTTAGACGCTCCTGACAGGGGCAGATTTCTAAATGAAAGCTGCCTACGTGCCCATAAATCATCTGCACGATCCAGCTGTCATACTGTCCCTTCATCCCACAAGCGCTAATCAAACAGCACAACGTTCGAACCGTCCCCCTTCACGTCAGAGAAAGCAGCTTGCTCACTCCCAGTCCATTAGGATCATTATTCATTTCTCCAAATACTGCAATTTTGTTTCTGCCCTCCACCTGCAGACCTTAAAAGCAGCTATGTCCCTTTGGGAGAAACCCTGAGGAAACACACATATCACTGCCTGCCCCTTCCCCAGCGCTCAAGGCCCACAAGGACACTCCACCTGCAGGATTTATCTCAGCAAGTTGCTCCTGGAAGAACCTCTGCCCCGTCTTCTGCTCTCATCATTACTGTTGTCCTACCTCTTGCACATCTTTCTGCTCTGTTACCTCATTTTCTTACACATCGCCCCCCTTCAACCTGTTTGACACATAATTAATACAGATTTAAACCAACATTAGTTTTAAATCCAAAAGCCACAGTGAATTAACACAATATTAGGTCTAATTCTGGCCCCATCTTCTGCCTCATTCTGCTGTATGATTCATCTCACTAACTGATTAGCCATTTGCGAATGGTCCGTTTCCCGCAGCTTTATAGCATCAAATCTAGGAGACATGAAACAGCCACGGCCACTGGGCAGGGTCTTAATGTGAGTGAGTGGTAATTGCTTAATTAAGGCTACAACCCAGTCATTTGTTATGGGAAAGAATAAGAAATGAGGCAAACATTTCTCCTATTCTTCACTGCTTCTGCTGTTCCTACCTCTTAAATCCAAATATATTCAAGTCTACCACTCGTTCTTTGTTCTCATCCCATGGAGCACATATAAACCCCTTCATCCCTCTGCCCCTGAGCCACTCGCTCAGCAAGACCTGTGGAAACCTGAACACCTAGTCTGTTGTTCTCTAATACTATTCTAAGTGACTTGTCCAGGACCACACCAAAAAAACTGGAGGAAAACAGAGCCCTGCCCTTCCCTACGGAATCCTGGGAGCCTTCGTGGTGACTCCAGTCTCTTTTGATTACACGAATAATGCAAACTGCAATTCCATATTACAGCATTTGGTCTACACTTAGCAAAGGGCAAAGCATAACATGGTCTCAGCCTTGACTACAGGTTTATACAAGTATAACAGCTATTACCATTATTGTCTTGTCACTGCAAATATGAAAAACTGCAATAAAATCTAGCAGAATAAGGTTTTTATGTTCCAACCTATTGAAAGTATTCAGTGCTCCAGGGCACTTTGCTAAAGGTGGCACATAATAAAAGCACACACGGGTCAACACAAATTATTTTAAACCAAATAATGGAATATAAGCAAGCTCTAAAATATCATTAAATGATTTTTCACTTTTTTCTCCCCTCCTTTGCTTTGTGTTTTTAGAGCCTGACCAAGCAGTTGTTTTGGAAAAATTTGTAGCAATTTGGCGCAAACACGAGCGCTCTGATGACTTAATTTAAAGTGCAACGTAGGCGAAGACCCAGAAAGAAATTCTAATCATTTCATTTAAAAATTAACCTTCTCTCTTCAACTTTATGCTCTGAGAACACGCACAACCACGGTGGGCTGATGCACGGCCCAAGACACCATACAAGCAAACGAAGATTAGAAGAAAGGTTAAATAAATTCTGACAACCATCAAGTAAGAGACCTTGTTTGACTCTCTCATGCTCTCTGCAGTGTAAGGAAACACCCAGAACAGCTCTGCCAAGGAAACGTTGGTATTTCTGAAACCAGCGCTGATTTTGCCCTTGTAATGTTTTTCTGCTTCCTGCATCTCAGCAGTGTGTAGTCACTCCAAGGAGAAGCAGCTTGGATTTTCATTGCCCACAAACACAAAAAAAGGCCCCACTGTTGCATACAGGAGTTGGGAGAAAAGAAAATCCTTCTTCCTGTTGGGGTGCTGGGGAACGGGTTCGGGGACACCAAGGATGCTCGAGGGCCCAAAGCTGGCACACAGCAGAGCCTGGAGCCCAGAGCCTTCCCCTGCCAGACACCAGAGAACTGCTGGTGCCAGGTAATCCCACTTCAAACCACGAGAAGGTACACAAGATGTTTCCGCTTACACCCAAGTTGATGGTACTAAAGGGAATAGAGTCATAGAATCATTTGGGTGGAGAAGACCTTTAAGATCATCAAGTCCAACCGTACCTGTCCACTACCTAAACCAGATGCTTGTGCACTTTATCTACCTGTTTTTGAAATGCTCTCCAGGGATGGTGACTCCACCACCTCCCTGGGCAGCCTCTGCCAGTGCCTGAGAACCCTTTCAGTGAAGAAAATTTTCCTGATGTCTAATCTGAACCTCCCCTCGTGCAACTTGAGGCCATAAGGAAGTGGGACCGTGGATTCCCATTCATTCCTTAAAATCAAGTGCTGACGTATCACACAGTTGGTCTTCTGTGCAAAAATTAAGTATTCGGGTGCAACAAGGCATGCCAGCTTGCAGGAAGAAGCAGTGATTTACTGTCTATGCGACAGCTCCAGCTTTTAAGAGATCTTTCCTTTTCTCCAGCAGCACAAAGAGTGGTGCTTTGACACAAGAACCAAGGTTGGACAGTCTAGGAAGATCCCTATTTTTAAAAGCCCACTTACCAAGAGGTATCTTATTATAGATCCAGTGACGCTGTAGGTATTTCCTGTTCCAAGACAGAACAAGTGCTGTAACGAAGCAGGTGGCCTTTAGCATCGCTGCCTGGGGCATCAGGTATCAGAGAATCACAGGGAGCGAACCTCCAGGAGGGCAGGATCCTAGGAACTCATTATGCATGCGAGCACAGATCATCAAGTTTTAAAAGAAAAGGCAAACCATGACTTCTATCCAATTCACTCTCCATTTTTGGGAACTGTGTCTTTTACAGATAACTTCATGTCTCCCCAGTGACATAAGCATCAAAGCCCTAAGACTACATCAGAAGCACGGTGTGGATCTGCGCCGTGACAACAGAGCGAGGCTCAGCACGGAGCTCTCCCCCTCACGTCATGTTTTACGCAGGGTTCTCATTGCATCATTACTGCATTATTTTTAGATAACCATCAGTGAATGCCAGAATATGGGTCGATAGTTCTTAGATTTATGGGCAGAATGAGCTACACTTGTAACACTAAGATGTAAAGAATGCAATTTGACAGTTTCTTGAAGAAATTTGACCACGGGGATTGGGAGCCAGAAAACACAGTTGCTAGTGCTCCCAAAACTGTTTAGGAAAAATGATATTGTACCACTAGGATACATTACCGGAGTTGAATAAATCACTGCTGTTGACTCTCGGCAAGGTCAATACTCACATATTCAGTTTGAACAGCCCTTTGCACACTTCGATAAGGATATCTTACCAAAAAAAGTCTCCATTTTATGTTTAATATTTTGACACGCACAACTTTCTCAGGTGTGTCTGTAGGAGCTGGGAAGCACCAGCCTGCCAGCCCGCCGTAACATCTGGACCAGATTGTTCAGTGTTACATAAAGATTAGTGGCATAAATCACAGTGTGTAAAACCTTTTTAATTACCTGAGAAGGCTCATTTCTATTTTCTTTTGTGCTATGCCTTATTAATGGGTAGATTTGCTCACAAGCTACACACAGCACTTTCTTATTAGAAACACATGCACTTTCTAGCAGGAGAGAGGTATTGAGGGAACGTGATGGCCAAGAGTAGACAAGAAGGACCCCTGAAAATCCACGTGCATTGACAGTGTATTCCTAGAGCCAACTTTGTCTCCATCTGTCCTTCCTGATCAAAGCAAAAGATCTCCAAGACAGCAAGCATGGGATGCTGTCATCTCAGCAATGCCTGCTGCCATCCGAAAGGCCTTGGGTGTTCAAGATGCTACACAAGCCCAGCAGATGTGACACTCCACCAACAGCTGAGTCGTGGCCTTCTGGAGTGGCAGCTGGAAGCCAGGCAGGATGCCTCTGGGCACTGAAATGTCACTAGCTGCCAATGGTTTGCCAAATGTGTCCAATTCCAAAAGTCTCTTACTGAAGAGACAATAGCACATATCTGATTCAGACTGAGGCTCAGAAACAGTACTGTAATTCACTGAATTACAGCACCTTTTTTACTTTTTTTGTATCCTTAGAAGAGTATTCCTAAAGCCTACCTAACTAATTTGACAGCATAAATCTAACATACTTCTGTAAATGTTACCACTGAAGTAAGGTTCTGATTCTCCATTCAGGGAGACCCGAATTAACATGCAAGTATAAAATACCATTGTTGTCACTGTTTTCTAGTCATTGCTGTTGCATCTCATGAATCCTGTGTTGTCTCTGCATGATAAATGTTTTAGTAGCTTATTACTCATTCGTTGCCAATAACAGTGAATATTCAGATGACGATGCCAAGAAAATATTGAAAACAAAAATTATCTATCAGTTCCTACTCAGGCGGGTTGTAAACTAAATGTCACATTAACGTCTAAGCTTCCAGATGCTTCCTAAAAAACTATCTGAAGCCTCATCTTTTAACTCCAGTATTTATCTAAGAAGTATTTCTTCTGTTCATTCTTTGATTGGTATCAGACCCAATTTCCATGAACTCGGTAAGAATAATTCACAGGTAGCAGCTCCCAGGTGCCACTAAGGTTAGTCTCGGAACTTGCAAAAGCATGTGCTGAATCTGGATAACGTGCGTTATTCCTGAAGGGGAATATGGTAACCAGACCCATTAGGTATATAATAAATAGTAAAGCTGCAATCAAGTAGCTGTAAAAGGCTATGCAAAATAATACAGTTCGTTCTTAGTTCAGAAACATCACGCAAGCGAGGCTGCCAGGGAAACGGTATCTCGGATCCTGTGTGATAACCATCAGCTAATGCAGTAGCCCTGTCCTCATAGCGTATCACTGTATCTCCATATCATCATTTTTATATCAAAGGATTTCAACCAGCTAGGTTTTGCTCGTATGAAAAGCTATTTTATTTCATTAACATGATTAAAGTTTGGGCCCTTCTGCCTACAAATAGCATTTCCCTGCTCTTCATTATTCACTTGTAGTGGCTTATCTTAATTAGAGAATTTCTTAGCATTTTAGTTACTGTATTGCCTACCTGTTAAAATCTTACCATTACTAGTCTGCGGGTGTAACACTGTCACGCTACTAAATGTCTGACAGACCACTTTTACTTGGTCTTATTTACATACATAATTTCTATACTCAGTAGTTCGCTAAGTTTGTAATGCACTTTGAGGATGATAAGTGTTATAGAAGATAAGCATTATCTTCTCCTTATGGGAAGTAAATCCACGTATCTCTAAAGTGCTTTAAGTTAATTAAGTGCCACTTTACAAGGGGGATAGCAAGACCGTGCAAAAGGCTGCATCTCAGTATCAGCCTCAGTGTCCATCTGCAACACTCAAAGTTCATTTCCTAACTGGATAAGCAGATCAGAGCTCAATCTGTGCGCAGGGAGGCTGCTGCCACGCACTTGTTCGTAACTTAGCACGTGCAAACAATTCCATGTGCAAAAGCACAGATGCAAGCTTGTTTAAAAAAATGAACATAGACTTATTTAACCACCAAGGAATTTAAGCATCCTCTTCAACTTTTAACATTTGGTTAAGCAGCAGTTTACTTGCCGTGCACTTCTTCAGCATGAAGGGAGAAACCCTCTCTGCTCACCCTCTTGCTGCCCAGCTTCGGTGGTTCTTCATCACTAGCTTCTCATTTATGATTTGCAAAATAGCTTTTGTTCTCCCTGATCTTACACATAATCTGTTGCGAGTTTACAAAGTAAAATTCAAAAGATGATCTTAGGATGAGTCAGCAGTGCCCTTTCACAGCGCTTTCTTCTTACTAATACTTAGCTTGAAGCAAAGAATGGGTTTTTTTCACACTAGTGGAAAGGCACCACATCATTCCCGTCTCATTGGCTTCCAGGCAGCTGAGAGCTTATGATATTTGGCGGTTGTTGTGCATCAACCAAAAAGCAAAAGAGAGGGAGTTCATAGCCTTCATTCTCCTTGGAGGTTTTAATCCCAGACTTCTGCTGAACAGGCACAAGTAGGTGTTAACACCAGTACATGCGAGGGTGCCTGGGTGGAAGGTTCCTTAGATCAGCAGAACTGATCTGCTTATACTTGTTTAAGACATCCACCTATGGTAGATACAGATGACAGCTTCCTCACAAGAAAAGCAGCAGCTTATTTACAGCACTTTCCCTCCTGCACTTCTTATTCTCAGACCAGCAGCACTATTTAATGACTAAGACTATTTATATATTGACTTTGCAGAAGAATGTTTAGGACAGGGGATAGCACACTTTAGGGCAGGAGCAGACTCAGAAGGATAAAGACAAAAACCAACACACAAAGTCAAAACGTGGCTCTTTTCCTCTTACCTGGGGTGAACACTGAACATTGGTGGAGCCTCAGCACTCCGCATACTTAACAACCTGCTTGTGGACCCTATACATCCTGCCAGTCTCCCACTACCCCAGCAGCAGATGTCCAACCACTCAATGTGTTTCTTGCCTTGGGAGGGAACTGCTGAAAGAACGTATCTCCTCTCTCCTTCTGGAGAAGGGGTGAACACATACTGCAGTGCCATGAACATCTCCCTTTCCTACACCCAGGGTGGGATCGGGCACAACTTCACAAGGAGAAATGGAGGCAGAGGAGGGTAATGCAAGAGTTGAAGGAAGAAGAAACACAGCCAGACTAAAGCTACCTGGGCAATTCCCTCAAGGTCACTTCTTGTAGGAGTGGACATGAGGAGCTCCTCAGCATGCAACACACACAGGACCCATTGCATTAAAAAGAGCTTTATGGTAAGCAAAATCTTTGTACACCATTTCATGAGACAAACCACAGCTTCCGTCGAGTCACATCACTCATTCTATATGCCTTTTTGATGTTAAAAAGTCGGCCCACTATTGTAGTCTCAGGATCCTACAAATGTATTATTTCCCAAACCCTGAAGGGAAAGAGTTCAGTAACTCTGTAACTCAGTAACACTGCCTGGGATACCCATGGTTGTGGCAGAAGCTAAACATTCTTTCCAAGTCTTTGTTCACTCCAGCTCCTCCCTAGTGAACTAGTTTGGCACGTAAGTTCAGAAACCCTCTCTTTGTAAACACAGACCCAACTGAAAAGTTCATTTGCGTGAATCTCCATAAAGTAGGAGATAATCTGGATGACAATTTGTGCTTATGTAAATGTCAGCACTAAAAAAAATTAGGTTTGGATCAAAAAGACAAGTTGTGGCTGATACCCAGCGTAAAATACACACATTCCTTTCAAGCCTTCATTAGTGTTCTCTGAACATCTGCTGAACAAGAAAATTCCATCCATAAAAGTGACTACGGAAATTAAAAACGCTCTGAATCCTCAGAAAAGCATGTGCATGTACAAACCCCTTCATCTCAAAGGGCAACCTTGGACTTTGTGACAGTGGGAGCCATCCACTTAAAGACCACCAAGAAACAATAGAAAAGCCAAAAGTAAAACCCCTAAGACCAGTGCAGTGAACTAAGGAGCAATAATAAACTCGGAAGGAACAAAGCACACGAACAGTTCTCAGTCGGTTTTAGGACAAAAGAAGACTTGAATAGAAAAATGCGGACAATCCCAAGTCTTCTCACAGGTACTTTATGAATTACAAAGAAAAAAATCTAAGCCAGGGCACTGACCTGTTGCCGTGACTCCCCAGCCCCATTCAGCATCCCCAAGGCTCTCTTTCAACCACCCTCAGAAAGAAACGGCCCATGGCTGAGCCAGGATGGAACTTTGTGCCACTCAACCCCAGCGAACAGTGCCTGGAGACCAGCAAGAGGCATCACTGGGAGAGCGAGTAGTCACTGTAGGAGGCAAACTGAGCACTGTTCAGGGTGGCTCTTCTTGCACAGAGTGCAGTAAGAGGACGTTCTTTCCAGAATGGCACTGCAGAGAAGAGTCATTCAATAGGAATCAGTGTGTAAAATTTACAGAACCGTTACCAGACCCAAGGCAACGTTGTTCATTTTGTTTTCCAGGACAACATTTCCAGAAATAAATAAATACACGCACAGAAAAATCTGAGGGTTGCCATACCAGAGAGAGCTGTTATTTCCAATACGCTAGACGCTATGTGATTCAAGAAACAAAAACACGGCAATGGTACGATCAGACTGCTCATTTGATCTTTACAGAATGGAGCTTTTTAAGGGATTCATTGAAAAATGGTTTCAACACTGAAATCCTGCCAAGAAAAAAAAATATATATATATAGCTGATTGCACCCACACTGTGCTTTAGTTTCTTCTTTGGCCAACCAGTGCTCCTTGAGGTGCAGGATTTCCACATGCTACGCGGGACGGGTATAGGGTACTATATTCTAACATTTTGCACATGCTAAAGCACAGGTAAGATTTAAAACAGAGCATGACCTTACGCAACAAAGAGAGAATCCTCTCATCGGACGCGTTTCACAGGGAGTTTGTCTGTGAGCATATGGTGGGGTTTGTTAGGCACTTTCTGCCAATGTGCAACTTCCCTATCCTAAAAAGAAAAAAAAAAGTGAGCATGCTTCAAGCGAGCGTGCTAACAGTTCAGCCTGAGGTACTCTTCCCGCACCCAGAACGAATGCCAGATCAGGCACAGAACACTCCTGGCAGGGAAGGTGGTGGAGCCGCCTCCACGCTCTCGGTCCTACAAACTCAGCACACTCATTCCTTTCAGAGCTGGGGGTGGTGCTGGGGGTTCACATGCCTCCCCAGTCTTGCTCTAAACCCACGTCTTGCCAAAGCACAACAGTCAGACATCGCTGACAGCACAGCGCACGCTGTACGTTTCTAAAAATCCATGTACCAAATATATACTTGACCCAAAGTTACATAAGTGCTATGCCAGAGCTATTTTTTAGCACGACTCATCAGTGTTGCTATAAATCACCCCGGGATGCAGAGGCCAGACAAGATGTCACATCGATGTGCTCAGCTTTCTGCCTGCCCTATGAAAATGTTTGTGATACAGGCAACACATCTATTACCTCTCTGCCTCCCTTGGTCTTCAGGTGCACAACTGCTCTGCAGCACTGAGCAGGCTCCTTTACTACAGCGTAAACGCGCTCCGAGTGCCCACAACAGCGTACAGAGAATTCAGCACATTCAGAACTGTCCTTACGCTTCAGGCTCCTGTGACAAGTACCAGTTAAGCTCCCAAAGCAGCCCCCAGAGCACATCGGAGCAGGGAGTCCCATGCTAATCTCCACAGAAGGTCAACAACTTAGAACTGCAGCTCCCTATATTTGCAAGAATGGTAGCCAGCATCACGACTGATTGTCCAATACCAGCATCCTAGCGTCAGGTCTCTTGCCTCCAACTGCAGCTACCGCTCCTTTTAAAACAATTGCCTAAATCTTCCTGGAAACTTCTGCCCTACAGATATCCAGATTCACAGTTTGTTTGTAAATAACGTCCAGCTTTCTCCTTTATTCCTCATTATTCTTTTGGTTCAGCCTGTTTGTCACCCAACGGTGCTGCTTCAACACCTCGTGGTGCCAGGCATTTTCACAGGTAGGACGGGTTTTTCATGCAAGCATATAAAGTAGCAACGTAAATACTACTTTCTTGCTCAGCCGAGCACTCCTCCTTTCATACGAGCACAAACACTGACTGAGGCAAGGAACAGGCACCGGGAAAGGCACGTTGCATTCCTGCACCTGTCTCACATCCTCAGTGCACAAGCGTGATCGGCAACAGCTCCGATTCCGTACAGAGACAGAGCACGCCAGCTTTTGGTTCAACACGGCACAGAATCGTGCGGTGGCTTCGTATTCAAAACTCAGAGAGGGAATCACGCTGATGCTGCCAAAAACATTAACTCTGCTAATTCTGATACACAAAAACTTGCAGTCATTAGAGCAACAGAGGCTGGAAGCAATAAACAGGACTCTTGATTGAGATTACATTCCCAGTCATGAATCCACGGGGACCAATTTCAAAAGAGATTAGCTTCCCCGTCAGTGTTTTAATTAGACACCTCACCTAGGCTTCTTCCTTCTTTACAACATGTTTCTCTATCCCACACGGTGTCTTTCAAACTCCCATTCTACAACTCGGAACTACTGAACCTGGTGAGATTTTAATAGAAATCCCTTCAATAAGCTATAAAGAGAAGCATTACTTGAGGCTTTAATTAGCAGCTGCCAATGCTGAGCCATAAGAAATACCGAATAGTTTGCTTAACTTAAAGTGCATTTTGCTTTCTGACCTTCTGCGCTCAAATGATGCAGCGTGTTTTAACCATTTAAAAACTCCAATTAAAAAAAAAAACAAAAAAAACCCCAGCTCTGTAGTAGTAAAAGCTATTCCCTCAATCAATACAATACTCGCCACCGAACACCCTTCTCAGCTGATGCAGGAATCAAGACGCTGTAATTTCCTGACCGGTGCCGTAAACCTGAAAGGCAGTGTTATAGAATCACAGAATAGAATCATAGAATCACCAGGTTGGAAGAGACCCATCGGATCATCGAGAACAGAATCAACCATTCCTGTCAAACGCTAACCCATGTCCCTCAGCACCTTGTCCACCTGTCCCTTAAACCCCTCCAGGGAAGGTGACTCAACCCCTTCCCTGGGCAGCCTCTGCCACTGCCCAATGACCCTTTCTTTGAAAAAAATTCTGCTTCCCTCCCTCCCTCCCATCCTGCACAAAGCACCCTGAGCTTGAACTACAAACGGAACTAAGAAATCAGACGCTAAATCGATCCAAATCAGATACTAAACGGATCCAGCCCCGAGACCGTTTGCACGACACGCAGGGAAAAGCTGCACCAGGCAAACTTGCCACGCGCTCGCTCTTCGCCTCCGCTCCCGCTTCCACGAGGTTTCTCTTCACGAGTCCCCGTTTGCGCGTCTCGGCGGCGAGACGCTCGGTACCCAGCGGGACGGAGTAAAGGAGCGCTCGTACCGTTGAGCTGCCGGTAGACGATGTCCTCCAGGAGCGAGAGCCTCTTCAGCACCGCGTCCTGGACGGAGCCGACGCCGCGGGCGGTCAGGTTGGCCGCCTCCGCCCTGGGACGGAGCTCGCGGAAGGAATCTCCGCTCTTGGCCGTGATGGGTCTGCACTTGGCGAGGAAGAGGACGAAGCCGGCCACCGCGATCAAGTTTAAGGCCAGCAGGACTTTGACTCTCCTCAAAGAAGCCATCAAAGTTCCCCGAGCGGGGCGGAGCGCCGCCGGCGGGGCTCAGGGCATGGCGGCCGGGAGCGGCGCCCCGGGCTACGGGGACACGGGGCCGCCCTCCCCGCCGCTCGCCCGCAACTTCATCGCGGCCGCGGGGAGCCCTGCGGCACAGCCGCCGCCGCCGCCGCTGCCTCCGCCCGCCGAGCGGGGGGCGGCGCCGCCGCTGCGCCAACCGGGCATCGAGCGAGCCCCGCGGGCTGCGGGAGGAGAGACGCGGAGAGGGAGCGGCGTGCGGGGCAGCAGGGGGCGGGGACAGCGGCGGGGGGCGGGGACAGCGGCGGGGGGCGGGGACAAGCGGGGATGGGGGACAGGGATAGGGGAGAAGAGGGGGAGAGGGGAGAAGAGGGGGAGAGGGGAGAAGAGGGGGAGAGGGGAGAAGAGGGGGAGAGGGGAGAAGAGGGGGAGAGGGGAGAAGAGGGGGAGAGGGGAGAAGAGGGGGAGAGGGGAGAAGAGGGGGAGAGGGGAGAAGAGGGGGAGAGGGGAGAAGAGGGGGAGAGGGGAGAAGAGGGGGAGAGGGGAGAAGAGGGGGAGAGGGGAGAAGAGGGGGAGAGGGGAGAAGAGGGGGAGAGGGGAGAAGAGGGGGAGAGGGGAGAAGAGGGGGAGAGGGGAGAAGGGGGGAGAGGGGAGAAGGGGGGAGAGGGGAGAAGGGGGGAGAGGGGAGAAGGGGGGAGAGGGGAGAAGGGGGGAGAGGGGAGAAGGGGGGAGAAGGGGGGAGAGGGGAGAAGGGGGGAGAGGGGAGAAGGGGGATGATGAAACGGGGATGGGGAGGAGGAGGGATGGAGAGAGCAAGGTGCGGGGCAGGGGGAGGAACGAGGATTGGGGGGATGAGGATGGGGAGAGTCGGGGGAGAGGAAGGTGCTGGGGAGATGGGCGAACAGGGATAGGGGAGCGAGGAGGGGAAGGTGCGGGGAGCGGCGAGGAGCGGGGAGGGGGATTTAGGGGAGCGGCTGCGGAGAAGGGCGTCAAAACGGGGATGGGGGAAACGGGGAGAGGAAGGTGCGGGGCAGGGGGAGGGTTGCGGGCTGGGGGCAGCGGCGGGAGGAGGGGATGGGGGAGAACGGGGGCGGGGCGGAGGGAGGAGCGGGGAGGGTTGCGGGGCGGGGCGGAGGGGACTGGAGGGGAATTGCGGGAGGGGCGAGCGGCAGGAGTTGAGGGGCGAGGAGGGTGAGGAGCGGGGGGACAATAGCACTAGGGGATGGATGGAGGGGGCAGCAGCGGGAGGTGTGGAGCAAGGAGAGAGGGAGGGTTGGGGATGAGGATGCGGTACCGCTCCCCGCACCGCGCTGCTCGGCTTCTCCTCAAGTTTCGCCCCCACTCCCCAAACTTTCTCCCCTGCTGTCCCAGAGGAATGCTCCTCTCCCTCGGAAAGCTGCCTTTCCCCACCCCGGGTGTAATCCCAAGGGAAGGAAACCATCCTGCACTCAGCTCCCTGTGAGGTGCAAGGGAAGCCTCGGGGCCGATACCTGCCCAGGGAGCCAGGATCTGGCTTCGAACGGTACAGTGAGGCTGTGCTAAACACCACAAACCAGAGCGCGCATCCAAGTTTTTAAGCCAAGCGACTGGCTCTCCTCATCCAAGAGCAGCAAACCTCTCTAAGAGCAGCTTCATAACGAGTTTAAGCTGCAAGAGGGAAGATTTAGGCGAGATTTTAGGAAGGACGTTTGGAGTGGGTCCAGAGGAGGCTACAAAGATGATCTGTGGGCTGGAGCATCTCCTGTATGAGGACAGACTGAGAGAGATGGGGTTGTTCAGCTCCAAGGAGACCTTATAGTGACCTTCTAGTGCCTGAAGGGCCTACAAGAAAACTGGGAGGGACTGTTCCCAAAGGCTTGTGGTGACAGGACTAGGGGCAATGGGTATAAACTGGAGAGGGGCAGAGTTAAACTAGACATAAAGAGGAATTTGTTCACTGCAGGAGTGGGAAGGCCCTGGGCCCAGGTTGCCCAAGGAAGCTGTGGCTGCCTCATCCCTGGAGGGGTTCAAGGCCAGGTTGGATGGGGCTTGGAGCCCCTGATCCTATGGGAGGTGTCCCTACCCATGGCAGAAGGAGGAACTGAACGGTCTTTAAGGTCCCTTCCAAACCTAACCATTCTATGATAAGACCTGAAAAGAGATTAGAATTCAACCAACATTGAGTCACTGTATCCTACCTGGCAACTTTTCAAGATATAAGATAACATCCCCTCTCACCTTCAAGCTATAATTAAAAGAAAAGAAACAAAAAAATCAATGCCATGGAAACAAACCTAAAATTGCTTTGAAGGATTTGGAGTTTTAATTCAGATTGAAGTGCACAAGAAACCTTTTACGATTTCTACACGCAAGACCCCACTACAAACAGGGAGACAGGCACATAACTTATAGCCAGACCATAAAATGATGTGGTCAGTCTATCACCCACGCTCAGGTTTATCATTCCGCTAAGAGCCTAAGCCTGTGAATGCTTTTGGTGACACGAAGCTAGAACAACCTTACAAATTCCTGAAAACCATGGAAGCTTTTTGCTGGCATCGAGAAGCAGCTTATTGTGACACTAGTGGTCTTGGGGAGTTCTGCTGTGTTTTGGCATGGGAGGAAAAAAAAGAGGGTTTTTTTCCCAGAGCCGTCAACTGAGATTTTTTTCTTCTATCAGTAAAAGCACACTTTTTATTAAACGACAAAAACAACATCAAACCCCCATAACACCACACAACCCACACCTCTGAAGAGCTGTTTACCAAAAAGGGAAGCCACATGGCCTCACAATACCAGGAGCGGAAATGTTTGCTCAAACAAAAAATTTATCTGCTGCTTATTGTAAAGCAGTCTCAGAGAAAGACGACGCATTCCTGCAAGTCCTTCATTACCCAGTGCTCCCACTGAAGTCAGCATTGTTGCATTATACAGAAGCAGCGAGATTTATTTTAATTATAAAACAGCAGTTGTAAAAAGCAGGATTTAAGGAAATTTGGCATATGGTTATTAAATAATATGATTGTAATGCAGAAAAAAAAATCTTTTTAAAAAAGTGAACATGTGAACTTGCTGAAGGACAAGGACAATATTTTTGCTCCCCTTCTCCTAAAAGGAGCAGGATTAAGTCCCCAAAGCAAGCAGGGAAGCAGAGAGACAGCCAGCACCCACCTCGTGGTGGCCCTGTCTTACAGTTAGAGGGCACCTGCCTGCCCTTGTGAGGTATGGTCCTTGTGAGGAGAGCCTACCAGGACAAGACAACCACCACATCCAACAACCAGCAGAGAAAAAGAAATATATATATATGTATACTTTGTATGAGAAATAGCACAAGCACCAACAAGTAGTAATACAGATGCGTTCGACAGCCAGCTGTACAACCCACTGCCCTGTCCAGGAGGATCGACTTCAAAAACTTTCCCAGACACTTGTTGTTGCTGCTTTTCTTTGTAGAAAGGGTAGAACTGAACAGTACAGACTTGGAAGCTCTGTGAGCTGACAACAAACAGCCGTCACCTGTGTAGTTCACCAGCTCAGCTGTAAATTATCTCCATCAAGGAGGAAGGTTTTCTACTTCTGGCCTCATGGGGCAAAACTCCTGACAGAATCAGCATTGGCTTCTGGGGGTGGAGGGGCACCTTATAAGAAGTGATCCCCCTCTCCCAAGCAGGTGTGCAACTTTGTGTGTTTCACAAGGCACCTTCTACTGGGTTACTCTTAGCAGCAGCAGCAACAATTTTCCCTTAGTTTCTTTTAATCTGAGAAAGTTATTTCCACTTTGTTCAATCACCTACAATCACTTCTGGCCTGACGATCAAGCTTTTAGAAATTACTAGAGCTCCAAACCCAAAGAATTAGCACCAATCATTCTCTGCCTTTCAGCAACACCCACTGCTGGTGTGAGACTGGGCCGGCTCCGTTGTATTTCCCTGCAGTCCAATGCTATCTGCACTGAGAGCTGAGGTATTACTGTCTACCAATAGATACCTTCCCAGCTCCCTAAAGTGACACAGCAGAAAGCAGCTTGCTGCAGATCACAAACTAAGGACCAGGACATCCACTGAAGACGGACGCAACAGGGCACAGCATGACCAGAACAGGTCATGCTTTGTGGCACAGGTGTCTTTGGCACAGCCTCCCATATGCTCCATAACCAGTATTTCAGCTGAGCTTCGAGCCACTGCGAAACTAAACATTTAAATAATAAATAGAAAATGCTAGTTGGCTATAGAAGTGGTTTGTCCAAAGACCCCACTTTCCAACTCAGGGTTTCAACAAGGAGCAGCAGCTCAGCCTCCACTGCAGTGTTTGCATTGGGTTTTTTTCCCCACTCATTTTTTCCATTTTCATTACATTCCTACTAAAAAAAAAAGTATATGGAACATTGCTACTAAATAGAGAAAATGAAGAACAAAAGGGTATTTATCAGTACTGGGAAGAGAAGATCAGTTTGCATGTCTAATAGAAAATTTCTATTTTTGCCCATCCCTGTTCTACCAACAGCACACATGCACTTCTCAAGTGCTAGCCAAAATAATTACTTGTCTCCTTCTGTGGGGGGGAAAGATCCATTAAATCATGAATATTCAATGGATTGATTAATGGCATACTAATCCTTTAGCGAAAATCTCTGCTCTTTAAGATACAGTGAGCACTGTCAGTTACAAGAAGAATTAAGAATACAAAAATAACTTGCTTTCCAGAAGTTATCTCATCCTGATCACTTTGAAAGTACATGATGGCAGCATGACACCATGACACATCTGGAGCAGAGGCTCTTCACATTCTGGTAGATGTAAACTGGGCTTAAAAATCCGGTTTCTTGCTCCTTGCTGGAGCCACTGCCAATGCTGTATGTTCTCCAGGCAAAGGTGCTTCCCCTCAGCTCCAGCTCCAGTCACTCCCAGGGCTGGCAGTAAGCGAGGCTGTTGCTGGAGTGCCCTGCACCCACCTGGAGGAGTCTAAACTTTGCATTTCCAGCCTTGTAAACAGCAACATAAGAAAGGAGATATTTGGGTCGTCTTAGACAAATTTGCTTAAGCTGCATAAATCAGCCTTTCTGAGACTTTGAATCCCCACATAAAAACCAGGATTGGTAAGAGGGGAAAAAAAATAAACCCAAACCCCAGAAGAGTTCTATTTAAAGCCATGAGCTGTTTCCTCAAAATCTTTAAGTTCTGACTGGAGCAGCGCCAGCACAATTGGGTTCCTCCTTCGGTTTAAGGCTTCAGGTGCTGCTCCGGAGTTGTCAGCCTTTCCTCTTTCTCTCAGGCTTTTGAGAGCTCCTGATTATTCAGCTTTAGTTTTGTTTCTTTGCTGGCCAGAACGACCTCCTAGAAAGTCCTACCCCAACTGGTCTGGCTAATTCAAACCTCCATATTGCCTATGGGCTCTTTTCTTGCACACCAGTATTTTCTCTGTGCAGGAATCTGCTCCGTGAAGGGCCAACAGCTTCTGCAGGAGGCATGGAGCATGCACTCACCCACAGGCACCAGCTGGGGAAGGGCAATCCCAACGCTACCAGCAGCAAACAACCTTGTTGCCTGCAGAGCTCCAGCCTGTCCTGCTCCAGGAAACCCAGCAGTGCTGGTGCTGCAAGGGTCACACATTGTTAAATTTCTCTGTACCCTCAGCTTATTGGCCACGTGAGGCCTGGTCTTGTGAGATGACTAAGCACTTGCACAAAAAGATGGGGTTTTTTTCCAGGGGTGAATATTAAGAAGTTGACAGTACGTTGTCTGCTCTCCCTGGATTCATTTTTGACAGTAATTTAAGCAAGCATTTAACATCAAGGAGCGAACCCTTTATCTCCAGTCTTAAAATTTTCCTCCACTATGGGAACAGCTAATGCACAAAAGTAACTTTCCTCAGTTCTATCTTCAAAGTTTGGGAACATATTTAGTTCTGAATGACAATGACGCTATTCATATTTCATGCATTTATTAAGTTTAAACTGCTTGCATGGACAGCTCATCACTGACACATCTGGGGAAAACAAGCAACTTGCTGTACTTGTAGCTAACGAGATTGCTTTATGTTTCCCTCAAGGATATTAAAAAATAAAAAAGAGATATCTTTGCAATAGTTATCAATACGTATCTTTCAGGGTCAGCATTTCTAAAGCTTCTAGAATGGCTTCAACTCTTGACCTAGTCCAAGAGTGAAAGAACTCACTCAGAAAAAGCAATATTGTAACTAAAAGTTCAACTACTCTTCAGTTCTACTGCTTTGAACTTCAGTATTCAGAGTGATAACCAGAACCTAACTCTTACATCATTTCTGTATTAAAACTGATTAGAAAAGGTTCCATCTCCTTTCTCAAAAGAGGATGGGAAGGGAGAAGAGAGCGTTCATTGAAATTTTGACAATAATTGAAAAATAAGAAAATGTTTCAAATATTGGCTTTTTGTGTAACTAGAAAAACATTGTCCAGAAGGACAGGTTGGCTGGAGCCTTGAACAGCCTGATTTAGTGGGAGGTGTCCCTGCCCATGGCAGAGGGGTTGGATTAGATCTTTAAGGTCCCTTCCAACCCAAACCATTCTATGATTTCTTTTAATGACAGAAGATACCTGTATGGCCCACGTTATTTGAGCACCTAATCATCTCAAAGTCCTTCAGAACATTCCAGTCAAGCCAGTTGTCTCTTCGTGTTACAAGTGCAAACAAAAAGATACCTAGAGACCTTTGAAAAAGTGGGCCTTAAACTCCAAAGGAGTTCAAGAGATGGCAAAACCAACCTGTCCATAATGAAAGCCAGAGGCTTCAGTACAAGAGATCAGTTTGCCACCAGCCTCTGGAGTTCAAGGCCAACACACTCAGCTGATGGCCCTCTCATCAGCACTGCAGTACATCCATGCCAGTGGACAGCAGTAAAATCCAGGAGGATCCCCAAAGCCACTTTGCGATATATCCCTTTTCCCATTAACATGACTGTCAGCAAGGCAGACTAGACACTTCAAAGGGAACATTAGCAAGAAGTCAGTTTACTTAGATAGAATAAGACTGCTCATGGCTTTAGTTTTCTCTCTAAAAGGCTGATCTTAATTCCTGTAAGCAACCCAACCTCTGTTAGAGCAGGAGAGATTCCAGAAACTGAGTATCTGTGCTCCACTGCTCATTAAGCTTGGTTCTGAGGACTTTCTTAATGCTATGGCTCATGCATGAGAATTACTTATTATCCTTGGCCTTATATCAAGTATTCAGTGCAGGGTCATGACTGAAAGCTTTTACCAAACCCCTGGACTCTGGGAGGTGCAATACTTGCTTTTTTGTTTCTTCACGTAATTCTTCTTTAGATAATTAAGGTATCTCTTACACTGGATTTGTGCGTATACTATGTTACAGTTATGGCAGGGCAGCTTTTATCCTGCTGTGATTATGAATGGTGGGCACACCATCTGGAAATAATACACTACTCTAACCTTACAAATTTAAAGCTGCTGGTAAAGAGGCACCAGAGATTGCAACAACTGCTTAATGAATACCAATCTGTGTTCTGCATCACACTAATTAAATATCATTGATACGAATAAATTTCTTGTTACAGAACTTAAAAGACGCTTCTCATAAAAATTTCAAGAGGTTTGCTTCCCAGCAAAAAGACTACTTCAAAGCAGTTCTTAATGTTTAGAAAATCAAGCAGGTCAAGGAGCAAACACAGATATGTTAAAACTTGGAATTAAACAACCGAATTTCCTTGTCGGGTATCCTTTTGTTCTGTTTTACCTGTATATCCACTGCGTTGCCAGTTCCCAAACCATGACAAGTACCTATCTTGGCAGTACCTCACAGAAAAATACAAGATGCTGTGTATCCCCTATGGAGTTCAAAGGTAGGGTAGGAAAAAAAACCACAAACCTAAACCCAAATTTTTCCAGAATTGCTGTTGGTTCACTGGGTGTCCCCAGGCAAACTGCCCAAAGTTGTGTTTTCAGGGTACTCACAGATCAAATACTCAGAGACTCAGCTGAAGGCTACGGTTTCAGAAGAGCTCCGCTCTGCACACAGCCTGCAACATGCTAAGCACTTCTGAACAACCGGTGCCTACACGAAAAGGCAGATTTTTGGTGGACCTATCTTTCCTCTTGCACAAACACTGCACGAACTCACATTCTCTGCTGTTGCCTTCGGGCTTTTAAGCAACCCTAACAAACACATTGAAATCCTCAGCTCAGCAAAGATGCTGGAATATTTCTCATCACCAGTGACAGTCGGTTAGTTTGAGGCATGGAGTCCACAACACTGCAAAAAGGAGCATAGAGGCTCCAGAAAGCAGTAGGAGACCCCTTTTTATGGCAAATATTCTCTGCTGGGGACTTACTCAGGGCAAAACCATCTCCTTCTCTCGCGTAATGTCTAGGTGAAGCTGCTGTAGGAGACCTGGGATAATACAAGAAAGACTTCTGGCTGCATTCTGCCTTCCTGCCGGGCTTACTTGTGCTGAAAGAACATGGGAAGACACTGGCCAGCTAGACCGGGATCAGCTCCACTCACACCAGTTACTGGATGGCAGAACTGCAATGGAAAGCAGATTCCAAGGCTGAGTAAAACCTATAACTTTCTCCACTGAATGAAACCTGGTGCCCAAGATTTTCTCCCCAGTTATAAAAGCAGGATTCAAGCAATTTTCTCAGTCTCCATGCACAGCTCACTTATGTCCTGCTGAAGCACCATTTCAGCCACTGCTAGATGCAAACAGCTCCACGGGTAGTTCCAGCTTGATAGAACAGTTGCCAGTCTTGATAAGCTACAAGTTCAAACTGCCCATTTTCATAAGGTCAAAGTAGTTATCAGTTACCCTGAAGGGATTTGTTTTAGCCTTGAAGATTGCCGCTTTCATTTCAGAAGAATGGCTAGAAAGATTTTCTCTTCCCTTTCCAACAATAGGATTTGTTGTGGGTGAGAGATATGACAACTCTTAGGAAGCAGAGAGAGAGAGAGAGAGAGAGAGAGAATTACTGCTAGACCCTTGCCTTTGAAATACATCTCCTGAAGGAACATGTGCCCACAGCCAGGGCTGGAGATCTTGCAGAGCAGAATATTTTTAAAAGCAAAAAAACTGTGCTGAGCCTACCCAGTTCTCTGCCTCATTGTAGCACCTGGGGGTTTCACCATTTCTCCATACAGAAGGGGAATAAAGCATTAATAGCTGGAAGGATTCACACAAGTCACATCCATGGTTTCCATGAAGAAACACAAGTGCCTCCAGCCCTGCCCTCACCCCAGAACTGCTCTGCCTTCTCCTTGCCCTGCGTTAGCCACCTGCTCATGGAACTGCCAAGAGGCAATGCACACGCTCTGAAAGTCCTGCTGCCTCAAAAATCACATTAAGTGAAAAGACAGCAAGGATGACTCAAATGGAGTCCATCCTGTCAATCTCTCAGTGCTGTTGCTATCAAGTGTTGCTACTTCTATACGAAGTAAGTCCAAGAGAACTGGGTTTGTCCAGCCTAGAGAAAGGGAGACCTTATTACCACGTATTAGTACATAAAGGATGCCTACCAAGAGGATGGAAACTCCCTTTTTACAGGGAGTCACACGGAAAAGATGATTAACAGGTACAAAGTTGCTCTTGGGGAGATCCCGATTGGCTTCCAGAAGAAAATTTTTCACCAAGAGAACAGTCAAACATTGGAACAAACTCCCCAGACAGGAGGTAGATTCCTCTACACTGCACACTTGCAAGGCTCAGCTTGACAAGGTGCTGTGCCATCACATTTAAACTCTGTATCGCCAGAGGATCCCCAAGGTCCCTCTCAACCTGGCATTCTGTGTGATTCTGTGAAGCGCATGCTCGATGTTTTCCAGTGATTTCAGCTCAAGGAACACTTGGGACATTCTTGCTGTTCATTATATTAAGGCCTACACACCTCCAGTAAACCAATTCTGCAGCACTTAGGGCTTCTGGCTTGCTGCTCCCTCCCTCACTGTACGTCCTGCAGTCATTCCCCCTCCCTCACCAGCACTGCTGCACTTCAAAGACCAGTGAACACCAGAGACACTGCAGTGCTTTGTTTTCTTCTCTCCTTAACTGCTTTTTTAGCATTCTAAAACACAATGCGCTCATGAAAGCTTGTAAAATTTCTCATAAAGTTTAGTGTGCCACAGGATTATAGAATACCTCTTAGAACTATGGATAAACAGCTAATCTTGGATCTGTCACCAGAAAGCACTAATATATTTCAAAAAGCTATTAGCCCTTAAACCAAAAGCAACACAGAATTTGATTCGGGGCAACAGGCTATAAAACACTGAAATTGTTTGGCAACTCTGCGTTGAGAGCAGGTGGAAGAAGCTGTAAGAGCCCTGGCATTTATTTTATTCTGCTATTTAAGGCATATTTTACATAGTTTCCAAAATGCACCCATGAAAAGTAGCATTAAGTAAGGATACTTGAAAGAACTGTAGAACAATTGATTTAGCACATATTTTCAGGGAGCTGAACACCATTTGTTATGTTGCCCAAGAAGGCCAGGGAAGGCAGTAAATACTACATATATATATATAAAAATCCCCTATAAATAGCCTTTGCATTTTTTATGGCATCATATCTTTAAGGAGCTTTAGAGCCATCAGCACTGACCATAACCTCTAGATGAGCAATATCCATTTTGTGGATGGGAACACTAAAGCACACCTATTAATCCTAAATGTCCTGGTTATTTCTGAAGGGCTTTGCAACAGGAATGGCTGGGCTGATGTGGAACCCAGGGACAGGGAGGAAAGAATATCTGAGGAATGCAAGGGGAAAGTACAGTTTGACATTCTCATGTGTAAAGCCAAAGGCTAAAAGCGTTTCATACCTTGTTCCTTTCCCTAGTCTTTTTAAGTATGTGGTCTTGTCCTTTTCTCTTGGCAGTCGATGCAGGTCATGAAACCAAAAAGAGCAGGAGGGTGAATTTTCTGAGAAAGATGACACAAAGAGATTGGATAGATGGAAAAAGGTTTCAGCTGAGGAGAGCAGGAGTTACTTCCTCACATGGTAGAGACACTTCTGTCAAATATTTTGAGGGTAGTGATCTTTCATCTCCTCAAAACCTGAGGGAAATGGAAAATAAGAGCAGAGTGCACGGTGAGTTTCTGGTTTGTGGCTGTGTGCTCACATCTCCTGGAAGTGGAAATGGCTGATGAAGCAGAGGACCAGAGCCAGGCCCCTACACTGGAAGTGATGCTGTTCCTTCATGTGCTTATTTGTGGCTTGGACAGTGTATTTCCATTTTCTACACAGATTAATTCCTACAGAAAGGCTAAAGATAATGAGAAAAATAGTTTTGTTATTTCCCTGAGAAATAACCAACTATGTGCAGCAATTTCATTTTCCCATAAAAGATACACTCGTCTTGGAGCCTTTCAAAGAAGGGAGGCGTCAGAGTGATTAACCAGACCATTGCTCCCGTTGCATTCCTGCATCAGCAAGTGTAGGGGGCATCGGAATTATCCACTTAGGATGCCTCTGATTTTTCCACGAGGCTTTGGTGTTTGCCTTCCATCAAGCACACACATCAACGAAAAGCATCAGATTCTAGAACTTCAGCAAACCTATGTCTCAGTAATAAAGAAATAATGCCTCCAGCATCCCTTCATTTAACAGCCTGTGAGCAGCATGGCACTGACTCATTCCATGTGCTGTCACCAGCAGTATAAAAATTTCAAGCAGAAGGTACTTGAGGTACGAGGAGGCAGTTCTGGAGAGAAAGGTTATTGTGACCCCGAGAGGTCACAGTAAATAAGCAGGAACAAGATCCACAGGCCTGAGAGGCTGAACACATGCCAACAGCAGCTTTGCAAACTGCTTTGCTCTCCCAGGGAAGCATCCTCCCATTTCCAGAATTCACACTGAAAAGCCATAAGATTTGGCCATTCAGAAATGCCATTCACAACTATTCACACAAATAAGACAGCTAAATTAGGATGTATATTTTTTCTTTTCAGTATTTGGTGTTTTTGTGCTCAGAAACAGGACAGCAGAAACGTATGCAGAAGGATTCTTTGGAATAATCAGAGAATCATAGAATAGTTTGGGTTGGAAGGGACCTTAAAGCCCATTCGGTTCTAGCACCTCTGCCATAGGCAGGGACACCTCCCACTGGACCAGGTTGCTCCAAGTCCCATCCAGTCTGGCCTTGAACACCTCCAGGGATGAGGCATACATGACTTCTCTGGGCAGCCTGGGCCAGGTCTTCCTCACCAACATTGTAAAGAATTTCTTCCTAATGTCTAATCTAAAACATCCCACTTCAAATTTAAAGCCACTCCCTCGTCCTCTCGCTGCACGTCCCCATTGCTGATGCTGTACACCCTCTCCCGCACCAGCTGGAGATTGAGAAATATGTGCACGCACAGCAAATGGGCCTTTGGAGATTCAAGAGCACATGGCAGAGCTCCAGGCAAACATACATGCCTGACAGTCCTTGGTTTGTGGATGAAAAATGGAAGAGGTCTATTTTCAAATTGAGCATTTGGAATCTGGAACAGTAAAATTCCATGGGTGGATTTTTCTTCTTGTACAAAATAAAGTAAAAACTGAGCGGGCCATTTCAAAATTACGTATAGGCAGAAAATCGTAATAATAGTAAAACCCTAAAATCTCCAAACTGCAGAAGGTACTTGCTCAGTTTAGCTACTGCGCTGCCTGTAGCCGTTCACTACAGCCAAAGGAGGAATCGCAGACAGGATGACAAGAAACCACTCAATAGGTTAAATTCAATCGGCTAAGAAGTTCAGAGAGCACACCAACTATCACTTCTCAGGATTAATAGAGAGAGAGGTGCCACATACAAATTATTGTGCAGCACGGCTAGAGTACCTCTTGAGATAATTGAAATTAAGAAATTCGGGTCTTAAGCTTTCCAGTTACAGCCACCAGTTGGAAACTTGGTCTTCAGGGCCCTACAGGCACAGCCTCACCTTTGGAGCTGGATGTCCACACGCTGCAAGATGACTTTATTGATAGTCCCAGTGCTAATGAACACATGCCCCAAGCACACGGACAATCCTACTAAAGTCAACGACTACACTCATTCAGACAAAAAGCACTAAAACAGTAAGTGCTGGGAGTACTGGGATCTCAAGCACTGGAGTTTGGAATGTAGGTTTTGACTGGTGAAGCTTGGGGGCAGAAAAGTTACTCAGATGGCGTAATCCAGTAAATAAGAAAACACCATTTAGTGGTTTTAATCCTTGCATTTGTGAACTGCTTAAAAAGATATAAAAGGTATCTTCTGCGTGGAGAATCTCAGTAGTGCAACAGGAACCTGAAAGGCATTATTATAGCCTGTTAATCATTCTTATCCAAGGGGCCAGGCTAATACCTGCATATAACATCAAGTCATTTAAGCACCATATATAAAATTTCACTACAATAGCTCACCAATTTGATTCATGCAAGTGATCAGTGTGCACAAGTCTCTGTTTGAGTTGTCCTCCTGTTCATCTAGTTCCATTCTGCATTACAAGATCATTTGTAATGAACAGCTACAAGGTCACAAGATTAATCTGGACAACTCAATCTGGGAACAAAAATTTTGACATACTAAATGTAAAGAACCAAGAAAGGGTTAATTTTACCTACCTTGATGTTTAATAAGTGGTTATTTAAACCTTATGAACTCCAACAGTTTAATAGATCTACTTACAAAAGTAACAATTCTCTACCTCATAGTAACTAATAATTTTCAAGCAAACCATGGCTGCAATTTATCATAATTCTAGAAATAATAATATATAAAATATATTAATAATTCTAATTATGTATTATAAAATACCATTATGTATAACAATAAAATATGTTATAAATATTATATGAACTATATATTTTAAAATTCTATTTATAATTTACCTAGTTGACAGTTAGGCTCCATGTTAAAAACACTCTTTATGTAAATCAGCTTTCTTAAAATCTCTTAACGAGGTCATGGACTGCCTGCTCACAGAAAACAGTCTCTTTACCTGCAGTCTGGGTGTTCTACATGGAAACCAGTGCAGAAAGGTTAAAATATTTGTGTGTACAGTCAATTCACTGCTGAACAAAAGTGCCCTGAATCTCTCTTTTTTTTCACAGAGGGAGTCTAGAAAGGAGCTGTTTTTAACTCTGCCTTGGGTGGAGTAATGACTCTTCTCTCAGCTGCATTAGCAAGGAGGAAAGCTCCTAGGCAAAGCTTTCAGCTCTGCTTGCAGGTGTAGCTTTAATCACTGGAGACTGTGCTGAGGCAAATAAGCCAGTTGACATGGTATTTCTCGGGAAAAAAAGAGCTCTTGCTGCTCCTTTAAAGAGCCACCATTGCCTGGAACAGCATTTTATATATATATATATATATATTTGTGTGTAAGTATTCTATGTAGAAGGAACATCTAGGTCATGTTTTCCATACTGATGATCTACCTTCCGTCTGCAACATCAAGGGCACTTTCACAGAAGCAAAGAGCCTTATTAGGGCTCTCATCTGCTTCTGCTTATTCCCTGAACTGAAGTTTAACCCTCAGTAGACACCTCTCTCTCATTCCCCCAGCACACAAACAACAGTATCTGCTTACTCGAGGAAGGAGTTGAATTTCAGGGGAAAGCAAGACCACCTAAGCAAAGACAAACAAACAGAAGATTTCATAAGGGGTAATTAATATAAAAAAGGTCAACCAAAGAGGGTTTTTTTTTCCCATTTGCTTCCCATATGGCCATTAAATGTGATGGCCAGTTTAGAGCTATGAGTAAAGTAGCATTCAGAGGAAATACTGAAGGCTTAGAAATGTAACATCACTCACCTTCAGTACAAGCATGGCTATGAAATACAACACTTTTATGGCATATTAGATATAAAACACCTAGGTACGCAGCAAAAGCCATCATCTTCTGCCCGTTATCTGGATTTTTGTTACGGACTGCTATTTGACATCTTTATACTAGGTAGCACTTTACCTAGTAAAGGTCATTTATATCCCTGGGACAGATCACAAAGAAACTTAACATGTTAGGGATCAGAACAGCAAACCCTGCTCTTCTGTAAGCATATTCAATCCAACATACCTCTAACGTATCTTCCATAATTACAGCAGTTTACAACCGGCAGTTTTAGCCCTCTTCCAAATCCCAGATCCTCATGACTCAATGCTTATTTACTGAAGAGCATACCATACTTCTCAGCCAGCGAGAGGCTTGTGTTTGGCAGCTGCAGCTTGACTTAGTACTCCAAGGTCCAGTGCCTGCTGCATGTTCACATAAGAATTCTGGTATCACATGGTTATCTTGTTACATACCAGTGTTTATAGCACATATCAAAATCAGAGGCAAACAACATCAATGCCTGTATCCAAGGAAAGTAGTATTCACCAGTATTTGAAGGGAGGTGATGGAGGATCCTTCAGGAAGTACAGGAGATGAGTATTCCAGAAGACCCAATCTGCAATTAAGATTATATCAAAGCTGTTCTGGTTGTTGCACTCTATAGCAATGTCATTGCCAAATACCCCAATGACATTTGCATCCAAACGTTAATACCTACCCCGGAACCTGAGGAATACCCCAGGCCCACAGAGATCACAAGCAAAGCTTCCACCAACCCAGGAAAGGCCAGCAGCAATCCCTACAATTGTCCATGACATTCAGAGACCCAAACACACAGAACTCTGCTCAAAATCCTGGCAAGAAGTCCAAGGCGCCTTAACTTTGTTCAAGATCACATGCATTTTATAGCAGTTTTTAACACTTCTCCCACTTTGTAAGAAGGAAGCAGATATGCAGGGCCTGAAGCCCCAGAGATCCTGGTGCCAGATGACATCTCATGCACCAACAGCCCCATCCACCATTAACTTTATGGAGGGTACTTCAAAACTCTGTTGTTGTCCTGTAATCAGAAAGAATATTCAGGCAAGAAATAATCTGAGCTGTTCACGGCACTCTGAGTGCTGTTCATTTTTACTTTTTTGAGTAAAACAAAACAGTGGAATCGATTTCTCTCAGCCAAACATCTCATGTGACAAATATAAAGCTACAGTAAAATATCTGGCAGCTTCACTCTCCTCTAACTCAACATCAGAATTCAAATTATCTGGGAAACTCAAGCTAAGAGCTAAAGCAAAAGGGGGAAATGTGCAATTATAAAGGCTAAGTTGGGGCTAGCATGAATTTGTTATGTTCCTATTTCCTCTTCCCTGAAGACTGCTATAATGTGCTCCAGAGAATACAACATGAAGTTCACATTAGGAAGATTCTTTTCCCTGCAAATATACTAATTCTAGTAGTAGTCACTCCTAGAATTTTACCATTCCTTTTTTGCATAGCCCTGCAAAAAATTAAATCATACACGTTCACTTTTAATTCACATCAAAGTCTTCAATATCAAGGCACGAGCCTTTTAGAATACAAAACACTGTTTCAGACATTACAGTTTGATATAATATTTGGATTTTTTCTTATGATGGCATCTGTTGGCATTTACAAACTGGCAATGCACTACAGTTCCTAAGGGAGCAAAATTTATTTCCTCAACTAATCTCCTTACTGAGAGAGTAGCGGAGATCTTAGCAAATATGCTGAGCTATAAAAGCTTTTATCCCTGGGACAAAGCACACTAAACTCTGATGCACTACACTGATTAAACACAGTAGAGGAAAGCACGATCAGTCCTGTTATTTCCCACAATAAGAATATTCCAAGAAGTTCAAGCCTCCATTCAAAGTCCCACCCAGCTGATCGTAAAACCTATCCCAAAAGCTGTGGGATACAAAAGCATCAGGAGACAGACACATCAGCCTCCTGCTCTTCACCAGAAGCATCCTCACACAGACAGATAGCCAGAGAACCACAGCTGTAATTTGCAAAATGCTTTTATCAGAGCCCAAACATCAAACAAGCTCTGCTCGACTTCAGCTTTATACTCATCACTGGAATAACCTCACAAAGAGGCAATTCCTTCAACTCATAAGAGACAAGCTCTGAGCAAAGCATGGAAGTATAAAACAGGAAGAAAAATCGATCTTCGATACAGACTAATTGACTTATGCAAGGCAATGTATATCAGGCAACAGCAAATCTGAATCCCACAAACCTCAGGCTGAATCTCTGCATTCTCTGCTCAGCTCAATCTTATATTAAAGTCAAGGGAAATTCAGATAAATAAGAGGTTCATCAAATGGTTTTTCATCTGAAGTTCAAAAATACAGTTACTTCTCTGGGAGAGTTTCTCCTGATCTGATTGTGAGGCTATTTCGAGCAGGAAGCCTGTATTCCTGGGTTATAAACCCCAAGTGGGAATTTATGTGAACATCAAGGAATCAGAGCGCTGCAATGCTGGTTGTAATTAGCAGCACTAGAGTTTACTGCAAACACCACCATTTCCTCTTCGATGTCTGCTGCTGTTCTGTCCTATGAAATGATCCCTGGGGAATGTATAAATTGAGCAGGGTGCAGACTTAAATTCAGATTTGCCCTTGGAATGAGATTCCCTGAAGAGAAAACCCCACCTAAAGCTGGAAGCTGCTGCTGGCAAAGCAACCCAGCTCCTCTGACGGATCAGAGCCAAAGCAGCACAAAAAGTCAACGATGCTGCTGTGAGCTCTGTTCTAGGCAAGACATTTGGTAACACGGTAAGGATCATCTGTTAAGCACAGGGGCTGCCGTGCAGGACTCCAAATGTGATATATGGTCAGACACTTTCTACTAACTGAGGTCATTTGAAGAGCCAAAAGGAAGGGAAAATACAAGAATAGCATGGAGAAATGGTGGATAATTGCAATTCTAGACTCTTCTCAGTCTTTCTCACTGGTACCTATTGGCCCCATGGCTGGCATCTTTCTCCAGGAACGTGGTATTGTTAATTATGAACACTTTAAGTGCTTGACAATTTCACAAGCTCTGAGCTGCAGCTGCATTTTTCTGCTTGCTCCAGTAGAGACCTTTTTCATTAGAAGTCTCTAACCAAAGTTCCTCAGCACCTCAGCAACTATTATTCATTGACTTGAAGATGCCCTCATGGAGAGATGAGGGCTGCCGAGATGTGCCCTCTGCAGTCCCCTTACCTAAACCACATGCTCCACTCTGGAGCCTTCCCCTTCCACCCATGCCCCTTCAAAGATCGGTATATCTCTTCTCCAGGCACCACTTTACTCTCCTTTCTCAAAGACCTTTTGCAGTTCAGCAGTCCCAGTTCAGGCTGACGGGAGTCAGACCCAGCAGTCAGGCATGGACGTGCCAAGTCTTGATGACCTAGGAGCCCACTTTACCCTGAGCAGCTCTGTCCTGAGCAAAAGGGTCTCTCCAATTAACATAAAGTCAGGCAAGATACTGTCACATAAAATCAGAAAGGCAGACACTGTCTATTGAATCCTTCATTTGCCACATAGTCGATAAATATTAAATATTGTTAAATTTTTAAATATTACAACTTGATCAACCACCTTATATTTTTAATCCCCTAATTTTTCCCAGTTTTCCTTTGTATTGCTATATTTCTATACTACATCATTACGCAGAGTTGCTGCTTAGTGTTAAATAGATGCTGCTATTTACCGCCTGCAAGAGAACTGACCTCTAGCTGTGGGTGTACTTTTTTTAAAAAACATTTATTTCCGTTTGAATGAACACCAACAAATTAAAGTTTTTTCCCCCCCATTTTCAGAGTATAATAGAACACAAAAACATAAGACAATATACGTTTAAACACCTTTTCTAAATCATGTAAACCTCATCCATCTTAATACCAACCCAAACGAAGAGCTCTTCCTACACACTCTGAACACAGCAGATGTTAAAAAGGTGCTTAATCTTCTTTAGAGTGTTTTAGGTGAAAAGCTGTGTCTTTCAAATATGTACAAAGAAGGTCAGAAAATGAAAATGCCTTGAAACAGCTTTGCTCAGGGACCAATAGGATCTGAAGTGACCTCTACAAATTCTCAAGTTCCCACACTTCATTATTACCAAGCCCTCTTTCCCTTTTGATGTTTTTAACTATGCAGAAGGTAGGTGTTCCCTTCAGCACATCTAAAACTTTTAAGCATTTTTGATTTATTCTCCTTCAAAGGTTGGTATACCTGAGGCTGAAGCTAATGGCTGGAGATCCACTGACATGCAGATTTACTGCAGGGTGGAAGAAGTGATTACAATCAGGACAGCTTTACAGTTTCTCCTGGCTCCGTCTGGGGAGATAAAACCTAGAATAATCCTGGTAGGGAAGCTGGAAGAAATGTGACAAAGCTTGCACCAAAAGGAAGACAGCGAGGCCCTTACAAAGTGAGCACCGTCACATGGGCAACACAGGGCTACCCGGAGGTTAGCAGGAATAAAAGCCCAGGGAGACAAAACTAATAGAATCATGGAATGATTTGAGTTGGACCAGTTTGGGCTCCAACCCCCTAGGCATGGGCAGGGACACCTCCCACCGGATCAGGATGCTCAAAGCTCCATCCAACCTGGCTTTGAACACCTCCAGGGACAGAGCTTCCACAACTTCTTTGAGCAACCTGTTCCCAGAGAAGTGACCAAGCTCTGCTCATTTGTTCTGTGTGACAGGCATAAGGCTAATGATCAGCCAGCAACACAGTCCATCCTGCTCGCCTTGCCTGGAAATCATAACAAGGCCAGCAGAGCAGCAGTCGCAACCCTCCGCAAATGACTTACCCACAGGACCGACCTCCAGATAATTTACTGACTCATTTTATGCTTGTTTTGTCGGTAAAGTTACACAAAGTGCACTGTGTCCATGGCTAGCACAGAATACAAACACAAAGAAACAAAAACCCCACAACCACCCAACAAACAAGTCTCCCAAATGCTTTGAAGCTGCAGCTATTTGCAGTCGGGAGTCCTGCATCAGCTCCTACCCACAACAAAAAACATTAAGGAATTCTGATTCACAGCTAGAGAGTGCAGGAAAAAATTGTGCTCCTACCAAATCTAATTTGATTAGCATTTATATACAGAGCTGTTGGTATTTTGGACAAAGTACTGCAAAAAATAAATTGGTATGCTTTTCCCTTGTTAAAAAAAGAACCTATATGCTTGGGCATGCTTTGAAAAGCTCGCTCTATTGAATAAGAGGCTTTTTCCACACTTCATCTAGAGCTACAAATTAATGAAAAATAGAAACAAACATCCTTTGAAAAAACTGAAATCCTCTGTGAAGATTATTTTGGAACACAGGTTTTGACTAATAAGTTCTTAGAGTGCAAATGATATTTTTTAATAAAGCTTATAATTTGAAAATGTTACTACTTAAGGGAATTTTCTAACTAGGATCCAAGCGTTTCAAAACTGAAGTAGAGAGGCAAGGAAAATGATAACAGAAATTAATTAAGAGAATTAAACACAGCCAACTGAATGCTTTCATCTTCAAACCAATGCAAACTCTGTATTCAACAAGTATGAAGGCAAATAAAAAAATTTCCTTCCTGTCTGCAGGAAAATGGTTTCATGCATTTTGCATCTTTATTAATTTACAGGTAACAGCACATTAATAATAACTAAAAGATGTGCCTCCAGTAATGGCTTCACTGTAACTACAGAACAATGTGACCATTCTAAGTGATCTCTCCTGCTGACAATACTGAATTTACACTGAATACTGAAAACAGTTCTATAGATCTACCGGGATGTGTTCCTGCAGAAGATTATGGGCAACTGAGAAATATTATTGTATAAATAATAATCACATAGACCAAGTTTATATATTTCATTTTATACTGCCTGATAACATGGAATCGACTGAAAGAAGGTGGCTAAAGGATGCAAAAGCAGTGATGGTGCTCTTAGGGCAGCAGGAGCCTGGCTGGCGACCTTATTTGCCGGCCAGAGGTGGAGAACAATTAAGAGTTCTGCTCTACCTCATAGTTTACACAGCAATACTGACAGTTTGCATTTTTAAGTTGTTTGAGTCACTTCAAGAAGACGTTTTCCATTAAGTGTGGAGACAGCAAGTGGTTGTTAGTCCTACCCTGCAGCAGAAGCAAGACAGCCAGGAGTGCAGGGCTCCTCCTGCAACATGACTTTGGTTCCCTGCCTGGTTCCCATTGCGAACCTACATGGTGCCTCAACTTTAAAATGGTAGAGCTCCAGCCACATCATCAGTACTTCATCTTACTATGAATGTCTGAGTCACTCGTCATCTCCTCTTCCCTTAAGATAAAGGACTGGCTGCTCTTGGTTGTTATTCCCCATCTATTTAACTTAGGTTTAAGACATGGCAATGGTCAAGTGTCCCTCTGAAGTACTGCATACGCAGCCTGAAACTTCTCACTATCGGGATTGTTTCTTGCATCTACTTCTATTGCTCCAGTTTCACCTTGCTTCTGTTTCAAGTAATCCCTCTTCATGTTTTTGTTCTTAAAATTTGTAGTATATTATGTTCCATAACTCCCTCGCTACCCCCAGCGCCTTCTAGCCAGTTTCCTTACTAATCAAGTCCTTCAGGCTCCTGTTAATTTCTTGGCATCACTTCTCTGACCATCTTCTCAATTATAAGAACTTCACAGCAATGAAGTAATCAGAATGTAATTTATTTTGGGTGCACTTATGTAAATAATTTATAGAGAAGCACAGCCAAGTGGATCAAGCAGCATTTGTTCAGGCAGCGCATTCAGTTCCAATACTCGGACACATACCCCTCCCACCAAGCACAAGATGTTTTAGACACAGTTTGCAAACTGGGCTCTCTCAGGATAGAACAATAAAGGGGAAGTTGTTTCATGAGCTGAATATTGCAGACAGTTGCCACCCTATGGTTTCTGTTCAAAGCCAAAAATATTCTCCTTTGTATAACAAACATGTACAATCTGGTTATTCTATGGTTCTATGATATGGGGGTTTTCTTTGCTTGGGTCAGAAGGGACCTTAAAAATCATCCAGTTTCAATCCTCCTGCCATGGGCAGGGACACCTCCCACTGGATCAGGCTGCCCAAGTCCCATCCAACCTGGCCTTGAACACCTCCAGGGATGGGGCAGCCACAGCTTCCCTGGGCAACCTGGGCTAGGGCCTCACCACCCTCATGGTGAAGAAATTCCTCCTTATGTCTTGTCTAAGATGACAAACTTCACACCTTTAGTATTCAAGAAAAAAGGAAGTATGGGTTCAACAGGAAAAAAAAAAACCCAAGCAATCAAGCATAAACCATTCAGCTTGCTCTGTTCCCTGTTCTGCAGATTGTGAGGGAGCTGGAATTTGCAATAATACACTATGTTATCCCATTGTTCTTTCTCTAGGAGTGGATTTACATCCCGGAGCTGAGAGACCCCTCACACATTACCTCTGCAATTCAGCTTTTAGCACCTTGTTTACATTTCCAATGGCTCCATCAAGGATGTGTTTGAAATGCAATAACCCCCAATTCTGCATGCACGATAAAATCCTACTGTACTCACAGATTATGAAGGTCGATCAAGAAGGATAAATGAGACTCAGTTTCAGCAGGGAAACAAACATCCAGGCAATAACAGAAGGGGGGAAAAAAACCCAAAAACCAAAACCAGTAAACTCAAGCTAAGCTAATTTTAATGTATGCTAAGGAGGGTCAATTGAATACTTTTATGTTCAAACTAACACAAAGCCTATATTCAATGTGTTTATAGGAAAATCAGATTTCATATACTTACATTTCTTAAATGTACAATGCAGGGAACAGCAAAATAAGCTGTCTTGTTTCAAGAAATAAATTCCTTTTTACAAGAGATATTTCTTGGTGCTATTGTAAAACCAGGATTTTTTCCCCTTGAGTTCACATTTTAGGGCAGGTGAAAGTGCAATGCAGTGCTAGGGAAGCATCTCTTATGTAGGGAGGTTCACCAAGTTTCCCTTTTAACCCAGAGATCCTGGAGCCATTTCACTTTCTAGTTCTCAGGAGCTGAAATTCTGCATTCTTGTTCATGTACTTTCTTAAGCTGTTTTAAAAAAAAAACTATCACATGCACCAAAACACTCTCCCTCTCACCCACCCATCCCACATCTGGAATGCAGTTTTCTCCAGAACAGACAGGAAGAACTTCCCAGATTTATTTTACCATATGAATTCATTCAAAACATTTTTGCTAGATGATGAAGAAAACAGTTTTACACTTGGAAAGTATGGGTGAGTTTGAGATAGTCACAAAGAGCAGGAGTATGAAAAATCCTTGCTCCTGACAACTTTCAGCAATATCCTTAGGGGTTTGGGGGAGTAATGTCTCGACATGAGCAACACTGAAAGGACTATCACTCAATAGCTGATCGAAATAAATATTGCTTTCTGCTAACATGAGCCAGCTGAGTTTATCCTTGTCAAGATTACCAAGCATGGTTGGCCCCCCGTGTATTACATAAAGATAATGATTCAAACCAGAGATCCGAGCAGCCAGCCCATGCAATCTGTAGCTCCAGGTGCCATATATAACATTTGCTCTGAAGAGGTTTCATTAATATGAAAAATAGGTTTCAAAACAAAGTACCAATGTTAAAACATCTGCAGTTCATTTTCCTTATAGAAATGTTAAGTTTTGCTTCACTATAGACCAGCACAACAGAAAGTACTCCTTAAAAATCCATCTTTCCTCACCTGCCCTGCTTTCACAGCTTTAGCTCACCTTGCCCAAGTGAAACAGCTGAGCTAGTGGTGCTACACATTGTCTCTTTGGTCCTGCCCTCTCAGCGCATCTGCTCATCGCACCTCCTGTTTTTACACAATTTCCAGCCCGTCTGCACTAAAGGCTTCTTTTCCTTATTTCCAGAAATATAAGCACCAGTTCCTTCTGCTCAATTATACCAAGACTGGCTTTCCATTACCTGTCTGGTGTCCTCCTACAGAAAGAGCTGCACCTTGAACTCCTCATAATTTCCTTACAACATTTGCTAAGCATAAACTCAAACTGAAAGACCCTTTTCCACTGAAATGACTCCCATGACTCCCTACTCCACTCCTTCCCATATTAACGGTTTGGTTATAATCTTAAATTCAACCTTCCAGGAAACAACTCATTGCAAATGCTTTCTGAAGAACCTCTCAGAGTAGCACCACAGAGCCGGACTGGCAGGTTAAAACTCCAGTCAAGCCACCAAGGGACAACTCCAGGATGCAATACTCATTTCCTAATGGTGACAAAGGTTCCTGAACCCTTTCACAACACTGCTACAAAGTCAGACCTGAGAGAATTCTTCAGTAAACACTTGTGGCAAGAATGCCCACTCACTTACATGGGAGATCTAACTGAAGCTGCACAAACCAGAATAAATTCCAAGGGCAGAGATTGTGTTTTTCCTTTCAAAAGTATTAGTTTGATATCAAGTGTTATTTCTGATGAAGAAAGATTTTTTTAAAAAATTAATAACAACTTTACAATCTTTTTGGTATGGAAAAATGGCTTTTCTAGTTTTCTTTTAAAGCAATAAATGCTACCCCTCTATTTACTGCGCGAAAATTAAGAGGTTAGGGGTTTTTTTAGGTGTGTAACAGGTAAAATAAATCTAGCAGTGACTAAGGCACTTCTAAAATAAACACAGATCCACCACAAAGTAGCCTCCAGTCACAGACATTACATACTCTGCGACATTATTGCACCTTCATTTCACCTACCAGACTTCATTTATGCTTCTGGTTTCTTTCCTTCCTGGAATAACCAAGTACAGGTAGGTATGTGTATGTTTATATACTGTGAGCCACACAAAGGCAGAGAAATGGAAGACAGTCCAGAGAAAAGTATGACCAGCATAAGTATGTTTGGCAGGTTTGCTTATTAGAAGTACAAGAAACCTGAAAGCAGAGTTAAAAATTGATAGCACTGACACTCTTTTCCAGCTTAAGCATATCTGGTACATCCGACTGCTGTTGTCAACTGCAATAAGAAAATACAAAAGGAAACCAGATATGATGTGAGCTTGTGTTATTGCACATGCCTAAGGGTAAGGTTTTATCTGCTTCTTGGGTAAAGCCAGAACACAGACATCTTTATGCTTATCATGAGCATTTTGAGTTGCCTAAATCCTCTGATGCTATCAGAACCTGTTTGGGATTCCAAAATGGTTTACTTGCATGTAAGTAATTTGATCCAGGAGAAGAGAAGGAGCTAATCAGCCTGCATTCATTGCAACATTACCTCATGTATAGAAATCACCTGGGTTTTAAGTAACTTCTGACTGTCTTATTTTATTTCTTTGGAATCAACAAACTTACGCTTCTGACACACATGAATATAAAACTGTAGCCGTGAGGGCTTCCTTATGGATCTCCTGAATAAATCTGGGACCTGTAACAGGAAATTATTTGATAACAATGGATACAAGTAACTCTAAAAATCTCAATGGCGCTGCAAAGGAGTAACAACATTGAGAATCACTTCCTAGGGTTGCTCGCTTCCCAAAGCAATCGGAACAGCTGCAATAAAGCCTTGTTGTACAAACCCTTCCTTCCCAATCTTTTTGCCCAGTCCAACAAAAGGAGCAAACATGCCTAAAAACTCCAACACAGCTTCCAGTCCTGCATTCCCTTGCATTCCCTGCTGCTGCACAAAGTTAGGATGCAGAGCGCCAGGCGTGGCACACAGTGCAAGCACACCAGATATCAAACTGCCTGTGACCCCAGGAACAGACAGGGGTTTACAGTAACACAAACCAGCAAAGCCAAGTGCCATTCCCACTCCCATCAGTCAGTAGGTACCTATCCAGAACTTGGCAAAGACCCAGACACTAGGGATCCACCAGGCTGAGGACCCAGCACTCCAGTTCAATTTCTAGTTCAGCTCTTAGTTGAGCACAGGCTAATGGGGAAGAACTACACCAATTCCTTTTTAAGTGCTTTTAGATTCACAGAGAGATAAAAGCTAAAAATAATTATCACTAGAAGAGACAGATGATCTTTGAACTGCTCTGCTTTTTGCCCAAGTCTACATCCTTACAAAACCTCCTATATGCTGGAAGAAAGTCTCATCACTCTTGAGAGCAGGGTCAGCTCAGCAAAGACACAGTTTGCCTCCTTAATTTTGTCTCTTACCTTCCTCTTTAGTCCTTTCAAACTCAGCATGAAAACACTCCAGCATTATTCTCAGTAAATTTACTGGAGCAACTTTGTCCTTTGTATTAACTTTCTTAGCAAATGTTAAAGTTCTCCCATAAAGGGACTCCTATAGAACAGTAGCCTAGAAAGATGCCAGACAGGCTTTGGTATCTTTAGTTGCTTCAGAAAAAAACATGAAAACTTACAGTTTTTGGTCACAGTCACCTTAAAGGAAGTGAATAAGAAGGTAAATGGGTTACGGTGACCAATCAGCAGAGCGCATACTCTCATCCTCAGGTCTTCTGAGCTTATCTTCTCCCCAGCAGAAATCCCCTCTTAAGCTGTATCCTACCCAACAAGAGCAGAGGAGAGAGACTTGCTTAAAAAATCAAGAAGTAAATTAAATTACAAAACTCCTTAGGCCACCAAAAGTAGGGAAAGGATGACACACTAGGGAACAAGAGCAAGTTTTTGCAGTTGGAATAGGCACATTCCTGCAGAAGAAGTCAGGAACATTTGAAGAGCCAACAGTGCCAAGAGGATCAGTTGCCACATGCACCACACGCATGGCATGGTCACCTCAAGGAGTGAGGACTTCTCAGGAGTTTTGGCATTTCAAGGTTGGTACACACTAAGCAGGCACTATCAAGCTTCATCCTCCCAGTCTCAGCTGGAAAGGTCTCTCCTTCCTGAGGACATCAAGTATTTCATATGAACTTGCTCTTAATGTGCATCGATCTGGATGGAAAGAGGTTTTTGGGTGCAGGAAGATAGAAATCCAGGGATGTTATTTTATGCACATGCCCCACCTCATCATACAGATGTTATTGCAGGAAGACCTGGGCAGGCACTTATCCCAGCTGCTTGTTCTCAATGCAAATGAACTCCTGTACATATGGTTAGCAGCAGTAGCACCTCTCAGGCCTTAGAAAAGAAAAATATATATACCATGATAACTGTTATGTGTTGCTGGCAGTGGCTATGGCTTAGGTGCACTCAGACAGACTAGAGAAACTTGGTGCCAAAACCCAGAGTCATAACTGAAGGAACAGACACCCCCCCATGGGAATCAAGTAAACGTCATACCCAGGCATAATGCCAAGATTGATTTTGCAGTACCACTAATGACTATTTCACAAAGCAGTTAATTATAGAACCACAGAAAAAGCAACTCTTGACTTGGCCCTGGCCAGCACTGAGGACCCAGTTCTACATGCCTCTTCATGCAGATCAGCATTGGCCCATGGACCACTGGGTGTTTAAGTTCAAGGTCTATCTTGGATTAACAGAAAATGAAGATACTCTTTCTGCAATCAAGAACAACTTGAACTAAGTTCAGAAAAAAACCCATACACTTCAGAAGTGCAGTCAGAAAGAGCAAGGTGCTTGCAGATAACAGAAAGGTTGTGTAAAGATGACACGACAGTGAAGCTTCAAGAAGGTGAAGTTGTAACGCAAATCAAAAGCTGCACATACTACTCCAGTAGTCTGACTGTAAAGGTAGTGCAAAATAGGCCAAAATACTTTGAGGAACTAGCTTGCAAAACTTGTAACATCTAATAATAACTGCTTTATGAAAAATGTTCTAGGTAGTAGCTTACTATAGCGCCTGCAGGGCCAGTCGTTGATCAAGGTAGAAAAGGAGCTTTCACAGAAGATGAGGCCACAATAAAAAAAGGTATTTTTTTTCTCCCTTTTCAGATGGAAGGTTTCAGTGTTAAGAGTGTCGTTCTGCACCCCCCGCATCCCACTCCCCTAAGACAGTGGGAGCTAGTGGCCTTGGTAGACCTACTTATATTTGAAGTGTAGGTAGAAGAGGTTATAGCAAAAGTAGAAAGCACTAACAAAAGCATGAGCAGAGAGCAGTATTCAACCAAGGGTTTTAAATGATTTCAAAGAAAAGAGCTGCACTTCTTTCTTTGATATCACGTGTTTAGTATCTGATTTAGGCCCCATATTTAATCTTGCAAGGGAATTTTTAAGTTGTCCTTTCTGGAAGAAATTACTGTTCACATGGAAAGCCATCTTTTAAATGTTTTGCTTATGCGCACCAGGGAAAGAAGCCCATGAAATGATAAAAAGCACAAGACTCTCACCATGCACCTTGCAAAAGTCTTCATCATGGAACACTTACAGCTGCCAGGAATTTAAAAGTAAGCTAAAGAAGTCAGGTATGAAAATCCCTCTGAAAATGTTGTGTATCTGATAGCTGCTTTACAGACGCCTCTGGAAACCTTACATTCACCACAGGTGGAAGTTTACCAATTCCAGTGCTACTGTTTTCTGGGACTAAAAGTATACAGAGGTGTAGAGCTGGACTTGGATAGAATGGATTTCTCTTCTAGTCTCATTCATCCAAATTTTAGTGCCTCCTAGTTTCCAAGTTTAAGCAATTCCTAGTATAACGCTTCTCTCCTAAGTCCAGACTGGACCTAGTGACCTGGTTTGGAATGGAGACTTAACTGGAGCTGCATAAACGTTTGGTTGAGAGCTCTTCCACCCACATCGCCAGCCAACGCCTTGAATCTCAGCAGGCCAATGTGGTCTTAAAGGATCAGGTGTCAACTCCTTGGCTTTAATATTGTTCCTGCACTCTTCAATTGCAGTCAAATCCTCTGCCTGACTCACCTCTTTGTCAAGTGGTTGTAAAAACACCAGTTACCATTAAAACAGCGAAACTTATAGCTACTGCTGTCAATGTAACATAAATCAACTACATTATCTCAAACTGTATTATCAACAGCTACATACTGTGGGACTCAGGGTATATTAATAAGAAGATATTTAATTATCTTACCCAGGAGCTGTGAAGACAAATTCGTGTCTCTAATTAACATTGCAGCACCTGACTTGAAAACAGAGAAAACGGAGCCTGTCCTCTGGAGCACACCACCACCACGGGGAGGCAGAGAGAGGGGAAATCAGAGGGGAATGGATTAACTACAAGGATCTAGACGGCAGTTATACATATTCTTTCTTGCTTTGAACAAAGCCAGTTGCTTCCAAGCCCACACATAGTGGATACAAGTGAATTTACCTTCTCTTATGTTTTCATACCTGCGTGCCTTACAATCCTGGGCATTTGAAGCAGCAAAACTGAATTTTGGGAACTAGTCTTCTATGATGTAACTTCCCTGAGCTACCCGTAACTTGAACCCAAGTTCACAAGCAGCAATACAGCTGATAGCGAGAAACATTCATTTTCACCTTTTGTGCTCACCAGCTGCCAAACAGAGCAGAATGCACACACTTTTCTTACAAGCACAAGGACTCCACTCATGAATAGAATTCATTTCTCAGTAGCATACATAAAAGGAAAGTTACTTTAATAAAATACTTTCAGGCCACTGAAAGGTTGGAAGGCAGTTTAAATTCTCATGATGCAAAGGCATTTGAACTCAATCCTTTCCATTGGACTCCTGTCTATTAGTTTTCTTGCATTTCCCACAGGACATGCCACTACAATTTCCCCTTGATGTCTGCCATTTCTGAAAGCCCAGAGGAAATTATAAGAATAGCCTAATACAGAAGAAAAATGAAGCAATCAATAGGCACTAAAATGGAAACTTGTGTACACGTATTTTACATTAACTATGTAGAAATACATCATTCAGGAGACTTTACAGTAATAGTTGCAAAAATAAATCACCTCAAAAAGTGCTTATTAATGTTATGGGAAATAATGTTGCTTTTAGTGTAATTTTTACTGATGGCTTACTAATACATTTTTGAGCACACTATACTTAGTAGCCTTTGCAACAATTTAGGTTAAAAAAAAAAAAAGTCGGGGGGGTGTAGTCAACAGAAACCTTGTTCATGATTTTTAAAAGGAAAAGAAATTTGAAAGGATTCTAAAAAGTTGCTTCCCCAACAACTGCAGATTCCCAGATACGCAAACCTTTAAGGTGAAGTCAGAGGTGGAGATGTTAAGCAATATTGCAGTTAGGTATTAGAAAACAGAAGAGAAAACCCAAGACATCCTCAATTCTTACCAAATGCATTTGGAGCGATTCTTAATTCAGTGCTTTCTGCAGATCTTGTTTTGACAATGCTACAAGAAATTAAAACCAACAGAGCACAAGAAGGCAGAGGTTAAACTGAGATGGTTACCCCATGTTATTTTTTCATAGACAGAGGCATAAATCTGTACATTTATCCTAAGGTTCCTATCCTAAGTTAACCTAACCTAAGAGAAAGCTTTTGCTCATGCACGAAGCCAAGGAACAGCTCTTCTCTAATTAACAAACAAGCAGAAATGCATCCTGCTTTTTCCATTCATGGCTCATTTACCCAGGTACAGCCTTTAAGCAGGAGATTCAGCCCAAGATGATTCTCAGAGAGATCCATTACAGACTTCTTTAGAAATGTATTCAGCTGCCTTCAGTCAAAAATAAAACTGTCCACTTTGTACTTTTAACCATAGCCAAAAGTGACAGCTTGGAGCATTACAGTAAACATGTGAAGATCTAATGAAGATTTTTCATTTACTATACAAGTCAGATAGAAATGTATGGTTATGAATAATAGTAAGCTCTATTCACTTGATATGTTCTCAAACAGGATATAATAATCTCTCAAGCTTCCCCTAATCTATATATCCTCTTAAGAAGGAGATTAATTTTCATGCTCATTCATAAGCAAGTCACAGAGTCTATGTAATGAACATTATCCAAATACATCCAAAGAACGTCTCATTTTTAACCCAGGATGCATCTTCTCCAGAGGCCAAAGAGTCCCTTGTGGACAAGAAATAATGTTTAACTTTCTTAGCTATGCTTCCTAAAATATTTCTCTGTATAGACTCAACAACATGAATACCATGTATAATAATAAGTCATCACACACATTGGATACAGGTCATTGACATTTCTCCCTGGGGATTAAAGAGAAAGCAATGAAATAATAATAATTAAAAAAAAAAAAGGCTCTGTAAACTTCTTACTCTTCAATAACACTCAAACAGCAGTAAATTGGTTCTGCTGTGTCTGTACTGCATTGACGTATTTCAGTAGATTACTGAAGACGCTAGGGGTTCAATAAACTTTCTCTGCCCCTGAAGTTAGAAGGAAACAACTGCTGGTAACAGCACAGTAACTTTACTACCCCCTTACAGCCTAACATATCCGCAGGCATCTCATTTCAGAACAGGATGCTTACTGGCAGAGGTTTGTCCTCTTCTTTCTACTTAATTGTGTGTGAGGATCTACGTTAATCAGAAGCTCTAACATGAAGCATGCGGGAGCCCTGTCACGTTACTCAGAGGTTCATCATAGGAGATTCTGCTTAGGTAGGAGTTAGATGCTGGTGCAGGCAGACTATATTCAATCAGCTTTCCTGGCTCTGCCTGCTTTCTGAACACACAGTCTCCACGTGTTTGTTCTACACTTCTCACTGCAGCACTGTGAACAACCCTATCAAAAGAAAACAGGCAGATAAAGCTTGTTTTGAAGAGAACTAACCACATATCACAGTAATGTGATATGCAACCACCTTGTGTGTGGCTGTAGGAACAGCGATAGCCACTTGTGTAAGCCAGATGAATTCCCTGCAATCTAAAAGTAGATAAAAGAATACAGATGTTAGTCCCATTATTTAATTTGCTACTGGGAAGTGTTCCACTGCTACTGTAGTGACTGTGGTAAAAAAAAAAAAATCCTATTCAGAAAGTAAAGAATACTATCTCCCTCTCATTGTGCTAAGCCATTATGTTCTCTTTGTTCTATTCATTCTTGAGCAGATGTTGGAGCTGGAGGCTTGCAGCCAGTTTCTCAGTTCTAACCAATGTATTTGATATGCTTCAGCATGGACTTCTAACACCAGAAGGCTCTCTAATCCAGTGTGGAAAGCACTCTTTGATTTTTAACAGAAAAAGGAATACTTGGTCTCCCAACTAACAAGACTTCTCATTTAAAAGGGAAGCAGAGTTAGCAGTATGCTCTCTAGCCTTTTTCCAATATTCCTTCATGAATACTTAAATAACATTTTTAGGCTTAAAGTTATTCTTTAGTTTCCCACGTTTAGAAAGCTTTTGGAAGGAAGTAATTTTATCATCTAGTATTAAAATTTAGTGTAAGGCAATATGTTCTTTCCAATTGTTCATTAAACATCCTGTCTAGAAACTGAAAAAAATATTAATTGCATAGTAACCCCTCTCTTTTACTATCATGATGAATACAGTTTGTCAAGACAGATTAAACTTGTGAATCCTATTAAACTTACCACAGGCTTGTTTTCCTTTCAGAATGCACCCTCTGGCTGGAATGAAGATTGCATGCATCAGGTCCAAGGTTAAATGAAAAAGCAAAGTACGCATTCGCTAGTCCCACCATGTAGCACAGTGGGTTCAGATTTTGAAGGTTTTTTGGCACAGCCCTGAGAGTTCCTCACTAGCAAAGCCACCACAGCAATAACGGTGCAGGGTCCTTTACACAGCTCTGCCCCAGCATCACTTCCTCAACCCAGCACGCTCTGAAGGCTCCAAGCAAGATCCTGCTACTGAGTATGTGTTGGGTTTCCACATTGATAGACATTCTGGGTGTGGGAACAAGCAAAGAAAAAGGAAAGGGCTGAATTCAACAGCAGTGCTTGAGAGCTGGGATGACAACAGGGCTGGGGCTCAACTTGGTAGTGAAGAACCAAATGTAGGGTAAAGCTCAAGGGCATTACCTGTTTGCAACCTCTCACTCTTCCTTTCCTTTAAATGCAGCCTCAGAACATAAGGACTAAAGTTATCAGCACACCTTTCCCAGTTTCCATCCCCTCCTACACAACTGTCTCCAGAGCAAATGACTCTTTTTATAAACCAGTATGTGTACATCAGATGTGGGCCTCCTTCTGTTTCCCCTGCATCATCCAAGCTGCAAAGATTCAGGTAGATCCATGTTCTTTCTGGGTCATCTAAGCAATCACAGGTCCAGAATTTCTTAGACTAAAAGCCCCCTGCTGCTGTTGTAGGTGACTGGGGTAAAACAGCTACAAGAAGAGTAATTTACTTCCTTTCTTATAGAATATTTTTGAAAGGGATAAATTGATGCAAATGCAGACTTTCGCAGTTTTCTCATTAGAAAAATGCCTGCTTTCCATCGGTGTTGCTTACTCACAAAACCTGAAGTGAAACTACTTACTCTCAGAGAAACAAACCTGGAAAGTATAAGAATTGCGGTGGAAGAGAAAAATGCAAGTAAAGAAATCCAGAAAGCAAGGATTTCTGAAGTGAAGGGCTAACTGCAAAATCTGTAAAAATATCATACTTGATAAAACTGTACTTTGACAATGAATATCGCTTTCTTTCTGTATCACTCACTGGAGTAAGGACTGCTCTCTTGCTGAACAAGTACAACCTGAGGCCTTTCTACCCAGGCAGCACATGACTCTCCAACTTCAATTACTGTAGATCTGCCTCAGTCTTACACTGCATTCTTACCACTTTTGAAACATAGGCAGATAAGGAAAGTGAAGCACTGCCCCAAGCCTTTGTCCAACAAGCACTGGCTATTTCTTTGCCTCTATTTACCAATTTAGAGCCATTACAAAACAAAAGCTTTCTTCATTTCTGGGAGTGGTTGGAAACATTTCACCTCTTTTCCAGCAAGGTCATTTTCCTCGGGCAAGAAAAGACAGATCTACCACCAGCTTTTGCAAACAGTAAAAAAACATGTTCTGTAGAGATTGTACAAGCCTCTGAAAGGTATGAGAGGAGACGATGGCAACTGTTTCAGCAGGTATGGGTTTTCATTTGCCTGCTAGCTTACCTGCTTACAGCCCTGCAAGAAAATAATACCATTTGTCATCTGCATAACCACCCTCAACAAATTACACAAGTTAATTGACAAAGATCCCTCCAGTTCTAGATAATATTTTAGCCCCAAACTTCAATTTTCTAGACGCTTCCTTCAAATAAGGTTAGGAGAAGAATGAACGCAAGTTTTACAGTGACACTAGTAATTATAATAATCTGTGCTTTGATGTTTTGGCGAAGAACTTTTATCTTAAAACAAAACCTAAGACAACTTAAAGGGTAGCAGTGCTAATTCTGGAAAAGCAAAAATGGAACCATTCAGCTATCAGCACTTACCCATATCCTAGAATGTTTCACAGCACAAACTTTAATTTCCCCAAGTGTGTTTGGTTCTCAGAAGACACATGAACATTTGTGTATAATTTTAGCTAGAAAAATATCAAAATTGTGTTAGGTTCCTACCCAGGGATTCACATACAGCCTGCTGGGTTCTGGAAGTCTCTTTCTATAAATTTCCTTAAGGTCCACATCTGAACAGACATGGAGGTTGATCTCTTTTACAAAGGAGAGGGGAAACTAAAAGTACAGGGACATGAAACCACGTCCTCAGAAACGCCATCGGAGCAGGGTATGAGCCCTTGTCTGCAGATTCCTTGGTTTCAGTAATCTGACCAGTAAAATGTGTCACTTCCTAAATCACAAGTTTTCACATAAATCCAAGCAAAGAGAGACTGAAGAGACAGAGAAGGGGAGGAAGGGATGACATTTCTCTACCATGTATTTTCCCATAGCTTGCTTGGAAGAAAAACATTTACATTTTACATTTATCAACTTCCCCTTTCCTCCTTCACTTGTCATACTCAGTGAAAACTTGCTGGTTTATGTGTAGGTTTGTTAATTGTTACCTGTTATCGCTACCTTGATTCTGTTCTTTTTGTACTCCCCTTAAGAAACAGGAAGGACTGATGCAGGGAGGTAGAGTGTATGCCTGGTTTGCATGAGGGAAGACGACAGGAATTGCTGCCTTTTAAATAACCTAATGCCAATTAAGCAAGCAAATCATAACAGCCAGAAACCTCCCAGAAATGGCCTTGCAGATGATGTGAGAAGCTCTGGGGAAAATAATTTCTGCTGCTGAAATTCCATGCAGAACTGGAAACACCCACTATTCTCACGATTCATTTTGTGAAACAATCCCCAGGTGTGACTAGCTGTGCTAGTTAACCATTCCAGCCAGACTTTATTCCAGACAGATTCATCCTTTAACCCAAACAACAAGAAAGGAGAGAAGGCTCTGTAGCAATCATCTCCGTGCTTGTAGCAACAAAACTGCGCCCTAAGCCTGAAGAAGACAAACAGGAGGCAGCCTTTCCAACACTGTGTTTTCTTTAATGTGCAAGTAATCCATCTCTACTGATCCATCCCTTTAACACTGCAGCCAAGCTGACATGATCACATGAAGCAGCGAGGCTTTGACCCTTAACCCTAGTCTGTCTCCTCCAAGCAGGAGAACTTGAAGCCTTGCTCAGGTCAAAGATGTATCTCTAGAGTTTCTCATCTTTTCACACAGAGAAGGGAAACCATGAGATGACAGAAACATTTCTTCTTGCTTGCTGTGTAGAATTTTTCACACACAAGACTTATTCTCCAGAGGTCTTTCTACATCAGATACTCCCACTTCCAAGAAAGTTCCCAGCTTTGAGAGCAGTCTCAGTTCACAGGCTGTTTTTCTTCTTACTCCTGTAGACAGGCTCACTCGCTCTAGGTGGTAAATTATTCATTCATTCTACACATTCTCAACCTTGGCCCTGGCATCACACACACTGTTAATGCTGCAAAATCAATATATTCCAAAAGCTATGGTAGTCTGTGGCAAGCTGTAGAATTTGGAACCCTTTCTCCAGCTGTGCAACTTGCTTATTTTGCTGTTTTTTCAACAGTGATTTCTGAGCAAGAGCACTCTACTTTAGAGGATAGCAGCCTGCAGGAAAGTGAGAGGTATGTTGTAGTTACTCTGCTTAACACTGTAAAGGCAAATACAAATGTTTTATTTGCTGATAATGTCCAGGTGCTATAGGGGTATCCAAACAAAACCATCCAATCAGCTTTTGATTTTGGAAAGAATGATAAATGCTTGCTAAAATGTTGTTTAACAACTGACTGGCTTTGCACTGTTGAAAGGCAACGAATCCCCCTCTTGTCCAGAAGTTAAGTTTCAAAAGAGTAAGCTTCTTTCCCCAGTTTCATTGCAACTACAAATGTACTGAGAGTTAAGCATTTGCAGAATCTGGAAGTTACACAAATGACTTAAATCTTTAGTCTCTGTAAGATGTTGCACCTGCCATGCTTTCTCTGAACAAGGAAAAAAGAAAATCCTGCCGTACATTTAGACTGAAATCCATATTAATTATGTTTGGTAATAAGAAGGTTGCCAAACACAATTAGATTTAAAATTTTGGTAATAGATTATCCACACAATGCCCTGTCACAGACTTCTAATATGTCTGTTCTGGCCTAATTTAAAACAGCCGTTGTTCCTAGGCATAGAGCAGAAAGCAAAGGCAAAATCAAATCCTAATAAGCCAGCTTCTACCTCATCGCCAGTAAAGCCCTGCATTGCTTCATTGAATCTGAATTCTGTTCCCTTACAAAGGCCAGCAATAGTATTGACAATATCCTGTGACCACACAGGCGTGGGTGTTCCCCTTTGCATTTGGATTGAAGTTCTCTTATTATTTAAGGGATGGGAAGGAATGAAATTATGTGCTAGTCAAGTCTGTGCCATGGTACTGCCTCAGATTGATTAACACAAAATTCAATTTCATGCTAATCATCCCAAGTCCTTGCCATGTGTATTAGGAACAGGTCCTATTGTACCCTGACTGCTGCAAAAGCCGCTTTCTTTCAGAAATTATCGTAGTACTATTCACTGTAAGACTCTCCTCCTGCTTGGCCATCTCACTCTCACCGCCACTGCTGTGCTCAGAGACAGGTATTCTGACATTAATACAATCAGAGGAGAAATCAGAGGAGAATCAGAGGAGAAATCAATGGTTGGACTCGATGCTCCGGTGGGTCTCTTCCAACCTGGTTATTCTATGATTCTATGAAAGTAAATCCCCCCACTATAATAAACATTATACAAAGGATGGATAAATCAGGATCAGGAAAAATCCATCTCTTTCATATATAGACATGGACTTGAGTGCGTAAATTCTGGGAAAGCAGAATCCAGGGACATCCTCCTCAGCAACAAGCACAGTAGAGGCAGGCAGTGAGAAATCCCTATCAATTAACTTAGACCTTGGGACAAGAGGATTTATTTTAATTTGAACAGTGCTGGATATCTGGATTTATTTCAAATAAGCTTTAAATCAGCAGTACCTGCTACACACTGCAAGAAATCAGCTCTTTTCACTGGGAGAGCAGGGCAACACATTGGGGAAGAAGTGATCTAAAGTTCAACAGGTCTGAAGCAAGATATTAAAAATATCTTTAGAAGCAAGCATAGCATCCTCCAAAGACTGGTTACACACAGGTCCGCAAACAGCTGTGAAGTTACTCAGAAACATAGAGGCAGAGAATAAGAATTTGTTACAGCTCTTCTTAGGCCTTAGGGTGAAGGAAAGAAGGGAGCAGAACAAGACAGTGTGCAGCAGGTTTGGGCTGCAGTGCACTAGCCAAGAAAAAAACTGCCTCTCCTGCAGCCAGTGGGTGCCCTCCTTTTTTCCTCCTCAGGGGTGCTTGCAGGTAAAGCACCATCCAGCTTCTAGCGACACAATAACTTGGTCTGTCTCCACTTTCAGGATCCTCCTCATCACCGCTTTATGCTGGAGAGACACTGCACACCCCATCCCCAAAAGTTGTGCACCTCTGTGTAGGAGAAGCTGCCCCTTCGTATTGGTTCCCTGATGCAATGGCAGACAATGTATAGGACTCCTATATGGTTGGTACTCAATGCAAGCCTTGGCACTTTGAGACTTCAGCCTTAGCCAAGGAAAAACCTAGAGTACCTCCATATCTTTCTGTAGGTTGTCTTTAACTAGAGGGACTTAAAAATTAGGAGCCTTACAGATTATTCAATCCATTCCTCTGGGGGGGGGGGGTGGGGGGGGTGGGGGGGAAGCGTGATAACCCATTTTGAACAGGCAAAAGCATTCAAAGAATTGTAAGCATGATTCATTTCAATACAAAAAATAAACAAAGGGATTTGCTTCAAAGACAGCTGCTAGAAGGAACCCAATAGGTCCCAGCAGCTGCTTTGTGCTGTGCCACCAGGCTTCTTATGAGAAGGCCTAATCAATGCTACAATCTTTAAAACCCTGTTTGTCAGACTGCTCCAACAGTCACCTCATCCTCTCTTTTATCCAGCCTGTTCGCTCCTGTGTAGCTCGGTGAATAGCTAAGAATGTCTCTACTATGATTTATTCAATAAAGATCACAAAATTAATCAGATAAATTATTCAAGACATTATTTGCCAACTTTTGCTGCTCACATTGCAAGAAAGAAATTGAGCTCCAGAAAATGTTTCTCATAAAAAGATTGTGCCTACAAAACAGCTTTGCCAAATCTTAAGCAGACTATTATTTAGCAGTCCCCATGTCCAAATAGCTCCTACAGTCCAGAGAAAGGCCAGTACAAGAGGCAAAATAGAGGTTTGCTCTCCAGCATCAAAATGGGGGAAAAAATACATATATTTATCTTAAAGGTCGGCTCAGTCATTGAATAGTTGCCTAGCAACATTCCCTAGCAACACCACTGCAGAAAAACCACAGCAAGCACTCTCCTACAAGTCAATTAGAAATGGTAATTTGTATGGGAAGATCCAAATGTCCGTTCCAATTACAAACAACAATTCCTTCCTCACCACCATTCTTTTTTATTAGAAGGTTTGTAATTTTATCCCTTGCTCCACTTTGCTCTGCTTTCCTTCACTTCTCCTTCCCAGGTAACAAAACTTTACATCAGCAGCAAGTCAATGTTGATAATTTTTCAGAGCGACACCTAAAAATATAATACAATGTATTTATCTTACTTTCCAAATCAAGGATCGGTTTCTTCTCATCTGCAACAGAAGCTCTGGAGATACAGCTGGCTCTTCAGTGCTCTTCAAATGTGGACACGTTTTCAAAGAACAGTCCCTACACCAAGCTGTAATTCTGGCACTACAAGCTGCATTGTGCTTCCCTGAAGTTCACAGGGCTGTAGCCGAGTAACTTCTCGTCATGTCCTGAAGCACAATACGTTTAGGGTATGTGCTATTGCACCAATAAGCTACTCCACTTCCCTGCATCACAGAGTCTGTAAGCAATAGCAATGGATAAGAATGGTTTGTTTTAAAAGGAGTAATTAAAATGCTTGGTAATTTCATGTCATTTAATGTAATGTGTTCTGAAATGAGATTTGAAAACTAAAAAGCCAGGCGAATCCTCAAGAAGGGAATGATCACATATTTAAAGCCTCTCATACTTGAATCTGCGAAACTCGGCAATGAATTTAAATGAAGAGAAAGAGGGAAGAAAGTGATCCTGTGTGGGCTGATGACTGATCCAGGTTTAAACAGTCTCATTTACTGATCTCTCCAATATACAGCAATGACAAAAAAATAGATTTCCCGCTATCAAATGACCATAATTTTATAGTTGTTTACTCTCTCCAGAGCCAAAAAGCTATCTGCTACTTAATTGCTTGCAAAATCTATTACATACTTTCATCAGTGCTTTTCATATACGCTTCCTCTTTTATATAAATTGTCAGCAGTTCGAGGGAGACATCTCCCTCAGAGTTTGAGGTACATAAACTTCAACAGAACACTTAATTATGGACTTTTTCCATAACCTACTCTCCTCCCTAACAGGCTACAAACTAACAAAAACTTAAGGAGTTAGAGAAGTCCCTCCTTAGATGAGGGGATGGATTTTCCTAGCCCAGCTGATCTAAAGCAAAAACACTGCTGACCTCCAGGAGGCCTGGGATGCCTTCACTGCTGAAGCACCAGTCAATGAAAGCACTGTCATTGCTTAAAATCCTCTTTAGGAAAGAGAGAAAAAGCTGAAGTTCGGTGTCAAAATGCACCATGAGGAAGATGAAAGATAACAATGGCCTAATGTTCAATGTCTTCATCAATGACCTGGTTGAGGGCATTGAGGGTACCCTTAGCAAGTTTGCAGATGACACAAAGCTGTGCAGAAGTGTCGATCTGCTGGAGGGTAGGGAGGCTCTGCAAAGGGACCTAAACAGGCTGGACCGCTGGGCAGTGTCCAACGGCATGAGGTTTAACACAGCCAAATGCCGGCTCCTGCACTTGGGACACAACAACCCTATGCAGAGCTACAGACTGGGAGAAACCTGGCTGGAAAACTGCCAGGAGGAGAGGGACCTGGGGGTGTTGGTCGAAAGCCGACTGAACATGAGCCAGTAGTGTGCCCAGGTGGTCAAGAAGGCCAATGGCATCCTGGCTTGTATCAGAAACGGTGTGACCAGCAGGTCCAGGGAGGTGATTCTCCCTCTGTACTCAGCACTGGTGAGGCCACTCCTTGAATATTGTGTCCAGTTCTGGGCCCCTCACAACAAGAAGGATGTTGAGGCTCTGGAGCAAGTGCAGAGAAGAGCGACAAAGCTGGTGAAGGGGCTGGAGAACAGACCCTATGAGGAGCGGCTGAGAGAGCTGGGGTTGTTTAGCCTGGAGAAGAGGAGGCTGAGAGGAGATCTCATTACTCTCTACAACTACCTGAAAGGTGGTTGTGGAGAGGAGGGAGCTGGCCTCTTCTCCCAAGTGACAGGGGACAGGACGAGAGGGAATGGTCTCAAGCTCCACCAGGGTAGATTTAGGCTGGAGATTAGGAGGAGGTTTTTCACGCAGAGGGTCATTGGGCATTGGAATAGGCTGCGGAGGGAGGTGGTTGATTCACCTTCCCTGGAGGTGTTTAAGGCACGGGTGGATGAGGTCTTGAGGGACTTGGTTTAGTGTTAGATAGGAATGGTTGGACTAGAAGACCCGATGGGTCCCTTCCAACCTGGTTGTTCTGTGATTCTGTGATGCAAAGTCACAAGTCCCAGAGCAGTAGGCAAGGAAGCATTTACAACAAGGTAGGGCAGCTCTGCAGTGGCTAACACAGCAGGCACATCTGGAAGTGAAGGCTTCAAGTTGAGAAATGGTATTACAGCTCTAGCAGCACGAGCTTTAAAGACGCTATTAAGAGGAAGCTTATTAGTCTGTCAAGCCTACATAGTGAATCTGCAACCCTCCAGCTGACTAGAGCTAGCTACTTATTTCATAAAGCCCAGAGCAAAACTATTCAATAGTAACATAAGAGGTAAAACCCACAGCTCTGTGTTTTAATGTATACCTTGTCAAAGTTGCTTGAAAGGTCTATATAGCCTTTAGCAAGGAAAAGGTTCCCCACACTTGGCTGAGAGCAATATATTTGGTAATAAGGTAGTTTAATCAAAAATCAGACCTTCCTCCATAGCAAACACATTTTGATGCTCTGATTTATGTGACAGTATCCTGTGTCAACTGGAGCTGGGAGACGGATCTGCCCACACCTTTCCTTTAAAGTGAACACAGTGAAAATACCAAAAAAGCACTGAGTTTCCAGAGCTAGCCTGGGAGAAACAAACCAAAGCTGGTTAAATTCTGAAAGAGCAAAAACATAAAGGCACCGAGTGTGATGGATTCAGACAAAAGGGTGTGAAACAAGGATCACCATTGCTGGGTGAACATTCAAAAAGGGAGGCAGGATTAAACCGGGGGCTCCTCTCTCATCACCTTCTCAGCCTCTTCCAGAGTCAGTGCTACCTGCCCCAAGGGTGGGCTGTGGGTCTGCTCCCCATTCTCCTCACTGTCTCCCACTGATGCTTGTGGGGTGCTCGTGGTGCACCTCAGTCTCTCCCCGCAGAGCACTGCAGCTCTCCCTGAAGGAAGTAGCCCTCTTGTACAGGATCAACCCAGGGACTAACAAAGGCAGAGTTATACCTTGCTTTCTTCTGCCCAAGCACAACTCTTGAAAACAAAGGAAACCACGAAGAACGGAGAAGCAAACCACATCCCCCAGCTAGAACCACTCCTTGGATGTGGATCCAGCTTCACAAAGGTTAAACGTAGTTCATTGGTAAGAAGTCGCTCTTCCAGTGCCACGATTTGGGATTAAGTATTATAAGTTCTATGTTAAGAGCACAGGGAGCAATTTATAGCCTTTTACTGAAACTGCAGTGCTGAAACTGTGTTTGCTCATCCCTCAAAAGGCCAGAGAGGACTTTTATAAAGGAAATGGAAAGGTAAGATTTGAGAGGCAATTTTAGAATTTAAATGAGAAGTAGTGATTATGCCTTCAGCCCTTTGTGACAGACAGAAGGGCTTTGTTACAACATTAGGCTGGAACCAGCCCAACTCAACTATCAAAAAAAAAAATAGAAGGAAAATAATAAAAAAAAAAAACCACAAACCAAACAACTACTTCTCTGCATTAAAAATATCATCATGCTATCAGTCCGGAGATCTGAGACGCCCTCTGTCACAGAACAGGAGGGCAAACGAATAGGTCACTGGAGAGCCTGTTTAATCCTGAAAAATTTCAAAGCACCCGGAAAGGATTCTGCAGGGTAATACACTGGCAAGATGAAAGATATTACAGTCTGTGCATCCCAAATTCCTTTATATCCTTCAGATGCACTCAGCCATGGCAAGCACCAACTGTTCCTCTTCTCAGCAGAGTTAGTCGCTCCATACTGACCCAAAGACTCAGTAATTCAGCTTTATCCATGCTTATTTGACATGGATGAACTGGAGTCATAAGACAGGATGGAGGGAAAACAAGAGGACAGAGACAGAGGACAGCTGCTCAAAAGCACAGGCCAAGAGGAGAAGTGGCCTCCCTCGCTCAACCTGCAGATTCCCGGAACACCCATGGATACAAGCTACCCCAAGCCTCTTTGAGAGGCAGCACTTAGTGCTATTTGGATTTTTGGTAGCTAATCTCCTTGTGCCCAACAGGGAGAAAAAGTATAGGAAAAAAAAACTACAGAAGAAAATGCAAGTTCAAAAGCCTGCCTTTGTTACAAAAGAAAAAAAAAATGTGTGTAAAGAATATGGGAGGGGGAAATTGTAGAATAAGTCCAGGTCACTGAGCAATCTGACATCCTCTGGGGAAAACCTGAGCTTTCATGGAGACACCCATCCTGAATATCAAGTCCACTGTTTTAAGTTCTGCTTTTGCTGAGAAACCCAAGCGCTTAAATGGTTATTTGTGGAATACTAATAACTACAGTTTGCAATTGAAATGAAGACATGGCAGCAGAAACCATGCAGACAACCCTTTTTGAAAGTCATAGGGTAGAGATAGGATGCAAGCTGCTAGACATCAAGATGCATAGCTGTGACAGAACTCCCCTCCTGACGTTTCATTTGAGCAAACTTCCGCTATGAAAAAGTGCTTTGTCTGGTGGATAACCTACAACTCCCACCCAAGGGTCCCAAAGCTGCTGCATTCAACAGCTTCACTGGTAATGGAATCATAGAATCATAGAATAACCAGGTTGGAAGAGACCCACCGGATCATCGAGTCCAACCATTCTTATCAAACACTAAACCATGTCCCTCAACTACTGGCTAGATTACAGTCATATGCACAAAAGAAGTTTTTCCACTTTCTACTACTCGTTTACTTGTAGTTTACCTATACTGCATTCCTGTCAGCAAAGCAGGCAATGTTTACTTTGACTACACCAACACATGCTATAACACGGCTTGGAAAAGCATGGGTTAAAGACAATTTCTAATTACTCAAAAAACTTGCTTATGAAATACTTTGTTAAAGTTATAAAATGTTACTGTACATCTATGTGCTTACACACACATTTTGAGTGGAGTGGCCAGCTCTCTCACTTTCCCTGTCTGCTCTTTGGAGAAAAAAAAAAAAAAAAAAAAAAAAGGCAGCAAGTGGAGACCTCCCAGGTTCAGATGGAACAACACTTCCACTTGCTCTGACTTTTTTCTTCATGTAGTTTGCCTTCATACACACTTCAGTTAGACGAACATTACACGTCAGGTGATCAGACATGAAGGATTTGGGTGGATGCCCATGCCTCCTACACAACACTGCACACAACTCTTCCAGCAAGCCAGAGAAGCAAATGGGAGTTTGGCCTGTCACTCCCCGCTCTCCCGGGTAGCTGAGAAGGAGAAAAACCTTCTGCTGCTCAGATTCAGCATCTGCCAACTTGCAAATTTTTCCGTAGAGGAAAAACGAGGGGAAGAAGCTTTGCAGGGAACATTTTTATGCTAAGGCAGGTTGAAGTCCCCTCTGAAATTTCACAATATTGAAATGCAAAATCATCCATTAGAAGAGGACCTGCTCTAACAGTGGCAAGGATCTAAAACATTTGGCAAGCCTGAAGTAGCCGAAACAGGTATCCAAAGATGAAATGCATTTGGGAAGTGACACAGCAGCATAATGACTACTCCCTGTAAAAGAAATGCTGCTCTGAAAGGCATAGAGAAACCAGATTTCCAAATGGCAAATCTCAAGGTGTTAAAGTGTTCCTGCAACAGAACCATCCATGTGTTTCAAGTCACATATGAAACCTGGGGGAAAAATGTAAAGCCGATTTGGCGTAGTTTTATAATGCTAAAGACCAGTTTTGTGCAACTGGAAGTGCTTAATGTTCCAACTATATGGCTCCACACCAGTTTGCAATGAGAGATGGGAGAGAAGACCTATGCTCCACTGTTGAGAGAATCCTGTAGGCGTTGCATCACCCAAATATGTGCCTAAGAGGCAAAGTAAGTAAAACAGCATATTGAACTGCAATGTGCTGGCAAATGGTCTTGAGCACTAAAAAAATAAAATTAAAAAAAGCAGAGCTAGGAATGACACATGCATATTGTCAACAAGAAGTGATTCTCATCTGCCTTACTTTGCATGCGGTAAATATGCTGAAGGTTAACTGCAAACCCCTTAGGCACCATTGCAACAGGCCTGTGTACTTTAGCACTCCAACACCAGAGGCTTCATTTAAGATGAATGAAACTATGACAGTAGTCTTAGACTACTTATCCTGGACCTTATCTGGAGCTCTTGCTACTGAGCAATTGCAAAATGATAGTGTATATCTTTAACCTAGGTGCTGGCATTAACGCTCAGTGATTATTCAAGTTATCCTTAACCTACTGTGTTTGTGCCAAAACAAATGCATGTTTTACCCTGCATTGCTCTCTTCCTACAGACCCTTCAGTACAACACTCCCTTGTTGCCTCCCTGACTTTTTCAGTGGCCTTTGATGCTCAGGATTTCCATAATTCCCTAAGTCATCTCCATGCTGTATTTCTTCAAAGAATTCCTTTGCAAAGTCTGCTCAGTCTTGGGAAGCAACACAGAGCTAGTTGTGCCTTTCATAACCAGGAGCTCGAGCATGAAATGGGAGAAAGCCTGAGCATGCATACACTCACAGTATAGCATAAACGAGTTGGAGAAGAGAGCTTACATGAGAGATATCGAACAGCTTCCTGGCCTACAAGGAAGATGACAATTCATTTCTCTTCTCCGTTTCAAGTTAATTACTATTGCCATCCCCATGTGATTAAGCAGAGTAGATGCTTTAGATCAAAGTATTTTCTGCCAGGAACTTAATGCTAAGTAGGGCTGGAGGTTGCCATTCACACCAGGGCAGTGCCATAGCCAGGCTGGCTTTCACTGTGCCCCATCATCTCTAGAGGTCACATTTTCCTTAAGCTTCAAGGAATTCACAAACAACTTCCCTTCTCATGTCACTGGCAAGCCAAACCTCAAAGCAATCAACAAAAATCCAGCACATCACCATCTTTAAGTACCTGCTGCTTTGCCATCACCTCTTGAGGTTCTTTTCCATAGTCCTGTTATAACTCACTTCCAAACAGTGGATATCTTTTATTATGCACTTCTACCACTGCACAATTTCTCCATGGTAGTTCCTTCTCTGGTTCACAGGAGTCCTCTCTTCTGGAGAAAAGAGAATGGTTTCCACAGAGAGGCAGCACGGCCTCTGGAACAAACCAAGGCCATTTGTGACCCAATTCAATCAATCAAACATGAAAATAGTTTTCTGCATTTATCCTCCTTGGATTTTGTAACAAAGCTTCCAAGCCTTGAATTACAGACCACATTCCAATTCCCTGTCTTTAAATTATTAAGCCAGGATATGTACAAGTTTCTGCAACAAGGAACAGGCTCTAAGACTCTCAAAGCCAAAAGAGAATTCTATTATTTTGAATTGGGACTAGTTGAGTTAAATTGATTTTTTTTTTTAATGTGTTTATCCTCCATAGGGACTTTTTTTTTTAAAAAAAGCTGATTTGCTGAAACTGTGCCTATCCAATACTCATTACTGAAATGCATGGAAAGCTGCCAAAAGAAGCGATGCCTTCTGGACTAAACAAAGGATTTATTACGGAGAAACCATGGCACAAGGTAAAAATCCATCACAAACTTATTGATTTAAACTGATTGTAAGTAATCACACCCAATTTATATTAAGTGAAACATACTGCCATCTAATTTAGAGTAAGTGAATTGAATGCTACTACTCTGAATTCTGTTTAAAAGCAAACTCTAATTGATATCCAAATAGAAATAATTGAAGCTTTCAGAAAACATGAATAAAATATTCTGTTATCTCTGTTTATTATGTATTGATAGGTCATTTTTACCTATTTAAAAATAGTTAGACAGTAATTATAGTATTATATTTCAGTAGAGATTTAAACATGAGCCTGAGGGCAAGTTAAATAGAATTGGACAAGTACTGTGCCTACAGCGTGGAGAAAAGAATTTGATATGTGGGATGCAGCTTAAATGACTTCAACTCGCTCGTAATATAGAAGACTAATTTTGCCTGCTTTCCACCCAAAATATGATGAAATAAAGTCATGTATTTTACTAAAACACTCTTCTCTAACCTGTGGAGGAAGCATCTCCAGATTAGTATTGTATTGTACAGCACAAGATATCACTGTTGCACCACATCTTCCTTCCAATATCCCAGTTGTGCCTGTCAGTCTGCCTTGATACGTTACATAATCAGATGTAAACCCTCAGCAGTATTAATCGGCCCTGTAGATAATTTTATTTCTAAATAAACGTCTGAAGGTATTTGCTGTTCTTTTAAACTGTGAATATGTAAACACTGCTACAAATAATAATTAAAAAAAGAATCAAACTTTGTTCAGACTGATCTCTCCAACACTCAGAAGTTTGGCTATTCACTATTTAAGGTTATAAGAACATATTATTTTTCATTAATAAAATCACTGACATAACAGGAGCAGGGCATGTGCCACCACTTTTATGATTCAAATAACTTCTGAGGTTTTGAAGTCCAGAAGCTCACTTCAAGCTGTTCCACATGGAAACAACTTTTCAGATCATATTTAGCTCAAGACTGACATATAACTTCTCAACAGGAGCACTTAGATGTGGGATCACAACATGATCAATGTACCAAGCTCACTGGAAACATTTGGACCATCCTTCCCACTACTGGCTGGGTTCAGACAGCTCCTCATCAGCTGCTCGTTTAAAGGAAGATGCATTGGAAGCCTCACATGAAGTTAAAAGCATAAATAAGGAGTTCAGATGGCCTTCTGGCAACTCGAGACTTTAATCTTTAAAGTAACGCCCCAGCATATGTTGTACTCAAAGTTTGAGTCTAATCCTGCAGCGAGTTGCATATATGTGGAACAGTTGTCCATAACTGGCTTAATTGCAATTCAATTAAGTCCATTTGCAGAGTGCAGTGCAGGACTGGGCCCCTAGGAATTTGTTACCTTCCTGGAGCTTATTAAATTGCTGGCTACCTTCAACAAGGCACCACCTCTGCATTCAAATCCTAATTGACTCCTATTTGCCTGGTTAGCACTAGCCACCTGCTAGCTGTTATTTTTGAACTCTTCCATTTACCTAACCTTCCCCCATTTTTATCATAGCAGGGCTTTCAACACCAATCTCCTGATTAAACACCACAAAAGGCACTCTGCTTTTCTGCTGTTCCTAGACAAAGCAATACTCAACTGTCATAGACAATGCTAAATTATACCAGAGGATGGCCGTGCCCCTCAGGTACTTTCCAGTCACAACTAAAATTCTACAGAAACTCCAATGTAAAACAAAGCCTAGTTCACAAGCTCAGTTTTTTAAAACAAAGCTATTCACTACAAAGCAATGCTGTTTAGTGGACGCCTTTTTTCTATCTAGTGATGTGAATGATGCCAGGCCACAACAAGTCTGTTTGCACACAAATCATAAACACTTGACTGACATTTCCATCCAAAATTACATTCACTGGATGTCAGTAGTTGAGCTGGTTTGATGCGCTTGTTGTCTTGCAAAATATTTGCTCCATGAAATAAAAAGAATTATCTGTTACAGAATCAAATAAATTCTCAAGTTGGAAGGGGCCTATGGGAATCATGAAGTCCAACTACCTGCTCCTCACAGGACTACCTAAAACTGATCCATATGACTAAGAGCATCGTCCAGATGTTATGTGAACTCTGACAAGCTTGGCATCATGACCACTTCTCCATGGACCCCATTCCAGTGATTGACCATGCTCTCAGCAAAGAACTTTTCCCTAATGCCAAATCTGACCTTCCCCTGATGCAGCTCCATTCCATTTCCTTGTGTCCAGCTGCTGGTCACCAGAGAGGAGATCAGCACCTCCTCGTCGTGGAAGATGCAGACTGTGATGAGGGCACCTCTCATCCTTCTCTGCTTGAAGGTGAATAAACCTACAGACCTCAGCCACTCCTGGTAAGTCCTGCCCTAAATTAGCTTGCACTCCCATTTCACAAGCCTTGCACTGCTGTTTGGAGACAGAGGCACAGACTGGAAAAACATTTGTTTGCAGTTCTCTTGTTTCAAGAGAAGGTAGTGAAAATGTTTATTTTGTCAAGGGGTTGCTAGGGCTGATTAGATACAACCAGCAATTTTTCCGCTGTATTTGTCCCTCTCCACTCATGCTCGGCAGCCTGGTCATCTTCACCAGTCTCTCAAGCACACACTAGAGAAGCAACAGACAAACCAGCTAAAAAGCACAAGAGAAGGGTTCAGCCGATCAAACGCAGAAAAGCACTTTGTTGGAATAGGAAACAGAGAAATGCACCATTTGAGAATCAGCTTTTGGCATCAGAAGCCGCTTTTACAGACACTGTTTCCAGTAAGAGTTCTACAGGTTACAGTCAGTGGGAAACAGAAAGGATCACACAGGTTCTTTCACAGCAAACTGGCAGCAACAGCATATCTTCCTCCTTTGTAACCTAATTCTGATAGAGCTAGAGCTCCTCAGAAAACTCAAATCAAAAAGACATTCTAAAACCAGAAGTTTGATGTTTTGACTAAGCCATTTCCTCAGACTTGCATCATTGTAGAGCACAGCACAGAAAACATGAGATTTCCCAAGACAAAACAGTTTCATCAGCTGTTATACCACAGAAATACCTAAACAAAAGGAGTGCTAACATCACATGTCCTCCAACAACCAAGAATGAAGGCCCATAGTCCCTTAGCTTCCATTTCAAAAGGCTGTTCTAGCAAAAGCCATTTGTCATTTGTGCTGCACTGCAGTATTTGGACACTTGGCTTTTAGGTATTTAGGTAGCTCCAGCACTAAAGGATGACACAGTGCAAGAGTATAAGGGACATAACATGAGATACCGCAAAATGAAGTTTAGACACACTTTAAGGAGTTGACATTGCATTTAATATTTGCTTTCTTTCCAGTCCAAAAGGAAAAAGAGTTTTATGAAAGAACAAGCTAACTTTCACCCTCCCCAACAGCTCTAACAGAGGCCACCCCTCTCCTGCTCCGTGGGGCATGTTGTCCCAGTGGGCACCCCAGTTTCCATCCCAACCCACGCAGAGCTCCCCAGGTCTTCCTCCTCAATATACAACAAGGCTTCCCCACACTTAGTGTTTTGGCACCTTCTGTCCCCCAAGGCACAGCTCCAGCCCTCCAGACACAAAAGGGCTTTGTCTGCCAACCCCTGACCCTCCAAGGCTGCATGGAAATCCTCAGCAATTATTCCCCAAAATCACTCCTGGGCCACCTGGAGCCCAGTCCCATGGGAGGTTTAAACTACCCCAAATGCACATATATTACCTCTGTTTGTGTGGGTAGAGGGAAGGAGAGATGGACAGGGCTTAGCCAGGTGCTGTTGTGAGTGCTCCTAGCCCTGTCCCCCTGCCCTCCTTCCACTCTGTTCCTGCCTATGCTGTGACTGAGGCAAATGTACACAGGACTCCCAGGAAAGGTAGACCCTGGGGAAAGGGAAGTGGTAGGAAATGAATCTGGAAAATGCTTTAGAGGAAGACTTACAAAGTGACTCCTAGCTTGTTTCCAGGCTACTTGGGAGTTGGAGAGAAGCAGGAAGAGGTGCGGCAGAGAGAAGGAATTACTTTTACCCAAGGAAAACTTAGCTCTAACACAGAAACACATCACAAAATCTTCCTTTCCAAAAGCTATCGTGAAACAGACTTGTGGCAGCCCTTCAGAGCACTGATCAGGTATCCATCTATCTATGCAAAGTTAAGGAAAGAAAATGCTGAGCCTTGAAGAGGAAGCACTGTCTGACATAGCTGCATGGATCCAAAAGGCTTCGAGGGAGCATAGAGTGGTAAGCAAGCCAAGCACAACACAGACTCAGTGCCCTGACCCAGAACTCACCATTCTACTGGGACCGACACTGAACCAGTCACAGCTTACAACAGCAGAGAGGATGGCCCAGGACAAGCTTGAGAAGACCAGGATTAAAAACTCAATGCACAATTCTCTGTAGAGATTACTTCACTGCCATTTCTTTTCCCATAGGAATTACAATACTACCCAGACAAGAAAAAAACCTCGATGCCTTTGTTTTCCCTCCCTGACAGACTCCAGGGAGATTTTGAGATCCCGACTCCCCACCAACACAAGCAAAAGACAGCAACATACTACAAGATGTTTGCTGTCCTGAGTTGTGGTTTCAGCCTTGGGAGGATTTATTTAAGGAAAAAAACTAAAATAGTAAGTCAATGTAGTATCAAACAGCACAAAAAAAATAGCCCCATACAACACATCTTCCTTTGATACCCCTGTGACAGCATCCACACTCACCTCATGTTTACAGCCTGTCACTTCCTCATGGTTGTCCTCTCCTTGCTTAAGCTACAGCTTTGGATCTCAAAAAAGTGAAATGTTGATATTGAACGTGAAAGAGAAATTAATCTGTGTGATGAGAGCAGCAAGCTGGTGGAGAAGCTGTCAAACCAAGGAAGCATCTTACAGCTGCCATGGAATAATGAAAATATTCTTTAAAACTCGGTGACAACTGCAGAGTGAGACTACAAATGAAACTGTCTACACCTGGAGACCGTACCGTGTGTGTGTGAACACATCAGCCTCTGCTCTGGACTGTACAGCAGGTTTGAGAGGGGGCAAGCCCCACTTCCAGACTTCTGGATCCATAGGAAAAAGGGCCAGGCAGACTGTTTTACTTCTCATTTCCCCTGTGCCAAAATAAGTCACAATTGCAGTGTTGTTTTGTAGGAGACAGGATGACTGCCAGTATCCCAAGAGCAAGTAGTTCATTGCAAAGGATCAACCTTGGAGGCTGTCCCCTCTGCAGTGCTTCCCCGACTTCATTTGGGGTAGGACAGATGGAGTCTCACAAACACTCAGAGCCACAAGTAAAGGCAGGTTAAGTAGGAGGAAGCCTCAGCTTATTTGAGGAGAAACTGGGAAATACCACTATCCAGCCGAGCACATGATTTCAGGCTTTCAGAGACCACTTTCTATGTAATGAACACGCTTCTACAGGAATCAAAATAAAGATGCACACAAAGCTGAAAACTCTGCAGAGTCCATACGTACTGGAACTAGCACATCCGAGTGTCAAACAAAAAAAGACTTTCTTTACAGAGAGGATCAACACAGGTGCTGTTTGCACAGTTCCTGGAAAGCTGCCGATAATATCGGTGAATCAGAGTTTGCCTCATCGCAAACATTTCTTAAGCTTTCCTAGAGTTAAGATTTATACGCTTTAGACACTTAGAGAGATTTTCACAGGTCACCAGGGAATTCAGATGTTGAGCTCTTGCCAGAAGTTTGAGCAGCGAAGAGGAAGCACAGGCGAACAAATATTTGAAGAATTTAACCTCCCTCAAAGGTACCAGAGCCAAGTGAGTAACTGCTTGTGAAAACCCAAGCCTCAGATTTTGGGAGGTCATTTGTGTCAGCATTGAGCAGCTATTAAGAGACATGGAAGCATTATCCAACACCTTCACCTCAGCCTCCGGTGCTCATGAAGTCAGCAAGGCAAGCTGGGCCTGCCAGGCAGAGCATGATTAGCTTCAGGGTTTTTAAACACTGTTGTGATTTTGTAGGAAGTGCAAGTGCAAAGATGGGGGAGGAGGGACATTTAGTGAGGCCAGAGAAAATGAGAGATTTCGATTAAGAGCGGGAGATCGGTATTATCAAATCAATACTGTACAACAACTATAGTAAATGCATTAATCCAATTAACTGAGTGCAGCAAGAAAATTGCAGGGGTTATACGTGAAACAGAAAGAATGCGAAAAGCTAAAGTTAAACTTACCCAAAAGAGGGGCAAAGAAAATAATATTCTAAAACAATGGAGGTGTGGTGACTACATGCACTTGGAAAACAACCTGAGCACCAATATAGTCCAGGCACTTTGGAGCCTGAAGCCCAGACAGAGAGTGAACATGGGAAAAAAGTGCAGTGTCTTCCACAAAAAAACCCAAAAATTAAAACCACAATGCCAAAATTCTGCAGACAAAGCTTGTTAGGCTGTTTGCTAAATACCACTGCACAGTAATACACAGAAAAGAAAGAAAACTATCATTGTAAAGATCTCACTACTCATAAAAGCTTATTAACTTGTGTCACAGCCCACATGTCCTCAGTGAATACTCAAGCAGTTAGATCTAGAAAGCAGCTATGAAAACAATGGAGAGGAAGAGGCGGCCAGGCTAAGAAAAGAATGAGCTGCCGAGGAGGAATAGGCATTTTAGACATTACCAACATCTAAAGCAGAGAACTAAGCTAACTTTGTACCAGTTTGTGGGCATCTGTTTGCACTGCACTGTAAGTCAATGGACATTATATGCACAAGAAGAAGGGGAAAGCAGCCCACTAAGCATTAATTTCAACTAGGCACTCCAGTAAAAGGGAATCTTCTCTCCCTGAACATTTAAAGAGAAGCTAATGAAGACTGACTTATGCATGCATGTATTAAAATTTTCTCAGCACTAAGCATTTCAGCTTTTAAGTTTTGTGTGTAGCTTGAAAGCAAGGCTGAAGTCAAACCGTTGGGAAGAACACCATTTCTTCAGAGGATTAGGAATTAAGTTAACTGCACGTTAGAGATAAAATAGTGGAGGGCTTGTCTTTATTCTTAATAATAAAGCATAAGGCATTGAGTGACAGAGCATGATTAACTTCTTTCAACTTCCTGCTATTACTGCTGAGACAGCAACGTGGCAGTCTCACAGAAACATAAAAAATATAGAGCTATTAATTTAAAATTAAGTGAATTTAGGGCAGGCAAAAATGCTACATTGAGACCCAAAAGAGATAAGACTGAAATAAGAGAAGAAACAGAACAAACCTGACAAGCTCTCCTCTTCCTCTGAGTTTTAAGCGCACCTGTAGCCTATAAGCAAACACTGGCATGCTTTCTTCCATACCATTACCTCCCACCTGTGGCAGAAGCCCACCTGAAAGGCAGGCAAAAATACTGGCTGGAGCATCCATCAAAGTGCTCTTTTACTGCCTGAAAATGCTAGGCAACACTTAAAGGGCTGAGAAAGCTCTGCCACCAAAGCCCCATCCTGTTAAGGCAAAGCTGTATCATTTCTTTTGCACTCTTGATTGTGTCATACTTGGTTAATGAGCCATTTTTCCTGTGCTGGAGAGACTAGCAGGTGGCTCAGATATAAGATTAAGCAAATCTAAACAATCAAATGGCCTGATAGGGAACAGCTGAAGTCACCATGGCACATCATGCAGCACCTACTTTGAGGTGAAGCACCCTAGTTGTGTAGAAGACAGCAATGCCCCTTCTCATCTTATTTCTGCAGCTATGTGTAGTCCAAAGCAAAGCCTTTCAGCCAGATATGATGTGTTATCTGCAACATGGAGAAAGACAGGCCTTGGCCAAGTAAATCTTACTGAGTATCTGGAGCTTTGCAGTGCTTTCAGGCATCATAACACAGCTGCAAACAGGGCTCAGTACCATACGCTGACAATGAGCAAGCCAGGCTGTGCCCTGAGGTGCTTGCCACTTAAGCACATAAAACAGAATTAGAGCTCATGAAAATTTTCTAGGAAAATACTGGAAAACAGCAATGAACATGCTTCCTAGACATGTACAAGCTTCCAACAACAGAGACATTTCCCCACAGACACTTATAATAGGCTACAGGGATTTCAGAACATCACAGGAATTACCTGAAAGAGCTTTTGGCTTAATGGCTGCAGGATCACTGTCCCTAAGAAACTGATAACATTTGGCAGTACTCTCAAATTTGTGGTCTGTTCATTCCTCAGGTCAAATACAAGAAGCAAGCCTATTGGCAGATTTCAAAGGAAAATATCTTCACTAGCAACTGATTTGGGTTCCTCTGGAGTGGTATGTGTCAGTATTTCGGTAACCTGAAAGCCTGGTTACTGCAAAGAGCCGGTTCTTAATTTAGCAGGGCTGAAAAACTCAGCTTGCTCTGGAATACATGAAGAACTCTGCTTCCTGAAGCTGATAGGGTCCAGCATTCTGCTTGCTCTGTTGCCAAACAATCTCTGCCTGTGACTGCACTGGGGCTTTAAAAACCATTACCTCATTTTGGATAGAACATTACAAAATTATATTTTCTGTTTTGCCTTTAAGAGTTATCGGGAGAGATTAGTTCTCCACCCAGAAGAGTGACTTTTCTTGTTTATTGTTGTCATAAGTCTAGAGGATGGAAATAAAATACAATGTACAATATACATGGAGAAGTTTGGAATATCAGGCTTGTTTTGATATTGGGTAAACTATGTTAGCCTGTGAGCCTCTGAGCAGAAAAAAACCCAGTACAGAGCTCTGCAATACCAAAGTGGTGCCATTGCCAGATAATCTGTTGCTTATGTGTTCCATAACTAGACTAAAATGGCAACAGCTTTCCTGAGTGAATTCCAATACACTATTTTGCCATAATTTTCCCAGTAACATCGCTAATAATGTGTTCATACCTGTAGCAAATTCAGGAATGTTTGGGACTTCTCTGGTGCTCAGTGGTCAAAGAGTTTATTATTACCTTCAACAGATCTCCAGCAACCTGCAGGAAGAAAAGGTTCACACTTATCATCAGCCATTTAATCTGTCTTTGCATCATTTAGATAGGAATGGTTGGACTAGAAGATCCGATGGGTCCCTTCCAACCTGGTTGTTCTGTGATTCTGTGATTTGCAGGTTCAGAAATTCACATAAAAAGAATGTTTTATTTTCAAACTGAATAGTCTGTTCTGTACAAATCATTCCCCTTCATTTCTTTTTAGTCCTCTTGTTCATCTGTCCATTAGGCAATCCTCTGTCTCTTCCTCAAAAACATAAATAGTCTCATAAAACATCCTCTCCCAGGCTTATGATAACCATTCAAAGAACTCATCAGAATGTCCTGAAGACAGCCACATGCCTAAAAGAAAACAGCAAGCCAGCAATCCTTTGTAAGAGCCCAGACTCAAATATAGTGTTCTAGATCACAGATAATCCTATAGTCTGAAATTTAACCATTGCATTTTGTCTTTTTGTATCTCCTCCAATAAATGTATTGGGTCTTTTTTCCTATCTTGATGAGTTGAGTGCAATATGATAGTCTTTCACTGCAATTTCACTGATGGGATGTACTTAAGATATAAATTAAAAGAATGAATCACCCACAAGTGTAGTGCTGCAGAGCTGTCTGGATTTGGGTTTTCTGTTGTTTTTTTTTTTTCTTTTCCCTGGGTTTGGTGTGTGCACAAAGCACTCTGCTAAAATGCTGCAGGCATTTATATGCAAGGTATTTTGGAAGAGAAAGTTAAGGATAGGTACAATTTAGCCTTTTGGTGACAGGCAAATTCAGCCCTGTACATCTGGGTAGAACTAAAGTAGTCAAGGGTACGTGCACAAAAACAAGGTTCCATTCGATCCCACAGTCATCTAGACACCAGAATTTCACAGAAACACAAACGAATGATCTATTAGGGAGAGATCATAGAATGGTTTGAAGTGGAAGGGACCTTAAAGCCCACTCAGTTCCAACCCCACTGCCATGGGCAGGGACACCTCCCACGGGATCAAGGGCTCCAAGCCCCATCCAACCTGGCCTTGAACACCTCCAGGAGTGGGGCAGCCATCACTTCTCTGGGTAACTTGGGCCAGGGCCTCCCCAGCCTCACAGGAAAATATTTCTTCGTAAGATCTCAATTCAATCTCCCCTCTTTCAGTTTAAAAACATTCCCCCTTATCCTGTTACTTCACAGCCTGATAAAAAGCCCCTCCCCAGCTTCCTTGTAGTCCCCTTTCAATACTGGAAGGCTGACATAAGGTCTCCCTGGAGCCTTCTTGAGGTTGAAAAAAACCCAACTCTCTCACCTGTGTTTGTATGGGAGGTGCTGCAGTCCTCAGATCATCTTTGTGGCCTCCTCTGGTCTCTTTCTAACAGATTCGTGCCCTTCCTGTGCTGAGGACTCTGGAAGTGAACACAGGACTCCAGGTGAGGTCTCATGAGAGCAGAGCAGAGGGGCAGAATCCCCTCCCTTGACCTGCTAGTCACACTTCTTCAGATGGATCCCAGGATATAGTTGGCTTTCTAGGCTGCAAACACACACACGCTGCTGGCTCAACGCTGAGCTCCTCCTCCACTCTCAAGCACCTGTGTTTGTGCTTGGGATTGCCCCAAACCAGGTGCACCTGGATGTGCTGAACTTCATGAAGTTCACACAGGCCAACCTCTCAAGCCCATCAAGGTCCCTCTAGATGGCATGCCCTCCCTCTAGTGTGTTGACCACCCAGTCATCAGCAAACTTGCTGAGGGTGCACTCAATGCCACTGTCTGTGTCTGTGACAGTGATGTTAAACACCACCAGTCTAACTACTCTATGCTAGGTTTACTGGAGGTAGACTCTTCTGTTGTATCAAGCAGTCTTAGTGCCATTCAGAACAACTGTTAGTAAGTCAAAGCTGCAGAAACAGGGAGAAAGTTCACTTGACTCCAAATGGAGTTTAGCATTAGCAGCAATATAAAGCTATTGCAGTCATTACAGAATAATCCTTAAAATCTAATGCCCACTTCGACTGTAATCCCGTCCAAATTCAGATCAACCTGAAGATAAAACTAAATATGTCTGAATAGACTCACTGCATTGCTAATGGGTATTAGAAAATATAAGGGGGGGGGGAGGGGAAACCCTAAGCCACCACAATGAAACCTCTTGTATAGAATTTCTAATAATAGATCTGAAAGCCGTTTATAGAAGGAAAAGGTGTGTGGAGAGTCATATCATAGTGAAAGAAACAGGCACAGATTCTCAGTGTGATTTTCTTAAGACTCCTCAGCAGGCTAGAACAGAAATCAAACCTTAAGGCTCTAGCCCTTTGCTTTGAAATATAATTTTAGAACACATATCTGAAGAAACATGCTACAGAGGAATACACACTTCATTTACTTCCACACAACTGGAGCGAGAAAAAAAATTACCTCCTATTCTACATAGTCTGGCTGTATCTCCATGTTTGTGAATCCTGCTATCACACTCATACGTGATGCTGGGGCACATACAACTTCTTGTTCAAAAACCCTTATGGAGGTCCTGCTTCTCACACCTAAGTGGAGGATACAGCCCATCCTGAACAGAAACAGATTGACCTTAAACTGTCTCCCATCACGCTGCTCTCAGGCCACCCCAACTCAGCTGGTGAGGTCTTGCCAGGATTGTATCTGAAGAAAAACCTTTTTCCCCACTCAAACTTGTCTAATGAAATTTTACTTTAGTGAAGAAAAAAAAAAAACCAAAAACCACTCATCTTCTCCCCCAGCATCCTGCCTTCTTAATTCCAGATAAAAGTGGGAAATCAAGCAGGCTACTCGGGAAGAGGCAACAAGTTGAATATGGGTGACAAAAATTTGAAGGTGCAGGGTCCCCATACAGCAGAGATGATGTTCAGAGGTACTGACAGAAAATGAAAGGCATTTAATGCCTCTTTTGATGATAAATAAGCAAAGAAATCGTAAAAGCCCAGGCTACCCTCCCTGCATCTTTTCCTATTTCAGTTTTTCATTCCCACAGGCATGAACTTGGAGCGGGTAAATTTTTTCCATGCTTTACTTCAACTTGCTCTATTCTTCAATATGTTTCTCAAGGTGCATGCACTTTTAATAGAGCCTTTTTACCCCAAATGTGCAAACCTGGGTTAAAATATTCACAACAGCCTTTTCCTCCCTGCTACCCCAAAATGTTCTTTTGTTACCCAGTCTGTAATATAGCTTCGTATAGCCCAAGGGATCCTGCAGAGGACGCAATAGACTTTTTTATTGCAAGAGGTGGTTAAGCCACCTTCACTGGAGGTGTTTAAAACATGGGTGGATGAGGTGATGAGGGGCATGGGTTAGTGATTGATAGGAATGGTTGGACTTGATCCTTGGACTAGGTCCTTTCTGACCTAGTGATTCTGTGATTCTAAGAGGAATGTGTCAGAACAAAAATTATCCCAGGTCAGAGGTGGATCAGAAGAGCACCTAATTTCCTAGATGTCCACAAGGCCTGTACTCTGATCATCCTCAGAGGTGTTTATGTCTGCCTTGGATGAGGCTGTGAGCACTCTGATCCAGTGCAAGGTGTCCCTGCCCATGTCAGGGGATTTGAACTGGATCATCCTCAAGATCCCTTCCAACCCAAACTGTTCTGTGTTTCTGTGTTCTGTGGGTACTCAGATACACGGTGTTTCACCTGGTGAGACATTAGAGCAGCTTCCAGCACAGAAAGGGGCTCCAGGAAAGCTGGGGAGGGGGTGCATGAGGGAGGGGGATGAGGGATGAGGGTTTGAAGTGGAAAGAGGGGAGATGGTGGTAGAATCATAGAATCACCAGGTTGGAAGAGACCCACCAGATCATCGAGTCCAACCATTCCTATCAAACACTAAACCATGTCCCTCAGGATCTCGTCCACCCATCCCTTAAACTCCTCTAGGGAGGGTGACTCAATCCCCTCCCTGAGCAACCTGTTCCAGTGCCCAGTAAAGGTAAGAAGTTAGGAAGAAATATTTCCCTGTGAAGGTGGGTAAGCCGTGGAATAGGGTGCCTGGGGAGGTGCCCTTTCTCAAAACATCTCCCAGCCTAAACTTCGGCGAGGCTCGCAGCAGCAGAGCGGCAGCGCTGAGGTTTCGGGGGCTCTGGAGGGAGCCCCGGGCAGAGCCGCAGAGCCGCCAGGCGCTGGGTCTCCCCCTGGTGTCCGCCGGCCGCGCCGCCGCAGAGCCTCTCGCTCTCCCACAGCGCCCCCTGCAGCCTCGCCCGAGGCTCGGGAACGGCCCCAAAGCACTGGAAAATGACCCTGACGGAGGGGCCTGGCGGGAAACCCTGCCCAGAGCAGAGCCGGGTCGGGGCCCGCGAGCGCCTCACGGCACAGGGGCTCTCCGCACGAAGCTTGAGGCGGGGGCTGTGGGGGGAGAAGGGGTATGTGGTGTCTCATTTTGTCGCAAAAAAAAAAAAAAAAAAAAGAAAAAAGAAAAAAGAAAAGAGAGATGCCAAGTTCAGGCAGCACACATGACAGGATCAGTGAACGGGTCGGGGTCATAGAATCATAGAACAACCAGGTTGGAAGGGACCCATCGGGTCTTCTAGTCCAACCATTCCTATCAAACATTAAACCATGTCCCTCAGCACCTCATCCACCCGTGCCTTAAACACCTCCAGGGAAGGTGAATCAACCACCTCCCTGGGCAGCCTATTCCAATGCCCAATGACCCTCTGCGTGAAAAACCTCCTCCTAATCTCCAGCCTAAATCTCCCCTGGTGGAGCTTGAGGCCATTCCCTCTTGTCCTGTCCCCTGTCACTTGGGAGAAGAGGCCAGCTCCCTCCTCTCTACAACCTGCTTTCAGGTACTTGTAGAGAGTAATGAGGTCTCCTCTCAGCCTCCTCTTCTCCAGGTTAAACACCCCCAGCTCTCTCAGCCGCTCCTCACAGGGTCTGTTCTCCAGCCCCTTCACCAGCTTCATTGCTCTTCTCTGGACTCGCTCCAGAGCCTCAACATCCTTCTTGTGGTCAAGGGCACCTCAAAGCCCATCCAGTTCCAACTGCCCTCACATGGGCAAGGACACCTCCCACTGGATCAGGGGCTCCAAGCCCCATCCAACCTGCCCTCGAACACCTCCAGGCATGGGGCAGCACCTTTAAATCTGCTTATAAGTCATTGCCTTCATTTAATTAACCGATGAAATGGCTGGCTGAACCAAAATAAAGACAATGGAACTGTTGTAAGTGTTGCTAGACCTTCGCTTCATGATGTAGAGCACTGTACCACCAGACCTGATGCCAGGTGAGACAGGGTGGGGACCACAGGCACAGACAGTTCTGCCCAACCCGACCCTCTTTTGCTAAATAGATGAAAAGAAATACATTAGTATATTGCTAGAATAATCATCAAAGAAATAGATTAAATGTTGCTGTAGTGCTCGCTGATGTTATTTACTGCCGCAAAGCTCCAGATGCTCTGTAAGCCACGATAATACACTTAAGTGGAAAATGAGTCATTTAAAACCATAATGACTATCAAAGCATGACTCCACTGATAACAAACCTCTGCAGCTACAACGTGGATGACAGATGCTCGTCACGGCTCTTGGTGCCATCAGTCTCTGCCTGGGTCTGCTCCGACACTGACCTCCAGCCAGGCAATGCCCATGGGGACAAACAAGTTTCTGGGGGCTTGCTCTGGCTTGTCAGGCTGATGGGAGGGGAGAGGCAGGCTCTGCTTGGCCCATTTTGGCCCTCAGCCTGGCTACAAAGCAGCTGTGTGGGGCCACATGTTGCTGACTGCTCCTCAGGACCTGGTCAAGGAAAAGCCCCCCCAGGCAGGCAGGAGTCAGGAGAGCTTTCACGGCATCAGGGATACATCAGTTCAATGCTGATGTGGCAAAGGTGGCTGGGTAGAAAAGGAAAAGGCAAGGCCAAGCTTTCTGTTGGTGTGAAACAGACAGCTCAGATGATTTTAAATAAATAATTCTCATTTATGTCCTTAGAAAATTTGGTATTACTTTTTTCCACATCTCCAAATGCCTCTTGCTCAGCCCTTGGCTAATCCTTTCAAAAGGTGTTTAATGGAAAAACCAGACTAATTTCCTCACTAAAGGCCGAGGCTTTGAGGAGCTGACATACACTTACTCATATCAGACATGCTAGTTGGTACAGAGAAGTATGTTCTATTCCCTTAACATTAGCAATGTGCTCTGTTGCTAGAGTGTAGCACCAAGCAATTTAAGCCTAACTTTCCAAAATATGATGGCTTTTCTCTAGCTGAGTGCTCTGGGTATGGATCACTTCTAGTCCTTTTTATTAAATGTGATAAAGCAAGGTCACTCCTTAGACAACCTGATCAATGCCTGCCACAGCACCACTGAGATTTCTGTCATTTATGCAGGGGAACAGGAGAGCTCCTCACAGATCAGGCTCTCAATAAAAATAATTTACAGCTACATTCACCTTGCATGAAACAGCATTGCCATCCTGTCAGCTTACACATATTTCAGTCTCTCTTTAACTACCCTCTTGTGGTCTCTCCGAAGAATGACATCCTCTTCTAACAGGCTAAAATATATCCTGCTCTATTTCGCCCTTCTACTATTAACTGCAACAAAACTTTCCATTTGGAGGGTAAGCAGCCAGTACTTGTTTTAGATTTAGAGCTCCAAATGTATCACCTTTGCACCACAAACACACTGAGGCCCTTCAAAAATAGGGACCATGGAAAATCCCAGGTAGTTCACGGTTGTGTTTTTCACTTGTCTTTAAAAAGGAAAAGGAGAAGGGGAAAAACAAGAAAAAAAGTAGTTTCTAAACTTTTGATGCTAATGCAATCTCTGCTGCATCAAAAGGAAAAACCCAAACGACAAACCAACAACAGTGATTCAACAGAAACAAGTCAAGGCCTTTGAAGATGCAAAGCAGAAGATGCATTTCATCAACATATCTTATACTTTTCAGATCAAGTATTTATTTAATAACTTAAGTTCTTGCTTAAATATTTTCTTGTCTTGAAACAAAGATTATTATACTGGGGTGGAAGGCTAGGTTCCTAGGTAGGGCTTAATGTAAATTTTTCAGTAGAGAAACCTGTCATAAATCCAGCAAAGAAGGCAGCTACACTCTGAATGGATTTCCATCCAATAGTGCTGATTAAACAAGCCACACTAGGTGGTAAAACACAGCATATATGCCCTCATTAACTAGAATGACTTAGGTCAGTACTTGAGGTATTTGAATTATCAATAAATAAGTAAACCATTCTTTCATGGAGATAATTTTAGCAAATCTAGGACCCTAAGAAGTTGTTAACATGGCTTAGGGTTAAAAGTGCTTTCTAAAGACAAAACAGCAGCTCAGAAATTCTGCATCTCTTACCACCACTGGCTCTGCAACTTACCTGGTTCAGGATGTTTTTAGTTCTTGTGGTAACTGAGGCAGTAACTGGGCTCCCGGCTGGTATTACACTGGTGATTCCGAGGTTTGTATTCCCAGCTGCATTTTCCCCATTTATGAAACGGGGATAGTGGTATAGTGAAATCTGTATTACTGGACTAGCAGAGGAAAGGTCGAATGCAATGATTGCTGTCCTCAGGAAAGGCCTCAGCGGAAAGCAGCAGGATGGATGCATGAGATTGCAGGCTGACATTGGCACTTTCATATTCCACTCTTTGCTACACAGAGCTTTATGCTCGTGATACTGTGCCTGATAATCTGCATGCATTTTGATGTAAATACATGTTTCTATACACGAACAGCACACAGCTGAGGAGGGTGACATTCTTTATGACTAGGAAATGTCTTTGTTGTACAAAAAAAGAAGCCTTCCACCCCCAAGATACACAGCTGGCAGAAAGGAACTATGCTGGAAACTGCCAGCTCCTCTCTAAGCACTTGGAGGTGTTGCCAGCTAGGAGCTTCCACCTTGCCCATGGCCACAAGCAATCTAATCACCTCCAGATGGAGAGAGGCTGCAGCAAGAACAGAGGCTGCCCACACCTGTAGCTTTGTTTCTTCTTGGCTAGCAAAAACACTGAGTCTTTTATAGTGGTTACCATGGCTAGGTCACTGAGACCTTTGGTTTTCGGTCCGGTACAGAGCACTACTAAAAGCTTTTTGTGTTACAGCAGCACTGAGAAATGCTCACTTGCCCCAGGCAGGGCATCAAGCACAGTGCAATCACATAGTACGAGACAGCCTGTGTCCCAAAGAGCTTCACATGAAGAATGCCTAGGACTGGTCCTTTACAGCACAAAGGAAGGGAGACCTGTGGAGACTGTAAAGTCAACTCTTTTTCAAGCATTTCTCTGAACCACACCTAGATTAGAGACTAGTCTCCATCTGGAGTTAAGGAAGAGTTACCTTTGAAAAAGCAATTCAGACCATTTAATGTTGGGATTCTGCTCCAATCGCCATCCAAGTGTGGCTCCAAGGATGGCAGCTGGAGTCCAAAGCAGCAGGTTGGTTTATCCAGGTGAGACATAACTGAGTCATCATGGGAGCAACAAAACCCTGAATGATTTGAGTCTTTGTCATATTTAGAACCACAGCTTGCTCTTCTTTCTTGCCAGAAATAAAAGCAGTAAGCCAAGTAGCTCCTCTGTAAATGGAGTATAACCAACGGTCTGTTACCTTGTTCCGGTGCCTGAGATGGCTTTCAGCAGAGGTCACCTGCACATGGCAAGCAGTAGTTAGAGTTCAAATTATCAAGAACCATGCCAAATATTTACTTAACCAGGCACAGCCACAGCAAATGAAAAATACTTTCAGTAAAATCCTCTCCAACCTCCGCTTGCCTAACTTCCAATCCAGCAGAGACTACAAATTTTCATGAGTTCATACAGATAAAGGAAAAAAGGAACAAAAATAAAGTGTCTATGGCTCTGAGAAAAAAAAATTGTCTGCAGTCCTTATTACTGCCTGGAACAGTGTGCTATGAAAGAGAACATGACTGGTAAAAAGGCAGATCATCGGCAAGTCACGAGTAGCAGAAAACCAGGTTAGAGCTAGGCATTTACTTAGGCAAGACAAGTAAGACAAAACAGAAAGCTAAAAAAGGAGGGACAAAGTGCAGCATAATGTGAACACTGTACCAGGGAACAAACATTACAACTGCTTTTAAAGAATCACTTTCTTTTTACACCATTTTAGTTGACATCTCAATAGCTCAGAGTTTTCCGTGATCCAAATCTCTCACACTCTGCAGAATAATACCCTTATGGCTCATTTCATTCCTACAGGTGGTACCTGGCACAGGCTTTAAACGAACTTGATTTCCTAAACATTAGTCATTAAAAAATAGATTTAAGACAGGTGTCTTGAATGGAAAACCCTGCTTAAAAGATAGCCTACACCTGCAAGCTAACAGCCCCACACAAAACTTTAAAAAAAAACATGAATTAATCTGGAAAAGTTCAAAAGCATTAATAATCTTCTTTCATCTCTTACAATACCTTTCAGGTGTATTCCTCTGAGCATCACCATGCTTATAACAAGACCTGACACCCAGATCTTCCAAGGCATAGTGCCACTTAAATTGTATTGAATTCAAAGGAAGTGAAATGCCTTGATGCTCTCTGGGACTCTGGGTGTTAGGGTTCATTGGCTTGATTGGGAATTAAGGACCAACAGCAGAAGTATGCTCAGCACCTGGGAGGAAAAGGATCATAGTCTGCACAATCAGATACCACATTTCTTCTCCTTAAAGACACAGACAAAGCTGTTAGGACTCCTACTGAGATGCTCTGAGACAAGCCTAGAAGCTGATGCTTTCATTAGGCCCCCTCTCATGGGGCTCCTCACACTGTATCTGTGTGAGCTTGCTCCAGTGGTTTTCATCCTCCTACAGCCATCTGTAACTGGCTTCCTTCAGAAACTTCAAGTTTTTTAATGATGTGCATCCAGAAGACTCAGAAAAGGGTCCCTTATAGAAAAAAGAAAAAAAAAAAAGCTCTTTCACACTATGCTACTATGGTACATTCTGCACAGTTCACATACAATCAGAATTTAAAAAAAGACATTTGAGCTATTCTTTTCTCTTAGTTATACAGTAAAAATTCAGGGAAATATCACTTCTCTCAGACTTGTATGGGAATAAGAGTGTAATACAGGCAGAAATGCTACAGGGTTGGAGGGAGAAACAAATCCAAACTTTACATATGACTGTCAAGATTTAATTGCTTACAAAGTAAATTGGCAGTTATTGAGGGAAAAGAAGGATTTCTCAAGTCTTGCTCAAGAAACCAAATTTCGGTGTCACAAGTTACTTCTGCCAAAGTAACCTGGACAAAATTTCTGAAGTTTGCAACAGGCTTGTAAAAACCAAACCAAACCCAAACCCCAAACTAGAACAACCTTCTGGAAATCACATATTGTGAGCTAATAATTTTTGGGTTTTGCAATAAACAGCACCATGGAAGCTGTACTGTGAAGAACTAAAGCATTTGCAGAAATTGATTTATTTAAGTAAAAACAGTTTATAGTAACCAACAGCCATCTCCTTAGCTGGTGATAGCTGCTGAAATGCCCTTGGCTTGTGTGGAACTGCACAAATCCACAGAAGGGCTTGTACGCAGCCACATACTTAAGTATGGGACTATCCTGAAAGACCAACTGGTCAGTTAAAAGATGATATAAGTAGAGTCTCCCTTCAAAAAGAATGCAGAGCAGCCAAGGGTTTGGTCTCTGTTTTGTTCCTTTTTTCCTGATGACTAGAATAATTTTAATTAGATGGCTTATAACAGCTTGCCATTTCCTTTACAGGTTTAAAGCTATTTCTTCTGAGCAAAACCCCACTCTTGAGGAAAAAAGTATTCCTTCCCCATAGCAGCGATGGGGTACTCCACACAAAGAAGCACCTAGCAGTTTAGTTCACATTTTTTAATAACATGGCACAATTTACATTACACAAGTCTTCGCTGATGAGGAAACATGCTGAAGATTGAGAGCCGCTTCACTTTCTTTTCACATAGGATCTAGAAAGGACTTTATTACATACAGGATAAACAGCAAAAAGGTTCGTATATAACAATCTCTTTACAATACTGAAAACTACCACTACGGTTCCAGTGTACATATTCTTCAGGATTGGGGTTTTTTTGTATTTTTCCTTTTGTTCTTAAAAAAAAAAAAGAAAACACTGCACAACATCTGGAGTTCACAAAATCTGAAGCTCACAACTAAACCTTCAGTTGACTACTAAAATAGATCTCTGATCATTAGAAACAACTGTCTGTAGTTAACTTTTTTCTTTTTTTTTTCCTTTTTTTTGCCAAAACAGGGTAACAACTTCAGATAGCACTTTAATACACTAGAAGACCAATGGAACTAATTTTATTTCAATACATATATTTTACAGTCCAGTAGACAAGATATTGAATTCTCTCTGATAAAGTCATATTCTCTCCAAATATTTAAACAAGAAACTTAACGCGTTATAAAAAAGTGTGTTATGAAAAGACAGGTTTCAGAAGGTTGATGCATATTTTTTAAAAGGACCATGTTCTTCATGTTATTTCACGTCTTCTATGACTAGGGAACAACAAGGCTGACCTGTTAACTATTCACAGACTTTATTACCAACTGAAATACAAGAAATTGCATCATGAAATCTGCATCGGAGTTCATTAATTAAACTGCTGATCCACAGTGAAAACATATCCATCGTTTAGAAAAGTATTAGCTTTCTTGTAGGATTTGTTTCAATGTAGCTTAAAATCACTTAACCAAAAAAAAAGTGTGTGTACAGAGCAAAACGACACACTAGCAATAAAACCAGACAAGAATGGCTGTAAGCAGATGTTCTTCCAAAATTAAATTTGACACGCTAAGTGATGAAGATCTGGAAAATACCCAGTATTTGATTATTACTCTGTTTAACCCAGATTAATGTGTCTGAAAACCAGTCTGTCGTGGCTACAGTACCAGTGATTACAGATCTCTAACCCTGACGTGTTCCAAGGAACACATGAGCTACGGTAACATCAGCATCTTGATGCAGGGGTTCAGACAGAAACTACGCTTCTAATGGGCTGTTTCTTCATCAAAACAAGCAAGAGAAAGACGTTTCTATTATAGACGAGCTTGTTCAGGGAAAATATGACTTTAATTATGTTGTGTGTTGAAAAGGCTCCTTTGAGTTATAAAGGCTTTTGTGAAAAGCCTTAGAATTCATTGCATAGTTGAAGGGGTTTAGCTGTCTATAACAATATATGTAACACAGCATAAGCAGACTGTGTTGATCAATATTAAGTTTGCAAATAGCACAGTTTAAGAAGTATTAATGTATTATGTTACTTAATTTTATCTATTTACATTTGTACAAAGTAAAGCTTTCATCTTACCCTTTTTGCATATATGAACCATTAATCCATGAAGCAATCTTTTTACATAAATATCTACAATTGTCTTCACTTCTGGTCTGAAATAGCTTTGCATGGTTGACATAGGTGGTGGGTTGTTTCTAGTCAAATAAGTCAGATTAACATCATGTTCTTCAGTTAAAAGTTTGAAATTTTAAAACTAGAAATAAAATAGAGTAGGAGACACGAGGAACATATGGACTTGGCTAAAAGATCTGGAAAAATTCAACATATAATATACAAAAAAACCATTTCAAAATCTTTGCACTCAGGTCTATACATATTGTACAGTGGGTCACATCCCCAGTCTGTATCAATGACTAGTAAGAAGGTCTTTATATTACGTTCATGTACAATGTTCTGTCCGTCTTTCTCTGATTTTTGTTTAGTCTCACTGCTTATCGAGCTTCAATGTCCTTGAGGGTGTGAGAAGGCGGCCTCTCTCTCATCTCTGTTGACAGAGGAGTAGTCCTTCTGGGAGACCCGGGCCGAGGTCCCAGAGTAGAAATAAGAGGTGGAGGGGCACTGAGAGCTGCTGTGGGGGGTGTTTTATTGAGGAGGCCATTTTGGTGTCCCGTTGGGGGACTGACTCTGGGGTAGTGCATGCTAGGAAGTCCTGGCGTGATTAGGCTTGGGTGAGGCAGGTGCCCATCCAAGGCGGCAGGGTGAACCGAGTGCAGGCGTGCGTGTTCGTAGTCCTCTCTCAGCATCTGCAACCGCTCCCTGTCGTCCAGGTGGTTGCCCCTCTCATGCTCACGTCGAGGATCAACAGAGAGAGGGTGGTGGTGATGGTGGTGGTGATTGTAGTCGTGAGGTTCCCGATCCCTGAATGACCTGTCTGCTTCATATAATCTTGGCGTAGAAAGACGATGAAGGGGGTCATTTCTTAGCAAAAAGTCTCTGCCCAGGGGGTCTCTCCGATGAATATCCAGCTCTCTGTAAGGATCTCTCAAGGCATCTCTCATTGGATCCCAGTGGAAAGAAGGATAGGGGAAACGTTCTCCACCAGGAATCGGGCTAATTCCCATAAAAGGGGTCATCATGCGAGTCCTATCCAGACCACTGATGCTGTTCATGTGATGTATACCAGTTACACCTACAGTCATGGGCATAGACACTAAAGGACTTGGATGGACATTAGACGTTGATATGGGCGGTGGCTGATCAGATGACCTATGAGTCTGAGGTCCCTCAGGTTGAACATCATGGTCTTCCTTCCTCTCCTCCTTCACTTTGACTTCATTGCTTTTCTTCGGATTATCGTATGCCGGCTCATTCTTCCTCTCCGCCTCACGGTTTGAAGTACTATTAGGCCTGGTGCTCTCCACGACGGGAGGCCTGGCATAGGGTGAAGGAACCCTGGGCATTTGCTTAGACTCTTCCACCACTCGACTTTCATGGCTCAGGCCTTCTTTCTCTGAAATATAGTTGTCCTTCACCTTGTGCTCTTCAACATTAATTTCCTTCCGAGATTCGGAGTGATCCCTCTCTCGTTCTTTGGGTTTCTCTTTTTCTCGAACCTCGGGATTCAGATGGCTCCTGATCTGCTCATTTGAGCTGCGATTATGTCCGAGGGAGTTTACTGGATGGATAGGTGCTGGCGAAGGATGGCTGGAGTGTCTTTTCTCAATGCTCTCCCTAGAAGAAAGAGAAACGTAAAAATGAAGGCATGAGAAACAGCAAATAAAACAAAAAATCCAAGGTGTCTGTCTTAATATTTGTTGCATTGCAGAAAGCTAGTAACATGCACCAGTAAATGCACTGCTCCTTTTGCACACCCACAGCACCAGAAGAATATTCCATCTTTATACTATGCCTATTCTGTAATCTCAGCCTAGAAGATCCATGATGCTTCTTTGTGGATGTTCTGATTGCTATTTCTAACACTGAAATCTACAGAAGGCTCTCAAAAGAATCTAGCTCTAGTAGACATATTTCTAAGACAAAAGCTAAAATCATTTGCAGAGAGAGAAAATTAAAAACATACTGATTTCATACAAAGAAAGTGAGGCAGCTAAATCCAAATTACATGATTTTACCTGCTTCTTCTATTAAGAACACAATTGGGAAAACAGACAACATTGTGTTCAGCTGATTTTTTTAAAAAAATCTAGACCTAAGTACATCACTAATTTCTTATCTCTATTCTCTTCTATCTTCTAGATTTTCAATTTACTTCTCACAATTCAATTTCATCCTTAAATTGAAAAGGGAAACCTCTCCAGACAGTGCTGATGGAGACAATCCACCTCTCTGAACAGGCAGGCACTCCTCTGTGTGTGATGAACCTCAGTGCAGGAGTGGTAATAGATTTGGCCATCACACAGAGGTTACGAGTTGACTGCCTCAGCAGAGAGCAGTCTGCCCTGCATGCCCATCATTCAAGCTAGCTCTGAAAACATCATCTCCTTGGAGTAAGCTGCTCTTTAGATTACCAGCCCTTTCCCCTTTCTAGGACAGAGCGAGCAGAGCAGGGACAGAGCCAATGAATCTCCCTGCCAATGCTAGGAAGTTCATTCCATCTTTCAAACCTATTTATGTTGCACAAAAGAGTAGAGAACGACTGTCTGACAGTGAACAGAAACCTCAATATATGAATGGATCTTGTACCAACTATTTTCTGGAAGCAGTGGTGACCAGGAATTGTCATGGGCATCCCTAAATGGAAAAGCTTTCCTGTTTAAAGTGAATCAAATTCATAAGGTAAATCTAATTCCTCTTGTTACAATGATTTTAACCTCTCACTAATTTCAATTGATCTCTGAGTTGGAGTCTCTCCATAAAGACAGCTCCAGAAATTCAGTGTTGGACACATGCTCTATTCTGAGCACAGAAACGGTTCCATGTGGGGTGACTGACTAGCAGTGAGGCCTTCAGTAGTCCTAACCAGCTCCAGTTTTCAGCATTTCTCTTCAGGTGCTGCAGTCTCTGCTTAGTGAAGTGCAACCAAAACACGCTTAGATGAGGACAGCTGGTTGAAACTCACTCTAGACGAGACACACAATGCTGGCTGGCTGAAGGGCAACTCAGAGGGTGTCTTTGAAGTGGACCCTTGCTCCTTCACCTACACAATTTCTGCTACCTACATTTTTGTGGAGCATAAGATTTGTAACTGTAGGTATCTTTAGGTGGCCAAACTGTAGCAAATATGGAAAAAAAACAGCTAAACTTCTTTGAAAAGGGAACTCACTATTTTAATCCCACCAGAAGCATCTTTTGCTCCTTCTAGACTGAATTTTCAAAACTGTCATTTTGTGGGCCACGTCTGAGAGACCTGAGAGCCCGGAGTGTGACTGTTAGAAAACATTTCTGAGTTGGAGCAGTTGATATCAGAACTGCCTGGTCTCCACTGACTACCAATTAAGTCCTTGGTATCAGGTTCTGCTTTGATTGACTGTGCCCTAAACAGCCTGGGAATTGCGCCACGGCTCTAATTTCCCTCCTCCTGCTTTCCACCAAATATTGGGATATTTAAGAGTTTCCAGATTTGCAGGATGTAAGACCACGTCAAGGCACTCCAGTGAAGGCTTCTCAATGTGCAGGCCTGATTCTTTTTCTTTTACTTCGCTAGGCAAGTACTGGATTGTAGACTTGGCAATACATAGTGTTTTACTTATCTGGCTCATGGGACTGGTTCAGAGGGCACCCTGAATTGTTCTGTTTCACTAGGAGAGCTCATTGAGTCTTTTTGCTTTCATTTAACCAGCTTTCTATGTAACTGATGTATTTTAAACTACGCTTAAAATTTAGAGGCTAACAAAGAAAAATATAGGTGCAACCAAAATAACAGATTTCTTTGCCAATGTTATCCTTTTCAATTACAGTGATGGTATTATCGCAGGAGCCTATGGATTATATAGCTCCTTTAAGTGAACTACACATAGTTTAGAGGTCAGGGAGGGAATAATTTTTTTTATCTTCTGATCTGCCAGGGGCTCCTTGGGTAATTCATATGGGAACAGCCTTAGGCCTCTGTCTTCACAAAGAGGAAAATTAAGATCCTGTTCTCAAATGAACTTCTAAGAAGTAAGGTATGTTTTGAGGCGGTATGCTACACTGAAAGATACTGGGTATCTTATGCCAAGTACTTCACCTCATTTATGCTGATAAAAATATCAATAGATTCTCAGGGGCCTTTTTAAATGCTCCAGGATTACTTACACTTAAATGTCATTATTAGAGTGGAACTGCTTGGAGACATCTTTTAAACAAAATAACATTGAGAAGGAACAAATCCTGTCTCTTACAATAGCTACTTTTAGTGATTTTTCTCTCTAACGATGGGCTGGAGTAACAAAGACCTTAAAATAAAAAAAAAGCTGTGATTACAAACAACATTCCAGGTGAAAGTGAGTACCATGTCAAGACCCTGCAGTGTAACTCCCCAGCCAGGTCTACGCCTGGCAAAGGTTCAAGACTGTCATTTCATATTATCTAAGCTATCTGGAGGGATTTACCTTATCTCAATGTGGCTGGGAGGGGACTCTGGGACACCAGCCGGACACCTTATCCAAGAAGAGCCACCAGTCACTCACTGCACCCCACTCTAACTCAGTCTTTGATGGGAAGAGCCAAGCTAAGAGGTACCTCTGAAGTACCTTCCTGCTGGTAAGAGAAAGCATCCAGACAAATGCTTTTGGCTGGACAGCCCATTTCAGGGCTCATAAAGTTAGACTCTTGGTGATGGGACTATTTTGAGATGGAATCATACCTCTAGGCGTGATTCCCAGTTCTTGTTTGGGCAAATTAGTTTAGAATAGATAACGGAGAGTTGGACCTCAACTAGGGCTACATCCTCACCCTGCTGGGTGCCACTGAAGATAAAAGAATAGGTATGAGAGGCTCACAAACAACTCCAGACATTCCCTAAATAGGGAGCACGTCTCTAGGAAGGGATTCTCAGCATCTTCTCCTACAGGCAACTGTGAGTATGCTGCAAAGTAGAACTCTTCAAACCCACGCAGATGGATGCACAGCGACACTAAATCAGCAAAAACATCACTGTACTAAACTGGTAGCTATAATTGTGCAGAAATGTGAAGTATGAATGAAGTTTACTTTTAAGCTCTCAAATTATTGAAAATAAATATGTTCTGAGCTATGATATGGAGTTCAGGCAATGCCAAAGCAGCTTGCAAGGAATGTATATCTGAAAGGGATTTTCTTCAGCAGGAGCACTTCATAAAAAAACAACAAACCAGCAACTGAAATAATCACATAATTCTAAAGACTACCCATATCATTAAGAAATAAAATGCTTTGCCATTCAAGCCAGTACAGTTACTCACATGCTTAAGCATTTTGCAGGACAGAATCCCCAATTTGTAACAGCAATTTATTTTGAAGCGTTGCCACCAGACATGAAAATAATGAAGCTATGCTACCAAACAGAAAATATTCCAAATGGAAAATGTAGGTGAAAAGCTCTGTAGTTTGACTTGTTCTTCACATTTTACAATAGCACAGAAAAGCTCTTAAATGTATTTTTAGAATATCTAATGTGTTAGCATAACTTCTTTTAGAAAAGGCTACTAAATGCCTATATTTGGGTTAGTGACAGAGAAGTCAGAAAAGCACATCTCCTAGACATTCTCTTAAATTAAAAAATTAGAAATAAATAGCCATTATGGAGTAAAATAATGTGCAAACTTAACAGGAAAGCCATTAAGCCACAACTGAAAAAGCTGAAATCAGCCTCTCTACATTTTTCAAGGAAGGCATGACATTTGCTGAATGGCAAATTCTTATAATTTGGCACTTAAACGTTAAGAGGAATTGTTACTGAGTTAACTGTATAACGGGAACAGTCCTGACAAAAAAATATGACCAGGTTTTACTTTTCATTAACCCTTCCCAGCCTGGACATGTTAGCATGCAAGTCCATGTGAAACACTGAATAAAAACTGTGCTTGAATGTGTAAAAGCGGTGCATGTGTGTGGGGCTTTTTGGAGAGAAATTAAGGCTGATTTAATGAACCGCATGCACTGAAACTTATTGCAGTATTGGACGATGACACACCCGATGCATTTTATAGTTTTTATCATTTTACAGCTTCAGCAGCGGTCCATCTGGTCAGTCCTTTTTTGAGGAGGGAGGGAGGAATATTTGTTTTACAGTCAAGGTCTGATTTAGGAATGTATTTAAGTATTCAAAGGAGCAGATACGTGTCTGACTGTGGACTTTATAATTCCCCTTTTCATCCTGTCAGGCACCTATCTACATGTTAAGTCTTCAAAAACCTGTGAAAATGTGGCCCACAAGGTAACGAAGCGTGTGGGTCTGATTCTGTTCTCACTTTACACTGTCTGAACTCTGCTCCAGCAAAGCTCCTTCTGGTGAAGCGCAGTGCTTGGTGAGAAGAGAAACAGAGGCAGTAAGACACCCGAGTTAGAAACCTGCATCTTCCACAGTGCCTTGTGTCATAGACAGCAACGGTGTAAGCTCTCCAGGTGGCCTCTACGGAAGCTCTGGTTTAACAATGTGCCAGGCTGGGAAGGGTTAAAAGCGGAACAGAGCCCCAAGCTTTGAACTAGACAATTCTTGGAAGTGTTCTTTCGTACCTTTCTTTGTCATCTTTACTAACAGATGAGTCTCGTTTATCTACATCTCTATCTCTGTCATGAGCTGCAGCAGATGAACTGCGCTCCAGCTCTCCTGGCTTCAGCCAGGGCGGAGGGGTCGGGAACGAAGGAGGAGTTCGGTGCAGTCGGTTCCAGGGCTCGTGAGGGTTGCTAAAGCTCTGCATACTGGGGCCATCCTTGTGGCCGAACATTGAGTTGGGTGCTGAAATGGTGAAGTGGAAAACAAAAAGGTTTAAGAAAAAGGTATGCTCTAGTGAAGGTACTTACCAAAAAAACTTTTACAGCACTCAGAGTTAAAATGAATACATATTATTGGGAGCTGGAAAAGGAAAGGAAATTAACAGAGATTCATTAGAGGGTCTCATTCCTAAAAATGGGCAGGCATCTGACAGCTGTTTTAATTGGAAAGGGAAATGCTGTGGATAAAATTGACAGGGGATGAAGTAGAAAGATAACAGTGACAATGATCCTTATTCCAAATACTTTGGAGACATCAGGAAATGACCATTACATGGACTATAAATAATGGCTGCATTTGATCCTGAACCGAAGTAAAAAAATAGGTGACCAAAAACCATGCCAGATTTGAAGTATGGAGAAAGAGTGATTTTTAAAAGGATGATCTTTTGTGACTGGCCAAATCTAGAGAAATGTTGATGGTCCTGGACAAATCAGTGCAGGTTAGAGATCTTTTCCAGGCACATGTCCTGGATTACTGCGAGAAAGACAAAAAAATGTTCCCATCCACAGCAAGGGATGCTGCATACATTGACTATTTATCAACATGCAACAAACCCATAAGAAATCTCAAACTGCCTGTTCTCATAGGTTCTATTTTTGTTTTCAGTGAACAATGCAATGATGACATTTAGCGCTATGTGGAACCCAAACTACGATGTAACTAATAGAAAATAATTTACTAAAAATGCTGTTATTTAAGCAAAAAGGTCACTTTTCAAATTCCCATCTCTTAGTGCTACGTGGTCTAAGCAACGGGTAAAAGAAAGACAGCAAACATCCACCATCACTCAATATCCCAAATTATACAGCAAACAAGAATTCATAAACAAAGGGGTTACTCACTAACTGTCGGGTTCCCAAGTCCCCCGAAGGCATTGCTACCCACTGCAGTGAGACCGCTGAAGGAAGCCGGTCGATTGAAAGGCTCTGCAAACCAACAGAAACACAGCTGAAGCTCACTGGCTAGTTGGTAATTATGATAAAACATCACTGTGCTATCCAGCTGCATCACGACTGCATGGAAGTTCAACCTGTGCCCATCAGTAGGCGAACATCATCCTTGTGCAACCCAGCAGTGGTTGTGAGGAGGTGGGACACAAAACCCATTTGTTTTTCCAGTGACAGTGTGCATGGGATCACCTTGCTAGAAAATTTCCTCTCCCAAAGAGAACAGAGACGTAAAGTATAGATGGTGTTCAGGCCTGTACCTCTGCACAATGATGATTTTGATTAATCTACTTCTGATAAATACCAGCACAGGAAAAAAAAAGGAAGGACAAGCCTAGTAGTTTCCCATGGCAACTAAATGCAGAATGGTAAATTTGCATCATGAGTCTGCCGTGTCCATCTGCTGACCCTCCCAAATCCTTCTTGATGCAAAATAAAATGCCCATTTAGAGTCTTGGTCTCTGATGCTCCCAGAGGCTGCAGAGCACCTTACTGCAACACCAGTAAGTTAGAAGGGAAGTAACAACATTTAGAAACTTGAATAGTTCTGTTTGTGAATGCGCATTCACTGACTTTCACTAACAGATACGTGAGGCCAGATCACAAGATTTTAAGGATATATTTCCCACTCACTTAAATGGAAAAGCAGACATCTAATACAACTTAGGAAAAGAAGCACCTTCAGGAACAGAAGCCCTAGCTTTAAAGGCCTTGTTTTTGACTGGTTATAAACACAACTATATGCGAAACCTAACCAGCTTCTCTAACAGCCAGAACGTTTTCAGAAGCATTTCCAAACCTGACATCAGTCATACTATCATGTATTTGGAATTGCAGCTTGGGTAATGGCTAAAATGCACAATTTGTTAAGTAGGCAGGATGCTCAAAGAGTCTCCAGTGGGCAGCCTGTAATGGTCCCAATGGTCAACGTGTATTATTTCTGAGTTGACTTCACCGATAGTTGCAAGGAGAACTTACCTAAGTGAGCAGCTGGGTTGAGAAAGTTGCTGTGGTGAGGTGGTGGCCCGAAAGGGGTGCCGGCTGGATGACCCCCACCTGCCAAAACAAAGCAAAAGGGGTGAACTCCTAGCAAAAGCTCAGAAGGGATTCTCTAGGCTCTGGATTTGACTATCACTTCTGAAACAGCAGGTCACGTGAGCAGAGATTGCTGAGTACTGGGCAAGGGCTCCAGCTCAGGATCCTGCACAAACAGCAGCTGCTTTTCTAAAGGAAGATCCCAGTTAGAGAATAAAGAGTGGGTGGCGTGGGGAAATGTTTCAGTATGGACAAAAAAGAGTTTGTAAAATACAGCATATTTTGAACCAGTCACCTTATATTACTGTGTGAAGAAATGTTCTTCCATGTACTACCCGTTCGGCATTTCAGCAGGCCGGACTTTTTTAAAAGCAGACAGAATAATTCCGAAATATTTATCAAACAGACACCAGCAGCCCTTGCGATGGCTTGTAGAGAGCTCGTAAGCCAAAGCATGTAGGAAATTTCCTTTTAACACAGTAAGGATTGGCATTTTAGTGGGCACACCACAAGGAGAGTTTGCTTCTCGGTACTCACTGGCTGTGGAGAAGAGAGTTGAGGGCCGGGCTAGGTCATGGGGGTGGTGGATGGCTCCAAAAAGGCTGGGGCCTGGCGGTCTGCTCAGAAATTCAGGTTTCAGGCCAAAGTCCAGCTTGTGTGGATCAGACTGCATCTGTTTCTGAAACATAAAAACAGGATTTGGAAGAAACTGTCCTAAAAGGTAGCAGTAAAAGACATTTTTGAAATTATATGAATTTAGCAATTTATTCACACGAACTGACATTATAACAAGAATGAGTTTTTGGAAAGCTGAGCACAGGTGCAGAGCTATTTTCCGGGGAGGAGGATCTAAGACAAAGAGATAAAACTCAGGTTCACTATGCACATTTACTGCAAATTTCAAGTGTTTTCACATATCTTCACATCCCTCCCTCCCTCTGGAGCAAAGCATTTCAGCATGGACCTGACTTAAACAGCTAACACAAAAATCTCTGAAGAGGCCTAAGCTGGTAGAATATGTCTCTCTTAAACTTACAAAAGCAAAGCCAAAGAGAAACTCTAGACCTGAGCACAGGGGGCAGCATGTTAAAAGCTGGGTGAAAGCATCAGTTGTGCCAGGTACGGCTGCCAGCGTCCCAACTCCTGCTGCAGGAATCCCCTGCTAGACACCTAAGGCACAGACAAGTCAACCAGCACCTGAACCGTTCTTTTTCAGTGTGAAGCTGCAGTCTAGGAACATTTGATGCAGCGTATCTGTCAGAGAATTCCAGAACAAAAGGGAAAACCAAATTCCCAATTACCTGCGGTGCCAGAAGCCCCTAAAACACAGGCGGCTGATTAATTGTGCAGGTCAGCTGAAAGGAGTTACGAATGTGTTACACTGAACCGGTAGATCTTAACAGTAATTTTGGAGCGTTTTACGCTTTATAAATCAGTATTTAATACTGTGCCAGCTCAGAGTGCGGACTATTACAATGATATAAATTTGGGTATTAAAAAGTTATGACCAAGTTAATGTGCATGCCTGGTAGCTGTTTTTCAAGTGCTAGTAACACGTCTATGATGCTATGAGAATGAAAAAAAGAGGGGAGGAGGGCAAAAAAATGGCTTTATCCATGTTTCGAGAAAATGGCCTGCGAGACTATCAAAGTAGAAGAGATGTCCAAGTTAAGGTCAGGTCTTTAAAGAAAGTAACACTGTAGGTAGGGGTTTAATAATAAAAACAAGTTTAGAAAATACAAATGTCTCAGTTGAAGCTGGTGTGCCAGATTCTTATGCTGGGAACTCTTTTTGTTCTTTTTAACAACCAAGTTATAAACCTCAGACAGGTATTACTCAAAGCAGCAAAAGCTGGCTGAAATGTTAATTGCAGCCATATGAACGGTGCTGATCTAATAATGGAAAAATCTCCCATCTGAAGAGGAACAGGAATATCATGGAGGCGTTAGAATATTTCTGAATGTGGTGGTTTACCTTAAAATACCAAAAGTACCAAAGAAAACGGATCAGATGTACGTTATCCCCAGTTGCTGTTCAGGATATCTTGAAGATAAACCCTCCCAGTGTATTTGAAGTCCAGCACACGCGTGACATCTTAATTCAAGGCCCTCTATGATCAATGTAAACACCTGCACTAATTTCATGCCATGTTAGATCAGGCCATAAAGGCCTCTCCTAAAAGAGAGAGGGCCAATTACAGAGCATAAATTCTTTGTTGGATCCCAGCCAGTACTGCACTGGTCAACCTAAGGAGGAGCAAAAAGCTGCTTTGTGCCCAGAGCTGGTGTGCAACCCTTGCTTTGTCTGAGGAATTCCCTAGGTGTGCAGGCAGGTTACGCAGGTCTGAGCTGAGCCTTGGCGCAGACGAATAGGCAGGCAAACAGCATCCGCAGCTGCATGCAATTTCTCCTCAGGTCAGCAAGGTTGTGTTTTAAAGTTTCCTATCTTGTCTGCTTCTTCACTGTCTGCTCTTGCCCTCTGCAAGCAATTACGAGCAGGCCAGATAGTTACCAATTCTTCCTCACTTTACAAGCCGTCTGGTGGCACCGCACACCAGCTTGAAATGTCTGAGTACATATATTTTATTCCCTGCTCTACGGTCAGGCAGCATCTTCAGCTTGTGCAGAATAAAAGGCACCTTTGCAAACTTGGTCTAGAAGGAGAAATCATTCTGCATGAATCTCCAGCCAGCGATTTCACACTTCACGACTGCATACGGAGGGAAGGACTTTGTTCCCGTGTGGGAGTCTGACAGCCCACGGGGCCATAAACCAACTCGCTCAGCTGACTTTAAACCTAATACCTAAGTTTTTGACTGAACCAAGACAGCGAAATACATTTCCCAATTATTCTTGAAATTATCATCAAGTACAGCCTCAAAAAGTCACGTAACATCCTTGCCCCTACTCCAGTGCTTTATTCCCTTTTTAACATGCAAGATAGGGAAGTATTAGGCAAAAGAAATGGCTGCATGAAAATGGCATTTACTACAAGTTATAAATACACTACTATGACCTCTCTCAGAATATCAAATCAAGGAAGATTCAAAGGACATAGACAACATGGGAATAATAATTTCATATCAAGAAAATACCTTTTCAATAAAATAAAAAAAAGGACATATAACTCTAGGTCTATAATCTTGTCTTTTTTGATAATGGAAAGATGAATGAAGATCACTAGCAGGGGAAACATAAGGACGCAGAGAAGAAAGATATGTCTTCTGCAGCAAATTAACCTGTCAACCTTGTTTAAAAGGGTTATTTTTAAACTCTATTAGCTGCAGGTTTTGCTGGCTGTTCAACGTCTTCATAATCTTATAGCACTACCTTATACAATTCAATTGCATACACAGGCTACAAAGCGCTATGGACTCCTTGGTAATTTTACTTGCTGACACAAGCTACTGATTCTTAAAAGTACAAGCAGGAACAGACAAGAACACCAACCTCTCCTGACTTAGGGGAAAAATTCAGGAGCCACACAGACTTTCAGTAACAAGTACAGAGAAAATATCACAAAGGGAAAGAAACCTTCTTCGCAGCATCTATGTACAACGAAAATACAGTTGAAGTAAGAGCAGAAATATCCTAGCTATTAAATGAATAATTACTTGCTTTTCTCCGACATCTGTTTCAGGAGAGCTCGAACTGGCTGTGGCCCTCACCCCTAAAAGCTCACAGCCTGTATAACAAAGTAGAGATTTCCACTCCTTCACCTTTGATGCAATGAGACAGCGTCTGGGTAACACTGCTTCACGTGAGAGGCTGTTTCTGCCTGGCCATTCCAGACACGTCCTGGTGCCAAACCCCAGCTATGAGATGGGGTGTGAGACAATACTGATGGAAGCCTGTGCAGCCACATTGGATAAAGCATCACAGGACAGGAGAAATCTTCCCGTGCCCTCTTCTGTCTGTGAACATTAATAAGAGGAACAGGACACATGCGCCTGGCCTATCGAGACAAAAAAAACCCCAACTTGATATGTTTGTGTCCTTAGACATAGATAAAAGCGACTTTGTGGCTCACAGACACACCCAATTAGCTCTTCCTAGCTATGAACTGTTTGTTACCACTAAAGATCTGCTGTCCTTGCTCTGTAGTACCGCAGAGATTCCTTTGAGACTCTGCCTATATGTTTTTAACGCCCTCTCTATGAAACAGAAGGTTATGCTCTAATGCTGCACATGGTCACTTTAACGAGCCACAGAATTGCTAACAGCAAGAGGCAAACTCCTTCTCTCACAGGTTCTCACGGTGTCACTCATCTGAAATGCAGGCATGCCCAGAAGACTGACCTTGACTTTCTGTTGGTGATGGTATATCTGCCAGGCGATGTGAACATGCATAGCACACCACTTTCCAGGTTTCTGGAAAAAAAAAACAAAGGGATACAATGCGGATCAGCAACTTTCACAAACTTGGAAGGCTCTTTTCTAGCTACTAGCAACTTTGGTCGACTCTTAGCCCAGTCTGTTTTGGTCTAGGAAATTCCCCATGCCAAGACTGCAAGAAAAAGGTCTCCCTCTAGTGCCTTCCCCCTTCCCTCCACTTGGGAAACCAGAAATGCAAAGAATTTGTCCCTTGCTGAGAAGTTTATCTGAATATCCAGGAATGCTCCTGGTAACTGTCCTCTCCAAATAAACCCACAGTTGGGTTTTATGCTCTCCTGCAATCCTCTGATGCCACTGGCTGAGAATGCAGCTTGTGTTGCTGAACTGTCTCACTGTTAGCAGCTGCTCTGCACAGCTGGATCACTTCACAACTGTACATCGAGTTCATCTCTCAATGTGCCACTGTTCTAAGATGAGCCTTTCCACCAAAAGATGAAAAAGATTACCCCAGTTTTCAAAATGCACCTGATTCCCTCACATAATTGCTGATCTGTAGCTCCAGGACTTTGGCTCATAAATATATGGAGATAATTAGAGGTTGGTCAATTCACATTGCTTGGGAAGACTCTTTGCATTTTTGTCTAAAATAGTTTGTGTACTCGGGTAGGGAGCAGCATACTGAATGACACTGAAAACGCACAGTAAATAATAAAACTCAAACTAGTGCAGTCTGCAGTGAAATGACAAGAGATCACTGCCCGCGTAGACCTGCAGGACTTGGCTCAGGAAACCTCGTAAGCCAGTGTGATAGAAGGATTATCAATATTTTACCTCTAGCATTCGCACTAGGGTGTTGCACCAGAACAGAAAACTTCCAACTCTTAAACTGTGGGTTTTTTTCTCAAGCAACCACAAGATGCACAGAAAGGACTGACCATGCCGCTCAGCAAACACGGCGTAAAACACCCGAGATGAAACATGGCATTGCTTGATAATTAGTCTGTTGCTTTAACCCAGTGGGGACTGAGACGAGCTTGACGAACTGTATCACAAGAAGATTTCTTACCCTCAACATGGGCCTGAACGGATCTGTCAGCTGTGAAGAAGAAATGACAGCTTGGTTACATGCCTGTCACTCAAACAATTGCTCTAATTAACAAATTTCTATTGCTTCATTAAGAGATGAAATTAAAATGTTATCATTTTACTTTCAAATGAAGCCCTTTCAGATAATAATTAGTCCTTACTCTCCATATTTCAGCCCGTCTCCCTCCCCCCACGGCTGTTGTACCTAAGTGTTGACAAGCAACCAAACAAGCCTCACACAGAGCGCTCTGTCCTCTGGCATCGTCATTAATTTGTTCATTTAATGCTACAAAAATGGCAGGTTTACCTACCACAAAGAAAAACACAGATCTATGCTTTGGGCAAACCTCTGTTCTCATATTTCAAAGCTTCCCAGCTTGTGAGAAGATAAGTTAGTGGACAGGGTCTCTCTTTCACAGGCTTGATCCCACAATCTGGGTTGGGATGGGCTGGAATAGTGTTTCAGCCGTGTCCCTGCAAACCAGTGACTGTTTGAAGGCATCAGACCCCGATGCGTATGTTCACACAGCCATTACTGCCCTTCTGTTTGCCTCATGTGTCTTCTGCTACAATTTGGCTTTGTCTTAAATATTTTTCACATTGGAACAGATGTTGGTAAATAGAGGCCATATAAAAACCCAGTTTTCTTACTATTTGTGTGGCCTGATGTTTTTTGGGTAGATTATTTTCTTATTCTTTTCTGCCCACACGGCATCAATTAACGCTGGGAAATAAATTCAATTTATTGGCTATTTCTCATTTGTTTTGGACTTTCTTTTTTGAAATGCAATACTAAAGGAGATTTATGGGCGTAAAAGGTACTTTGCAGACCCACTGATGGCACAATACATCATCCTGAAATAATCGAAACTCCACTGCAAGTTGAAAGGGAGCACAAAGCCAAATGACTTAATGATGGGAGGCTCCAGTTATCTTTTCAATTAGATGGAATAAACAGAAAAGAGAAAAAAACCCCAACACAGTTCCTTTTTGAATAAAGCTCAACTACAGCACCAATTGAGAGCAAACCAAACTACTGGAACTTGGCACAATCCAAAGAAAATAACTCTGCTGTACTTCAAAGTCAAGTCATACCACAACACAGATTTTCAGGGAGGGCTCCCCACTGCCTTTGTCAGGAACTCTGCTAAAAATATTGACCGCACGATGTTCCTCACTGAAAATGCTAATTCAAACCTGCGAACAACCCGTGGGCATTCGTAAAGAACAGAAAAAGGCTTGGAGACAAAGTGCTGAGACAATAAATGCTGTTCACATACGCCAGAACTCAAAAATCCAGAGGCGCCAAGTGATCAATAAAGTGCATCCGTATTTCACTGGTGCAATCAATGATACAGTAACCAAGGGAATAACTGTCATTACCTACATTAAAAACAATTACAGAGTATAAACATAAATCTTGGAGAGGTTTGTACATTTCTGCGTTGCATTGACTTTTTGCCTTTACCCCTGGGCTCGTGGGGATGCCTGCTGCCAGCAAGGAAAGAGCTCTTCCTTTGCACTCTATCTGTTCGCTTTTGCTAGTCAGGGAGAGAAGCAAGGATCAGGATTTAAATTGTTCTCACACAACTTCTCTAGCTCTCATGGACTCAAACAGTTCAGATAAGCCTTAGTTTTAGGATGTTAATTTAGACATGGTGAAGGCTGTTGCCCTAGCATTCGAGGCTTTCAGGAGAAACAGCTTGACTTAATTAAAATAGAACATTTCCTACAGACCCGTGGATCCTTCTGTAGAAGGGTGTGTGGGACAGTTCCAGGTCTGGCTGCAACATCAATAGGATTGGAAGTCTGGAAATATCACAAGGAAAAACAGCATTAATGAGTAAACCAAGGAAAAACAACATAATTGAGTAAAACAACACAGAGCAGAAACAGAAAGCAAAAAATAATACTTATTAGCATTGCCTAAGCAATGATGATATTTTTTAAAGAGGAAGGGATAACCATTATGACCCACTTATTGATGTCTGTTTTATCATCTCTATTTTCCAACTTTCATTATCCACCAACTTCCCATTACTTAATGAAATCGGAAATGCGAGGAAACAGCGACTGCTACACTGGAAAATCTTCCCACTATGGAAAGCCTGACTAGCAACAATACTTATGATACCGTATCGAAAGTAACATTTGGAGAACCAAATTTATGCTCTGTGGCTTTTCTGCAATGCTCTGGGACTGGCTAAAACTGCTACCCTGACTGTCAGCAAAGCATTAGGAAACTCTTTAGTCACTATACATGGACTCAAGTCACAATGAACCGTGTTACCATACAGATATCTGGAAAAGGCAACATTCAGTTGAAAAAAATTAAAGCTTTCCCCATGATTCGACTGCAAATATTCACGTAATACAACAAAATGCATCTTTGTGAAGAAAAAGACTGCAGAAAACCAACCCCTACATTGAGACAGAACATCTCCTACGTTAAAATGAAGGAGAAAAGACATCAGCTACAGTATAGCTAACAATTAAGTAAGAGTTTTTAACAGTCTGATTACCATACAGACGAAGAATTCCACTAATGAACCGCAATTTACATATTCAGTCATTACAGTGGATGGGCCAATTTGAGAAAGGAGGTGTCTTCTCTGCAGAAATGTCAGCCCTGATTTCAGTCTTTAGTTGCAAAGACTCCAGACTGAAGACCGTGATTTCCTCCCACTTATAAATCAAGAGCGACTTCATAAAAACAAAAGGGAAAAAAACCCAAACTCATCATATTTGTCCATCCCAGCTATCGCAAATGAGAGGAGAGCTAAATCAGTGCACTGCATTGTGGTGGAGCTGGGAGGTAATTATGGAAACGAGTAAACAATAATGATCACCATTTCTTAAAATCTTGATTATTACATGACCCTGCATTAATGCACACTATCTGAGAACTAATTATATTGCTTCTAAAATTAACTATGCTATTATATATATATATTTTTAAAGATGTATGTAGAGCTGTCAGTAACTAAGGAGAAATAACTTATCTTCATAGTAAATTTAGGAAAGTTCATTGTCCCCCATGGAATTAGGCTGTAACTCAGATCTCATTTGCTCTAGAATGCAAACCACATTCTAAATGTAAACCTCACCTGGCTCACACTCCAATGAAATACACAGTGAAATACAGTAGTAAGAGATATCCAAAGAATCCCTCTTACCTTGGGTTGAAATGCTCCTTGTAGCGAGCCAAAGGGGCCGGTTGGGGGAATCATGGGAGGAATCCCTGATACAGCTGGAGGATAGGAGTGAAACAGCTGTAACAAAAAGACAGAAAACATAAATACAAGCGCACAGCAACACAACGACAAGGAGCTGAACAAGACAACAAAAGCATTCCTGCATCACATTAGGGAAATGGTACATGGAGAAAACGGAGAAGCACTGAAGTGATCTCGTTGCGACAATGTTAGTTAAAGCAGTTCATGAAATGTTCACAAATGTCATGACGTTCAAAGCTCAAAAGCAGTTCCAGTATCATAAAGCCAGCAACCTGTCCCCTGGATTAGGCCATCAGAGCGCAAGAGAGACTTTTTTTTTTTTTTTTTTTAAATTATTAATTTTTATATTGGATGGAGATTTTAAATGCAAACCATTTCGGGAGAAAAGGCAGGATACTCAGCCAAACGGGACTCAAAATTCTGTTTCTAAGTGGAAAAGAACCCTTATGAGTTCTAGGATCATTAAAACTCCATTAGTACGTTAGGGTTTTAATAGTATCTGTAGGAAATGAGGGAAATACGCACAATTCTTACTTCATTAGCCTGTCTGAGAGGATATCCTGCCACATCCAATATTACAGAGAGACAATCTGATTTGTTAAAATTCATTATTTAAACAAAATGCTGAGGCAGAACACCCCCGTCCCCAAAATGGAAGATAATGTTTTTATAAAGCCAGACTGCCAAGTATAACAAAAAGCGCACATCTCCACTGACCTCCCAGATCCCAATGCTCTAGGAGAATTTAGCAAAAGGAACCAAAAGCTGTTCTGTACAAATACAGACAAACACAAGGGAAACAAGCAAGTAAGCTGTACAATCCAAATCTTAACTCGTGCCTGTGGTCTGGCTGTGAACCTTTTACTCGTGTTGTAAAACAGCTAACTCGACCAATTCCATGGAAAATGCTGAGATTAGACACAAAATTGCTTTCAGGTAGGAGCTGGGGGTTCAAAGCATCACACGACAAATACGTTCTCCCTGTGAAACCTCAGGATCTAACAGGGGATGGCTGCTAACTCTGAGAGTACGGCCAGCCAAAAACCTCACAGGTTTTCATCTGGCTGATACAAATTCACCTCCGAACACAGCTGATCACAAATCAATCTACTGTAGTACGCTACAGAAAAAAAAAATGAGTTAATGGCCAACAAAACAGAAGCAGGACTGGGCAAAGTAAAAGACTGGGCAGGCGGAGCCAGCAAAAGCTGAGGAAATCACATCCCAAAGCAAATCAGTATCGCAAAGGTTTGATAAATGTGTTTCTGCCAGCCATGTGTCTGTGCTTTTCTTAATCCTTTTCCCTTCCACTGGCTCATCGTGCAAGGTCATTTATTCATATTATGTTTACTGAAAAGCTGAGAAAATATTTCAGTATGTTAGGGGTATAAAAGGATTTTCTTGGTTTAAATGCACAGTATCAAGTCTCCTTTCAAAATGTGCTTCTATTGTTGTTTTTAATTCTATTTAATTTGGACACGCTCCATTCAGTGATGCAGAAAGCATTTTTAGATGAGCTGATACTGAACCGTAGGTTTCTGAGAAATCATTAATAGAGATATGTCCTCATTTACAAGAACTTTTAATGAGTAAAATGTCTTTTAAACCCTCCAGTGGACTTCTGCCTTTAATTCTGTGTGCAGTGGACTAATTCCAAATGATGGAAAGAGATGTAATAGTTAATATTCTATTGGCTATCACTAATAATAAGGAATGCTTTCCTTAGCCTTTTATAACAACTGGTAAGTTAATTACATGTGACCTTTCCTCAAGGTCAGAATTATTAATAAAATATAAACATTGGATCTCCAGGATCTCTTTGTATCAGTTAAATTCCTCCAGCTTTCAAAATACATCTTTCATAGTCACTGTTTTCTTTTCCTCCAGAATCCATGCTCTTTTGCGCAACATTTTCCCCTTCGAGCTTCCTTCAGGGACCAGCAATATTCCTGGGGTCAGACTCAGCAATAACTGCAGGTAAAGGTCACACCTGACTGTGCTACAGTAAGGCCAGAAACAGAAAAGACTGTGAAACCAAAGATGCCAGGAAAGAAAACTTGTAGAACTCTCCCTGAGCTTCCACAAGCTGTGTCCCCTGCTCTAAAGTAGACTGATTCAAACTCAAACAGACCTCGTTCTCCTCCAAATTTCACTTCCAAGCTTTAAAAACATGGTCAGCTTTTCTTCGAGTATCTGAATTTTTGGTGTGGCTCTGCAGTGGGAGCTCCTGCCCCTAGGAAAAGGTGCTCAGTTTCACAGTTGGTCTAAAATAGGAAAAGCTTTGTTGGGTGTGCACTTCTGACAGCAACACGATGCTTTTTGATACTGCAGCTGCTCAGGAAACTAATGCAAGGAGCTCCTCTGTTACCTCCAGGATCCATAGCCAGAGCAGAAGACACTGTGCTGGAATGCCTTGCCTACTACAGCTTTGGTGTAGGTTAACAGACTGCTAATCCAACATAACTTGTAGTCATCATGTTGATCTTCCGGTATCAGCTTTCTAATTATCCAACAGACACAACAGTGATTGTTCTGCAAACACTTCACACGGACAAACCTTTTCTGAAGGAAGGGCAGGTGAGGCTTTAATGGCCCAGACCCCAGCTGGTAGAGCTCTGCCAAGCCCAGAAGCCGGGCTCGCCAGCTAAGAGAGAACAATGGGAAGCTCTTCCTTATTCTAAAGGGGCAATACCGTGACCTTTACCATTCAGGTAACTGCCAGATCCATAAGAGATTATGTCATTGAATCTGAAAAGCACGTCCAGGTGGAGACTTTTGCAATGTTTCCTATATTACATGCCAACTTCTGTGCTTTATGTGTCTCAAATTCATTTACCTACTTCCCAGTTCCGTGTTCCTGCTTGAATCAACATGCTGCGTTGACGATAACACATCTCTTGAATCCATGTAAAGCTCAGCAAATATGAGTGCAATTTTGCAAACAATGTTGAAAATGAGCAGCATTGCCCTTTTGAGCAAAAGTGATTGAATATTTGACAAGGCTTGAATATTTGCCCAATACTCCTAGAGCTCAGATCCTGTAAACACTCTCACAGAGTTAAAGTTACTCACAGAGGTGTCAGCAATTAGCAGGACTGTTCGCCTGTTCCGCTGGCATATTAGCAGGCCCTGGGTTTCATCGGTACAGCAGAAACCACTATGCCAGCATCCTAACCAGTTTTTTTTTTTTTTTGCCCAGTTCCACTTCTAAGCAAAACCAACACATAAAGCCAAGTGCTTTGCAGATTTCTGAGTGCTGATGCAGTACTCCTTCTCTCATCAAAATATCACTGTTGGGTTTAGAACTTTTTGCCATAGTCAACTGGCTACCCGACTCTGCCAATATGATGAAGTAAACATAACCCATATTTCAGTAGCAAATGAATCAGTAGATTCAAGTCCCTAAGAGCAGAAGGTTTATAATTAAGTAGAATACTAAAAATGAATTTATCTCAATAGATGAGATTTCTGATAGCTCTTAGATAAATTCATCTAGTATATAGTTGGATTCATATTGCTGTCGTCAAACAGAGCTTTCAAAATGTAACAGTCCCAGTGGATCAGATGTGCCTCTGAAATCTGAAAAATAACACAAGTTTTCAGATTTTATAAACCACAATACGATATATTAGGAAAACTATTAGATTTCCTGTCCCTGAAGGATTTGTATGATAGTTTGTCATTTCATTTCAAGTTTCTAAGGAAAAGTATCATCAGTCTATGGGTTTGTGGCACAACTGAAGCACAGCGATGCAATTACTGCTCTCCCCTGCTCATGGAACAGTCAGCTCATCTTTTTCACATCAACTCTGTCTTCAAATGGTGTCTGAGCAAGAGATCTTTTGATTGGAAAAGCTGATACTGCATCTTTATCAGAAACAAGCAGCACAAATGCAAGCCTGCAAAAGCCAAAAGCAACCAAGAACAATAATGGTAAATCCTGGAGTGATGATTAGGGCGAGACTTGACATTGTTCCGTTGATTGAGTGGTGATCCCAGCCCACCACAGAAAAGTAGTTAAGTCAGTTTTAAACAGAGTAATAAAACTCACACTGTGACGGTAGAAGGGGTCAACTTTTGTAGGGTATTTGTCAAACTGCAAAGGGATCAAAGCACAAACTAGTTACTTTATGTTTCCTTGCTTCACTTCTGTTGGTAAAATAAAAGACTACTCTACTACTTGGCAACCAACAGAGAGGAAAAAATAGGCAGAAAATTGTTTCCAATGAAACTGTTTTGTTTTTATTTTTTCTTCCTGGTAAAACAAGGTCTTTATGAGACAGCAAAAAGGAGGAGGCACCATCGTGAAGCACTCCAAGCACTGGGAGGCCCCACACATGAGGGCTCCTTCGGCCAGCAGCCTCGTTCCTCAGCCCCTGCGCTGCCACCTAAACCTATCACATGTGACATGGGTGAGGAAGGGACATCCCGACCACACCGGGGCAGCAGAGTATTCCTTCCCCGCAACCTGGCAAATGCTTAAAGTTTTGTAATAAAGAATAGAGTTGTGCTCTACTTATCCTCACATTTCTGCCTGGGGTACGCACCATGGGCGGTGCTGGCGTCGGCATGATGGCAGTGGGTGGGATGGCGTGAGGGAAAGGCGTGAAGGTGTGCTGGTGTGTGTGTTGGTGTGTGTGCTGGTGCTGATGCTGGTGCTGGTGGAACTCGGTCCTCAGGTACGGCGGCGGGCCCAGGGAGGCCCCGCGATCTGCGCTCTGCGACGCCAAAAATCGCGTGTTTAGTTCCTGACGGAGAAGATCTTGTTCTGAAATACAAACAGCAAAACAAACCCCTGTGAGCACAGGGACTTACCCAGACCTTGCCACCACTTATATTTTCCTGGCTGTGGTAGCAACCCTATATTTAAAACTTCCTGATGTTAAATCAAGACACTGTACCAGGTATGAAAGCTCCCTCAGACCTTCCCCAAAAGCCTCAGAGACAGAAGGAAGTCTCCATTTCTTTCCCCTTTGTCACCAAGCTTGTCTTCATTATAGCATCGCTCTGAGCTTTAACCTGGGGGTTCTCCCTACATTTCTGTGGACATGGATGTGCTCCTATATAGGTGAGGAGGTGTGGGTAACCTACAGGGAGTAATCATCAAGTGGCTGTGGCCAACATGAGTAACCTGCAGCGTGGGCACAGAAGAGTCATTCAAATGGTTTATATTTGATAGGAATGGTCGGACTTGATGATCTGATGGGTCTTTTCCAACCTGGTGATTCTATGATTCTAAATGCTGATAATCCTCCACTTTCTTCACCTAGTTCTCTCTCAGTGACCCAAGAGGAAGTGACACCTTAGGTCACCCCTCAGTCAGAATATAAAAGAGCAATTTTCTCCACTGATAAAAGTCTCCATGCCCCCCGACACACAAAATCTTGCAGGTACTGGAGCTCAGGACCACTGTGCACAGCCACTGGAGACCTTCCCTCTAGCCAAGGATGCAACATTGAGAACAGACCACAACTGCAGTAAAAATGTTCACTAAGGAGGTCACAGATTCTGTGAGGGCATATGAAGAGCTCTAGTGTGATTTCAACAGAGGGAGAAAAAATAGACATAGAAAAAGCACAGCTTTCAAGATCTATTCACTCCCAGGACAGAAGTAAAGTCTTTGGGTACGTTTAGGTGTTTATGGGCTCCAAACTGTCCATAAATAAGTACAGCCTCCTCCCAATCAAGAGTCCTCATTGAATCACAGAATGACAGAATCATAGAAAAGTTTGGGTTGGAAGGGACCTCAAAGCCCACCCGGTTCCACCCCTCCCGCCATGGGCAGGGACACCTCCCACTGGTTCAGGTTGCTCAAAGCCTCATCCAATCTGGCCCTGAACACCTCTAGTGATGGGGTATCTATGACTTCTCTCGGCAAGGAAAACATTTTTTCCCAAAATCACATCTCAGTCTCCCCTCTTTCAGATAAAAACCATTCCTCCTCATCCTGTCCCTGCCCCTCCCCAGCTTTCCTGGAACCCCTTTCAGTACTGGAAGGCTGCCATAAGGTTTCCCTGGAGCCTTCTTTCCTCCAGGCTAAACAACCCCAAATCTCTCAGCCTGTTCTCTTATGGGAGGTGCTCTGGTCCTCAGACCATCTCTGTGGGCTGGAGCCCCTCCCATACAAATGGTCCAAGAGGAATTACTCTCACTAAAGGAGAATTGGCTTCCTATGGTCAGGTAGGAAATGCAGACCAGACCCTGCCAGGCCACGATGCATCTCTTACCTGAGTACGTGCTACCAGCTGGGTGTCCTGGAACCTGCAGTGTCCCTGACGTCAATGGAGGTGGAGGAGGTAAAGCCGTAGGAGGGGCAAACATATTGGGGTGATGTGGGTGTGCGGGGGGCTGGAGGGTGGGCGTGAAGGTATGCAGAGGGCTGTGGCTCGGCAAGGACAGGGGGAACGGGGAGGCCGAGGGGTGGTGAGATATGTGCGGAGGAGGGGCCTGAGTCTTGGCAGGAGTGCTGCTTCTGCTGCTGCTGTTAATGAAAAGAAAAGCAATTAAGCATTGCATGGAAGAGAGAAAAGCTCCAAACTTGCACAAAACACAACTCCACCAAGCTATGCATGGCTCATATTCAACACACTACTAATGGAACTTAGATATTACAAATGCAAGTTACTGTTCTGCTTTGCTAGCCAGATCACTGTGATGAGGCCTTCTCCAACCATCTGCTGTACCTGTACTGGTGTCTTTTACTTCCTGTGGTCTCAAAACCTGAGCCATATTCTCCCTCTCTCTAAGAGGCGATATTGTGTCCTCCAACAACACAGGAATGACACACAAAGGAGTAATCAGCCCTGTGCATTCATTACTTAATTATCAAGTCATTTCTCCATGGCTGCTTCTGGTTCATGTTTTCAGGCAAATGAAGCTCAAAATCAGCAATCGCTGCATTAATAAAAGTTTAATTTTTTTTTGTGCTGTGACTTAATATGACGGAAGACTGCAAAAAATGTGAAGGTTGGGAAGACAACAATGGATAAATGCTTATTGTGCATTTAATGCCTCTCTCTACCCCTACAACATTAGGAAAAAGAACAAGTCAGCGAAATAAGTATTAGCAATGACATTGGCTGTAATTTTTCAGGTTTCATTTCCTACTAATGAGTATTTAAAACACACTCACGCAGTGCTTAATTCTACTCGTCATTATTTCAAGTAGCGACATGCTTCTGTTGCAGTGACTTTTAAAGACGAGCAATATCAACTTGGTTAAAAATAAATCAAAGTCCTAAACACCTCCTAGTGTTTAGTTAAACCCTGAAGCAACCATAATGCTGGTTCGCCAGGTCTTGAAAGACACCATCTGTCTGCTGGAATTCCAGATATGGGGAAAGATGACCTAGCATTGACACTATTAGCTAAGGGTAGGGGAAACCTGAGGTTCCTGAGTCATGGAAACACCACAGGTGCCTGTGAACGTGTTGTTTAATCTCTCTGTTCATCTTTGTTATGCCCTATAAGGGGTGAGATTTATCTCAGTGTGGCCAGGTGAAGAGACAAACAGTAAAGCCTGCAAGGTGTCAGGAGCACAGGAAAAAATTAAGCTTATAGTCATTGGTGCCAGACCATTAGTGCTTTCAGCAGAGCCAACAGCAGCTGCACCACACTACTTTTTGCTCTAGGGCACATCAGAAAAAAAGCAGGTGATGTTTACAGGGACAGGAGTACAAGAAGTTAGTGTTCAGAGAGCAGCCCAACCTGCAGGAATTGGGATTTCTTTTTCCTGGACTGCACTGCATAAAATCACCTCCAAAAACCTGCGTATGCAATGATAGGCAGGAAAAATAAAAGCAAACTAAGCAAGTATTTGCGAATACCTAGCGTTTATGGGAATGCTAGATCAGAAAAAAGTAATCCTGACTGATTTTGTGGAGGGTATTAAGGTAAAACGCACAAAGACTCCTATATTTCCCAGTGCTGGGATGCCACATGTCACTCTTCTCCTTTAACTATCTCCCCTTCCTTCAGGCACTGTAAAACATCACCAGCAGGCACCAAGTTTGCAAAGACACGTGGCTTTGACGCGCACACATTTCTGTTTACCTACCTTAAGCTGTTGAGGCTTAAACTGCTGCTGTTGTAGGCAGAGAGTGGCTGCGAGAGGCTCTGAGAGGCTGGATGGGGCTGCACCGGAGGGAGGTTGGGATGGGGGGGCTGCACCGGTGACTGTGGCCGAGGCGGGTGCTGGATGGGGGGCTGCGGCACGGGCGGGCGAGTGGCTTCTTCGGGGGCCGGTGGCAACTGCGCGGCTGGCGGTGGCGGCGGCTGGGCAGGAGCCTCCGGCCGTGGGGCGAGCGCAGGGCTGGGGCACGGTGCCTCGGGCTGCGGCTCACACTGGGGCTGCGCCAAAGGCTGCGTCACCTGAGGACAAGGGTCTTTAGGCACCACAGGCTCAAGGATGGGGTCTTTACTGCTGTCCTGGCTCTTCTCTTGACTCCTCTCTAGTCCTGATATTTTCGGGACAGCAGGGCCCCTAGCACCAGGGTCGTCATTTTCAGCTAGTGTACTGACTCCTAATTCTTTATCTGTAACAAAAAAGAGACAGAGATAAAACAGTTAGGTGTGAGACAAGAGCAGAAAACCCAAATGAACTGCTGTGCCAGAGGCTGCTGGGGGCAGTTACTCTTTGTTTCCAGGAAGGGTCGTGCTGACAAGAAACCGAATCAAATGTGACGTAATTTCCATCAGCATCCCTAATCCTCACGTCCTTCTCCTAATACTCTTCCTATATTATGGCAAGAAGAAAGTTTCTGGTGTCTTTAATAAGACAATATGAAAAAGCAAGCAAACAGAAGTACAGCCCAGTGCAGTGGTTCAATTGCCCTCAAAATCTTGAGTCAGACCTCCCCTCAAATCCCCACATCCTCCTTAGGAACACCACCAGGAGGGGCTGTGCTTCCATAGAATAGTTTGGGTTGGAAGGGATCTCAAAGATCATCTAGTTCCAGCGCCTCTGCCATGGGCAGGGACATCCCACTGGATCAGGTTACCCAAGCTCCATCCAACCTAGCCTTGAACACTTCCAGGGATGGGGCAGCCACAGCTTCCCTGGGCAACCTAGGCCAGGGCCTCACCACCCTCACAGGAAGACATTTCTTCTTCAGATCTCATCTAAATCTCCTGAAATTACCTACTGCATCAGGTAAGCACAAATTGCTGCACTGCAAGGGGGAGAGCTCTGCAGGGAGTCAGGCTCCACTGCATTCCCTGCTCAGAGAACTGGTTTGCCAGGCTTGTTCCTTTATCCTGAATTACTATTATATGTTTACTACAACATCTCCACTGCCTGGGCTGCCAAATCAACAGAACAAACCTTAAGTGACGTGAATTTTAGACATTGCTTTTTAGAAAAATGTCTGAAGAAGTTGAGAAGGCAACACGCTTCGCCCCAAATATATTTTCTTTAAAGGCAGGAAAGTCAGACAATACACACTGCCAGTGTGTAACAACCACCCATCGTCTTCCTTCTGCAACAACAATCCTCAAAATAAAGCTTCTGGTAGAGAAGAGAGTCCTTGCTTAGCACTACTGTTTTCTATTACTCTTACTCTGTCATCCCTTCCTTAGTGACCTGCTGTGTGAACTCTGTATCTCGTTCCACACGGTCTCAACCTTGAAACTGGATGTAGTAGGAACCCAGACTTCGTTAGGCTGGTCACAGAACGACTTGATTTTGTTTTCCAGCACTTCAATAATGTTGAATATTATAAGTTTAACATCTCCTGCAGTGGAGCTCTGCTCACAGCAATTTCCCGTTCGAATCCCTCTCCCTCTGCCAAGGTCTATCTCATTGCAATTAAATTGCAAGTTATCAATAAAGAAAAATCCATTTGCGTTAATTCTTTGGATCAATCCTGTTTTGATCAAACATTACTGAAAATGAGACAGAGTGCGATCACCACCCTTGTTAAGACATGTCCCTGAGGAGGACAGAAGTGAGAAGCAGTTTGTTCAGAACAGGTGGATCCATGTTCCAAGTCCTTACAGGTGGAAGATTTATGACATTTTGGGTTTTGGACAGAAAGGAAGAATAATGAGGCCTTAGCTTTGTCATTACAAAGTCCCTGCAAGATGAATACACAGTAGATGGTTTGAAAATCCCGCAGAGGTGATACTTCCAAATCTATGGAGAACACCCTGCACTCAGTGTGTTCATTAAACCTTTCCATTCGATATTTTTATTGTCTCTTGTGTGTGTAACATTTATTCACCACAGCTCTCTGTTGGGGAGCTTGTTCGTCACGCAGTCGCTCCTCCTCCCCTAGAGAAAAGGGCTATGAATCCCAGTGCCTCCTGGGTATTTTTTGCTGCTGCTTACATCTTCATTACATAGTCCCTCGGGTACCATATTCCTGTTAGTTGGCAGCTTAGAAGATGCTGTATTTAGTAAGATAATGTTATTCCAAATGCCAAACTCTGAACATGTGCGATTTCTCCCTCTCTCTGTCTTACACCTTTGCACCTACACCACATCCCCAAAACAGTCTTGCATGCCCAGGCATCTCTGCAATGCTGGTGTGCCCAGTATACACATCTCTGCCTGGCTGATAATTATGATCCAGATTATAAACCAGAAAGAATTCTTCACCCCACAGCATCTATTTAGGGAGCTGAAATCCCATATCAGTGATGAACACTATCAATCACATGTTTTAGAAGGACGACTCAAGTCCACATCAATGGTACTTCAAAGTCATACGAGATTATTCTTTTATTCTACCAGCATCCCTTTGCAAACCCCATTCTTTCTGAATGCTGATGGACTACCTTGGTGTGAAAACTCAGGGTCACTATGACACAGACAAACCCACTACCCAACTTTCTGAGTTTACACACCACAGAAATTAATTTCCATCCAACAACTAAAGAAACAAGTGAGCCAACTTAATTGTTTCCATATTCTGTTTTGGATAAAGTGAAACTATTGCATCGGTATTCAGAAGAGCAGAAACTGTGACACAACTTCTGTGCTGACACAGGCTTCCCTTCTCCAGGTCTGGAATATCCAGAACCAACACTGAATTTCCATTCTCTTGAGGGGGTTTCAGACTAAGCTCAGAGTCCTTATTGCACAAGTAGGAAAGTTACAGGGCTTCTCAGTGTTCCGCAGCATTATCTTTGGGACTGAGCATTCAGCCTACCGAGGAAATCTTCTATAGCATTATTTAATTCAAAAATAGCATTCTTTTCCTTTTCCTGTTTTAATAAGGTAAACTCTTCTCCTGACAAGACTACCTCTAATTAAAATTTTCGGCAAACTCCTTAGCGTGAGATAAAAAATTATATCATTCAAAAATTAAAGAACTATTTTTTTCAGTTTTAACGTGAGTAAGTGGGCCGTCGGTGCAAACTGGTGCTTGGTCACAACCAACACAACCCCCCCTAACTTCTCTGAAATCAATGGAATGCAGAAAAACGCATATCCTGCTGATTACTGGCCCTGGGAGGGATACTTCAACAAGCATTTTACAAGGCTTGAAATAATTAATCAGATTTAAGACCTGATTGTACATTTCATATTGATTAGACGTTGGTCAATGAAACATTTGGATAAATAAAGGCAGATGACAGAAACTATTACTGCAAAGGGTGGAGGAGGTTGTTGCTACACCAGCCAACACGGATCATAAAGGCCCCAGAGCAACTCATCTGTTGTACTGGATACACATAATTCGCTAAAAACAATTTTTCATTTTCAGCACACAGACATCTTTCATCCTGATTTCCAAGGACGCTAACAAAGTATTTGATTATGCAAATTAAAAACATGCCTTCGAAAGCACAGTTACTAGCAGCTCTGTCATCTGCTGATACCAATTATTCCACAATAAGCAGGTATTTAGTAGAACTGAATAGCAAGACTCGCGACACACTTTGTACTTAATTATAAAACAGAGAAGAAAATCATTCAGGACAAAAGATTTCGCTACCTCTTGTTAAAAAAGTTTATCTTCTGCGTTGCAATGGGTTTAACTGTTAACAATTAAGCTGCAGATCAATGAAAAGAAGCACTTAGTACAATTGCCCAAGATGTTGACAATTCTTCAGTCATTGAGCTGCTTCTAGCCTGGATTTGAGAATGCAGAGCCTTCCAATATTTCACACAAAACAATTTATTTCATCCAGCTGTTAAACAGAACACAGGCCATAAATGTAACTCCAATATCCCACACACTGCGAGTAACATATTGAAAGCACTTGCTGTTTGGTGTTTTTGTTAAAAACAGTGTCTTGCTACTTGGTAAAAAGGAATGGGATGCAGCTTTCTAGATGAAAGTGAGGCACAGAACATCCAAACATCCCTCCCGTCACGCAGCAATCATCGCATTTTTAACTTAATAGGAACAGTCGCATGCAATTGTAACATCCTAGCAGACGTGAGGAGAAAGCAACACCGTGGTACCTCAGTCCTGCTTCAATGTACACACATACACACACATGCACAGCCAAAGGTTTACTTCCAGGAGGGAAAATCTCTTGGCCTCCTAACCCTTTCCAGTTAGGAAGCAATAAATTCTATCATTAACTATGCAACTCGTCAGCTCCCAGCACTGGAGGGCTTACGGAAGTGGACTTCTCTCAAATGGGCTGGCAAATTTCCCATGTGGGAAGTCACGCTGGCAAAGTCATCCTTTAATGATGATGGGTTTGAGCACAAAGAGCTTTAGCTTCCCATTTCAATTTTGTGTTCGGAGTAAAGAAATCCATGTTTTTTGTAATCACAATATTTGTAAAGCACATCTCATCGCACAGGGAAAGGGACAAGGTCGTATTAAATCAGGCTGAAGGTCCTACCGCTGACTACTGCCAGCATCACCTTTTTCCAAAACAGATGTAAAGCCTTACAGTCAGTGTACAAAAACCAATGTGTCCAACCCAGGCGATCTCTTGCTGACCACTGGTAAGACTGCCTTATACCCAAAAGTATAAGAATTTCTTCCAAGGTTTTCTAGAATTGTAATAACAACCACAGACTTATTACGCACATAAATCTCAAGTCCCTTCTGAGTATTCTCAAGTTCTTACCCATAGCAGTAAATTTCTTAGCATGTCATACGGAAATATTCCTTCTCTATGATTTTTATTTCTCACCTTTTAATTCCCCTTAGTTCTGGAGAGTCTTGAGAAAAAGACTTCTCTACAAACCATCAGTGATACCCATTCCTTTACCAAATTAAGTTGCTTCCTCTTCACTCTCCTCTATGTTTTTCAGCTCTGATCTTCCCAGTCTTTCACACTACGAGACCCTTCCCACATACCTGATTGCTTCTCGCTATTGTTTCTGCTATCCCATCGCATGTCCTAGGTAAGACTTTCTTTAGGAAGCAGCTGACCCACGCTGCCCGGCCCCTCTTTGCTGGGCTGCTCATTTCTAGCAAAGCGTTTTCATCCCCACATTGTCCACCACCTCACTCACATCACATGAGGCTGTTCCCAGCCTGCAGACAGGAGCAAAGTTCTGCATCAAAACATCTCTAGCAACACCCACCTTCTTGCCTTGACTTGTCCCAGTTGCTTCGGAGCCCTGCCAAGTCTGGAGGCTCCCACATGTTCTGGCTTAACGTGCATTACTCAGAGTTTGTCTAAGCTGACTGTCAGCCTCTGTTCTCTCAGCCTGAGGAGGTTTTTCTATGGTTTCAAACAGCTTTCTCCAGCTCCAACTACCACAGATGCCCTTACACCATGTCTAACTGCTGCTGTTCATCCTCTTGTCCTTCACATTGCAGAGGACTTGAGACTTCAGCTGCCCTTAAACCAATGGCATGTTGCAAACAGACCATAACAAACCCCAACTCATTGCTTCCCTTTCTTCAGTTCCATTCTGCTGGTAACAGTCATTTGCTTCTTGCTTCGTAACACTGGGCTTCCATGGTTGCCTTTTCTTCAGGATCCATAATGGCAATTTGAATGTTTGCTACTTTGACACCTCAAGGAAATGAAATCAACTCAGTGAGTTAACATCCCTCTCTCGAAGTCATCCAAGACTAAATCTCCTAACGGGACCCTCTGAGCACCCTTAAAGCACACATTTAGTTACTCTGCTGATATAAGGCAAGTTGGTTGTGTGTGTGTCTCCTTCACCAGTGCTGGGAGAATGGGCTGGGATGCCTCTCCTTATCCCAAACCTGACAGGTTCAGCTCCAGCACACATGCAAAACAGAGCAGGAGAAAGCGGCTGATAGTGGAGACCGAACGCCTGGAGACCCAGGCCAAGATGCAACAGTGAAGGCCTCTGCCTCTCAGAGAGGAATCAGCAAAGGTTTGTCCAGTCCAACGTAAGTTTGGTTTGGTTCTGGAGAGGTGCCTTCCCCTCTCCTCCTTCAGCTACTGCACAAACACACAATAACCTGCCCCATGGGCAGAGCCAAAGCATGGTGAGAGCATCTGAAACCTGCTAAGAGTAAACGAGGTGACAGTACTGGATACTAACCACTTACAAAAAGAAAACATAGCCTGGCTTGATAATCTTCAGTTCTCAATGGGGACTGGATTTAGAGATTGGTGGGAATGGTTGGACTCGATGAGCTGGTGGGTCTCTTCCAACCTGGTGATTCTATGATTCTATGGATCACCTTAGCACAAGGTTAACCCCATCACAGGGCAAAAGAAGAAAAATATATTGGGTTTCTCCATCACCTCCCTTCCTTACTGTTGATTTGCCTTGGCCACGCGGCTGCAATATTACCTCACATGCTCATGACACTGGCTCATCCTGCTCGTATGTGATGAGATTATCTGAATGATTTTGAACAAAAACGGCTTTCAAAAGCAGCCTGAAAAGTATAACCTTATGAACACTGATCAAATTTAGCATGACAGCTCAGTTTAACATAGGAAGGACAAAAGAGATCTGTGTGATATGTTTACACAGAGCAATAACTCAGTGATTCCCCCTGAGAGGTGTCAGACCCATAAGTCACCAGGCACATCCCACCAGTTCCTTTGTGAATTTGTTCTTTGGAGCCAAGAATTTTCTGTTTTTAAAGGCATGATGTCAACACAAGCACAGAGCTTAAAAACTCCAGTGCCCCTCTTGCTAACACCAAGATGAAGCTCAGCATGACCATGGACAATGCTCACTTTTAATGACCCCTTCATCTCATTAGTGTCTAGGGGAAAACTCTGCTAAGCTTGTACATCACCAACTCCACTAATCGGTGTCTCTTTACAGCATTCTCATCCTTAGCATCATTTTGCTCATGTTTCCAAAGAAATCAATCAATCATCTGCTACAATGTAGTTTCACTGAGGCACAACTTGTCTGCTCAGGCTTGTACCAAGAAATGTAGATATGAGATCTCAATGTTCCTGAGCAACACAGAGTCTCATTACATCTTTCAATTATGCTTTTCTAGTAATGTTTGCAATTCTTCTGGGGAGCTAAAACACATCCCATGAATTTGTCTGATTTAAAAGGTGGGGGAAAGGGCCAAATTACTGAATAGGTTTAAAAATGAGCTGTACCTTTACTGAAGGAGGTATCACGCCATTTTGTGCTTCCCTGCCTTGAGGTCATAATTACTAAAACTATTTTTTTGTAGGTAAACATGACTCGATGTACCAGTTTCCTCCTGTGCAGGACAGCATTAGAGGACTTAAAATAGTTGATAGAAATTACAATAGAAAAGAATATAAAATCGAAAAAAAGCATGATAACGTTAATGGTTCCTTGGCACGTACCTATTTGGGTTTTACATAATTCTATAAACAAGAATGTGACATTCCATTAAAGGCTCCATGATAACTCTAGCTTTGTATCACAGCTATTGATAAGGGATCATCACTATCTCCTGTATCATTCATTGCAGGCAATACAGGTCCTTTCTGGACAAAAAATTTCATGATGTCGCCTTGACCTCAGTGAGAGGCCCTACATAATTACTCTACAAGGTTTGCTTTGCCTTGAAATCTCATTTTCTCAACTGTGGCTCTCCCAGCTTGCTCGTTACATCTGTTGAACACTGAGTAGTTTGTTCCAATTACTTGAGCTAACCAGACACCCGTCAGACCACAGCCCTCCCCAGTCGCTGAAACTACATAAACAAGTGAAATGGAACCTGACTATTTGCCTAAGTCAAATTAATTTCCAGACATGGAGTTGGGGAGATGACGGGAGCCTGGCAGGACTCAGAGAGATGCTGTTTTGTGCTTGTCAGCCTGTATCAACGTTAATTGCAATCAGAAAGGCTGTGCTGCTGACCAGCTCTGGTTTCAAGGACCTCAGGACAGTCCTTGGTTCCCAGTAGACTGAAATTTGGTACAGCATAGGGCCCGTTATATCCTAAATTGCTCCATACAATGTCTCATCTTTTAGTCAGTCCAGCTGAACTACTCTTTCTGCATTTATCCATGACATTAGGGTTTTCTGTCCTTAATACATGTGGAAAAACTCTGTGAAATAGGATTTTTGATAGTACTACTGGACTTCTCAAGTAAGATGCTTGCTCTCCAACAGACCTGGAGAACAATAAGCTGCAATGTGTCAAGCCTACCAGGCATCTCCATGTGATCAGAAAAGTCTTCTCCTCAACCCTTCCCGATAACCAGGTTATAACGTGGAACAAAAGCCAAATGTTGCTCATCACCTGAGGCATGGATATCACATTTACCACTGTACACCTTCATTCCTATCATTTTGCTAGAATATTGACTAGAATTCCAGTGAACACTTGCCATGACGTTGTGCAAAAAAAATGGAATTTTGGATGCTGATGTTTTTTATTACCAACCCGAAAACAAAATCTGAGCGAAGAAGCAAAGCCAGCATCAAGGAATGTACAACCTGTTAACTCCCAAGACATGTGTTGTCTTCCAAGGGGCTTTAACTGACATGTTTCTTCCCAGAAATCTGGATATCTGCACTGGCCATACAGATCACTAAACAGACACTGAATTGCAGTGAAAGAGCCTTTGCACAGCAGAAGCAACAGTGCTCCCTTTACTGTATGCTCACTGACTGACCCGTCTTTAACGAAAACAACAGAATAGTAAGTCAATGAGGTTTTTTTAATGACAGAGAAACCGTCTGAGAAGCAGCCCCGTGGACATGTTCTAGAGCACTCCTGTATGAACAAACATGGGGCTTTTAGAAGGTGTAACCACCCCTGGTGTAAAATCAGCTCAGCACCTGGCTTAAAATTCTAAATAAATACCTTCAATCCCAAATTAAATGGTGAGCAAGGAAGATCAGATTAAAGCCAAATCTGCCAGATGCATCTTCGCACCGTCACTAGGATATGGTTAATTAGCTGGTAGCATACAAGACCAATATGACAGTGTCCTACGCAGAGAAAAGACACCAATATCAGGTTCCTAAGCCTGAAGCTGAAGACAACCCTGACTGTTGTAGGGCACTTCTGCAGTCCAAAACGCAGGGGGGTTCCATACAAACTGAAATCATTAGCCCGAGTAAGCTTCAAAATACTATTTGAAAAATGTCATATGCTCCTAACTTTTATTTTGACTCACGCTGTGCCTTGCTGAAGCTAATTATTACCCAGCAACTGGTGCATTCAAAGACTCAAGCCTTAAATGCAGGACTTTGTGGCGTTGCCTCCATGCTGCAAGGAACTGTAATTCTAAAAGGATTAAAAGTTTACCAGCACAGCCATGTAACGTAGAAAATGAATTGTTCACTCTTCTCATCTCTGTTTGGAAATTAGATTACAGGCTCCAAGTGAGTTGAAATACAGAATGAGGCAAATCCGTGTGATTAGCTCACAGGTGGCCAGTGAGCCTTTTCTATGCTTCAAAGTCTGGCAGATTCCTATTAGCTGCAATAATAAAAAGAATGTGTACTTATCCTTCGGTCCAAACCCTGCCCTGTGCCAACGTGGCTACCTGCTGCGCTAATCCTCAGAACCAATATAATCATCCTCAATTCTGATTTCATAAGTTTGCTCAGCTGCTGTTTGGGATATGTGGTATGCGCAGCATACGGCAGTGCTGCTGATGTCGAGGCAGGTTCCAGTTCCCCACGACACTACAAACGGAGGGAAGGAATCGCAGGGCTCGCCCGAGACAGCCCCATGTTGTCAGCAGCTGCTTTCCCAGCCATAAAAGCAAAGACTCTTTATACATATAAACAGTTTGCACCATTAATCACCACTGTTCCTGCTAAGTAAACACACACACTATCGCATTTATCTTCCCTCTCCAGAAGGCACCCATCTGAGTGTCAATTCAGCAAAACACATCACACATTAGATCAGAAAACTGAAGAGACAGCTATTCCAGGGATGAGAATGGAGGTCACATGCAATGCACAACATCAATGGTCCATTTAATAGGATGTTTGCTTTCTGACTCCCACCAGTTGCAGATAATGTGAGTGCAGCACTTAGTCATAACCTGCACACAAGGAATGCTCTTCCAAGCCCTCTCAGCAAGAGGTAGGTTAATGTGACGAACCTTGAGGGTTGCTCCCTCTAGCAAACTGATATCTCACCTGGTAGGACTGCGATAACATTTTTATTATTTCTATAAATGCATAATAACCCTCTGGATCCTCCTAATCTTTTTACCTTAACATTATCTTTCACTGGGGACCTCTACAACTCAACAATTTCCTTGTTACTTTTAACTGCATCAGGCAGGGAAACGAGAAGCCACCTCCCTATTCCCACTTTACAGGTTCATCAGAGTATTTCAAACTAACTTTATGAAACTTTTTCTAGACATAAATTTAAAACAAATGTGGAAGAAGTGGTGCTCTGGATACAGATGGGGGAAAACAAGTGCTTGAGGCACCAGTGGGAACAGAAGCCCTCACTCCCATAGATGTCCTGCCACCTCTGCTGCTCACCATAAAGCAAACTCAAGATCCCGCACGCACAGAGCACGTCAACCTCCACTACTGGAAGAGGAAGATGAAGATTCCTGCTTCCAGTGCTGCCTCCAGCAGGGACGCAGTTTCACGTGTCCACCCTCGACCATGTATTCCCACTCTGCACTACCATTCCCTAGGTACATAAAGTACCCAGTTTACATACTAGGTACTTTACATAAAGTACCATTCCATTTACATGTAGTAAACTGAATTCAAAGTAACCTTGTCTCTCGTAATTTCTTTGTTTCTGGAACCACTTTTAGCCTGAATGGGCAAAGCTTCCTTCAAATGACACTGTGGTGGAAAGAAACACTTGCCAAACGCCCTCCACCCTTCAGTCCTGTGGGGCAGCACCCACTGCAGTTCCCCAGCCCAGCAGCAGCCTCAGTATTAAAGCTCTCGGTCTCCCTCAAGTTATGCACATATTTAACTGGATGCAAAGAGAATCAATTCTTAATCTACCAGCAGCTGATTATTTGACTTGTGGATTAACACGACACAGGCACCTGGGCTCCCAAGTACCAGCTGGCACAGCAGAGGTGGCCCAGGTGCTGATGTGCTCAGGGTGTACCTCTTCAGGGATCTTCATGTCATGTAATCAAAAGTGCCATTGGCTTTCCTGCTCGCTGTTGCTATAGCTTCACGTGGCCAGGTTTTCCTCAGTCTGGGTCACCCCCAGTGTCCTGTGACCACGGGTGGTGGTGACAGGCCTCTCCCAGGTCAGGACTGCACGCTGTGCTTCTCATTTCAAAGCTTTGCAAAGGGCCAGCAGCAGTCCGTGCTCCAAACCTCTCCAGCAAGGCAGCTCAGCCTCACATAGCTGGTAGCGTGAACTCTGCAAAACTGCGAGCTAAGGACTTCCACGTTATCTGAATAACTGGATTGGAGGCAGGGGACAGAACACCCCCTTTCTTATCAGAGCCTCCTTTGGCTCTGCTTCTGCAGAGGCGACCTGGACTGCAGCATCAGAACACCCTCCATCAGGCCTAGATGAAACACTGAGAAAGTAGTTGTCATTGCTCAACTTTCTTTTTTGGTCTCAATGGCTGAACCACTCCCATTTCATTTTATTTTAACCTTCTTTGTTCCTCCTCTCAAAGTCCTTGGATGAGGGAAAGCATCCCTCACAGGGCTGCACTTCAGAACATCCTTAACTTCCAGCACAGGATTAAGCTCACTTAACCACAGCTCAGGGCTAGAAGGATGCGCTCAGGGGTTTTGCAGACAGGGGTGTGAAACGGTTCAGTTTCTCTTCTTCTCCCATCATTCTTGCCAGCAGCCTGAGTCCTCGCACATTGCTCAGTTCCAGGCTGGGGTGTTTCAGGTCCCACCACTTCCCATCTCTGTGCCTGGGTGGGACCATGCCAGCCTGCTGACTTCTGCTAACGGCACAACGCGTGGATTTTCCTAATACTGCATTAACGAACCAGCATGAGTCTGTTTCTGTCTGAATTCTGGTAATCTAAAGCAAAATGTTTGAATCTTGGAAATTAACCAAACACTGAATAGTCTTTTACCAGGAGGAGCTGATTTAGGTAATTAATGCAAGCTAAACAAATAGACTCACTGGACAGATTTTCAACCAACTGGGAAGTAAATATTTTCACTCTTGTGGATAATCTCACAGTCAAACCAGTTCTACAAATACCCACAATGATCCTTTTTTTTTCCTCTGTTTTGAGATCTATCTCAGGTAGAACAGTGCTCAGGGGCATGAAGTGACGATAACATGGTGCTCCTTTGGATTCAGGAGTCAACGCAGCTGACCCTGATGCAGCACTACAGCTGTTAAATCTTCCATATCACAGATTCCAACCTCAAGCTTCCTCTCACTTGAGGTTTTCATTCCAATCTCATGCTATCATTTAGCAAGAGCAGTGAGACAGGGGCAGGCTGAGAGGCAGAAGCGAAAAAAAAAAAAAAAAAAGGATATTTTCATAACCATTTTTGTCTCCAAAGAGCAGAGGTTCAGCTCTGCAAGCTGGCTGATGGAGACAGGGCTTTATCCAAATATCCTAAAATCCATGGGGCTGCAGATGGCAGTGTCCAACAGAAGGTTCGGTGCTTTACAAAGTAAATTAAGAAGAGGCCCATCTGTGGCATGAAACATCCCTCCTGAAGTATTGGGAACACTTACAAATAACATTTATTTAAGTTTAAGAAAAATACTTTAAAATTAGGGGAGAAAACATCCCCCACTTTCAGTTTTATAGTATTTTCAATTCTTTTCACACAGGGAGGTGAAACTAAAACCAAATGTTTACTGGGTGTTGGGAGACCAAATCAAGCACATACGATGTATCAAGAGCAACCCCACGAAATAATCAATACCTTCCAATTCATGTTATTGACTTTTCTACATCCTTGCAGGCATGAGACTTCAGATGAAAGCATTAGAATCACCAAATTGTTCAATTTACTCTAGTTCAGATATTTTACACTGGTATTTTTTATGATGGTGTGGGAACTCGTTCTGGAGAAGCTCCGGAAAGTCAAAGTGGACTTGACTCCCTGAACTCTACAAAAATGTCTTCTGCTACTACATCTGCTTAATCATATCAGAATTATAAAAGATTATACATCTACAAACTGTATTACCATTAAAAAAAAGTATATTTCTGTGCCACCCAGCTCAGAAACACACACACTTCCTGCAGCACGGGAACAGCTTTCCTGACACCCCATCTTGTCTTTTTATGAGACAGGTTCAATAATATAAATCTGCACCATATAACAGTCACAATAACAAGTCGCTCGAACCACTACAAAACAGCAAGAGCTCATTAAGTCTTAGAGAATGTTTGCAGCTATTTTAGCACAGGCATGATTTGTTATGACACAGGAAAACCCTATTATTTCGCCAGGTTTAATAGGTAATAGATATGCTGAAGCACATGCTTCTTACAAGGCTATGAGAAGCTTTTAGCAATAACCCTTGAGGTTATATTGGGAAAACTGGTCTTGCAACATCTCCAAGTATATACAGAAAATGATCTGAACTATGGAAAATCACCACGATTCAGGGACAGTGCACTAGACTAGAAGATTGAAGCTCTGCTCCAGCTCCCTCAAGATGCAGTTACCTCAGTGCTTGTCCCCGTTTCCTTTTCCAGCTGTTTAGATGATGACCTTGCCAGGACAGCGTCTGATGCAAACCAAGAACCAGCTCTTGCTTAAGGCCTCTCTGTATTTGTTTCATAACGGTAAGGATTAAAGAAAGGTCAAATTCGAGCCTGGTGGAACGGCAGCACTTTTCATTCTGGACCAATGGATGCAAATGAGTAAGTAAATGAGTAAATAAATGTAATATATAATACTTGCACTACTCCTTGTTCTGCATTCGAATGTTTGAAAAGTCCCTAGCAGGGTTTTGTCACTCTTCACTGACAGCCACAAACACTTTATAATCGTGCCCTGAGCTCATTTGTTTAGTTTTCCATTAGGCCCTGACAACCACGAATACTTCATAATCGTATAAAATCCCTGCATCACATGCAGAAGGCTGAAACTGTAACAATCTCCAGTACAACACAGAAAATACACAGAAAACGAAGTGAGCTCATTAACATTCATAAAGTAACTATTAAGAGGTCCATTCAACAGATCAACACATTGTAAAAGACATATTTACCATATATACATGTGTGTGCAGCTTCACATAGAAATATATGTGCACAAATGTAGTAACTTGCTCTGTTCTGGTGCAAATGAGGAGGATTTCTTTGAATTGTTATCGAAGCAGGGCTGTCAAACTGAGTCAGAGAGAAGGGGGAAAAGCAGCACAACCCACTGCTCTGGCTGAAGAAGGAACCCATGCTTGCTTCTCACACTCCACTTCTGGAGGGATCCAAACCCTCATTTTATTTCTAGCTTTCTTATAATTTGTTTCTGACTATCAGGGAAAAAAAGACAGTTTAACATTCAGCAACAGGCAGCGGTTTTACTAGAAACTGTTGAAAATGCTTGAAAATGTGTCGTACAGAGGAGCCACAGCAAACACATGAAGCGTTTTCTATAAATTACACTTCTTTGAGTAAGGCTTAAAACTGAATTCTAGATAGAAAGCAAGTTTAGAGATACCCAGAAGGTTTACAGAGACAGAACTCGGGACACGCGTACAGGAGAAGATGCTGTGAAGGGTAATGCAATAGCATTGTTCAAGGCTGGGTTGCACACTGCTCACAATGCTGCTCCAGCGAGTCCAGCAGGAGGCAGGGGTGGAGACTTTCCTCGTCCTTTTCCATTATAACTTTGTCTACGTGTTCTGTTCATCCTTAACGAAATGCAGTTGTGTAGAACAGACCTGCAGCCACATCACACCTCACGTGTGGACTCAAAACTGCTCACAGCCTAGCAAAGGCCTGACAACACTGCTTTGTAAATGCTCCCGTACCCTCCTTCCAGCTCCAACACATCATCAGTCTCCAGCTCACTTCTCCACAGCGTTTCGTTCATCAGTGCCATCAGCGGCACAAACCTGCCAAGTATGTAGAACTTAATGGTCTAATCCTCCTGCTTTCACAAAGACCAGATTAGCTTTAAGTTAAATAGGCTTGTTCCTTGAATTTCCTCCTTGTCAGAACGCCAAGGGAAGCTCTTAATCTTACAAAAGAGCCTGAGGACATTCTGATGCCTCCACATGAAGACAGAAAGCAGTCCGCAATGCCAAGATAAAGACGAGGTATTAAACTAATCTCACAGACCTGCAAATGTATATGCAGCAGGGATCACTGCTTTTATTGCTGTAGCAGCGAGAGGGGGTCATTACCTGCAAATGGGGTTCTTGCCATGAGCACCTCGGCATCCCCTGTTTTACATAGATCAAAGTGAGACACAGACTAGTTATAAACTCGTGCAAAGAAATGCAATCAACTTGTGATTTAGACACAGCAGCCTAACCCCTAATTCAGCCGGTTTGTCTACACTTGCCACGTCAAGCTCGCTTTGCTGGCAGCCCGGCATGGCCTGTGGCCATCGAGAGCCAGTTCTACAAAGGGATCTTGCACAAGGAGAGCTGGAGCTCTTCAAACCACCGTGCTCTTCCACAGATAGGAATGGCAATCAAATCTGTGAGCGATCTCCAGTTTGGCGGCTTGAGAGTTGAAGCCTCCCTCGCAAGGCACAACACACAAGAGTCTCCGGACTAGAAAGTGCACAAAGCTCAATGCTACCTACAGCTGAGTTTCCCACCTCTGCTGCAGGCTGATACGATTACAGGCTGCTATTAGATGATAGCGCAAAGTGAAAACCTCCCTAACCTCAAAAGAAAACCACAGAGTCTATACTCCCAGGTAAAGAGCAGAGCACATTTGTGAAGCTGTTAATACCTCTTTTCACCTTTCTCATCCATTTTGAGCAACCACAGGCATTTTCCGATACTTGAATGTGAATAAACCCCACGGCAGCACCTGCAGCTGTTAACCATTCCTCACTTGTTCACACGACCAGCGACAAGCTATGAGAGGTTTAATTCCTGTAATAACTTCCCATGCTCTGCACAGCCCCTCGAGATCCACACAGGGACAAAGATCTGCTGGAGGAGGGGAGGTCCTGCTCTCTACAAAGTAAACCTTTCTATGTCCACTAAGGAAAACTCAAAGGTAAGTTTGCAAAAAACAGGTTAAATATCAGTGAATGGCAGCAATCAATGCTTTCTATAATTTCCTATTTTTAAGATCAGGGAAAAAAAGAAAAGAAAGGTTTTTACCCACACATCACTTCACAGACTTCCCAACAGCTTACGCACAAAGCATTTAGACACTTTAATTTCCTCTCCAATATGAATACTCTACCCCCAAATGAAACCTATTAAAAATTAAATTCTTATATTAAGTTTAAAATGCGGCTCTTTTCTCCCCAGGTCCCATTAAATACTCTCCCTACACACAGTTTAGAAGGCAGAAGAGATCCTAGAGAATATTTACAAAGAGAACAAAACCTCCCGAGGGTTTTTGTGTTACTACAACATTAATCTATTTTAATTACACAACAGATTAAAAACAAACAACATTAAATGATTCTGCAAAGTACCGAGTGAAAGTCTATCTTTGTTGCACAAAAAAAAAAAATCTGAGGAAAAAAATAAAGTACTTGGAAATAGAGTGATTATGTTGTTCCACAGAGACAGAGCAAAGAAAAATCAAGACTGGGCCACAGAGCCACCGGTGGGAAGAAGATAAAAATCAACCATTCACAAGGGTCTAATTATACTTCCAGGCACTCCTAGGGTGGTGTTTGCATCGCAGAGCTCACCAGGGCACATGAGGACACAGATCTGAACAACGTGTGGGTGAAGGGAAGGGAAAGCGAAGCCCAATGCTGCCTCGAGCCCCTTCTCAGAGCAGGTGCTTAGAGTGGACCTCCCACCCCACAGGACATCCCCAGCGCCGGCACAGCAGTGACACTCTGACAGGTTATGAACAAGCCTCAGTGCAGAAACACGTCCCTCCCTCCTGTCCCCCATGGTTTTCTAGCCAGCCTCACCTGCTCTCAGGTCCATGGCCGCTCTTTCCCAGCTATTTCACACTACTGGGTGCATCAACATTGCCTGGTGAGAACCTGACCAGCTCCACAGGGACGTGCTGCACGTGCCCTGGCCTTGCACACGTAGGAAAGAGACGGATTACTTCAGCTATTGATTCCAGCATTAACCTCAATACTTCCTATGTTTTTGCTATTCCCTCGGTACCCAGTTCCAGTCTCCCACGCTCTTCTCACACCATGGCCTTTCCAGATTTCCAAGTATCTCCACTGCCCATCTACAAACTCTTTTTCCAGCTTAGTCTTCCAGTGGGTAGAGCACAAAGAAAACCTTCAAAGGCTGCCTTAACCAACTGCTTTAAACAACAGCAATATTTTCTATTCCAGCCACTAACATTCAAGCTTTAATCATTTACATCTTTTTTTAACTGTTTCAGTGCACCAAACAAAAACACCTACTGACCTGCCTGGAGGTCGTTTCACTGAATCATCACAGTTAATTCAGGAGCTGTGGCTGTTCATGAACAGTTCATTCTGCCAGTAGCCCCGATCTGGCACTTGCTAATGCACAATCTCATCTCCCACTGCTTGGTCTACTCAGTGGTTTGGCTATCTCACGCTAGGGTTCAGGGTTGTTTTTTTCTCATTTTGAATAACCCAAATAATTGTGCTTTCACAACCGAGTTTGTCATTCCACTGCTCAACAGACTTTTAATGAATAAACACCAACTTTTCATTCTCCAGGAGAGCTATTGCTGCTGTCAAATATCAGATGTACACAGCGCTGCAAAGACAAGTTTGCCTAATAGTTACAAGCCACTGTTTTTCACCACAACTTTATAACCACCTTTGCCCCGAAGACACTGGATAACAGCAGTTACATTTGAGCTTGAAATTATCTAAAGAAACCACAAAGAAAACAAAGTGCTCTTGTTCAAAGCCAAGTAGCTGTTAGATTGACTTCAACAAGTGGAGACATTTCACATGGATGGTCTGGTTAACATGGGGTACTCCAGGCAGGACTTTTATCTCAGCACTTACCAACTAGGCTGCCAAAGCAAACTGAAATCTTCAAGGGAATGATTTGTGTGGTTACTCCACTCCCAGCACTCCAGATTTAATTTGATATTAACAGCAGTAGCTGCAGTGAAGTTGTTTCTGACCAGGAGTCAATGTCTCCCTTCTACGAGACTGCTTTAAAAAACAGGGCATGTATAGTCAGAGTTTTCTTTATTTGCATTTCATATTTTAGCCTCATGAAAGGAAGTGCCTTTCACATAATTATATTACTGCAGGATCTAAGAGAAAAAAAAATCATGAGACTCCTGATAAAATCATGAAAGGCAGCAATGCTCCATCTTATTACACTTCATGGTAACTCAGTTTCTCTTAATAGTGGCAAGGGCTCTCGAATAGCAGACAAGAGTCTGTTGTTGAGCTCTGCTAATGATGCAGAAGATGTAACAGTAAAAGCTGCTGAGATGCTGATTCCTTCCAGGGTTGCGCACCCAGCAGGTAACATTATCTTTGGCATTTTACAGGTTTTCGCAGTAAAAAGTCACTTTTCAAAATCATATGAAATAATATTTTGAACGAACTGTAAGCTGTTTAAGTAACCATAAACCCACGAAAGAAATAAATAATGCTACAGTGAGTAGATGTTGCAAGTGTACGTAAGACATTGGTTAAGTGCAACCACTGCAGGTTTTATGCCTCCAAAGTTCTACCTGCTTGAAACTACAGGGGAAAGGAAGGTAAGCACCACACCTGCTTTTGAACCCACCGCTATAGCTAGCAGATATCACCTTTAAAAGACACTAATGAACCCTTAAGGACAATAAATGCTCAGTTTTATCCTATCCAAGCTCTCGGCATGCCACCTTGGAGAAATTACTTTCAAAACATCCACTTACACCGCACATTGAACAGGGTCTGTTTCGTACCTCAGTCTTTGTGGTTCAAAATGTTTAACTATCCATACAGGCTGCACATCAACAAAGGATCCTCCAGCACAACATGCGAGCACGTACAGATTAAATACTGACCCAAAGTAAAAGTTCCACTCTCTAAAATAATGTATCAAGTCAGCAACATTTGGCACAAGTGAACCGGATGCTTTAACAGAGCCAGATTGCAACAAAAATGCCCAACGTTATGCAGTGACGACAAGAACGTGCTTCTCAATACAAATAACAAATTAGTATCCCAGGTAATCACAGAATCATTAGGTTGGAAAAGACCTCCAGGATCATCAAGACCAACTAGTCCTTTCGTTCCCCTCATTCTCCTCATTCCCCGTTCCCATTCCCTTTAATTCATTTCAAAATGCTTTCATTTTAACATGACAGGTTGTGGTTTATGGCTTCAGACTACTCCAAATGTGCGTTCCAATCCTAATGGGTATCAGACTATCCAGAGAGGGGTGTTTCACCCAAATATGTATAATAATTTGATACGCTATGTGGTATATAAAAAACAGTGTGGAAAAAAAATCACAGAAAGAAAAATATACTTCCACCACCTGTGCTATTTTCTTGAAATTAAATCTTCATGGGATTCTTCTGCAAGCTGATGCCAGGCCTTTCCCACACCAGCGTGCAGGCAGACATCATCAAGGCTGGCAGCTGGTGCAGGGCATTCATGTCTCACCTCCTCTTTGTAAACATCCCACGTTCCCACCAAAGAACAGGTACTTGTAACTGAATTAAAACAAAGTACACACTTCCTAATGTTCTTGAAAATAAGACAAAAATCACTCTCAAAATTTAACAAGAGCTCATCTTCTGGCTCAGAATATCACAGATGAGGGGATCTTGCAAGTAAGCTTGAGACGAAGGCAAAATTAGCTCACAGTAGCGCGTGCTTGCTTAATGTTCTCGTTGCTAGTTAATACTTCCAGCATCAAGGGATGTTCATTGATCCGGGGTCACTGTGCTTTTCCAAAATAATCCCCAGGAAGAAATAGTCTAAAAGGGTTATATTTAACACTGTATCGCTTTCAATCTGAAGAAGTGCATTCAGCTCCTTAATCCCCTCCTGAAAGAGGTTGTGTTGTGTTTGGTAATCAGCTACTCCTTCCGTTGTGTTTTGTTGCCATAACAGATGAGAAGAGCTTTACATGCTGCCCTTTCTTCCCTGCTGTGACACATCACCGGTTGTTAATCCTGCCCCAAGATCAAACTCAGTCCATCTTTCATGTTCACTTCTGGAGGGAGACGGCAGCTGGGGGAGCAGCCAGGGCTCCGCGGGGAGACGGATAACATTCCGTAATCAGAGCTTCATTGAGGAAACAGGCTGGGGCAGAGAAAAGTTGATGGTTCAGTTTGAGATCCTGACAGCTGTTGCACTTCCATTGCTGCACGGCTGAAGATGCGAGAGAGGATAGTCTCTCTTCAGAGCCTTGGCCAGCTTTGGCGTCTGCCAGCCAGAAAGTCTCTTAATATTGCACCAATACAGGTCAGAAAGCAGACGTGCAAACCCACTTCAGGAGGGGGAAACAGCAAAGGATGTGGACCTGTTCTGAGCCTTGCTGAAGCCTTTTTGGAAGAGGAAGATTTGGCTCTCAGTCTGCACCGTCCAGGTGAGGCTATATGTAAGCAATAGGCAGCACTAGGAACAACATCCAAGCTGGCAGAGACATAGAATCATAGAACTATCAGGCTGGAAGAGACCCACCGGATCATCGAGTTCAACAATTCGAATGAAACCTGGCACACGGCAGCTTCTGCGAGCTCACACCCAGAACTCCCATACATAGGCTTGTTTCCTACTCTTATCTCAGAAAAGATACTAATCACCTAACTAGGCTGTTGTGAAGCTTATTAAATGAAAACATCTTGATGAACCTTACAAATGAGACCAAAACTGAAAGGCGTTCCATCAGCTCTTCTGCTGGGAGTGTAGGGAAGTTATTTTTCAAGCCCAAACGTGAATTAAGATTTACACAGGAGTTAAAAGCAAGAGGAATTCTAACCCCACCCTCCTGTCTGCTTCTTGGAAATCCTTTTCTTAGATAACTCAAAGGAAGATAAACAACAACTTAGGAGATGTGTGCTAACTAGATCGTTTGTTTTCGGAGATGTAAATGGCAAGTGCTGACCTTATTTTTTAATCTTGCATTGAGTTTCAGCAAACTGTCACTCTAACATGGGCGGCAAGGGAAAAACACACATATTATTAGAAAACAATCACTGCCAAATCTGATAACAATCTGACATTAACCACTGTGGGGATTCTGCTGCCAAGGATGTCTTGTATCATTTAGAAAACATAAAGAAAAAGATTCCTGAGGGGGGAAAGCACACAAACAAATAATTGTTCTACATCCTATTAATAAACCTCTGCAGCTCACATTTCCCTCAGTAAATGTTCACAGCACTGCTACCATCTTCTAGAGCAAATTACCAAATGACATTTAATCTTCCAGAGGTGAAAAAAGAGCCCAATCGAAACTATTCTAGAAACTGCCACGGATACAGGGGGTGTTGTTTTTCACCATCCATTTTACAGTCAGACACAACCTTGTACCTGCTCCTTTTCACACTAGCTCCTGTTAACCATAAGGCAGGATGGAAGAATTCACTCCCCTCTCTATTTTTCCTGTCTTCATTCTTCTATCCAGCATCATCTCCAATGGCAGCATCATTCTCATGAACAACCACAACAGCAAGTTCAAACTCAGCTTTTAGACAACTCCAGCTGTAGAAAGACTTTCAGCTTCAACTAGCAGGAGATCTGCCAGCCTCCTGACACCATCCAAACCGAGCAAGTTAAAGCTTTTAGCTAGCAAGTATTTTTGTGGACGCACTTACATGGACCTCAATGTATGAATTGAGTAACAGTATCAAGCGAACAGGTAAGAGTTTTTGAGTCTCAAAGATTGTCAGACACCTCTGTGAGAGGTTAGGAAGTCACTTTGAGCAACATTTCCCAAGAAATCAGACTTAATCACAAGACTGAAAGGGCCAGGAAACCATAACATGTATTAGCATGCATAACCATATCCATCTAAATACGTGAGGTAAGAACGTATACGGTTTGAAAAAATAAATACAATATTTCATTTCAGTTTTTACATGTGTCTTGCAGAACCCAACCCCACCACACACTGCAGGTGTTGCAGAAGTTATTACAATGATTGAGCCATTCTGGCTTAAAACCAGGATCCTTTGTACATGGGAATTACAACATTTTGAGGTCTTTTATTTTTCCACACAGCTGACGATACAGCGTTCACTGGAGCTTGTACCTATCGCTAAGTCTTCACAGAATCAGAGAACGGTTTGGGTTGGAAGGGACCCTAATGCCCATCCAGTTCCACCCCTCTGCCACAGGCAGGGACACCTCCCACTGGATCAGGTTGTTCAAAGCTCCATTTGACTTGGCCTTGAACACCTCTAGAGATGGGGAATCCACAACCTTTCGGGGCAACCTGTGCCAGTGCCTCATCAATCATTCAGGTTACTTGGGTCCAGACAAAATAGGGCTTTGAGTAGCATCTATGGAAATAATTTGTATAAAACACTCTCCCCATCTGAAAACAAAGTTTTGTTTCTTCACCTGGAGTTCAAGATACTCTCTGGTTAGATTTCCCTCCTTTTCTGTGTCTTTTATTGTCATTGTTTTGTTCTGACTGTTTGGTTTGGGTTTTTTTCTTAAGCGGAGGAATACAGAGCTTGTGGTCTGCACAATGGTGATAGCACTTGAGACTGTCTTCTGTTCAACCCCAGGCCATCAGCGTGCACTGCAAGCTATTTTCCTCTCACTCACAAGTCAATGTCTTTCAAGGATGACCCGAGGACCAACTCTCCCCTGACATGAGTGCAAATCACTTGCCAAGTTTAGTTCCATTTTGACTGTGCCTACCAGGGAAGGGTCACTTACAGACTCCATTTCTTCCCCTGTCTCAAAAGATTATCATTTGTCCACTGCAAGTCACATCAGGATGCAATTTGGCAGGTAAGTTAGAAGTCTGGAGGCAATTATTCCTCTTCCTTTGGAGAAACGGATTATATTCATTTGGTTATTTTCAGTTATTTCTTTTAGGTGGAGCAAGGAAAACAAGATGGGTTTAGACTTCATGATAGGACTGATTTTCTACGTTTTGACACCATAGCAGGGTTCATTATACTGATACATACAATCCCTGCATCTATTTCTATCCAAGAGGAAAGGACTGCAGCAGCGATGTCTCAGCCCTTACAGACAGGTATTCATATGCCAATGAATACAAAGCTTATTATAAATCATTAGAAATCACACCTCTAAAACTTATAGTTGTAGATATTATTTGCAAGTGTAAATCACCTCATTTATAACAGCTGAAATCCCTTCCTTTGAATCTGATGAGTGATATGCAGCTCTTGGCTTATCAGGAAACCTATATCTTTATACTAGTGATTTTCCTTAGAAAAACTGTAAAAAATAGTTTTAAGCTGTGCTGAGGTTTCTACAACAGAAAAAGTCCCACAGACCTTTCTGCCTGGTATTTTCCCTTAATTCCTTCACACCATCTGACATGGGTCCAACACACCTAAACACAAACACGATCACACTGCCAGCCAGGCTCTCTCCTGCCTAGATGCTACCTGGATGCATCAACATAAATGAGGTTCACATCCAGATGTAAGGAACAACAAACCCAAAATTGCAATGAGTGGCTTTCACCCACCACAGACTCTTCCCACTGCTTTCCTGGACTTGGGGTGAGATCAAGACAGTTTTCCAGTCCGTTCCAGACTTTGCCTTAATTACTTGTCTTTTCTACTCTATAAAGTACAGTTTCCACATGACCGAAACAATAACTACCAGAAGTCCTCCTTTTTGTCACTTGTGATCACCAGATGTATTTGATAAAGGAATCACATCTCAGCCTAGATCCATCTGCAGGTCCCAGCAGAGACTCAGTCAGGCTCCCTGTATCCCTTCCTATCAGCCACTAAACACGTTCGCAAGCTCATTTCCATTTTAAAAAGCAAATGATAAGAAAACAATATTTCCAGATCTAATATTTATTGGATAAAGGGATTCCTCATTTCAACAATTAAAAAGGAGACACATTAAGTTTTATTTTAGCTAATAAAAGAAGAAGTTACACATAAACCATGCAGCGATTGAACCACATGTGAGCCCAAGCGAATGAACGTGCAAAGTTTCACTGAATCATCTTTAATGAGTTTTATCTTTGAATACATTTGCTGGATCAGACCTTGACTTTTAAAAATGAAGTTTAGGAAACTGCAGCTTTTTTTTTTTTGCAAATCTTTTCAGGCCCTGTGCCTTGTAAAGAAGCTAGTGTGACTTTTCTGACATTCCAGTGGCAGACTAGGTTTTATCAGAGACTATAAAGATTTAAAGTCACAATATAATCTCACCTCCGGGTTACTGGGCCCACTTCCCTTATCAATTAACCTGTCAGCTGACAGTCGGGTCTAATTAGTTAAATCCTTTTTTAATGAAAAGAATTTGCCTTGAGCAACGTCTGTCAGCTCCAGAACCATTTTACAATAGGGAGCATGTCTCAGCAAAACCCACTAAAAATCTGCAGAGAACCCAACACCAGCAGCAAACTGAAACTCCCTTGCTCTGCAGACACAGGTAATAATTTTTTCAGGTTTGTACCCAACTGCAACAAGAGGCTCTTCCCACCTTGCTGTATGAAAAACTGCTCTTGTAGTTGGCTCTGATGCTCCTTTGTTTCCACTGCTTTAAGAAGCCTGTAAATCCGTAATCAGGCTGGGTCTAGAGAGGCTCACAGAGCAAAATACTGACACCAAAGGTCCCTGGAAACATCTTCCCTCAGCAGTACCTAGTATGCCAGCGCAGGTATTTCTCATAATGCACCTTTTGTGCAGAGAAATATTCGTCAAGAAAAGCGGCTTTAAGAATAAGGTGAAGTTCTTAGATCTTTGTGGGCATTGAGACTTCATGGACATGGAAGATGACGAGTTTTTAGCTTCTGCAAAAGCTTGTGCTTCAGAAAGAAACCCCCACATACGGTCGGTCCCTCCACACACGGGAGGAGTGAGAGGGAGGGAGAGCTTTTCCCAGAGCATTGTATAAAAGTATTATATTAGAAAAACATGTACTACTTCCTACGCTAATGATCCCATTACTCCCTTAGACTTCAAAGGGCCTTGGATCACACTTGTAATCTTTTGCAAGTGTTAGCAAACAAAATTACAAGTTTTATGCTACAGGTTTCAACAAATTCCCCTCGCCATCAACAGCAATGTACTTAAAAATAGACGTAATGAGCAGCTTTGGATCTGCAGAAATACCCTGTGGAGTTCATTAATGATTTCATTTTTGGCAAGACATCATGTCAAACGACAGAGCATTATTAAAACATACATAAGATGTATGTACTTGAAACTGCATTCCTGCAAATGCTTACCAAAAAAACTGAGGCCATGTAATTTTGGTTTACCTTTCAAATACAGGATTTTAATGCCATGTAACTGTAAAAGCTTTTGTCCTGAAAACTAACAGCTGTTGTCCAAGAGATGCCTCCATTCTACAGTTCATCTCACACATGAGAAAACAGGAGTTGAAATGTTCCTGTATGATTTAACTCTGAGCAATCCCCACCTCTACAAAGCCATTTAAGCTAATTTAAATCACGTTCCTCAAAATTGCATGACTGAAGCTGAAAGCACATTTTTGTCCCAAACTATCAACTTTTCTGCCTGTGTCACACTCAGACCATCCTCCTTCTTTCATTTGCTCAAAGAGAGCAGCAGCAGTGGCTTTGACTGTACAGTATTCAATTAAAAAATGACTTTAAGAGCATTAAATCAGCGAGAGAGAGAGGTGGCACAGACACACAGGCCAATGTGTGTGTGGCTGTATGGGTTAAGATTTTCCATCAGTTAAGAACATGTTTAAGCCGAGTCAAAGAACAGCAACAAGCCCATAATGTCCTCAGGGGGGCTTGCACTAGGTTCATGTTGAGCAAGTTCATACTGAGAAACAACATGAACATTAAACAGCATTCCTTCAAGTAGCCTGGGGGGCAACCCCTCCCCAACCTCTTACTCAAGAATACTTGGTCAAGGACTGAAGAAATTTCCCTGTAATTTGACGGTGATTGTTTGTCTGCATTGCTCTTCAAATACTTCCAAGTACCTTGGTTGTTACCTACTCTCAATTTTTCTTATAAACTTATTTAGTATCAAAAATGCTGCAGGACTCCTCCACAAATTAAAAAATTCACTTCTGTGGACTTTCTGTCCCAAATCCCATCTCCTCCAGCTCATGCATACAATACATTGCATTTCCTGAGCTACTCTCTGACGTTCCTTCTAGTCTTAAAGTTTAATACTTAAATAGAAGCAGCCCAGATCTTGCAGCTGTTTCTTCCTTATTTTCACAACACAACATGAATTATTAGTCCGTGAATCTCCCACTTTGCACAACACTTGCTATGGGATACAATCACAGGAATGTTCCTGTTGACAAGGCAAGGTTCGGCACGTTGCACCACCAAATCGCCTTTGGGAAGCTCACTTCTGGGCTACGTGGTGCCGTGATGAATAGAAAACCTGAATACAGCATGTCAAAAAGTATGCAATGCCTACACCTTACGTGTACTCCTTGGGGGTAAAGGTAAAGAGAGTATAAGCAATTTCTTTCTATTTAAAAAAAAAAAAAAAAAGCTAAACTGCCCGAGATCTAGGGAAATAATTTACCTTCTGCCTGTCAGAGCAAGTTATCTGCGTGCTTTTTATGTATTAAAAACATAGCCTAACAGAATATATTCACTCTATCTACAAAGGACAAAGTTTAAGTTGCAGAAAGAAAGTAAATGCCCAGTGATGGATTTTAAAGCAGCGCTCATGGTCCTCAGCCAAAGGAAAGCAAACAACAACTGAATATCCAAATGAAAACTGCATAACTCTGCTTATCATTTCCTGAAGAATCAGCTCAAAGATGGAACCATACTTCTCGCCTCCTGCATTTGTTTGCATGTGCAAATTGCTTTATCCATATATACTTAGCAGAATAAACAACACAGACACATTAATTATGAAAGCAAACTTTTAACCTACAAATTAGGTTGGTATTTTAAGCTTTGAAGTTTCCTTAACTGCCTGAAATTTTTGGCCACACCTCATTTCACCTGCAAGCAGCGGCAGAATCATAAAGTGTGGCAGCAAAATGCTACAGATTCTTTGCCAAAACAACTGAGGTTCCCCCCTTGGCATCTTTTTGAACCACTTCCAGTAACACTAATGCTGCTCCATCCTCTGCCCCGCTATGCACCCAATGACTATGCCAAAAAAGCAAGTATTTAGCAGGAAAATGTTAATTCTTGTGCCTGGCTGCTGTACACCAGAAAAGGTAAGTTCGGTGTAAAGAAAAGGAGCAGTACAAGAAATTTCAAGTTATTGCATCTGTCATACACTTAAAATTGTAGAATCACAGAACAGTTTGGGTTGGAAGGGACCTTAAAGATCATCCAGTCCAACCCTCAGCAGCAGGTTGCTCCAAGCCCCATCCAACCTGGCCTTGAACACCTCCAGGGATGGGATCTCGGGGTTCTGGTTGATGGCAAGTTAGAATCATGGAATTGCGGAATGGTTTGGGTTGGAAAGGACCTCAAAGCTCATCCAGTTCCACCTAGGCCATTCCTGTTAGGATGCTCCAAAGAAAAGCTCATTTATTGCTTTTGTGTAAACTACCAGAGCAATAAAAAACATCATTAGAGACAATTTACTGGCTAATCTAATTTTTATATATGCACAGCCACTCATAGTAATCAACTTTCAATTAATTATAATCTCAGATTAAAAGGGGAAGATGGATCATCTCCTGGCCCACTCACAAATCCTTTCAGACGACAGTATGTGCTGTGATTTTTTGTTTACTTTCAATGCTGTTGTTAAGCCTTTGTTCTAAGATGTCAACCATTTACCTGCAGGAAAATGACAGTGACTTGTCACCGGCTGCCACAGCGACCCCCTTCCTGGTTGCAATACCCAGTACGGCAATTCCTGAGCTGTCACCCCAGCATCTCAGCACTATCTGCTGCTTAAAGATGAGCCCTGACATGAACCAGGCGGAGCAGCGGCTGTTAAGGGCTCTGCACACCATGGTCTGTGTCAGCTGCACTGTGCTTAGGGTTTGCTTCACCCAATTATTTGTTTGTCATTTCGAGACCTGGGTGTCGAGCAGATATTGTCAAGTTATTTTTGGCCCTCGATATACTGGCAAAACATAATGAGGCCTTTAGGTGAATAACTGTCTTGGCAGCAAGGTCCTAAGATGATGTGCTGTTGAAAGGTTGGATAGCAATTAGGTTGTTTGAATAAGATGAGATGCTGGACAGGGCATGTGAAGACAGAGAAAACCAGCTTAACTATTAAAACGCCACCTCCCACTTGAAGTTGTCTGCTAACTCTTTAAGCAAGGTGCTAATTTACTACAGGTTGGATTGCTGACAGACTTAATTTTTTATTAATTTCAAAGATGTACAGACTTGTCCCACACACACGCACTGCCCAGCCCTTTCCAGACAAGTGTAACAGCTTGCCAGATGATTATTATCAACAACTAATTATATTACAGCAATTCCCACAAGCCTCAGCCACGGGCCTGGCTGGCAGAGTGCGAGGGGCTGTGCAAACAGGACAAAAGATGGTCCAAAGACCTGTAATATAAGAGTCAGCATACAGATAAAGGGAGAAGCTGGGAAGCAGAAGGGAAAAATATCTTGTTTGAGACTCATCACCAAAAGAAGGCAGCTTGCACCGTGCCTACAGCCTTGGAACAACATGAAGAGAATCATAGAATGACAAAATAACCAGGTTGGAAGAGACCCACTGGATTATCAAGTCCAACCATTCCTATCAAAAGTAGAGGAGAAGTAGCTAAAGCAATTATAGAGTAGCAAGCCCTCTCTCCTGCTCTGTGGCTTTCACCTGCTGTCCACAGGAGACTCTTCATGTAAGCTGGACTCACACCCACCAAGCCCACAAACACAACTAACACCTAGTAGGACTGGGCCGTGTAAAGCAATCCGCAGAAATCACTGTGCTGGTCATCACTATGTGCACCACAGGAGGCGATTCAGACTTGACTGACTGATCACGTTGGGTTCTACCTACACTAACTTGTCCTTCATCCTGGCTGCGTCTCAGGATAATGCCCATAGACCTCATGACCTGACAGCATTTGACAATGAACTTTTCAAGATGGTTTCTGACTGAAGGCATTTATTTTTGTAAATATTTATGCAGATGGATGTACAGGAAAACACTCTACAAAATTAAGATTAGTAACTCCACCATATTCAGCAGAGATGGACACACTTCTCCCTCCAAGTCCACATTCACAGGTTGCTAATATGGACATAATTTATCTAGAGAAAACATCGGTATACACAAGAACGGGTACAACAGCCAATTTTTAAGAATGGAAAGAGACCATAGCATGGAGAAAAGCTGTAAGACAAGAAAACTGACCTTTGCAACACAGAAACAAACAAGAGTTTGCTAATTCAATCCACAGAGCCATTTAGTTTTTGTTTAACCTTACAAACACTCAAGTATAAGCTTCTGTACCAAAAGATTATGATCTAACTGGGAGCCTGAACCAAACATAGTCAACAGGGATCTGTTTGTTCATGGCGATGGGTATGGCTTAAGATGACTGACGACATCTCTCTTGATGCGTAGAAAGCACCACCAGAAGTAGCACCGCAGGCACAGCTACATGACTGGTACCAGCATGAGTTAATCGGTCTAGCCGCTTACAAGCAATTTTTGGGTGCTCTGAAAGTTGTTCACCCTGTCTGCAATCAGACACGACTGTTCAAATACGAACTGGATTATAATGACCTGTTACTCAAGAACCATGGTCTTCAAAATAACTCTGCCTAGAGTGGCCTGCTTTAAACCTGCCTGATATAATCACAAGATTTCTTTTTGTGTGGACAAAGAGGCTATATAGGGTGTTTTGTGATTGCTAGTATTGTTCCCGGTCTCATTCCTGCTATAAGTATGCGTTCAGAGAATCTGGTCAGTGCTACTCTTTCCCAAATGCTGAAAGTTTCCCATTTTTCCACCCACATGGCAACTCATTCCCAGATCCCAAAGATACAAGAGGTTGTTTATTCAGACGGCAACAATCTTCACCTTTAAATCACCATCCACTTGACTGGGTGTTAGAAATACGAGACTGAGCTTCTGGCAATGAATTAAGACCAAACAAAGACCAAGAGTATTCTTCCCTCTTTCTTGACGAAGAGGTGAGAGTCCATGAGTCCATCCGAATGCTCCCAGTCTGAACCTCAGGAAGCGTCAGGAGTACCTAAAGAACTGTTTAGCTACCATCAACCAAATGCAGTTGGAAGCAGGAGAAAAATTCTTCTCCAGAGGTGTCAGAAACTCAACATCCTTATCAGACTTTCCATCTACTTGACGCCTGAAATGTGTCATTGCCCCTCACAGCTGAAGGAACTGCGGACCACCTCGGGAGAGCAGTTCCCTACTGACAATGCTTTCCTTGCACTACTCCAAGCAGAGCTGTAGTCTAAAGTTACAAAGGAGACCTACACTTGAGGCTGAGATGTAGAACAGGTGCTGTACTGCCAGCACAGCTTCTCACCCCTCCTCAGCGACAGCAGGTCCCGCCTGGCACTGACAAACTACCAGTCAGATTTTGACAATCGTTTATGTCAGCAACAAAAAAGTGAGGAGAAAATTTTTAAAAAGTTACTGGCAGAAACGGTGCTGTTGCTGCAACAGGGTCTGTTGTGCCCAAAGCTGCAGAGGCTACAGTTGTACAAAACAACTGACAATAAAAACCTGCAAGCAAAAGTAAAACCAGGGCTTCTGCTCATCTGCTTTTGATTTTTATAATGCTGTTTCATTTAACAAATGAAGTTGAAATGCTTACGGCACTAACTATCTAGTAAATGAACTAAGTATTAATTTGTGGTTTTATTACTCAGCAGACCTATTTTCATGAAGACATTTTTTTCTTAGGACACAGCTTGCTCTGCAGCAGCTGGTTTCTATTACAAGCCACTCAAAATTCCTTTGACTCCAATTTTCAAAAGTGCCCACTAGCCTGAAATATTTGGAAGCGATAGCAAATTGCAGCAGGAGCTCGGGAGTGCTATACCTTGTCCCTCTCCCCAGTCCTCTAATCCTAACACATGGAGCAACAAAGCCACAGGCTCCTCCCTGCCTGTCTCACCGTGAGCCAAGTGCTGACCCATGCCACCCAAGTCCTCCAGATCCACCTAGCCTCCTGACCCCCAAAAATTTCATCAAACCCATGAAGGAATCACTAAGCACAATGTGAACGCAGCACTAAGGTTCCCACAAGGCAGGGGAAGAAGGTGGATTGGTCCATGCTCCAAAGATGCTACAAGACTTTAAGACAGACATAGGGAAGAGGGTAACATGGGGTTTGGGGAGTTCCTCTGGCTGCAAACAGGAGATTGGAATGAGCCAGGCAGCCCGGGTGAGATCAGGGCAACCTGCGAGTGTGCCTTCAGCTAGGATTTCAAGTGCTGGGAGGAAATCCTGCTGCTGTAAACACAAGCTCAAGCAGTCTGGTGGGGTTTTAGTCTTGCATGTGGAAATTCTGCCTAGCTCAAATCTGAACATTGTTTTGTAAGCCTAGGATGCCTTATAATCAAAATAAAAAGATTTTTTAGAACAGCAGTGTTTTTCTAAGTAGCAGCAGCACTCCTTCCATCTCCAGCATATGTAAGCCAAGGCCATACACTGCTCTCAAAGGCACTTAGGTAGTTTATCTGCTCTCATGCCATGTTTTTAACATACATTTACACGGTCTTTTTTAAGCAGCTTTCTGAAGGGCTGCCCAATGTCCCTTTCAGATGCATATCCACTCGCAGCTTGACACACTTCTATAAGAGCTCCTTGCAGCTGTACTGATCACAACGAGCTTGGGAAATAGTTTAAGTTATAAATGACCATGTGCTCTGAATGATACCAGGGCAAGGGGAGATCGCAAGGTGAAGCCGTGCTGACCCCGACAGTGCCAAAGGTGTGGGCAGCCCCTCTGCTCTTGCTTTGCCTGCGCATCTCTGCTCACCAACCGCACCAGACCTTTCACTGGAGCAACTCAGACACAGAACCATCCCACCTTTCTTGCTGCATTTAAATCCCTAGTGAGGAACCAGTGTTCAACCAAAGCCAGAAGGAAGGGAGCATCCCCCTCAGTCCCACAGCTGCACCAGTGGCAGAAGGAAAAGGAAACACAAGTGATGCCAGGAGGCTGAAAGTTGCAAAGCTGTCAGGATTTAGTCCTGTGGTCCTCATCCAGCAAAGCACTTGCGCATTAATAAATGTTTAAAGTCAGTCAAGCAATGAAGGACAACATGAAGCTGAAGCCTGAAAGAGAACACGCTGGGGTCTGTTTATTCTGCTTCAAATGCCCTCTTACAACCCTCTCTCCATCTTGAGAAACCGTGGCATCCCTTCATGACAAGGCCCTATCTTTGCTTTTGGACAAACCACACTGAGACACGAGAAAGTTAAAAATTGACCCATTTAAAGTATCATCCTTCACAAGGTCTTCATTGCTACCACAATGAACGTGGTAGTTCTCACTTGGAAGCCTGATTTCAGTGTTTCTGCCTCCTCCGACAAATACTCTTGCACTTAAGTCACACGCTGAAGAAACCCTTCACATGTTCAGACACTGGGGGTTTTATTAATAATAATAAAAAAAAAAAGCTGAGACATTGGAAAGCAATGGTGAGATCTGTCTGTGGTTCTCTGCTCCTATTCCTGCCCTTTGGAAAACAATGACTAAGTCAAGTAACTTCATGGACTTCTGTGGGCAGTCTGCTTGATAAAATAATATCTTACTTCGTGGGTTCATTTCATGTGGAGAAACATTTCAAGTATGTCGGCGGGGTGACCAAGTCAAAAGGCATTCTTGTTTGGGGGATAGTTGAGAACAGAACTAAAAAGGCTCTTTGCTTTGGATTTTAGGCTGCAATGAAGGCTTCAAATAAAAAAGTAAAAAACACAGTTCATATAGATATCCCTGTGAAACTCTACTGACACCAGGAGCGTCACAACTTATCGCTGTGGGATGTGAGATGCTTCAGAGTGCATTTTATTTTAACGAACTGGATGTAAGACAGCCTGAGTACGGAGTGTTAAAATGTGCCAAGCAGGAAAACATTAGCTCCTATAGAAAATGGGACTGTGGAGGTGAACTGGTGGGTTAGTGGCATCGCTGAGTCCTTGCAAAGCACAGATACCCCTAACTACATGGCACGTTGCACGCTGAGAACCTCCTGCACAGCCCTGAAGTCTGCACAAGATATTAGGAGAGGCCTGCAACACACATTGGATGGTGGCTATAAATAAACTGAAGATCAATTTAACTTATGGCCCTTTCCTACTCCTTTTGGGTTTTCCCCTTTTCTTAAGCCACACAAGCACACAAAGTACAGCTCTGCGGTGGCTGCAGACCATCAATACTCTCCCAACAGCAGCACAAAATAAAGTCACAGAATCATAGAATCACCAGGTTGGAAGAGACCCACTGCATCGTTGAGTCCACCCATTCCCATAAATCACTAACCCGTGTCCCTCAGCACCTCATCCACATGTCCCTTAAACCCCTCCAGGGAAGGTGGCTCAACCCGCTCCCTGGGCAGCCTCTGCCACTGCCCAATGATTCTTTCTGTGAAAAAAATTTTTCTAATGTTCAGCCTAACCCCCCCCAAATAGTAACTCCCCCAGGCAGGTTGTTCCCACCCTTGAGCTGGGACAGCTCAGGCCATATTTACTCATACACCAAGAAAACCCTTGTGTTCTCTTACAACCTAAGAAAGTTGTTGCAGAGCTCAACTCAACCCAATATCAACTTTAAATACATAAAAAAATCAGATAAGGGAACCAATTAATGCTGTTAAGTGTTATCTAAACCCATATATCCATTGCCTAAGTGCAATGGTGCTTATGTAGCCCTTAGTTTAACTCCCAGGTTAAGCCTACTCAAGGGTTAAATCTACTTGCAGGACTAGCTTTGCTAAGGTGACAGTTCAGCTGGTGTAAACCTGATGTAAATGTTCTTCAATTCTCCACTGAAAATGACATTGCTGTGCTTTTCCAATTCAAATGAAACGTATTTGATAAGATAACAAATGCCTGGCAAAGCACATTTAAGTTATGTAAAGGAGAGAAGAGGAAGGGAAAAATCTTGTATAAACAGCAAAACAATACAGCTTTATCTAATCTCAGCAACTTATTGCTGCTTGTCTGTGTGTGTGTGTTTTACTGACAAAATAAAATAAATTGAATCAGCTCACACACGATAACATGCTCTTTCCTACCTCATACTAATTGCTTGGCTAATTGATGTTTGTTGAACTTTCTCCATTTCATTGAGTGATTAGGTACAAAGCTAACAGTTGACATCTGTAGGCGCTTAACTGGCGTCTGTAATTACTGTTAATGTTAAATAATTGTTAGTTAATTGGAGTGGTAACTGACTGAATGGAATCCAGATTGTGAAGCAAAAAGAGACCTAGTTAAATAAACATACATTTTCAGAGAAAACAACATTTTATTACAAGAGAGAGACTAACAGCAGTCCAAATACGGGAGGTCTGCAGGATGCTCTGGTTTTGAGATCTCATGCCAGATGCCAGCGTGGACTCCACTAACTGCAGGTATGGCAGGTCGGGATCTCTGTCATCAGAACACTCCTATCGCAAGAATTTTTCCACCTTGTTCTGAACCAATTATCACAATGTTATTTTACAACTCAATGTCGATAAGTCCCTTCTGAGAAAATTAAATACAGTCTAATCTATAAAACAAATACTCTTTCCAAAATAGACACAATTATGTGTTAGTAAATATTGCTGTTTCGCTCACCCAGACTGGAGAGTTTGACTTCGCTAAAATCAAGAGCCTTATGCGAACTCTTAGTGGGACACATCACCAACCAACACCAAAGGGCACTTGATTCCAGTCCGAATGAGCAAGGATGCCCAGCACAATGTTTTCAACTGCCTCCTTCCACTATTTTAGCCAAGAAAAGCCAGTGCTATGGGTGCTTATACCATGCTAGCTGGTTTATGGCTTCGTTGTGAGTTGCTAACTTAAAAATTACCAGCGAAGCCTTAGAACATTCCCCCTTTTGTAAGACTGTAAGTTGTAGGATTTAGGATCTGAAAAGTTCAGGAAGGGGTTTGGACTTCACCTGTCCCTCTGAGCACACTGGGTACATCCCACTATCCAGTGATTTCTTCAGGCAGCTGCAGAGCAGCTATGGGATCTCCCAGCAACCCTGCCTGACTACCACGTCCCAGTCAAAAATCCTCCAGTGTGTAAAGAAGGAGGAGGCACGGGAAGTGTATGGATCAAGCGGTTTGTGCTCAAGAGATGCAGCCATCAGGGGAAGTTGTGGAACACATTCCTTGCTCAGATAAAGCCTCCACAACAGATAACTGCCTCACTCTTTTATGTACCAGAACAAAAGACCATCTCAAGACATATATTGACTTTTTCGTCTGCCTGACTTGGAAGTTAAGAGTGAAGCGATGCACCAGTTCTTCTAATCTAACTCTCAAGTACAAGAAAACTGAGGTCCCCAAAACCAGAGGCTTTTTTCCAGTGCTCAGTCTCTCACTAATGAGACACTGAACTTTCACATGGAAAATACTGAAAAGCCATTTGAAACCCACAAAACACAGAGAAACCAAGTAATCCAACACCAGTAGCAAAGTCTCCACTGGAAAGGCAAAGAGACACCTCCATCAGGGTATCACTTTGGGAGGGTGAGCCGTCATAATGACCACAAAAAAAAAAAAAAGATATCTGCAGAACTGCTCATATGATTCAGCAGTCCTTGTGGTTTCCTCACCGACAGGTTGGTTTCATACAGTGCTAGGATTGCTCGGGAGCCCCAAAAACCAAGCTAAGCAGCAGCACTTCAGTGAGGAGAAAAGAGGTAGCATAGGAGAACCAACATATGCAGACAGCAGCCCTCACTGGAGAAGATAAATATCATGAGTGAGGATGCCCGGCAGCTTCCTACAACCCCTTGGAAAACAGGGAGGCAACAGCAGTCAGTTGTCTGGCACACTGACCACATTAATGTTGCACACGTGCCATCTATAGGGTAGTGGATCCACTTATATTCAACACGACAGGATGTGGGGATGGTTTACTTAAGAGTGAGTGGGAGCACTTCTCCACAGCCAAAGACCTCCCGTCAATGGGATCAGCAGAGGAGTATTTGCCAACTTAAGCTCCCTACTTGTTTACTGAAACAGATGCTGCAGAGGATCCTCAAGGAATGATTCACCACAGACAGACGAGGGCAGAGACACCACCACGCCTGTTTTTTCTAGGGAAGGATATTGCCATAGAACCATCTAAAAAGCCAGGGCTTGATCTGACCGGTATTTCAACCACCGGCGAGGACTAGCAACCCAGACGCCTTGATCTGCCTCCAGCTGAGAATATAAATATTTCCCTGACAGCTGGTGGTGCCACAAAGCAGAAGGATTCATAAAGTTTACATGAACATCCTGTAAACAATTTGAACATAAAAAGCTGTAACAGCCCAATTGTGTTTCTGATCAAAGGCAAACTTCAATATACAGCACAAATGAAAACTTCATCACTTTGGGACTCATTTCTCCCTCCAGGAAAAGCTGTTTTCCAAGGGTACGTAGGAGGGAGTTAACATAAACGAAACACACAGTAGTAGTAGTAGGAGCTGCCTGCTCTACAGCTTCAGATGTGTCTATTTAAATTATTAAGAGATAATGGAATTTAATTACACTGAAAAGTCACGTTAGAAAAATTCATGAACAAAGCCTGTACTTTGGCCATGATTAATGGTGCTATGTTTGACGCCCTCAGAGTGTAAATGTTCTTCTGAAGACTTAAAGACTATAAGCAGCGATTCCAGACTGGAAGGCCCAGCCTGCAGGTAGGGAGGGGGCAGACCGGGAGCTGCGGGAGGGTGAGGTGCTCCTCTTCTACCCCTTGTCTGCCTCCTTCATTTAGATGGCAACAGCCCCTTTTTCAAGCATTACTAAGAGCCCAGGAGTTCCAAGGTGTTTACTTCCCAACACACCCGACCCGATTTCCATGGGAATCATTTCTCTAGATAATTTCAAGCATTACAAGGTAAGCATTCCAAGGGCTGGAGCACAGGGCTCTGATTCACGACCAGGAACAACTCATTTCACTGGCAGCAGTGGCAATTCCTGCCCTGGGGACCAAGCCACGTCCCTCCCAAACTCCCAGCCCTGCTGCAGACACGGCACGGAGCTGGGGATCTCCAGAAGCAGTGGGAGCACAGAGCTGATGTGGGACCCATGCGGCCCTCTCCAATGCAACATCGCTCGGCTATGACATGTGTCCCAGCCCCGAGGGGCCCCAACATCCACGCTCAAAACTCAAGGGATCCTTCTAGATATGGGAATGCATCTTCCCAGGAGCTCTAAGGGCAGCAAACTCCTAAGCGAAAGCTGAGAGACTTCTGCTCAAGGGAGTTCACCCCCATCATCAAGGAAGAAGAAGAATTTCAGAGAAGAATTTCACTTTGCCCTTGATTTTTTAATATTTCTGAGGAAGGGACTGTTCTACATCACACGTCCATACTAATCTATCACACTCTGAGTTCAATTTCACCTTCAGCCTTGAAGTCCACAACTAAGTGACACAAACGGGACAAAATGTATATACAAGACCTAAAACGCTCGAGGATTTCTACGCTGCTTTGTAGATACATCACTCCTCTAATTTCTGCTACTTCAGCTATAAAAAAAATCTGCAAAACACAACCAGCAAGAAAAAAATATGCATGTAAGACATGGGTGGCCGCAGGCCATGGGAGAGGAATGGGTCTGGAGAGGGAAGGATGCACACTTGTCAGTCTGCCGAGCCCTCCTGGTCCGGTCCATCAGCCAGAAGCTTTGAAGGTTTCATCACGACTTACCCAATGCAAATCTGAACTTTCTTTCGAGTTCCTTTTATTGCTTTTGGCAAAAGCAGCCGTGGACAACATGGGGGGCGAAGAACTGGCTTGGAAGTAAACAGATTGAATCGCTGAGAGAGAACTTGAACTTGGAATACATCAAACTGACAGCACCCAGGCAGTCATCAGCCATCCCCAGGGCAGACACTTAGGGAAGGCAACCGCCTCCCAACAACCCTGCACCTGGCTACAAGCAATTATTGACATTATCTCCAAACAGGGGAGCTTTATTGAGGCGCTTTCCCTGATATTTAGCAGTTTGAATGCTAATCCCTTTAATAAAACTGTCCCCTATGCTTTTGCTGCCCTCTTTCCCCTTAATCTCTTTCTCCCCAGTGGGAAGACAAAAAAGGGTAAGAGAAAAAAAAAAATACCAGTCAGCCTAGTTTGGCCGCACCTGGATTTGCATTGATTCTTCCCTTGTCATTCATGTTATCAACAGGAATTAGCATATGGCTTTAAGAGGAAACTCAGGAGGAAAAAAGAAAGACGCCATTTTGATGGAAATAAGGGGCAAAGAAATAATCTACCGTCAACTAAAAAGCTTATTTGTGTATGGTTTCCCAAGCAAAGCTTCGAAAAGCCCATGTTGATTTTAGGCTACACAAAGAAACCCTAATCCTTTCAAGGGAACTAAATCACCAAAGAAAAGTAGCTCGGAAGAAAAGGCCTCCCTGTCAAGCATGGGTATTCACAACCAAATAGATGCCACGAATCAAGCTCGGGTAAGTAAACAAAAATAAGAATGTGGGAAATGTGTTTGATTCCACAAAAAAAAAAAAAAAAAAAAAAAGAAAAAGAAAAAAAAAGGAAAAGGAAAAGGAAAAGGGGCTTCTCTGCATCCATCACCTCCGGGGAGGAGACCCCCTCACCCTGGTTGCCATTGCCAGGAATGTGGATTCACCCTGGCTTCTCCTCCTCTGGGCACTGGCCCAGCCCCAGGAAAGGGCTGCTCGAATGCCAAAGCTTTTTACAGTGAATTAGGGAAATAAAGATGCAGTCACATGTAGTTTGGGGGCCTCGGGTCACTCCACACACACACACCCCCCTCTTCCCTCCTACTTGTCTGTGCCGCCTGCTCCAGGGGGAACCTGCAGATGCAAATCTAAGGATAGATAAGCTTGCCAGCTGAGATAACCTACTTAGACGACAGGAATAATCCATCCAGATCATATTCCAAAGGACGCTAATACGTGAAAAACAGGAATATGGATCCATAACACAATTAAATATACATATAATTCAATATGCAGCACAGGACTTCAAAAGCAATGATGTATCAGCATGGGAATCCCAACGTAACGGGGTCACACGCCATGCCCAGTTCAACCCTTACAGCTTTGTGGAATTCAAATACCCAGGAAGACACTGTAATGACCCACTGGAGTAACAAACCCAACCCCAGTGAGAAGCACACAAGGCAAACACGGAATAAAATCCACTCCTGGTCAACAAAAAAAGACCTGAACTTCAAATTAATCAAATCTGTCTTTTCTACTGCAAACTGATTCAAATGTTTCAAAATCCAGTAAGTTAAAATACCAGCTAGAAGCACAGCCTTTTACTAAGCAGTTACACACTCTCAGTGAGAAGTAGGACAGTAGGTGAGAACCAGATGTGTTTCAAAGGTTTTGCATTCCGCTTGCTGGCGTAACTCATGCCTAGAGCTGCTCCTTCTACCCTCCTCGCAAAAACACAATGCAAACTAAAAATACAAATTAAAAATAAATAAAAAAAAAAAATCCCTAAAGCCTCCAGTCTTTCTAAAAACACCGCTGCAGGACAGAAGCTCTGCACAGAAGCTCACTGGCACTGATTTAGGGTGAGTTTTCCCTTAATGTACTGTTATATCATTAGCCGCTCTCTCTTTGGATTGCTGTTTGGAAGAAATTAATGGGATACTGAATATTTAAATGTGGCCCTCTATATCATTTATTAACTCTAGAGAAAGCACACAGCACAGTAAGCCATGGTTTATGACTATTATCCTGTGAATACGAAACGTTGGCTGGTTATTACTGTCAGCAGTGCAAATTGGCTATTCATAATTCCACGTCTATCATGTAGCTGATGAGTAACAATCAAGTTAAAACATTTTGAAAACTCTTACAGTTATTTAAATAAGCTTAAATTAAAGTCATTTGTAAAATAAACTATTCCCTAATATTGTTATTTAAATTAATTCTGACCTGGCAGGCAATGCATTATTTAAAGCCTTTATTTTATATTGCTTAAGCAAAGCAATTACCAAGCATACAGAACACGTCTGAAACCCAGAGAAACATAAAAAGCACTAACAAGCTGATTGCAACATTTCTGCGAGACAAGTTACATTTCACCTCCCATTGAAATTGCCATGAAAAGAAACGTGTTGAGGGGAGGGGGGAAAAAAAATATGTTTGCGATATGAATCGCTGTCTTACCTTTATTTGTAACCGCGTTGAACAGTTTTTCAGAGCTGGCATCAGATGCCTGAAAGAGCAATAAAAGAAAAAATGTTAGGTTTTCGACGAGTGATAGATTTCAAAAGGCATGGTGGTGCGTTTGTCCATACGCAACACACATATTATGTATATTTTAGAGACACAAATCAGGTGACAAAACCAAGGAGAGCGAAGAGCTGGAGCCTCCCAAGCCATGTCCATGAGGTGGTGCTGTTAGGCTGTGCTGCACCGCCCTGCAGTGCAGATGCTCGTTCGGAAAGACTCTATTTCATACAGAAAGAAATGAGGTTTTACTCAACATATTACCTGCCCAGAAACTATATTTTTGCACTGTCGTTACCCAGTGCATTCCAGCATCGATTTTGCAATGGAAAAGAGTCACGGTTTCGGGAATTTTGCAGAACGGCGCATTTCCTCATTCATTTTTAAAGTGTTCTTTGGAAACCCTCACTGTACCAACAATTTCTACTGTCTTACGCCAATAACTCGGTTCATTAATTTTATAAATATCTGTTACGTATCCTCTGAAAGACTGCATTAACAACTGCAAGTATCTCCACACAAGACTCGCCTTCATCAGAATTCTTGACACCAGGCTTTGCATAAACTAATAATCCATTTCATTTTTCATCAAGCCGTCTTCATCCGTGGGAGGTTTTTCCCCTCCTAATAGTGTGATAGCACCTTATCTGCCACCGCTGTTTATATCGGAGCACGACACTTCATCTTTCCGCCTATTGTTAAAAAGCGTCGCTTAACTCAAACGCAAAAATGTTGAGCTCCCCCTCTTAGAAACGAGACTAGCAAGAAAGCAGCCGGGGGAAGGTAACACTGCAAATGTTCATTTTACAAACATCCCGAGCCCCAGAGCGGAGAGCGTCGGTTTAGTGCATCTGTGTACAGCTGTGTTTGGGCACACACGCATGTAGCGCACACAGACACGCAGCTGAAGCTCAAACTCAAACCACCTACGCGCTCGCAAAATACAGAGCTGTTCAATTTTGAACCGTCGCTTGGATCCGGCCCCACGGAGACAGTCTGCTGTTTGAAAATAGAGAGGAAGAAATGCGCTCAGGAACGAAACAGTGCGAATGGGGAAAACGCAAGGCTCGAGAAAGATTGTAGTCTTCCCTGACAAAGTGTTTCCTCGCCGGATTCGGGAAAAATAATTAAAACCACTGCCTGTTTGGAGAGCAGGCTGTGTTTTTTCTTGCTGAAGGGAAGGAATTTCTCAATTCGAAATCAGATAAAAGCCATCAGAAAGGCAACATATGCTAGGGACTCGACTGCACCAAAAACTTCAGTGTGAAATTACCTATCAGTAGATACAATTCAGGCTGCATATCTTGGTGTAGCAATACACTGAAATAATCCGCTTGCCCTCAAGTTAGCAACACACAAGATTTCTACGATTAATTATTAAAAATAGCTTTATTCTTTCTCAGACTTCCAGACAGATTTTACTAGATTACCGCTGGCTTATTTAAAAGCTGGGCTGGTGTATTTCTTCTCGATTAAAAGCCTTGTAAACACTGGATTTATTACCCAATGATGGATTTATTATTCAGCGACAACTTTCTCTAAATTAATGAAAATACGTGAATAATGCACAAATTGAAGAGATCGAGAAGGCCACGTGCTTTAAAGAGCAGCCCAGTATTAGTCCAACAAATTGAGAGACGCTCAATGCTTTCAGAACCTTGCCAGCCTGCTCTCTGATTAAAAATAATAACCTTTCCCAGTGAATTCCATCTGCTTTCTTCTTACAGCTTCAGCTACCACTTTATTTTACTGTTTTGAGACGGAGCAGCGTAGGGAAGCCACGAGTTTCCTAATCACTTGATTTTTCCAAACACTGGAAAAGAGGAAAACATTTCTTGCAGAAGTTGGCTCTCACGCCGAGCGTAAACCAACTGGTTCTTTTTAAGCTATGGCTTTTCAGGCAAAAGAAAGCTTTTTCCATGATGGGGCATAAAGCACCAGGAACACTGCCGCGACTTCTGCAAGTGGCACTTTTGGACATAACGTGGTGCACAACTGCCCGAGAACCCCTCGTGAGCAACCTGGGGGATGGTTACGCATGTAAAAAAAGGAATAATTTCACGAAGACAGAGCTTCTCCGACAGCGAATCTCACTTGGCGTTACTGACCATACACAGCTCAGCTGCACAGCCACTGGAAAAATCCCTTTTCCATCAAAACCACCCGAACCCATCGCGCCGGCTCGGACGGCGAGACGGAACTCTGCCTCTTTCATGGCTTCAGAATTGGGTTTTGAAGGCACAACAGCAGGCAGGGTGGCACAGGCAGGCAGACGGTAGTGCCCACAGCGCAGTTCTCCCGGAGCCTGGCAGGCACAGCACCCACTGGGACACCAAGCCAGGGAACCCGAGAGCACCGGCACATCAGCAGAGGGGAGCAGGGCTGGGCACAGGGGGTGCAGGGCTGGGCAAGAGGGGCGCAGGGCTCGGGTAAGAAGGGGTGCAGGGTTCCGGCAAGAGGGGCTACAAAGCCTGAATCTCGCTCCGCTCGGCCCCCGGGATGCTCTGGGAGCAGGGTTAGCCCCATCACACGAGCCGAGCACAGCCGCCTCCCCGCTCCCCTTTCTCCCGACCGTTCCAGCCCCCTCGGGCAGCCGGGACCCCCTCGAGCCCCTTTTCCTCACAAAGCCCCTTCGCCAAACGCGGAGGATCCTTTTCAAGGCACAACCAGGCGATCGCTGGGCTAACACCCACAGGGAACAAGCCGACCCGAAGCGTCTCCCCTCGCTCAGCAACGCGCTTGTCATCCCGCTGGATGCCCAACTGCAATGCTTGCCGTCCACACCAGCGCCCCGACCCCTTCCCGGCACCTGCCCTCCCGGCTCAGCATCCCGAACCCCCTTCTCTCCGCTCCCGGTGCGGGGCTCAGCATCCCCAACGCCAACCCCGCTGATCCCGGTGCGGGGCTCGGCAGCTCAAATGCACCCCTGCTGGTCCCAGCGTGGGGCTCAGCAGCTCGAACCCCATCCCCAGCGGTCCCGATGCGGGGCTCAGCACTCAAATCCACCCCTGCCGGTCCCGCTGCGGAGCCGAGCAACCCGAACCCCCTTCTCTCCAGTCCCAGAGAGGGGCTCAGCATCTCAAATCCATCCCCAGCGGTCCCGGTGCGAGGCTCAGCCTCCCGAACCCCCTTCTCTCCGCTCCCGCTGCGAGGCTCAGCAGCTCAAATCCACCCCTGCCGGTCCCGCTGCGGAGCCGAGCAACCCGAACCCCCTTCTCTCCAGTCCCAGAGAGGGGCTCAGCATCTCAAGTCCATCCCCAGCGGTCCCGGTGCGGGGCTCAGCCTCCCGAAGCCCCTCTTCTCTGTCTCGCACAGCCCTGGCCGGTCCAGCGTGGGGCTCAGCATCCCGAACCCCATCCCCGCTGATCCCGGTGCGGGGCTCGGCAGCTCAAATCCATCCCCAGCGGTCCCGCTGTGGGGCTCCCCCCCCCGTCCCCGCTCCCCCCCCCCAGCCCACGCCGGTTCGGGGCTGCCCCCGGCCGTACCTGCCGCGGGCGCGGGGCTCATGGCGACGCGGGAGAGGCTGCGGGAGCGCCCGGCAAGTCCGAGTGGAGCGCGGCTCTCAGCGTCCCGCAGCCGAAGCCCAACTAATCCTTTCGGGGGCGGGCGCGGGGCCCGGGCGCGGGGGCGGCCCGGCCTCCATCCTCCCCGAGCCGGCGGCCCCGCTCCCCGCAAGATGGTTTCCTCGGGAGGAGCCGCGGGGGCCGCGAGCGAGCGGCGGCCGCTACGGGAGCAGCAGGACAAAGAAAACCATGTGCGGCGGCAACTCCGGCTGCGGGGCGGCCCCTCCTGCCCACGCACCTCCCTCCTGCGGGTGCCTGGTGCCTGCCGCTGCTCTCCCGGGTTGGGGTTTTTTTTCCCCTCCTTCTTGGAGCTTTTTTTTTTTTTTTTTTTTTCTAGGGGGACGATCGTTTGTTTGTTTAAAAAGTCCTGCCCGTCCTCTGGCGAGACAAAGCAGGCTCCCGCCGGGGCAGCGTCCCTCCCGCCGTCCTGGGGGCTTCCATCGGGGGTTCCTCCAGCCCCGCTTTCTCCGCAAGCACCTCCAGAAGGGCTGTAATCCCCGCCGAGAGCAGGCAGGGGGGTGGCCGCTCCACCCGTCCCCGCTCCGCACTGCGCGGAGCAGCCGCCGCCGCTCCCCAACCCACCGGCTCCGCCCCCGCCCCGCCCCGCGGAGGGCACGGGGACACACGCACACACAGCACCGCGCTCCGCGCACACACCCCCTGCCCCGCACACGGACCCCTCTGCCTCGCACGCTGACCTCCCTGCCCCGCAAACAGACCCTCAGACCCTCCTGCCCCGCACACTGACCTCCCTGCCCCGCACACAGACCCCTCCTGCCCCGCACACAGACCCCTCTGCCTCACACACAGACCTCCCTGCCCTGCATACAGACCCTCCTGCCCCACACATTGACCCCTCTGCCTCGCACACATACCCTGCCCCGCACACTGACCCTCCTGCCCCGCACACTGACCCTCCTGCCCCGCACATGGACCTCCCTGCCCCACATACTGACCCTCCTGCCCAGCATACAGACCCCTCTGACTCGCACACACACCCTGCCCCGCACACAGACCCTCCTGCCCCGCACACTGATCCTGCTCTGCACACTGACCCTCCTGCCCTGCACACGGACTTCCCTGCTCCGCACACAGACCCCTCTGCCTCGCACACACACCCTGCCTCACACACTGACATCCCTGCCCTGCACACGGACCCCCTCTGCCTCACACACCGACCTCCCTGCCCCACATACTGACCCTCCTGCCCCACACATGGACCTCTCTGCCCCACATACAGACCCTCCTGCCCAGCATACAGACCCTCCTGCCCTGCACACCCACCCCCCTGCCCTGCACACTCACATTTTGCCCCACAGACCAACCCTCCTGCCCTGCACACCAACTTCCATTCCCACAAACCCACCCTCTGTCCTGCACACCGACCCTGCTGCCCCACAAACTGACCCCATCCCTGCACACCCACCCCATCCCTGCACACTCACCCTTCTGCCCCGCACAATGACCCCCTGCTCCACAAATCCACCCTTCTGCCCCATAAACCCACCCCCTGCCCTGCACACCTAACCCCTTGCCCTGCACACCTAACCCCTTGCCCCTAACACCCACCCTTCTGCCCCACACACAAACCCTTCCGCCTCGCACATCATGTCACCCAAATTATCATATTGCATTTAGCAGAGTTTGTGACAGACATCACATTTCTTTTTTAATGGGACCCTCCACCCCTCCTTGGCTTAGAATCACTGCTGAAGACCATCCACCCCAACTCTCAAACCGCCACACCCATGCCTACTGACCCAGGCCCCCAAGTCTTTGTGATTTTTGAACACCTCCAACATCATCTAGTCCCATCACCAGCCCTACACCACCATGCCTACTAAACCAGGTCCAAAAGCATCACATCTACGTGGTTTATGAACACCTTTAAGATCATTAAGTCCAACTGTCAACACAACACCACCGTGCCTAGTAAATCATGTCTCAAAGTGCCACCTCTACGTGGTTTTGAATGCTTCCAGGCATGGTGACTCCACCACTTCCCTGGGCAGCCTCTGCCAGTACTTCACCGCTCTTTGGGACAAGATTTTTTTTTCCCTAATATCCAGTCTAAACCTCCCCTGGCACAAGTTGAGGCTATTTCCTCTCATCCTGTCTCTTGATACTCGGGCAAAGAGACCACCAGACCTCATCCAGCACAGAGCCCTCCAACTGTGCAGAAAGCTCTCACCACTCTCCAGTTGGTGGGACCTGGCTCCTGAGCTCCCAAAGGCTCGACTCCAGTTCCAGCACCAAGAGTTATCATCAACGGTAATGGATTTCTTAGTCACTGTTGTTTTTTCCTAAGCGTCACGCACCATTAGGAATAGCACCCGCAGCAAATAAATGCCCAAGTACCTTATTGTATGAACAATTACTCACTGAAGTGCGCCGATCAGAGCCAAATGATGTCTCCTACAAACCAAGCGGCTGTGAAGATGAGAGCCAGTTATGCTCACTGGCACCAGATCCCCATACGCTGAGATGTTTCCTGGGAAATGGAAGGTGCTAAGATAGGTCTTAGAGGCCCGTGGGGCCATGCCCAGGGAGCGTTTCCAGATTTCTAATCAACGTTGGGCTAAAGTGCTAATGGAATTAGAACTCCAGTGGGCTCCAATGGATTTGAGCTAAATCCTCAGAGATGGGGCTGCCCAATCCTACTCACTTCAACTGCTGCAGCGCAGCTCAGCCTGGAGAAGAGGACGCTGCCAGGGAGAAGACAGGACATACCTGCACCAACTAGAAACCAAAAGCAGAGCAATGGTGATGGGCACATGGTTGGCCTCACCTGTACCAGGAGAAGTGTTAAAGACCCAAAATCCAAAGGGAGCTTGGAAAGTCCCAGGTCATGTCCTGAGCCAGTCCGGGCAGAGAGACTGCCCTTCTCCCAGCCCTCGGGCACCGAGGTGAGTGTGTGGCTTTGAGCAGTCCCTGAGCAACAGCCCAGTGCCCTGGCTGCAGCTCCAAGAGCCCTACCCGCAGCACGTGAGAAGGAGAAAAGCCTGGTCTGAGCTGCCCACACCAGCAGAAGTGCTATACCAGAGTAAAAACACCTACGAAAACTTTCCTACTGATTACTGACGTAGAACTACTGGATTTCATAACAATATCCCTCGTGTGTTCCTCATTCCATCCCTGTGTGACCCATTTAAGAACAGTTCTCCTCCTCATCATGGCTTTTCCAAAGTTCTTTTTTGAGGTACAGTTGCACCGACTGCAATGGCTTCCACTGGGACAACTGAATGGGAAGATGCATGACAGGGACAAGAAGGATAAGCAGGAGACAAATGCAACAGCTGCATTTCAGAAATTTAAAATATCATGGCCAACTTCAGATCCTGGTGATATCAATGGAAATAAGAGCTCTTTGAAGCCGTCCATCTTAGCAGGGTTATCCCTAGATTTCTACAACTTATCTGAGCATGAGCTTTGGCTGTCGTTTTTTTGTATCTCCTACCAAATATGTATTGCAAAGACAATCTTGTCTTCAGAGAGGTGGTTGTAACCTCCTCCTCTAGAAACCCAGCAGAGAAAGCTTCATGTCTGGCTACTAGAATGTGATCAGTGGAGAGTGGCCAAAAGCTCTTGCAGTCGATGGGCTATTTCACGAGCTCGATGAAGGAAATGGACGGCTTGAGTGCAGTTTTTGGTCTCCATCAAAAAGAAATTACTAAAGGCATCAAAGCCAGCAGAGTGTTCTCTGTACAATAACCGGAGGAGTTGGGAATGCACGGATGGCGAGACTACCAGGATGAGGAATCAAATGCACAGTATTAAGGTGTGGCAGCTCATATATTCTATAAGCACTTTGGTCAAGACTTTCCACATCTCACCATGGTAAGAACGGGTCTAATTAAAGCCTAGACTCCTCACAAGGCTTTAATTTGATAAATTTAGCCTGGATTAAACCGCGGGCTTGTCTGTACCGGATTTTTCAAACGTTAACCGCATGCCACACCTGAAATCTCAGCATACACAAGATCAGAAATGCATTTACCTACTCATCTCCCCAGGGCTGTTAAGGTTTATTGGCAGGGCTGTGGGCCTCATTATGTTCATTATTTGTGCCTTAGAGATAAGTAGAGGACCTCTGCTTTCCTGCTAGAACATTATACATGCATACAACGTGCTCTATAATTCTGAATGAGAACTTTGGAGTTTAGGAATTCACCCAAAGCCAAATTAAATCAAAGGGGAAAAAAAATTCCACCACCACCTCCTAATGATGTCAATGGCCTTTGGATTAAGCTTCCCTCTCTCTTGACAGCAATACTTTCCCGTCTTTTAGGTTATGCCTGGATAGGTTTTTGAAACCTTCTGTCTCTTATCTGTGTGGGACCTTGCCAGACTTTTTTTTTTCATCTGTCTGTGGTCTCTGTCAGCGCCGACATTTGTTTCTGCCACAACAACAGCCAAATGAAGTGCATTGAACTTGGATCAAAAGTGATTTCAAGATCTTTTACTCTGCGAAAGAGGTTTTCAGATCCAACTATTTTATAAAAATGACCTAAAGCTGTCTCGACGGCAAGCAGAGAAGCAGGCATTTGCTTCCAAGTCGTAGAGTAATTCCAAAGAAGAATTACCCTTCTCTGGCGCAAGGAGCAAATGAATATTGAAATTACAGCAGATTATATTGAATTAAATTATTTATGGCAAACCTCACCTCACCTAGAAGGTTCTGCAGCTTTTTCCTGGCAATGCAAAACTGGCTATTCCAATTCTTTGGTATTCTGTGAAACACTGGAAACGTTTCTGTTTCCATTAAGTTGCTAATCTTTCCAGAAGACACAATGGTGTCTAGTTTGGAGTGCGATTACGATGCCTTGTAAAGTCCTCTATAATGCTTTGAAAACATACATGATTTTGTCCGTTCCTGGACAGGAGAGCAGGTTCTTTCTCCCCAAGAAAAGAATTTATGAAGCTATCAGCAGAGTTTTATGACTTTGAACAGAAAGCCACGGCATAATGTTCCAACCAGAAAGTATTTAAACTCTAACTCTTTCAAGAGGTTCAAGAAAAGGACCTGTTCTTGAGTGACCTCAACAACAAAATCACCACTGGTTTATGCTGTAACAAAGTCACAACAGATGTCAATAAAAGTAAATTGTAGTGAGGCTGGGTTTTGCCAGGAGGCTGGGCTCCGCTCTGCCGAGAGTGCTCGGCATCGGCCTGGCTCCTGGCAGCAGATGAAGGTGACGCTTTCTTCATGTCCCTCCTAGCAGAGCCAGAGCACTCGTGTGCTTTCTGCTGAGCTAAGACAGGGGAAAGGCAACAAACATAAAGTAAATGCACCTTTTAGAAGGAACCAGACCTACCGGACTATATAACATCACCGGGTAAGTTCTCGGTATAAGTAAAGCTTTTCATTTGACAAAGCAGAAAACTTTTGCGAGAGAGTATTAATGACAGTGCAACTTTTTTATTATTTTTATTTTTCTGCAACACTTGCAAAACTAAACCACTTTGTAATCCCTTCTTTTATGCAGAACAGATTGCAGTTTTAAGCAGAGGCCCATAAACTGCAGGTTCAAAGAAACCTGAAACTGAATTAGCATAAAAGCTGGAATTCTCATTTAGAGGAACAGCAAGGCAACCGCTCTGCAGGCAGTTTTATGATTTTGGTTTCAAACGGAAACAAAGATAAAAACTGGGGCTCGGGGAACAATAGGGCTGCTCTCTCTTCCCTATCCTTATGGTCCTGGCCCTATGAAATACTAAGCTGTCTTGACTGCTTCTGAGGACAGAATGTAGCCTGGTTTTGCACACCTAGAGGAGGTCTGACAATTTTCTGAACCCGTTCGCAGTACTGCAGAGGAATTCTTCACCATCCTACAACTGCGAAGCCATTTCCACCCCAAGCTTCTCCAAACAGCGTGAGATCTTTGAGGTGAACACTGCAGTTGGCTTTCCTTCCCTCTGCCAACCATGGAAAGTGTGAATCCCCAAACTGACGCCTGGCTATCGCTTTTCAACAAGAAAACACACGCACTGCATGTCTTCTGAATACCTTCCTGTGGTTTTAATTCTGAGTTACTAAATATGTGATGGAGCATGGGTTCGCTGGATGGAGTTCCTAGAGACCTTGCCAGGCTCTTGAGCTGCTACCTATACTACAGTCAAACCAGGAACGTTTGTAAGATCCCGTCACCCACTAAGAATCAGAATCACAGAACAACCAGGTTGGAAGAGACCCACCAGATCATCGAGTCCAACCATTCCTATCAAACACTAAACCGTGTCCCTCAGCACTGCGTCCACCCGTCCCTTAAACACCTCCAGGGAAGGTGAATCAACCCCCTCCCTGGGCAGCCTGTTCCAGTGCCCAATGACCCTTTCTGTGAATTTTTTTTTCCTAATGTCCAGCCTAAACCTCCTCTGGAGGAGCCTGAGGCCATTTCCTCTTGTCCTGTCCCCTGTCACTTGGGAGAAGAGGCCATAAAGAAGATAAAATATAAATTCTTGCCCATCCACGAGCACTCCTGTGAGTACGCTTCCTAAACGTACCACTTTTAAGCTGTGGCCATTATCTTTCCCTAATTTCTGCCTGCTAGCAATTTCTGCAACTGAAGAAGTATTTCAAAATTAATTTGTCTGTCAATATCTGGGTACTGAATCAACTAATAAAAGAGAAACAGTTTTCATTCTCTTCTTCTCAGGCAGAAGAAGAGACTTTCTTATCACCGAATAAAGCATCCATTATTGCGTGCTGTAATCCCATTCTGTCTTTCAGGTCATTTTTAGCCCGGAAAACGCTGAATCAGCCCCATCAACCAATCAAGTAATTTCTTACATTTTCTAACATTGAAGCAAAATAATGAAAATTACATCTCATTTGATGAGAAGAGTATACAACAGAAATCTAGTCTTCCAAGGATAATTTCAAAAGAGGTACGCCAAGCAAAGAAATACTATTGCACAACCATGTAGCTAATGCAGGGTCTCTTCTGCTGAGCAGATAAATTCCATTTTTGACCGTCATCTCGTATTTAGGTAGTACATTATGAGCAATAAATCTGCACGTTTAGCCAGCTTCTAAACAGTGCAAAGACATTAACTTGGCAAAAGAATGACCATTACTTTGATGAATGAAACATTCCCCTAAAATATTCATGCACAATATGATAATATGCGATTGATAACCAAAAAAAAAAAAAAACCCCACCCCAGCGCAGATTTAAATAACTGAGATGGATAGGAGAGGAACCGAGTAACACACATAAGAGGAGTTATTATGGCACTGTTAGAAGAACCAACAAATGAAAAAAAAAAAACACTTGATAAATATTTTCCATAACAAAACACAATTGGTTTCAGTGGGATACAGCTCTGTTTCTCATTAGTTATCCTTCACTTGTCAGACAAGTTCCATATTTCACTGAAACCCGCTGAGTATTCTTTATAGTTTGCTGGGGAAAGTGGCTATACATTTAGCACATTCCCTTTATGCTGTGTGTTTTCACAGGTCTTTCTTTAAAACACACTGTACGTGCTTTCGCTTCTTTCCCTTAGGATAGTGGGTTTCGACATCCAAGAGGAGTTTAAAAGCAGGTAACAAGTCATCACTTTTGAAGCTGCAGAGCAACTGAAGAGGTGCAATAGCCCCAGCAGCCATTATCAGTGCCTGCCAGGGTGCCACAGTATCAAGTTATATGATAAAGCACTCAGCTGACACCAGAAAAATAATCATTCTCTCTCTCCTGCACCACCCCCTTTTTCACAAGGAGGCTTTTTACACTCATTAAATGCAACCTTATCTCTGAAAGACTGCAATCCTCAGCAAATGACAAGTGTGCCTAATCTCATTTTCTGACAAGTGATTCTGACAGCACCTTCCTTTTGATTTCTAAGACACGTAGCTAGACATATATTAATCTGTCAGTCATCGCCCCTAGGAAGGATGGAAAAAAAAGGAGAGACAGAGATGAACATTTGTGAATGTGAAGGAAACAAGGCAAGAAAGGACTAAGGGTCCTTTTCTGGCTATTTTAAGCAACGCGACCATGTTTCTCCACTCCTCCCACCCCAACGTGGCACCCAAGTCTCTGCTGGGCAGCAGAACCACAGACCTACGGGTCTGCAAAGGTGGACTGAGCCAAGTTTTGGGCAAGGTGGGAGTGTAGCCCAGCATCTACAGACTAGCTGTCAGCTGCGGGTACATTTTCAGGCATTCCCTGGCATGGAAGGTAGTCTGATTCTCATTTCACTTCTCTGTGCCTCAATTTTCAGCGCTGGATATAAAAGCATTGCATAAAATCCAAGTGTTATTGTCACCAGGGTGCGTATTGTAGTTACAGACATGGGACTTCCTGGTACTGGTACTATAAAATGTTGAGCTTTAATTCGAAATTCACAGGTTATGAAGAGTTCTGCAATAACACTTTTTTTGCAGCAAGAAATGCTTTGTTGTTCCAGTCACTGTTAGCTCCACTTGGCTCTCATAGCCAGCCTGGCTGGACCATGTTAGCAGGTACAGGCAGAGACAGGTTTGATAAAAACATCAAGACTGCAAGCATTAAATTGTTGTCAGGTCATAACAATGTTGTACCAACGCTCAAAGTGCTCTAAAGCAGAAGTGTTTAGTACAAGGTAGTGGTCTGGCAAAGCGCAAGCTGGACAGACTTAGCAAGACTGAGTCAAGTTGCATCTTGAGGTTACAAAAGGGTAGATTTTCCAAGAAGTCCCAGCCATAATACAAGAAGGTGTATTTAAAATCCGACAGCAGGATGGAGATCTGACAGTACGTTGTAAATTAGTGCAACTCAGATGGCATTTGCCACTCAGAAAGTGTGCAAAATATGGGCACTGCATGCACGAGGTGAGCCCAGGGACGTGGGCAGCAGGAGGTAGGCTGGTACGTAGCTACAAAGCTGCAAAGGGGTGTAAAATAGTGAGAGTCTACAAATGGGACCCAAAGGAGGAAAGACGATTAAATGAGGTGGGAGGCAGCATTCTTTATCTTACACAGGCCTATTAGTTATATTCCTCATAAACACAGCTTCTCCCTCTTAGCATGTGAGTCATATTAATACTGCTACCCACCAAATGCTAAATTGGAGTAAATTATACAGATTTACCATCTCGCATTTGCTCGTTGACCAGTCTGCACTTGCAGAGAGCCTCCCCAGCTGGCAGCACATCCTTCTGCCTGGGGACGTCCCAGGCACCGCAGCTCTCAGCTTGGCTGCATTTGGTACCTTCAGCTAAGAGCTACTCACCGCCTGCTTTCCCTTCTGCTGCAGAATATTAAAGTACAGGAGGAACTTTATTCATAAATAGTATAAAGAAAAAAAAAAAACACAAATGGGAGCAAAGTACAAAGGGGCTCAAATTCAATGCTTTAAAGCGATGCCATTTTCATAGTAATACAATCATTAAGTACTTGTTTGATGGTGCAAAAAGTAGGCCAAGATCTTTGCTAATACATTTTATTAATCAATACCTGCACTAGAAGATGGGAACAATTAAAGTTTTCCTCCTCACTCAGACAAAGCGGCATAAAGCTTGTGATCTACTTAAGGCGCCCGCCACTCAATGGGAAGATGAAAAGACTTCTTTAGTTTTACTTAAGAGCTGAAATGATGTTAATACTTTAAGTGTTTAGGATCTGGTTCTCAGAAAGACAGTAAATTAGCAGTGGCAGGAAAGCTGCCTGCCGTCACCGAGTCCCCTTCCTCATGTTTCCACACTGATGTCATCATAACTGGAAAACTCACAAATGCGTTCTGGAGTTCATTGAGCCTGAAAATAACACTGGAGATATTTCCTTTGCTGTGCAGAACACTTTAATAAATAAGCCTCGCAGAAACACACATCTACTGCTGATGTGCCTTATAAGGATAAATGTAAACCCGACACGTGCATAGTTTACATCTATGCTGGCATTTTTATTAAAAAGGGATTTTCTAGCTGCATCTAAGCTTCAGGATGTAGAACAGGCGGCTTAGGAAAAAAGTCTCCTCCAACGGGGAAAAATATTGAGGGGAAAACCAGGGAGTTCACCGTGTGGGCCTCTGGCTTGGGGAAGGAGAGACTTCTCATCTCACAGTAAAGGTTGTCAATATGGGCATCAAATAAGAGAAAACTGCATAAAATCTCCCCCAAAGGCAGCCCCTCCTTGGGAGACTCCAGCTCTGTCCCTGCAGCAGGGGCCACCACCACCCAAGGGAGAACACTTCTCTCCCTTCCACCTCTCAGGACGTCCAGAAACACATCTCGGTCACACCACAGGCTGCCAGTGTTGGCGCATTTGCCCCCTGCTGACCCACTCAACTGTTTGGACTCCAGGGAAACCTTTTGATGGGGGTCTCATGGCACGAGGTACAGTACAGCCACTTAGAAGAAGGACTACTTACAACCTGAGGCAGGACAGTGAACAGGAGGCAAAGGATATGGTTATTTCCCACTCCTCAGGGAAGGAATTTCCACTGAGAGAAATGCCAAAAACCGAACACTGCCCAGTTTCATCTACTATTTGATCTTGGGGTGAAAGCAGAACCTCATCCAGGACTTGACAGCCTTCTACTATGGAATGAAAGGGTCCATCACACCCATGTGCTGAGCTTATAGAACCAGAGTAAGCACGGACACAATGTTGTGTTTTAAATAAATAGGGGTTCATACGATCATTAACATAAATATAAACACAAATGGCTTTTTAATTTGTATCATGAGAACTACTCAAGCTAATGTTGCAGCCAAAAGAGAAAATTTTTCCCTGGTCTTCATTTTGGAAATGCTGGAGATCAATTCATGTCATATAGTTGACCTCTTGCTGTAAATTTGCTGTCAAGTATAAAGCCTACGGTGCACCTTGCTGTTCCAAACCCACTGTCAAAATTACATGAGAGCCTCACTAATACTTTCTTCAAGGCTCCCAATTCTTCTCCTATGCTTCTTCATCTGGGATTGCATCGTTCAAGGCACAGCAGGAGGTCACGATGCTCACAACAAAAAAGGTCGACAATGAAGTAAGCAGATGGATTCTGCTCTAGTCCAGCCTCCATCCACACATCCAAATCTCTCAGAAAGTCCTGATCTAAAGTCCTCTGTAAAGAAAATCCTGCTAACACAAGAACCAATTTTTACTAGCTCTCAAAATGCTATTTTCCTTTCATTTAAGATTCTAACAAAACCTAACTTCTTTGTCTCTCAAGCTCCCTTGATCTCCTGCACTTTTAGCTGTCACATAGAGTCAATTGGCTGCACCTCTCTGCTTGATAAAGACATGCCAAATGTTCTGATGTATCTTTAATGAGGAGGCAGGTAAGACATAGTCCAACGAGGTGCTGAACACTTTGACCCTAAGCCAGCAAAGCACTTAAATATCTACTTAACTTTAAGCAAAAAGAAGTCCTTTTGAAGCTAAGGGGGCTCTTCTGCCATTCAGACTTAAGCACCATTTTATAAATTGCCCTGGATTACGGACAGAGCCTTTGCAAGGTTGAACCACAGTTACTGAGGGAGCAGATGAAGTCAGAAATACACAGCTAACCTAGCGAGAGCCTGGACTGCTGAGTTTCAAGAAAAAGTCTTTCTATTCTTAATTAATGTGTCAGTCACGTTGCATGTAATACCGTGCGTGTTGTTCTTATGTTAGCGGGAGCAGACAGGTTTGTTTTCTGTTGTAATGTTTCATAAACGGGATGGAACACATGAGTGATCTGCAAGGACTGAAGCCTGGGCGCTCACTTAAAATAAATGTTTGAATTTACAAGAAGAAAGGGACAAATATAAGATAATACCAATAAAAATTAATGATAGGAAGGTCATGGAGAGGAAGCTGAAAGAGTAAAATTGATATCAAAACTAGGCTGTTGTCACTGAGGTTCAGTTAATCAGCTGATATATATCCAGTCTGGATTACTGCAGACATTACTGGTGAAGGTGTGCCTTGAGAATCTAATATAATACAGGAGAGTCACGATAAAACGTTAACCTGTTTCGATAATACAGCTACATGTTCTACTCCACACACCCCTCTAAGAAAGGCTGCCAGATCTTATCATGCTTCGTTATTAATCTATTTGTTCCGATAAAATCTTTTCTCCTTCTTTCCCCCTTTTTTTAATAATTCACTTTTTCTAAAGAGGAACTGATTTAAGGTAGGGAAAAAGCCGCAGCGTATCAAACTGTGAATGGGAAAACAGGTAGGAGATAATGTGTGTTTAACTGGGATGAAAGAGTTATTTTAGAAATATTTTATACCATTTAAAAAGCCCTGAGTACTATTTTATGCCTCTACCCGAGGAATAAAAGTCACAGTTATGAGTCCAGCTGTACATATTTCAATAGCAAAGTGAGATTGTAACGGTTGCATAAAAAATTCTTTAAGAAGTAGCTCAACTCGATTTTTCATGAGTAAAACACTGGCAACCTGAATTTTAACATAATTCTCAGCTTTTCAGTGAAGCATTTTGTTCACCGGTAAAACACTACAGAAAATAGAGAATAAATCATTCCAGCCTAGCCCTGTGTCAGCTCCGCTCTGACAACAAGGAGGCAAGTGGCTGCCCGGGGGCTGTGCAGCCCAACGCTGGCACTAAGGCTGGACCTAGCTCTCTCTCCGTTACCACTTCCACATTTCGCAAAATTTCTAACAAGTGTACGATATTTATGGTTGGACTAGAAGATCCGATGGGTCCCTTCCAACCTGGTTGTTCTGTGATTCTGTGATTCTGTGATATTTGGGGTCCACGGCTGCTTATTTAAGAAGTTTTAGCTGATTTATAAACGGATACTATGCAAACAACAGAAAATGAGATGTTAATCATTACCAAGTTGAGCCTCTCAGGCTGTAGATTACACATTATATGGTAGTTAAGTCTTCCTGCTTAACAGTGTGTTGCAATATTATGGTATGAGACTTTTTCTATCGCCCAGTTCGTACACAGAGGAGGAGGCTATAAAAAGCTGCCTGAGCTGGGCCTGTTTTAAGAGGCCTCCAGACCAAAAGCCTCATCCTTGCCCTGGACGTGGCAGGAGAGCTGGCAAGAAGTCACCTGGGCTCCCTATTAAAATACCGTTAGCACATATGAGAGTTTTCATCTTCTTTTTAGTTCAAACAGTCGTCTGGGAGAGACAAAGAAACAAAGTGCTTGGGTCAGTGGAAATTTCTGACAAAGACTTTTCTTCCCGACACACACAGGGACAACCCCACCGACTGTGTCAGGTTCCCCTCCTCAATGACAAGGCAAAGGTCCTGATTAAAGGCCCTCTAGGGGGGCACAAAAGATGGTCCAGGACTTCAAAGTCAACACACACTGCTGGACAGCGGGGAGGTCCCTTTTTTCCCCCTCTCCCCTTTTAACTTCAGCTCCCGCTGGCTGCGGAGGGGCTTCTAATTGCATTTCACAGAGCCTGAACAAAACGTGGCCTTGTCTTCCACACAGCAGTGACCCTGGCGGAAGCGGGACATGATGTGAGGTTTCAGAGCAGGAACAAAAAGAAGTTTATCATGTCCGCAAGCTGTGCAGAGGTAACGGTGAAGCTTTTTAAGGCTTATCTGCATGTTGCTGGATTTCTAGATAAGAATAGATATGCGGTCAGTTTTCATAGAAGCGGTGTTGCCAGCTCTATCCTCATTGCTTTGAACAGGGGGCATCTGCCAACCTACCCCGTGCAAGTGGGACACCCTCTGATCCGATATGTGGAAAGCCAGACACAATTAAAGGTGGTCGCCTTGACCAGCAAAATGAATATCTCCTTTTGTGTGGGAGAAAAAGAACCTTTGCTCATTGACCCAGGTCTGGATGTGGAGACAACTCTTTTGGCAAATCGTAATCTTGATCAAATGACACTCAGGATGATCTAAGGCGCCCAATTAAAATTCTCCCAGCATGCCTAAAGCTGTGGATCTGTTGAAAGAAAAGGTTTGGCTGAAGCCTGATAGATTTGTTGGAAGTACAATAAAGTGTGTTTAGGGGATGCGGAATGGGAAGAAAGCCCCGTGCAAGGTGCAATACAGGCAACGCCAGAGCAGGCATGAGGCCTGATCTAAATCAAACACAGAATTGCACTGGAATGCAGCTGAGTTAGCACTTGGCCATCTTACCTTCCATTTTTAATGATAAAAAAGGTCTGTATTAGTATGCATGAACAAACCGCTATCTCATCCAAAAATAAAACAAGTCAATATAGTCCTATCCCTTTAACATTTGATAGTCTCTTTTCCGCTTCCCTAATGAGATTTGCTTTCTCATTCTTTTTCTTCTGCATTCAAATTTCAATCTGCAACAAATTTTCCACATTACAGGATGAGCCATATATCTGTTTTCCCACATTGCACAACACTAGACCCAACACAATACAGCAAAATCCTGACAAGTAGAGTTGATCCTGTGTTCCCTTTGCCGATGCTAGACAATGAAACCCAACACTGCCGAGCCCGGAGCTTTCTCTGTGGATGCTCATGTAAGAGAATTAGACCTAGAATGAGGCTAGTTAGTCACTGCTGATTCATCACGCATTTGAGATTTGGATTAACAAACCATTCATCCCCGAGTCCTTGTACATAGGCCCATGTTTCTAACAGGAGTAGGGTGGTTTCTTTTTTTTTTTATTTACTAACTGACAATAGAGGAAAGCCTCATATTCACATCCGTATTATAATAAATGCATTATAAATGAGTAAGTAGGAAACAGTAAGGAAATGATGTTTTACTTTTAAATGCTAATTATGGAGCCCTGGTGCAGTTAATGTGTAGGGTGTTCTGTCAATTTTTAATGTTTATGCCAAGTGTAGTCTTCAATTTAACATGAGCTTTTAATCCTTTGAGTACTAAATTGCCTTTTAATGCTTGCAGCACAACATTGTGTTTGCACAGAGTCAGGACTGAAAAATGAATTTACTACAAGATATGTGCATGTATGGAAGGGGGAGGAAGTACAAAGGACAAGGAGGGGTTTTTTTAATGATGTTGTTGGAACCATACAAGAGGAAGGAACGGTTTTCAGAATATACCTGGCAATTGTTCGCAGTGGCAAAAGGCTGCTGTTGATTTAGTACCTCTGCTCAAGCGCTTTCAGATAGAGCTCTTTCAGGCTCAAACAGTTTATCCCAAAGTTCATGGTTCACACCCACGAAGGGAATTCTGAGAAAAATACGATGAAAGGAATTATACACAGAGGTGCGTGCATGCTCAGTATGATGAAGCACCTATGAAGAGGTACGAAATGAAAGTACTTAAAAGAAATCCAAGAAAAATGCTGTTTTGGAAAAGGCACGTTACATCATCGTTTTCTGGGCTGGCTGGTTTGGTTTTGCCTTTTCAGCTGGCACATGATGACAGCTATGAGGTGGTTCCTACTTCTCAGCCTGCTACAGTCAGTATGACACAAAACCCCCGGGGCTGAGGATGCTTTAACCCAGCCTGATACAACTTTTCTTTCCCATTCTGCCCTTCAGTAAATCTGTGCACAACCAGACCCAGAAAAATCACTTGGGAGACCACATCGGGGTCAGCACAACTTCATAGGAAATGGAATACTGCAAGCACCTCATGCACCTTACTGGGGTTTCTTTGCCAGGGAACAAACCTCTACACAATCTCCTGTCACCGGTGCCTCTTACCTTCCCTCCCTCACACACCCGAGGATGTATGGGAGCTAAAGCAGCTTGTGAGGCTAATCCCTATTTATCTCCTTGGTGAACAGACTTTTTAAAATGACACTGTTCGCATGCTTAAAGCTCCAAATTTGACTTTCCTTGACAGAAACCATCTCAGGAATCCCGATGAGGTTTATTTTTGGCAGTTGAGCCTTCACAGAATAAGCTTCGCTGCATGTATGGTTTTCAGCACACCAATGCAATTCTGCGGACGCGTAAAACTGAGGACCTGAGGTTTTTTTGTACAACCTGGTAATGTATCCTCAGCTTTACTCCCAGGTTAGATCCTGAGGGCAAATCTAATCAATTAAAATCTCTCTTTCCTTTCTCTCTTCCCTAACACCTCCGCCATCCATAAGATTTTTTAGGAGTTCTTGGAGGTACGTGAAAACATCTTTCCTTCTTCCTCATTCTAGCACCCCATGTGCAATAAAGTGCATTTAGAATCATAGAATCACCAGGTTGGAAGAGACCCATCGGATCATCGAGTCCAAATGCCATCCACTCCAATTTAATGCCGTCCACTCAATAACTTGGTTTTATAGAAGGAAATATCTATTTGCTTTTCAGCGATAAGCCAGTCGCAGGGAACAACAGTGAAAAAGAGCCAGAAATACAAACAGGATAAATTCCTTTATAACGTGGCTTTTAAAAACGTGGCTGTAAAAGAAAACTCAGCCAATTAAAGCTGGAGTTAGAGCTGACAAACTCAATTGCCACAGGTAGGGAGAGAACTTCAGAACATTACAAACCAGTAGCTGAAATTACACTATGGGCTTTGTACTACAAATACATATGTTGAATTTAAGCACAAAAAAAGTCTTGCAATTTAAAACCACCAAAGCATTTTGCATTAAACACATGTATAATCACTTGCAGAACCAAAAGCCAAATTCAAACAGAACTGAAGGTGACATGAGGTGCACAGCACTGTGTTGGCCAAGGGTCTAGCTGGCTTCACCTCACGTTTACCCAAACCCCTCCTGTCCTCCTAAGACATTTTACTCCTCTGATGCTACCATGGGCATTGAAACTCCCTGCTCTGTAGAGTGAGAATCCTTATTTTGTCTTGTCATTACATCATTTTCTTCAAGTCAACTACTTAAGCTTGGTACTCAGAGGCCAGCTCTTAGGTCCAGATTTATCTCATCTCACCAAGATGATGAACCCTCTGGCCCCAGTCTAACACTAAGTTTTTTACATACAGAAGGGAAATGACACATACCTCTAACACCACCATACTTTGAAGAACCATTAAAGTATAATCCATGCTTTAAAGAACCAAATATATGTCCTAATTTGCTCAGTGGCTTTGATCTTGTGACTCAACTTAAGCAGATAAAACTGAATTAGATGACAGTTTTAAAAGCTTGGTCTTCAAATAATGTGAATAATGAATTCATTTGCTTTGGAGAAAGGGGATAAAGCAGAATCCACAGTCAACAAAGGTGCAACCCATCCTGCTGCACGCACATGACCTTTAGAGCAGAAGGAGGACATAGCTCTACAGGCCTAGCTGAGCTCTCTACATGGCTATAGGCCATGTGTTCAAGACAGCTAAATACTCCTGCAGTGAAAGGTTTAGATCGCCAATAGAAGGATCTGTAAAATAAACCCATCCTTACAAATGGGATGGAAGCAAGAGCAGGGCTGGGCTTTGTCTGATGGAACAGGACACTCTGAAGCCCAGAGATGCTGGCAGCAGGGGCAGGAACAGGCAAACTCTCTGGTTGAGTTAGATCTCAGTCCTGACTTACAGTTCTGCAGGAATCCCACAGATATGAGCCATCTATTGCTTTTCATATATTTTAAAATAAGATGGGAATGGGAACTTCAGTATTTGCGGCATGCTTGGCTTTGCCTTATGTTTCCAAGCCCTCTTCCTCACAAGTTTTTTTTTTATTCTCCTTGCTCACCTCTTCCTCATTGTTTTTTTTAATCCTATCAATCAAAGCTGTATTCTTCTCTTTTCCTTTTTATGCCACTGAGGTGTGCAGTGCCTGTGTCAGATCTTGCTCATTAATGTATATTGAGGCATCTTATTTTGTACTGCTTTCGTATCTTGATATTATCTAAAGCCTTTTATATAGTAAGAGAGAAATTACAAGACTTATTATTTCCCTCATACACGTAACAAAAATGACAAAGCATGAAATTGCAGAACTGTGACTGATCCTCTAGAGAAGTTCAACAACTTCCAGTGGGTAAAGCAAAGGTGTGGTTGCTTTTGGTGTGTGCTTTTAGGTCCGTGTCTGTATGCATCTCTGTGTTCGTGCATATAATTAACATTTTCTATGTGTTTTATACATGCCAAATACATCACACTCGGGCGAAAAGCAACATCTGCACATCTGGATAAAGCTCTTCTGAGAGGATGCACCATGACTGCAGTAGATTCAGAATTAAACAGGAGTTTTGCTCTTTAACAGGTTCTGTTTGGACAAGCAGATGAAAGAAGGGTTTCAGCTAACTCTCGTCTGCCAAATTGAGCTTGAAGGAATAAACACTCAGCAAGAAACTTCTGATTCTTTGTCTACCTGCAAGAGTACTGCAGCACTTGCTTTACTCCTGGGCTTTCAAATACATTTTGCTCTTGACCAGGCGACAGATAGAGAAGCTCTAAATTACTGGCTGGTCCTCCCTGGAGAGTGTGAGCAACCTGGCTTGTGGCAGCATCTGAGCACCATGCTGCGCTCTTGAATTCACGGGAGCCACAGAAAGATCAGCACCTCCCAGGAGCCGGTGAGATTGAGCCAAAGTCACTCCAAGAGCAACAGCAACTCCGGTATCAAACAGATAACGTGATGTATTATCAGTGTCTTAAAATCTAACGAATGACGATGGAGCTGTACTCCTTCTGATGCCCTACTGAAGACAATATGAAATTAAATCTTTCTAATTAGTAACATTCATCCAGTATTTCCTACACTGACTGGTGTCAGACAATTACAAATGCTTCAGTGATGCCAGGATCCCCATCCCAGATGTCCCGGACACTGTGAGGTCAACCCTGTGTTCATGGCACGGTTACAGCAGCCCAACATCGCCTATTCCGGGACTCGTCAGCAGCGTTAATGAGGCCCTGCAGCTCACAGTGAACTCCTGGCTGCCAAAGTCAGCTGCGGAGTTAAAAGAAACTTTCACACCGTGGGATTTGTCCCTGAAGCCAGATTCCTCTCCCTAAGCCAGGATTTCAGAGAATACAATGTCCCTATCATATTGCCCCAGCATATCAGGGTTCAAGTCTCTCCGTTTAGGCTTCTCCGCCGTTCATCTCTACAGTACACTAGACAATGGTAAAAAAAAAAAAAAACCCTAAACACAAGTGTGAATTCAAAGTGTGCTGCCTGATTTTTAACTGGCCAAATGGCACAGTGGTGAAGGTAACTCAGTTCTGAGGCAGGTTTCAACAGTGGCCAGCGTGACTGGCACTTTGCAAGAGCTTTTTGGTGTCACATCAACATCTATCACACACACGCACCCCAACTCATTTGGCTGATTTTCACCTGCAGAGAGGGCAGGGCTGGCACAGAAGGCACCGCAGCCCCTGCTCGAGGAAACCTTCTCGAGGTGCCAGCCACGGTTACAGATCAAAGAGGGCACCAGTGGAAGCGTCTGGCATTTTGCTTCACTTAGTGCCACTTTAGCTTCAGAATTCCCAGACAAGCTGGCTCTCAGTTCAAATCCCTTGCGGTGTCCACCTCCCAGCGCTGCGGTCCTGGAGCTGCAGAGGGCTGGGAGCCCTGCCCAGTATCGGCACACACAAGTTCAGTCACACCATGATGCAAATCCATCCTTATTGAAACAGATGCATGTATAAATTTCCTTAGAAAGTTTCGAGCACATACTCTAGTATGGTAATATCTTTCAGAAGCTGTGAATTTCACTAAATCATCTTTACTGCCCTAGTTTTGAACGAAGTATAAATATTATACGCAAGAAATGTGGTGGGCATCCTAAGGGCACAGACTGACACAAAGGTGTGCAGGCCTACACGGCTCTAACATTGGGTATGCTTGCGTCTCTGGAAGAATTTTCATCTGTCAACTTGTTTTAGTGAATATAACAAGGGAACTTAAAACATAAACAGACAAACTTTGATCTCTTTTATTTTAGAGCAAATCTGGAAGCAACACGAGTTCAGGAAAGCTAAGTGGCGCATGAAAATTGTAAGGAAATCAGTTAGATAGCCTGATGGAAACCCATATTCCTCCCCTTATGCCAGCCTTGCACAAAGACCATAAGTCTATAAATGTCCTTACAAAAATTATGATTGAGAAATTCCAGTATTGCTTTTTTATGTTATTGCATTGCCTAAGAGCCATAGTTATGAACTTCGATTCTGGATGCCTGAAATAAAAAGACAGTCCCTGTCTTCGAGTTGCACGTTACATACACCAAGATATTCATTGCCAAACTGAATCCAGCCTAATGCATCACATTTATTTCCTAAAAGTGTTCACAGGACAAACAGAAGAGCAAAGGAAATAAACTGTAACGTTACACGTGAATTAAATATACACAGTCCATTACTACTTGGTATTTTCCACCTTGGCTATTCATAAAAGGCAAGCAAGATACCCAGAAGTTTCTTTAGTCATAATGATGAGTGAATGCTGGATTCTTATCTCCGTGATCCTTTAGAAATTGCCTGCGTCTATTATATAGTGAGAGTCAGCACCGCAGTCTGTTAAACTGTCACACCTCTTGTTCGGGTTTCTCCTATGATAATCTCCTCCCTGCTCAACTCCAGATAACACAATGCATTTCCTCTTCCACTTTCTGAGCTTATTTGCAGACGTAGCCAACCATAAGAAGCTTTAAATATGTATTACACCACGGTAAAAACCCCTGTGGCCCACCAAGTAGTGGGCTGGAAAACCAGTTTAGATTCGCAAAGAACCTGGTATTAAAATCCTTGAGGACTTAGCAGTTCAGCCTGTCATGCGTTTTAAGACCTGTGAATAGCAGAGAAGCACTGGTAATTTTACTAAAAAATGAAATTCCATCATTTCTGCAGAATAAACAAAAACAAAACAATGCATTAGCTATGCAATACTTCTCAGCACCACAGTTTGAAAGTGTCATTAAAGATAGATTTTATCCATGAAAAGTATTTTTTAAAAGTAATAAATACACAAAACTTTACATATACTTCTTATTTCCTTCCTATATCCTCTCTGTGGGTGGTAGACTCAAATTAGGTTGGCATAGCCAATTCCTCCAGCTCCAGGAAGCTGGAGTCCTATTTCTTACGGCTCACATATTGTATATTGTGCTCTAAACCAGATCCAACCTACATGTGTAAAATTCGGGAGAACAGAACTATGATGTTTTGCAGATTTTAGAAATGAGAATATGTAAAGAAGAACTAGAATGTAATCTCAGTGTTGGTACAGCAAGTTCACATTTCCAGATCCTAAGGCACACAGTAAGACCAATTCTTAGTTTTCTCTCTTTAAAGAGCTGTTGTATTACAAAATTCTATGCTCAAATGTGAGAAAAGGATGACATTATTAGTTAACTGAGGAGCTGTCTTTGAAGAAGGAGCACAGCACTATGAAAGTCGATGTGCAAATTGATGTGGATAACATCTTTGCTGGCCTACAGTCTTGACAAAGCAGTGTCATCTTGTCCCTGTTCCCATTAAGGGAACATCACCATCGATTTGACAGAAGGAACAAACTGCTGCTCAGTATCCTGACTGCTGGTACGGTGATGCTCAAAGGAAGGCAAAACAAACCCTGACATCCAAATTAAACCTCAAAGAGGAGGGAAAAAGGTACCTGCAAACATCAGAATGCTGAAGGATGATATTAAACAAGGAAAAATATAAAGCAACAGCTACATTCAGAGATGTACGGCCACATCTCTTTCCAGCCTCCTCCAATAACAGGGTACCAAAAGCTTCTATATCTCAAACCAATATCTTCTATACTTCACCTCTATACTATAACTTTTGACTATATCTCCAAAAAATACAATAAAACAATGGGATTCAGTCTTCTTGCTGGTATATTGCTTGAAATCAGTAGTGGCTCCAACCAGGATTACAGCATTGCTCTGGTGTAAATGAGAAGACAGGTAGGCGTCACAGGCATAATGTCAAACTGGGCAATGAATCCAAAGACTACAACTGTATTAATTCACAGTACACATACATCACTAACATTATTCAGGTCATTGCAGCAGTCTCAACCTTGAAAAGACACAGAATGACAGAAGACAGCTGCAAAACATCCAACCAACAGGCACAGCCTGGCTTTGCACTGGGGATGAGCCTGACCCAGCTGGTACTGTGATGAGAGTTGTCAATTAAGCCTTGTAGACAAGTCACTGAATTCTCAGAAACACGCAACACCAGCAAAGGATACTGCGAGGTTACCAATAGAAGACAAGTCCTAAGGGTAATATTCAAGAGCAGTTCCTCAGCTGGAAGACACTTCCTGCTGCAGAACGTCACTCAGAGAAAGTCACGATGCCTTGATAGGCTTCACAATTTCCCAGCAGTTCTCCAGCTGCTTGGCTAATCAGATATTATTACCCCCTTTGTGTTTGCTTTCCCAACCCCCTCTCTCTCTCGCAAGGTTGCTGTAAAAGGTCTTGGTAATGATTTCTATCTAAATATTTCACTTTTAATACAAAGGTCTGTATTATGTATTCTGTGGAACTTCTGTTGCTCTGTCTTTTGACAAAGAGCTCCCCAGGCTTCTGGGAATAAATACTGATAATTGTACCCAGCCTCAACAGATTCTGTTGTATATTAAAACACATGGAATCGGATTCAAATGCAGTAACTGAGAGGATGTGACTTCAGCGCCCTCAAGATCTGAAGAAACAGGTCTGGGAACCTCCATTTCAGCCTTGAAGTTACACCAGAAGGTCTTTCTGTGCCCCACAGATACCCTGGCAGGACACATGCATCCAGAGCTCAGCAATTTCCGGTCTTGTGGAGTCACCTCTTCCTTGGAGAACCTCCTTTGCTGCAAGCAGAGGAGTGAAAGGAACGTTTCACATAGCTTTTTAAAAACGGTTGGCATTGGCCTGCATCTTCTACAGAGATTAGCAGGCATGTGGCCATAAAATTCCTTGAGAGAAGAGGTGGGTCAGTGCTAAAAGCTTTAGATAAATCTCACCTCTTGACCTAAACTTTTGCTTTCCATGTGTGCAGAACATCAAGATATCAATTTTGTTGAAATTAGAGGAGATTAAATTTCAGATTTCCAAAGCCAGGCAAATTGTTGTGATTGATTTCACTCTCAGTTCCCTAACAAGACAGACTCGGTGCCCTTAAAGTCTTCTGCAAAGGAAAAATCCCCAGAACTTTGAACCTCCTCTCCCACATTTGAAGAGCACCTTCACCTCCAAACAACTGCCCCTTGTTGAGCAGTTGACATTACACTCTGCATAACATTTAAAATAGTCCCTGGAGCAGGGGCCTGACTATCAGCACAGCTCGTTGTGCTGTGTATGGGTACACGAGTGAGTGGCAAATGCCCTGCTATGTCCATACAGCTCTGCTCCAGGCTGCTGGGACACAAACAAAGGCTGCACTTTCTCAGCAGAATGTGTTAGCTTGGGCACACTGCCACGGCTTCCCAGCTTCTGCAGGTAACTGGATGCAGTGTAGACAAGCCTAATGTGGTTTCGCATGGAAATGAGTGGTAAATTATAAATATTAATAACATCTATAAACAACTGGTGACAACTTCAAGTGGCTTATTGTGTAGTACGTACAAGGCATCTGTTCATTATCATTTACAAGACACTTCTGATATACACGACAATTTACCCAAGTATCTGTGTAGACACATTCCGCTCTGAATTTCAGCATTAAACAGCACCCACAACCGAGAAGTCCGTGCTGATGAAAGCACTGCGGGCGTACAAAAGTGCAACTCCCAGAGACTGTGTCCTTCACCGATAAACGGTGCTGGTGGGGATGAGCTTCTCAGTGCAGTTCGTTTATGTACAGATCTTGCTGCTCCATAAGGTCGCAGCGATTGCATCAGTGGAAATTTGTCTGATTCAGAGAGCGCCTGATTCTCACTGGACGCCAGACACCTGAAAGCTGTTGCATGTCTGTGCGATGGATTAAGGCCCCAAGGAAAATTCCTACAGCGCAGCGTCTAACCCACGAGGAAAGGTTGGAGGGGGGAAAGGCAAATGGAGGCGTAAGTACTGGATTCTGAAAAGTGTCACTGTAAGTTTATTATGTCAAAGACGGAGTAAGCTGTGATGGTACAATCTTTCTGTCAAGGACGGTGATAAAAAACTTGAGCTCTGGGATTTACAGCATAGGTTTCCAACCTCCAGAGGCTAATTATTTCAAGTCATCCTGCAGTGCACCCTGGGCAATGCTTTATGAAGTTAGCTTCATGTGGTTGAACACCCCTTACTTCATTGGCCTCTTGCTGTCACGATGCAAGACGGACTAGTACTTCATGTAGCAATTTTTAAATAGAAGTGGATGATTTTTCAAGTAATTATTAGCAAAAACGTCAAACAGAAAGGCAGAGGCTGGCTATCCTACTGAGAGGAACCACTGAGGCAGAAAATATGTGCCAGAGTACATAGTCTGCACTGAGCTTGCTGTCATCAGACAATACGTTTTATCAAACTGGAAACACAATACCAGGCTGCTTATAATACCCTCCTTTAATGAGGTGGCCTGAGCCGCCATGCACGGCTGTATTCAAATAAACACCGTAGCTTTTCAGCAACTGATTTTAATCTCATTTCCTGATCCAAGAAGGGCCTGGGAAACCCAACACTTTCAAAAAAAAATTGTTTTTTTAATTGTTGTTGGCAACCTCATCTACTACCTTCAAAGGACAAGCTAATGGTATCTAAACAGATAACAGTGACACCACACTGAGCGGGAGAGCTGCCCCCCTCTCTCTCTTTCACAAAGACCAATTCTCAAATTACCAGATGTTTTCTTCATCTTTTGGAAGAGAAAAAAAAAATTCACAAGACTTTCATTGAAGGAAGGCTGCTGAATTACAAAACTCAGCCTGCAGATGAGGACAACTTCGACGTGGAGCACTGCAAAGGCCGTCAACAACATACAGAGTCTCTACCCTTCATCTGAGCAGATGCTCCCACGAGCCATGAGCAATATCTACACTGGACATTACTTCATTGAATTGCACACAGACAAGATGAATGATCTTTTGAGGTTAAAACACCGGTATACAGCTATGGAACAGTCTTCTGTGGGTCTCTGCTGTGTTACTAAATCTGCCTAAGACGCAATCCCCCTGTGTGTAAATGGAGAAAACAGTTAATCCTCCCTTTGCTTCTGCCGTCTCATTCCCTTGGTTAACTTCGTGAGTATTCTTGGACATGGATCAGTCCTTTTTTGTATGTTTAATAATCATAGAATCACCAGTTTGGAAAAGACCCATTGGATCATTGAGTCCAACCATGATAGCTGTACAACCACACTGCACATAACCGATCAGTAACAGCAATGCTCTTATCAGATGGCCACCAAACCTTGGTCATGCTCCATCTTTCTGCAATTTGCTTCTGTATTGGGCTGCAAATCAAACCTAAAATAGAAGCCTCCCCAGTCTTTGCGGAAGTCATGGCCTACATGAAACCACATGGCAAAGCTCAACTCAAGTAGATTTGGGAATTAAATTGCTTCATAAAAGACTGCATGAAATAGGGGAAAAATACCTCAACCTCACCTACAGTTGCAGTAAAACTTATTGCACACATCTCCAAAAGGCAGGCAAGTCAAAGGTACAGCCACACGCCCACTCCAGCAGTCCAGCCGTGCTCCGTCTGGGGTTGCAGAGTGAGCCTGCATTTCATTCGGGTTAGACTGGGTGTTCCAAATACCTGTGCATCTGCAGAAATATCCCAGCTACAAGAAATGCACCATCCAGCTGCTCAGCTCATTAACAGTGTCCTCTTTGAAGCTACATCCAATTTTAGCAACTGAAATGCTATAGACGGTTCAGGCTTGTAAACAGAAAGCAAAGCCAGGCCTTTAATGCCTGTCCAGCTCATGACACAGTGGAGGGAATCTTACAGCCATTTAAGCCCATTTAACAAGCTTGAATGCACGGCACTGCTTGACTCACTGTTAAACTGCTGTATTTAAAAGGTTCAGAAAAAGCGGTGGGGACACACTTATTTTTCTACAGAGCAGCTGACTTCCATTCAGCAGAAGTCTGCTTCTACTTGACCTGAGCTAGATGAAAATCACTTCAACTGAAACACAAGTGTCTATAAAGACAGTGCTGTTTTAGTGTCTTGTTTTCAATTTATACCTTACAAAGCCATAAGAGGTTTCCGTTTCACAGATTTGCAAGGATTGTCCATCTGCAGGAAGAGCATTGCAGGTACCCTCCACAGCTCCTGGACGCAGACGCTAACCCAAATGTTTCTGAGGATTTGGTTTATTATCAACTGCAAGTCTGGCCTTCAACAATGGTCTTGGGATGGGTTGTGCCAGGCTAGCTATGTTCTTCTGAGGAGGAGACATACATTTTTCATAACGGCTCGACCCAAATGGAGATGTTGGGAAAACAGCACCTGGTCTCTCTCATATGGAGCAGGCAGCAGGCATGGCACACATTAGTGGGGGTGAAACCTCTCCCAGCCTTTCTACTGACATATTAAGAGAGATACCACGAAAATGCATGACTTCAGGGAGAAGCTGCCAACCTCGGGCATGTCTGAGTGCACCAGTCAGGGTCCTTTGGAGCCATCATCTCCTGGCCCCCACAAGCACCCTGCTGGCATGACTACTGTCTAGTTTGGGAAAGAAAATGCACCCGAGGCATAACCTCATGAGTAGCAAGAATCAGGTAAAGCAGTCAAGCCAAGAGGTGCGGGTAACTTGTGATGAGACATAAATTTTTCAGAAGCTCATAAACAATTCAAATATGCAACATTTTACTGAAGCCAGTGGGACCAGGTGCTTACGATAAGTCTCAGCGTGACATCCACAAGAAGGATGTTGAGGCACTGGAGCGAGTCTGGAGAAGAGCAACAAAGCTGGGGAAGGGGCTGGAGAACAGACCTTATGAGGAACGGCTGAGAGAGCTGGGGGTGTTTAGCCTGGAGAAGAAGAGGCTGAGGGGAGACCTCATTGCTCTCTCCAGCTACCTGAAAGGAGGTTGGGGAGAGGAGGGTAATGGCCTCTTCTCCCAAGTGAAAGGGGACAGGACAAGAGGGAATGGCCTCAAGCTCTGCCAGGGGAGGTTCAAGCTGATCATTAGAAAAAAAATTTCACAGAAAGGGTCACTGGACATTGGAATAGGCTGTCCAGGGAGGGGGTTGATTCACTTCCCCTGGAGGAGTTAAAGGGACAGGTGGATATGGCGCTGAGGGACATGGTTCAGTGTTTGATAGGAATGGTTGGACTCAACGATCCGGTGGGTCTCTTCAAACCTGGTGATTCTATGGCATGTAGGCATCATAGGTTGTGTGGGTAAAACAATCACGAGAAGACACTTAAGTGGGACCCCCCAGCTCCCTTTGCCCTGAGCCCCAGCCACAACCTCATCTTGTGATGAGGGTCAAGTTATACTGTATACATTTTGCAGAAGAACATATCAAGACAAAGAGAAGTCAATGGATGAGCTGGATCAAAAAAAGACATCTGGATTCCTCAGGATGACTGGTGAGCGAAGGTGTGCTTGCTGAGTGGTGAGCAGATCCCCAGGGGCTCAGAGCTGCCACTCTCAGGCAAGGTCACAACCACCTTTGCTTACAGTGTCTCTCCAGACTGTTGGTTCTTTTCCAGTATACAACCTCTACACAACTACTCACACCCACAACTGTGACTCTAGTTTTCCCAAGTCTATCTGATGCTGTGGGGCAGCACAGTGCACTCAGCAGTAGCATGGATGCTACTGGAATGCTCCAAGGAAAGCTGTAACGGTCACAGGAACATACAGGAGGATGTCTCCGGCCTTGGTGTGCAGAGACTTGTCAGTCTCTAGATAAGAGACAGGACAGTATTCGGGTGACACCAAACATCCTTGTCAGGATAATGATATCCACATTCAGCTGACCTGAGAAGCAAAACATGCCCTCTCCATATGACCCAAGCAAATGTGAAGGCAATTTTACCAAGAGCATAAAATAAACTCTCCCTGACAGGACTAAGGGAACGGGGCAAGAAATTAAGTGGTTTATACTGTCCTTCGCTGCTTAAAACCCTTTGGACTTTGCTTCCACCTCACTTCAGAAGGCTGCTGATGCAAAGGGTGATATTTGCCTGCAATCCTTCCCTGGGAAGTAATTAGTTTCCATTTAGAGGGATGACAAATTGATCAGGCAGGAATCTCACTGAGCTCTGAATTGAAGCTAAACTGCGACAGCTACAGCTCTGGCAAGTTGGGTTTGTAAGTCTGTCAATGCATTTTACAGTTTCAAAATTCAATCACCCAACAGCAGGAAAGACATTGGTTTAAAAAAAAAAAAAAAAAGAAGAAGAAGAAGAAGAAGAAGAGGGGGAGAACCACCCCAGCCTACACTTCCTCCTGCAAGTTCATTATCGCCTCTCTAAAGCATGACGGTGGTGTGAAATGGGTTAGACGCACGGATGCCTCTGTTAACGGCCAAAGAAAAAAAAGTCGCACATCATTAGGAATGGAATAAACGATACCGAGGCACAGAGCAGAAATGATTTGATTAGCAATTTCCAGTTTTGAAAAGACCTGGAAGAGAACCAAATGACTATACAGAAGGTGTGATGGAGTTCTTAATTGCTGTAACTGCACAGGGAGACTCGATGATTTGTGACATATAATACAGCACAGTACGCTAACGCTAATAACTGTTAATTAACTGCAGCAATGATATACTCTCAAAACGCACATACAAGTTACCATAATTTCTAGATTAAAAGCTGCAACGTTTGAAGCCAAAGGCATAGGGAAGGCAGCACAGAGGGAGAGCGGGGGAAGAGAAGAAAGCGGAGAGGGAGATGGAGATTTTTTTCCCTTTTTTTAAGCCCTTCTTGAGTATGGCTGACATCTCACCCAGAGCGAAGCGGGCAGAAAGCACTAGGAAAAAAAAAAAAAAAAAAAAAAAAAGAAGAAATGCTCCTGCTGAAACCATTCCTGAATGAACCTCTCCCTCCAGAGAAGCAGTTATTAATTCTGAAAGGCTGTTGTTGCACCAGGCCATCTGGCTGTGCCGTAAAGAGTTCAGTAGCTGCTGCTGAGCTAAGATTCCTGTCGGATCCCACTTGCCCCAGCGACATTATTCACTCACAAATGTTATCGCACCATTTTTTTTTTCCTCATCGCTGCTGTTTGTGAGTTGCTTTATTTATTTGCGGGCAGCCCGTTGCACTGCCCAGTGCAGGAATGGCTCTGCCAGGAGCTTCCGAGAAGCCGAGAGACAGCACCCTCGTACAACAGATGCTCAGGAGCTTGTTTCGCTCTGACTCCGAACAGTAGTGCTGTGTGTTAGGCTGGAAGGTAGCACTTAGCAAAAGCTGCTGGATTGACAGCCTGGGAGACTGAAGGCTTCTATTTATCCCCCAGCAGGCAGAGCACAGACATGCTCCCACACGCTGTCCTTTGCCGGCGCGTGTAGATGGGAATCACATGATACTGATTAGCTGTCCAGAATTGCTAAAACATTTTCTCTTTCAGATCAATAGTAGTAAAGAGGAGGGCAAGCCAGGTATCAGGCGTGCAATGTGGAAGGCTGATTCTGATCTTCCTGCAGAGCTGCTAGCCAGCCCTGACAGAAAAATCTCTTGGCGTGTTTCCCCTTCAAAGTTCTTTCAAATGCAACCGATCTGTAGACAGGCTATTTAAGCGGTACAGTCAGGCTAATCTTGTACCAACCCTAACACATCAATTACCTTGTGGACGGCAAAAGCTAACAGGCTTTGTTCTTCCCTTGGTGCATCCATTGTAACCTACTCTTTCTGGATGGCCTCCAAAGGAGAGTTAAGTGAAGCGGTCTGTGTTTTTGAAGGCACCGCTCTCCACACCACCATGGGATGAGTTCAAATCTAATCCCTGTGGCAAACAGTGGGAAAGCAGAAAACAAATACACAAACCAAGCTGAACATCTTCATTTCATAGCATCAGCGTTCACTAATGGACGCTGGGACACAACGGACGGCAAAGATAAGAACACAAGTACAGAGCAATGAGGAAAAAAAAAAGGACTAACAGACTCGCTCAGCCTCTATATCCTCCGCATTCACACTAACACAGCGTGTTGAGAGCATGTGTGAAGTCTATCTATCATTTTAACATTGAAGTGCCTGGAAAAATATTAAGGGTAAACTTTGCTGTCATTCCAACATATGGCGAGACACTGAAATACAGACATATCCTGCAGAAACTGGAGAATTTGAATGAATACCTTCATCTACTGAGCAGCACATTGGTTCTGCATCTCCCAGCTTTTTGTTCACCTCCTCCTCCATTTTTTTTTTCTATTCCAGCTTCTTTCAAGCTAATAAGCCAACCCTCCTTCAACACCCTCACTAGCATGATATGCATGTATAGAAGGGAAAGAAAGAAGAAAAACAAGGTTATATTTATGCCTCAGTAAAAGATACAGCTTCTATCTGTGAAAAAAGAGAATTTTTTTTTTATCTTAGGCATGAAAGACAGACTTGACCTACCGGACTGTACAGCCCTATTCCTTCCCTGGCCAGTGCAGACCTTACGCTGTCTTCTCCAGCACTCTGCTCAAATGTAAACAACCCACAGGATGACATTTTTATCATTTTCCTCGGTCGCAGAATGACACTGCTGGGACAGTCCTTTCCCTCTCCTCGTCTCTGTTTCTTCCATGGCTCCTAGCTGTCACATCACTCCAAATTTTGTTCCCATGACCGTGGCCTCTAAATAATATTGCGCTTTCTTTACCACCTAACACAGAACTTTAAAACCGATTTAAATCTGAAATGAATGCTGTGAATACCGGTCCATACGCAAGACAGACATTTAATAACCCCCATGGGAAAGAAAAGCTTCTGAAACTGTTAAAATGCATCCTGTGGGGATGTCAGCCTGGAGTAAAAGATTCTTAAAGTCTTTTTGTGTGACAGCATCACACCCTCTGAGAGTCCCAGGTGCCATTAGAGGGGAGGAGGGGACTACAGCACACGGGAAGAATTCAAGAATGATCAGCCTCAGGTATTAATGTTTTGCTTTAAGATGTAAAAGACATTGAAATCACACGTTTTCCAGAAAAGCAGGGTGGAGGGGGGGGCAATTAGACAAAAAGCTACCTCTTCAATTCTGTACCCTGGTTTTGAAAGGATGCCGGTGTCCACACAATCCCCCATATTATTCACACTTACCAGCAGGTTACAGCTATGCAGTGGAAAGGTGGTTGTTGAAAGGCTGGATCAACTTCTCGGCTACACTGGAAGAAACTCCTCATGTTATTTCCACCCCACAGCCTTTCATCAACCCCTCTCACAGCCCTTTCAGTTCATTGTCACAGAGACCTCCATCCCAGATCGTATGCAACGCCACTAATTTTATTGAAAGAAACATTTCCCATATCTGATGGGAGATGGGAGGTAAAGGGAGGCTCCTTTCAGGTCTTTCCCATTCTAAATCCGGGCTTTGCCTCAGCACTGCAAAAACAAAGGCTTTGAACAGGACAGCTTGGCACCCACCCTAGTGCAAGGGGGAATTAGGTTTTCCAAGCTGCATTTTTTGACTTTGAAATGTTTCCCCCATAATTAGAAGCAAATTTTTTGGTCACAAGATGAAATTCCTTTGTGCAAAAAAACAAAGCAAAGCCTATATATTACTTACTTCTCGCTTTGAGCCTTAGCTTTCCTGGAGATTAACTGCCCGAGGAACCCTAACTGAGGCAGGGCTAAGGGCAGGACTGCCCTCTGAGCCTGAGCTGATTGCCAGATCATTGCAACCAGATTGCAACAAAAGCCTTGGGACTAACCCAGCTTGTCCTGGTTACACCACAGCATTGGAAAAATCCTTCTCCCAGGCCTCTGGGAGAGCACCTCAGCCAATGGACACTGGCAGAGACCCTTCAGCCTGTGCCCTTGAGACAATAATCTATGTGATTTGTTTTTGTTATTGCTTCACATATAACTTCCCTAAGCCTTTATCTCCTCCTTACTGTAAATATCTACTCCTACTTGCCCTTCTCTTCCATCCAATTGGAGTTGAGGGTGATCTGAAGGTAGCTGGAGAACACGGAGTTTGCCTCCAGGAGCCTGGCTGATCTCTGAACGGGAGCGCTGGGACACATGTTGCCCATGTCCCAGCCAGCCAGTACAAGCCTCTGGAGTATTTAAAAGACTAACGTGTGCGTTCATAGGAGCCACAGGGGCCAAGCTGACAGCTGGTATCAGAAGGGTAGGCAGAGGCAGAAAGCCTCTGGGGCACAGAGTGAGTCACAGGGGACAGACAACACCTGCACCTCGAGTGCTCCGACAGAGCTTGCCCCATGGGTTCCCCATGAAATCCCAGTACCAGCTCTGTAGCACTCACATGTTCATCCATCCCTTGTACCTGACTTTCCTGATCCTGCCTTCAGTCCTAGACTATGTCATAAGATGAAGTCCTTGGCTTCCCATCTCTCAGTTTGTCCTTTGTGTCCAGCTTCTGGCTCAGGTCAATCCAACGTTTCTCTGGTTTCTCAGCTTCCCTCCAGTCCTGCCTCTAACGCCAAATCTACACCCATCCTAACCCCTGGGAGGGACCACCTCTATTTTGGTCACGTCACGCTTGAATTCTGCCCAAGGACTAATTTCATCCACAATACCTCAGTGGACGTGCCGGCATTTATACCTGTGAAAATCCTCCTGGGCTGCAGAAGAGCTGCCTGTTCCAGCTGCATGAAATACACTTTTCCTTCACTCACTACAATCACAGCGGTATTTGCTGCCCCAGATGGAAACAAATATTTTTTATGAAGATCTGCTTTAACCAAAAGCATATATAAAACAAAAGAGAGAGAAATATTTGAGGTTTGCGGTGGTTGGAACCTACACGCAGAAAATTAATGCTTTGACATGTATTTTGCGCTTAATCTTTTGTGGCAACTTTTTTACATTTGTAAGAGTTATGGATTTTAAAAGTCACAGCTAAGATTGCTTAATGAGCATTCACCACCCTGGAAGTGGAAGCAAGGCTGATGTGGTTTAGTCAGCTGTTAGCTTTATTGCCTCTCTTCTGTACTAAAAGTGACAAGTTGAACACATTATAGAGAGCTCAGATGTGTTATGTAGATGAAGCCTGCAGCAATATCTGCCTGCTCTCTATTATTTATGATGTCTATATAATACAATGGACTGAGATTTAAGCCATTGTGATGCAGTTTGTTTTCCAGGGTTCTAAAGTACAGCACATTTTACAGAGAATTGCATCTCTGTTACATATTAATCAAATCCATCTTACATGCAGCTCTTACACTGTAAACTAAAGGGAAAGAAAGATTAAAGCGCTTGGCTTTTCCTCAGCTGTCAAGGACTGGCAATAAAATAATAATAAGGGCTTCTAAATAATGTGTGTGTGACAGGCCTTTGCTCAGTTGTACAGTCCTTTATGGAGGTTAACTACAAAATAAGTTCCAGTGAGTGATTGAGAACAGGCGAGTGTGTAATACTGTAATGCCAAGCCCTGCATAATTCTTCGCAAGTTCATTTGCAGAAATTCAACCAACTTGACAAGGCAAAGTTGTTGCTGGTCCAGGCACCCAGCAGGGGTGTGAAGAAGTTAACTCCTTCTGCCCCAGCTCCAAAACCCCAACTTCTTGAACCAGCATCAGCTGTAGTCCATTAAAACAGAAAACTCCACTCCAGCAACCAAAGTCAGTTTAAAAAAATATTATTACGATGGAAGTAATGGGAATGTTATGTTATTACAAAATACATAAAACTCCGTCAAGTACTGCGGTTTTGAATTTTCCTTTTCCATCATTAGCTAGAGTTTTGAAGATCAAGAAGCGGGGTTTTTAACAAAAATTTTTAAGACAGTACGAATTGTGGAATTTATTGGAGGGCATTTTCTCTGCCTTTCCCCCATTGGCTTTTTCTGCCAGGAAGCCTTTTAAAAGTTCCTGCCTGCTCTGCCTTATTACCCCCTTAGCAGAAGGGCTCAGCATGCCGCAGCTTGCAGGTGGTCTGCCTGCTTCCCACCAGATTATTTACACCGATGGAAGGGGGTGTGGGAAGAGGCAGCCACGACCATCATAAGTCCCCGTGGTGCCCAGCCAGGCAGGCTCAGCACTGAGGAGCTCATGGTTTAGTGCAGGCTCTCTCACTGACATTCCCCACGTCCTCAGAGGGAGAAGGTGATCAGTCTCCACAGAGCCCGAAATCCACAGCTGAAAAATCACCCGGTAAAAGCTGAACATAACTCTTCAGCTCCACTCCCCAGCAGACAGAAGAAATAAAGCACAAAGGACACCAGTGTGAGTGACAACGCTTTGCAGCATGCACGGCCAAGCCAGCCAGCACACACCACTTCTGCAAACCCCAATGATGCCTCAAACCTCTCCAAGGTGGGATGAGGAGTCCATGCCTGCCACTGCTGGAAAGGGCTGGGGCCATGCAGGGACCAACAGGGCAAGGTGAGCCATGCAGGACAGCACCAGTCCTCCTGCAACCGCACCCTTTGAGATGGTGCTGGAAAATTCAGCCCTGATTCAGAGCATTATTAAGCTTTAATGGGATTTAAAGCTGGGAGCTCCTGCTAGAGCCAGCGTAAAGTTTGCGCTACTAGAAAAAAAAAATATGAATTCGGATCAGGATTTGTATTCGGGAGAATGTGGTTGGGTGCAGGGGTGTGAGGTTTGGCACCCTCAAGCAGTAAAACTGAGAAGTGGTAACTTTCATAGAATCATAGAATCACCAGATCAGAAAAGACCCACCAGATCATCAAGTCAAACCATTCCTATCAAAGACTAAACCATGTCCCTCAGCACCTTGTCCACCTGTCCCTTAAACCCCTCCTCCAGGGAAGGTGAATCAACCACCTCCCTGGGCAGCCTATTCCAATGCCCAATGACCCTTTCTGAGAAAAACTTCCTCCTAATGTCCAGCCTAAATCTCCCCTGACGGAGCTTGAGGCCATTCCCTCTCATCCTGTCCCCTGTCACTTGGGAGAAGAGGCCAGGACCCTCCTCTCCATAACCTCTTGTCCTGTCCCCTGTCACTTGGGAAAAGAGGCCAGGATCCTCCTCTCCATAACCTCCTTTCAGGTAGTTGTAGAGAGCAATGAGGTCTCCCCTCAGCCTCCTCTTCTCCAGGCTAAACAAGCCAAATTTGTGACAAACAGTTTCAGGATTGCTAATGCCGGCAAAGGGGTTTGAGAAATCAAAGGAAGGGCAAGCAAATTTCAGGCTTCAGGGCACCATCTGGTTGCTGCAAGGAGCCAGGGAGAAACCCTCCCCACTTCACGCCCACCACAGGACTGCCGACTGCTCCGTGCCATCTCCTGCCACCCTCATGGCACAGAAACAGCACTTGTTGCTTTGCAGATCTAATACACATGGGCACATTCCATGTTTGCTCTCAAAGAACTGTCTTAAAATGCTATTACACATTTCCCCTGGGTCAGAGTGGCATTTTAAGTATATTGCCAGGAAAAGATGATGTTTCCTAGCATTTTCTCTATTTTCTTTAGCATATCAGAGGTCTCCTTTTTCACAGGCCTCTTGAAATACTGAATGTTGATTTCACAGCCTGTTCTTTCACAGCGATATTCACGCTCTGACTGCTGGGACTCCTCAGGAGCACACAGGTGTTGCAGCCACCTGAGCACTTCACAGCGTGGGTGTTTGATTTTTCTTATTTATTTTTTTAACTTGAAAAAAAATCCCCATTTTAAGCCTCAACCCAAACCTACCCAAATTCCTTCACAATGTCACCATGTTTAAGGTCCCTTCTGCTTCATGCCCAGCCTCCCACAATTTCTTGCCCCTGTCTTTAAGGAATTTACCTCCAATTAACACTCCTACATGCAGAAGAGAAGAAACAAGCTTTGTTAGGGCGTCTTGCATACAACAAATTACATCTGGAAAACAATCAATGAGCATGAATGCCCTAAGTCCTGAGTTGTCCAGCTTTTTGTCTTCCAGTTACCTGCCTTTGCAAAGCAAGTGCATCCTTTATCTCCATTCCCACTATGAGTATGTCTCGGATAACTTTAACTTGCTGTATGGCAACTTGACAACTTCTATGACATTCACACACTACCTTAAAGCCTCTGAGCCTCCCAGACCCCCAAGGCCAGGTTGGACTGGAAGCTTTCCTTTAAATACAGAAAAAAAGACATTCTGCAACTTGTGATTCCAAGGAAAAGCTTAATCATGCTTGTGGCTCAACCCCCTCAAAACAAAATGGGGACTCCAACACTGAAAAAAACCCCCCACGTTATTTTAAGCAAGATTTCTCATCCCCCTAAGGGTTGTCAGCTCTGAACGTTTCCACTCACTGGAAGCCAACCCACAGCCTCTCGCTGCCTCTTGGCCAGACCTACCAGGCCCAGTGTATCTACCAGGCAGAAGAAGTCTCTGTGAAGCCAAGGGCTGCCAAGAAGAGCTGTCCTGGCATTTATTTTTCCCCAGTGAATGGGGAAAGATACATTTTGGAAATAGATCAAAACTCCATTGAAGGAAACAACAGCCCTGCCATCCCAGCAGCTCTAAAAGGTTCCTCAGCCCGCACATGGAAAGCTCCTGAAACGAAGCTCGGCGTCAGAGAGATGCTGTCCAAGTCCAAATTGGTAACTGGGGGACAGTCATTTCCATTTCTGTGTAAGCAACACTTAAAAGGATAAATTAGAGCTAGCCGCACAGAGGAGCAGGCTGGTTTCTTTTGCTTTACTCTTCATGGAAAGTGGCCTTCATGCCACCTGACACTCAGGGATCACTTCTCAGGCTATGGGAAATGAGCTGGGAAAACACAAGTGCAAACCTCCTGTGGTTTATATGTCTGCGTCAGGCGAGCCGTGCAGAATGCAAAGGCAAACCTTTCAATCCTCCCTTCTCCCCAGCCTTGAAAAGCCAGCACAGTGCTCCATTCAGAAGGGGATTTACCGCAGGGTTTGGAAAGCACCAAGTGCTAGACAGGAATCTTGCCCTGACTGAACCTACTTATAAACCCTTACATTAATAGGCAGCGCTGTGAAGAGCCAATGGCACAGTGTGTGCAGAACAGAGTTGTAAGTCACAGCGCAGGTTTGCTGAATGAGCTTGGGACCAGCTGCATCCCTTTACTCCCTCAATAACACACTGATATGGGCACATTTATTTTCCTGTTGAAGCAGCTCACAGAATAAATGTGCATCCCATCCAAGGGAAGATTACTGTGGGAGCAGATGTATGCTATACTGCAAATAGTAAACTTATGGAGCCCTAATCCGATACAATGCCATTTAGTTTCATACAAATCCTTTGAAGAAAGCACCACAAAATGCCTTGCAGCAGCAAAAAGAGGAGCCCCGCTCACTGGCTGTGGCATCAGGCAGCCGGGAGCACTGTACACCTCAATTCCTGCTGTTGACCCCATCTGACCAGGACATTTGTGCAGCCCGTGCTTCAGCTCATCCAGATGGAACACAAAGCACTCACCCTCACGGGAGACTCCGAGCCTCAACTCCCGTTCGCAAAGTGCTTGGGGATCCCTGGGCAAGCGGGGCTGTGCAGCTATTAACACAGTCGGTACACTTCACCGCACACGTCTGGTCTGGGTCAGTAACTCCCAGTCAGGGCAAACGACACAGGCGGTCAAAGGTTAAACCTGAAAACCCCTAAAATTTAGTAGCAATAAGGTACAAATTCATGTGGGCTGGTAATAACAAGGCAAAAAATGGAAATTGAAAGTAGCTGGGGAAGGTGTAATAATATAGCATTTAGCACCGACAGCAGAAAAAACCAAATCAGTAGTTTTTAAGGGGCAGCCTAAAGAGAGGACGTGGCTCAGGGGAGAGAAGGGAGAGCTATTCCAGTTAAATAGGCACAAGAGAAAGATCAACCCCCAGCTGTGGAGCGCTTGGAGAGACGATGAGAGGCAAGATCGAGAGGAGCTCGGAGGCGACAAGACGCAGCAGACCAGCATGTTGGAGAGGTGGGATGAGGCAAACCCATAAGGAGCAGAGAAACCCAGGAAGATGTATCTTTTTCTAAATTGAGAATGAATAATAAGAGGCAAGCAAATTTAATTGGAAATGTAAAGGCTTCCTGTTTTACATCCTTTGCTTTAAATCTTCATTGAGAATCAGCACATGGCAGCGCAAACAAAAAACACGCCTCGCCAATTGTAGCCCGCTGCAATCTCTGCCTTGCTGGATCTTGCTTTAAATAGTCAACAGCCCAGTCCTATGTCTTGTGCTGATTATTCAAGAGCCATTATGATATCAGTGAATGTCTCTGATTGCATTTAATTCAAGTATGCAATATATTTTGAATTCAACTTGCTCTAGCAGTCCCCAGCTCTCCCTCCCCCAAAGTGTAGCAGATCATTTAAAACCGAGCAGGTCACATCCTGAGCTGTAGGTACTAACCATGTCATTTCTTCCTCTCCTAGGGGCTTTAAATCCTGCAACTGCTGCCCTACCAGCGGGAGAGGTGACCCCGCATTTGTCCTGCTCATCGCTGGCTAATAACCATTAGGGACAATGGCGAAGCTCCCACCTGCTGCCCAGGAGGAGTGCAGATCGCTCCCAGCAGGACGCCAGAGCTGAAAATCTATCCTCTCCTTTTCATTACAGGCTTTTGTCACTCTCTCACCCCCAGAAACGACTCAGGAGGATCCTCAGGGAATTAAACTGCAGTGACAAAGTGGGTCCTACCCGCTCGCCAGTTAGCAAACATGGGCGAGGGCTGAGGCCATGCTCGTACGCCTCCGCACCCATTAACAAGCAGCTGTAGCGCTTCTTCCTTGCTGAGGGATGTGTGCTGAAACGCAGTGAAGGGAACAAGCGGGGATACTCACACTGACGAGGCACAGTTTTAGCACATGCACACAACTCAGCTTCTTCTCTGAGGGCTGCCCATCTGCGCAAACCTGTCTCTGAAAACCCTCTCGCAGTGGCTGATGCTCATGGAATCGTGCCAAGCTGCACCGGTGGGATGGCCAGGGCAGCCCCGGCGTGCTCAGGGCCGGCAGCAAGAGGAGCTTCAGTCAACCACAGCGCTTTCAATATGTGCCAGAACGTGAACTCTTTGGGGTACTGACCTCCCCTCGGCTGCCTGAAGGGGTTTTTTTGCCCTCACAGCAGCTCCAGCCCCGCAATACAGAGCTCTAGGGCCTCTGGGCCACAGGTTCTGCTACAAAATCCTCACTGTTCGACCCTTGGCCGTGTCCATCTGTGAAACACGTCACGCAGCACCTGCAGCAGCCTGGCTGCCTCCTGCTGCTGCCCCAGTGGCATTCCCTGCCCTTCTCCAGTGCCTCTGCAGGCAGCGTGGTCCGCGGGAAGGGAAAAAAATATCCTGCAGCTCTATTTTTTGGTGCAATATGTGGTGGTGGACATAAAAAAAAGGCAGCTCGGGCTCCACTGGAAGGCCCTCGATCAGTATAAATAAGCAGACGCCAGCGGCGCCGTGCCAGCGCGCTCCAGCTGAGGCTACGGCATGAGGTGTCTCTGTATTTTCACACCAGCCCATTGTAAGTCTCTGCCTCGCGCTTCCCTGAAACAGCAGCAGCCCAGCCCCACACTGCAGTGAAGTATTAACTCATACCGAACACAGTTTGTCTCCGAGGACCCTCTTGGCCCCTTCGTCATCCTGTGCTGACATTTTAATCGCGCTTTTGTGGGAGCCGGCTGGCAGTTTGTCATCAGGAATGGCGCGGCGAGGGGCCAGCGCGGGCTGCTCGCTGTGGCGGCTGCCGAGGGAAGCAGCCCATTCTGACAGACTGAGCAATAATCTGAACTTACTGCGCTGAGCCTGTGGGACACCAGCCGGGCCGCTTTATCTTCTTCATTAAAGTGCGCTCAAAAAAAAAATCCATTTTCCTTTAAAGTCTCAGGAACAGATGGAGTAAAATTAATTGCGCCATTAAGTCCCGATAGACAATACCAGAGTGGTTTTCTTTCAACAGTGCATGTGTGTTACAAAGTGCTCTTCGTAAAAGGCAATTACTGCAACATTTGCCATAAAATAAAGGTTGCTTTAATGGGCAATAAACACAGGCTTCAAATTTTGTATGAAATGGGTCTCCAAAGGGCGCTGTTATAGGCAGCTCAAAGGCACAACTGACTTTAGTATTTCTGCTCTGGCTCCAGCTCAGCTAGTTTGGAGAACAATGATTTCCACCCTTGGATATTTTCTGATGGAATTATGTATGCCATGGCAGAGCACAGCCAGGCCCACCGAGCCACCTTTTGCCGCTCTGGAAATGGTGGCCAGACAGCTCCAGCGCCCATGCTGCCAGCTATCGGCCACAGTGAGACAGGGACACGCGGCCAAGGGCCAGCGAGGAGGAGATAGCTGAGGCCAGGGCAGGTCCTTCTGCTGAGCGGAAAATAACACGGCCGCCCTTCCTGACATCAGACCCTTGCCAGACTGAATTACTGCTGCGTTTCATAGAATCATAGAATCACGAGGTTGGAAGAGACCCACTGGATCATTGAATCCAACCATTCCTATCAAACACTAAACCATGACCCTCAGCACCTTGCCCACCTGTGCCTTTGTTGGATGCAAAGCCTGACATATTTATTCATATTACTTCTTAACACAAAATACCATGGAAAATACACGCCGCATCCTTGCTGAAAGAAAGGGGGAACTATAAAAATGTCTGTGGGCAGCGTTCACAAGTATCCTGGTTTTGGCCGGGACAGAGTTAATTTTCTCCCTAGTAGCTGGCATAGTGCTGCGGTTTGGATTTAGTATGAGCATAACGTTGATGCCACACTGATTTTTTTCACTTGTTACTAGGTAGTGCTTATACTAAGTCAAGGACTTTTTGGCTTCCCAAGCTCTGCCAGCAAGGAGGTGCAGAAGAAGCTGGGAGGGAGCACAGCCAGGACAGCTGACCCAAAACAGCCAAAGAGGATATTCCACATCCATCTGCCAGCCTCACTCCTGTGCCTGGGAAGAACACGGAACACAACTTCCTAGAAGCTATGCTAAGGAACATGAAGAATGGGGAGGTGATTAGAGACAGGGTCACCAAAGGCAAGTACTGCCCGACCCACCTACTGGCCTTCTGTATAAGGGTGACCACGTCATTGAACAAGGGAAGAGCTACAGATGTTGTCTGTCTGGATTTCTGTAAGGCCTTTGACACGGTCCTCCACAACACAGCATAATAGAATCACCAGATTGGAAAAGACCCATCGGATCATCGAGTCCAACCATTCTCATCAATCGCTAAACCATCCTCCTTAGCGCCTTGTTCCACCCGTCCCTAAAACCCCTCCAGGGAAGGTGACTTAACCCCCTCCCTGGGCAGCCTCTGCCAGTGCCCAATGATCCTTTTCATGAATTTTTTTTTCCTAATGTTCAGCCTGAACCTCCCCTGGCAGAGCTTGAGGCCATTCCCTCTAAACTGGAGAGTTACGGATTTGATGGGTGAACTGTTTCGTAGATGAGGAATGGGTTGGATGGCTGCATCCAGAGAGGGTAGTGGTCCCACCTAGATCACAAGGGTGACAGAAGACTAGCATGGGTTGCCCAGTGAAGTGGGGGATACCCCATCCCTGGAACATTCAAGGTCAGGTCAGATGGGGCTCTGAGGAACTTGATCTGATTGATGGCATCCCTGCTCATTGGAAAGGGGCTTGATTGGATGATTTTTAAGGGTTCCTTTCAACGCCAACCATTCTAAGATATGATGTATGCTCAGTGTATAAATCTGAGGCAGGGCTGGCCAGGAAGGAGCAATCATTGCTCAGGGAGGGCTGGGCATTGGTCAGTGGGTGGTGACCATCTGCACTATGCATCACTAATTATTATTATTATTATTACTATTATTATTATTATTATCTTCCTTTGCTGTCCCATCCATCTGTTTTTATCTCAACCCACAAGTTTCACTTTGTTCTGATTCTCCTCCCAGTCTCCCCAGGGAACAAAGGGAGAGAAGTGAGCAAGCAGCTCCATGGTGTTTAGTTGCACAACAACAAGAAGAGAGACAATGGTATTTCTACTGCTTTTGCTCTCTGGGCAGTGAAAAACAAAACCAGTCTTTACTCCACCAACTCACCATCAAACAGTTCATGAGGACAATGCAAAACAGAGCTTCTAAAGAGGCTTCTTTGGTGTCCTAACCAGAAACTAAACAACAAATCTACATCATTTGCACCAAATGGCGCATTGTATTTGTCAGCTTAACAGACAGCCTCATCCTGGGAGTAAAACACTTCATTTACAAGGATTTCAGTCTTACAGAATCACTGATGGCATTAAGACAGATGCCTCACAAAACCTGCGTGATCTTCCTGCAGTGACCTGCCAGAAATTCCCTCTTTTGCCCTGTATGTGTGTGATTGACCTGGGTGCAGGCGTGTGCCCACACACTTCTGGGCAGGAAAACAGTTTCTATCTGATTCTTGCTCAGATTTATTTGAAGAAGAGGGGAAATCATTTCAATCCATTGTATTTTCACATTCCAGTAATTACAAAGCGAGCATGACATATAAATGATCCATTAATTGAAATATGGGCTCTATGAGCTCCAATATTTATAGTGTAAATCCATATTTAATTAAATAAAGCCAATAATGCTCATTTCAAAGGGAACATTGAAGCTTTTTATTTAACCATGTGGTTGACGCTGTGCGTGCTCATTTCTCATCGGCACCTTTAGGTAAATCACCATGGCCGAGAGAGGATGGGGGGACACGCGGGGCTGTGGGACCCCAGGCTGCGGGCAGTCCCTGCTGCTGGGGTACTTCACATCACTGTTACTATCCACTACTGCTTCTTCTTGGTAATAACATCAGTCAGCACCTCTGACTGAGCAGCTTTAATCACCCACTTAATTGCCTTAATCGCCTTTTACATAACTAAGAAATCACAACACTGCAATTGTCTGACTCTGACACACAGTAACATCAGGGATGTGACATTAATGACGTAATTATATTAATTGCCAGGGGCTAATGTTTCAGGATCTCTAAGTAACAGATGCTAACCCCCAAAACCACTGCTGCTGCTCCCTAGGTACTCGCTGGATACAAGGCCCCTGTTTCTGTTAGGAGCCTGCTGGCAACATGGAAGCACTTCCATTCCTTGCAAAACAAGGTGTAGTGTGCACTGGGTGGCTTTGCTCCAACACAAGCAGATACAAGGTATTTGCATAGGTGTGAGAAGGTACAGAACAACAGTCCTCTGCACTCACAGCCTTCAGGATGGTGGTTTGATTGCACAACAAAGCCAATTTTAGGGTGGCGCTTCCCTGCTGAGAAGCCCTGCAGCCTTTTAACTCAAAGGGCTGGTTCTGTATCAACTCACTGCCAATGCAAATTGTGAAAAAAGTTGATGGGTGAGGTTGTTCCAGCAAACTTGACCCTGGAAAAGGTATCATCTGTCATCTCACAGCTAATATTAAGTCAGCTGAGAGCAAAAAAGCCAACGTAAACTCCTATCATATGCTTTGGCTAACTGGACAGAAATGCAACCACATAAATACACCTGACTCAGATCAAATTAATATTGCTGGGATATTCCAGGAATGTACCTCCCTAGTATTATGCATCCTGCGACTACAGCCTTGAGATGCTTATATATCCCTGAATACACCCTATGACTCAGACATAAAGGTAGAGACCTTGCAGACAGCATATGAAGAATAATCTTTAGCAGACTATTGGATCCTTGGCGGTCTCAGCCTTAAACACAGGACACAGATTTGATGCCAAAATCATTCCTATGTCTTAATTTACCTCTCCAACATGCTGCATACGTCTACGCTGGATTTTAAACAGCATATAGTGAAAAGTTATCTCTGTCCTTCTGCACAATTCCCCACCCTCAGTAAAACCAGAGTGAGACGCAAATGATGGTGTTCCTATCTAAAGCTTCTCTTGAGGAAGCTCTTCAGAAGCTCGGTCCTTCCCATGCCACTAAATACAACACACAAGGGCTGAATGAAACTGTTAACATCCTACCAGAAATACAGCATCTAAACTGATGGTAAATAAAACCCTGGTGAGGTGAGCACAGCAGTACTGTGTGTGGCACCATACCCCCTAGGGTACAAATCCCCTCTGCCAGTTGGAATTTGTTCAAAACCAGCCCTCTCACAGCTTACACAACAGCACAAAGCCAAAACCCCTCTGCACCTTCCTAGTAAAATAATTAAGTGACCTTCGACGAGGGATGAATTCTAAGCATGAGATGATATCGACAGAAAAGAAACTGGATGGGTTTTGAGGTCCCTTCCAACACAAATCATTCTACGATTTCCTAACCATTATGTATCCCTCATAACGGGTAAAAATAGCCTCATCTGAGGTTTTGCTATAATGTTTAACCAGAACTAGAAATCATGCACTTCATGGGGGAAAAAAAAAACCCAAAACATTGCTCCTTCCAGCCTCATGCTCACCAGCAACACAGTGTGGGAGATAAGCGGTTGCTTCTGAAAGTAGCAGTGAATACAGGTTTTATTACTTCTTAAGTTCTATTTACAACAACTCTGCTATCTCAAGAGCTAGAGAGGAGTCCTCAGTATGAGTGGCATGAAGTAAACAAGACGGTAAGAGCTTTCATGTCTTTTTAGTGCTAATGACAATTAATAATAAATGGATACTGCAATAATCTAGGCAGTGAAAGGCTTCATGGGCATGCAATGCACTTCCTGCACCTTGTGCTTAGGGACCACTGACTTAGTGAAGGCTGAGGCATGGTAAAAGCTAAGGGAGTAAACCAACACTGATTGGGAGAAAAATAACTGAACCAGGCAACCAAGGTGGCTCTATATACCTGACTTTTAGGCTGATGTTTTAAACAAAATAAATTAACCTTCCAAATGATGGCTGTTGGAAGGCTCGGTTTCTACCCCTGCAAAGTGGTTGTAGTTAATGCTCCATCTCCAGAAGCTCATCCACTTTTCTGAGCCGTGCTCTGGCCTGGTAAGAAGGTGTGAGGGGAGAAGGTGTAACTTCTGAAATCCTTGGGTCTTGCAGTTTGCATGCTTAGATTTCAGAGTATGTAACAAAGTGAAAAAGGACAGGATCAGACGCACAAAAAATAAACCCCAAGTAAATCTGCAGAATTCCCCACTCTCCAGTAGGGTCTTCACCTTTGCTGTTCTGCATTGCTGAATTCATAGATGTCGAATTCTTTATCCCTAGGAAGCTAATTATTATGAAAGGTCAAAATAAATAGCCGCACTTGTACATAAAGCCGTTGTTAATAAAAAGAAGTAGACAACTCCAATTTACAAGCTATTTTGTTGTTATAATTACAGAGCTCCTTTCACCAGAGAGTTTGCAACCATTTGGTTTAATTATGAACTATGGAGAAGAGGAGGGGGAGGAAGGACAGCCGCCTCCCTGCAGAACAGCGCTTTCCCAGGTATCTCAACGAGTACATCGAAGATAAGCCAAAGTCAGATCCCATGGGCTTCCTTAAACATTTGCCCTGAAGAAGAAGATGCTGTGAAGCTGGGCAGGCAGCTACTAACGGGTTAAGCAGACAGCCCATTAGAAATGTCCTTCAGTTCTGTGTCTGTTTTTCCTTACAGAACATTAAGCTCAGTGGGGCAGTCAGAAACCCCTGTGGTGCCCCCATTAAAAAAGATCAAGTCGCACATGTCGATATCACAGCTTCACCCATACTGTAATTTGTCTGACAGCAGCTAATGCTGCTGGTCACGGCCAGGGAAGACCAGGCTGCCTTTTAAAGAGAGAGACCCAAATCCCTTTTGAAAAAAAATATTGTGGTCAGACAAACTGCTTAACGACATAAAGACGCAATAAGCGTTTCTGCCACTCCTCCCCTCCCACTGGAAGCAGGATAAAGCCCAGCACACTACAAAATAATCCCAGTAAAGGCACTGCCGGAACACTAACAAAATACTCTGGTGCAGTCAAAGCATCCTCTTCTCTTCCTCCCTCCTCCCCTTTCTTTCTTTTTTTTTTCCTTAATGCCAAAGGCATTAAAAAAGATGAAAACCACTCCATTGAGCTAGGTGAAACGTTAATCCATTGGCCTTACTTTGCTGGGAAACCAGGGTTTGAATGAGGCCCAAGGCATAAATGAAATGAGTTTAGTGATCTCAGTTTAATTCTTAACAGGCCACAACAGGCACTGCAGATACCAAAGATACAATATTAGGAAATCAAATCCTTTCAGAATTGTTTTTTCCTTTTGGCTAATGAGGGCCAGGAGAGAATTAGTACAGAGACTAAAGCCTTAAGCCAACCTAAATAGCTCTCTACCCATTTAGAGCACACGCAGAGCTGGGGGATGCTGCCTGTGAACCCCATAGTTGAGAAGCCATTCCACAGCACAGCAGACACTGGAAAAGCTGATGTGCAGAAATTTAAGGCCTCATTGAAAGCACGGGAGAATTTCCAATGACACCTCAGCAAATTCCGAATCAAACCTACATAACCACACATAACGGGACTTTGAATAGTCCCACCACAGCTCAAACTCTAGTGATGTCAGGCGTTCTGCTGATGGCATCTTGAAAGCCACAGAGCCCTCCAAATAAGCTGCAGTGGGAGGAAACAAACCCAATCAAGCTCCTAGCCCTTAACTAGGCTCATCCTTAGAAGAAACAGTGCTAAGGATGCTGGGTAAGGGGTGCTTCAATCATGTTTACATGAGAATTCTAGTTCCTTTCAGAGTATTCTTAGCTCTGGTAGCTGCAACAGATAGATTTACTGGCGGTCTCAGGTGGAAAGTCAAGCCTTTTAAATGGAGATATTTTGCAAACACCAACTGTCAGTACTGAGAAAGATCAATTTTGCTTTGCGGGAAGGTAAGGTGTCGCTTTTTCATTCTCAGGAAAAAAATGGAAGAAATAACATATAAAGGCTGGATAACAGAGCCTAGAAGAAAACTGGCAGCAAAACATCCATTTATAGACATTTAATGAAAATAAAATCATTTGAAGTGCAGTGATGAAATCCCACTCTGAACTCCTCATGGATCGAAACCCATGGAATGCTACAGTGGATAAATTTTAGCTCTGCCGAGTGCATTGAGCCACTATCTTCCAAAAATCTTCATGGTTTCACTGGATTTCTCCATGCCATTTGGCTATGGTCTCATTGCTCTGCATCGTCCCATACTCCGCACATCAGGAGCTGATCGTGTGACATCTCAGCAGATTTGCACAACCAGAGGGCTTGAGCCAGCTTCCCTTTCACATCAAAAGCAGCTTTGTTCTGTGCCAGGAGAACCCAAGTTAACACTTCCTGCTTTGAGAGAAGCATGGAAAGACCCACTGCTGTTTGGAGGCTCCTCTGTACTGGTTCCCTTTATTCAAGCTCAGCCTCCTGCCCTGTGCCCCTCTTCCTTTCCCAGAGCTGTGCTGTGCCCACGTGATGGAGTCATCCCAAGAGGAAGATGTGAGGAAGAAGCAGAATAAATGTAGAGGGAAGGGTGGGTAGCCCAGCTACTGTAGGACCAGGTCACTACCCCAAGGAATTTCTTTGCAGTCTCACTCCCTCCCTCGAGTACCCCATCAGCAGCACTGTCTACACGCTCCTCTTCACTCCCAATCTATGCATTACAACCCTCCTTCCCACCACTGAATTATACACCAAGCGTAACATGGTACCACGTCTCCTTTCAGATTACCCTTGTGGGCCAGTTAATTCAAAAAACCCCGATTTCAGGGGTACTAGGTGCAAAAGCCAGAAAATAACAAGAAGAAAAGCCCTTCCCAAGCCCTCAAAACACCTCCAGCACAGTTTGCTAGGATAACAAAAAAAAGCGAGTACATAGCCTGCAGAGCTGTGTGGACGTAAATCCTTCAGGAGGCTGTCTTATCTCACCACACAGAAATTTAATCACCCAACTCACTACACATCAAGGTGGCGAAACACATCTTAGCCTCGATGCCTGCAGAAAACAAGTTCTTCTCTTAAAAGGTGGTAGCAATGACATATTGGAGAGAGACATATATAAACCCATCACTTTCACAAAACTGTGCGATAATAGCATTTCTAGCCTGGTGGCCTAATGAATACATGAAGCGGTGTCCACAGTTAAATACAAAAGCATTAAAACTGGCAGCGGATGGCTCCATTACCATTCAGTCTATGGCTGCACCGAGGGAATAAGAATAATTTAGAAGTTTACCTAGGAAATTACAGGCATGCTCGGCAAAGCATCTCTATGACAAAATGCCTTGAGCTAGTATTGAGAAGCCATTTCCGCACTGAGCGTGCTCCAGGTTTGACTCCTGCCATTTGTAGTGACAGTAAGAGCTGGAAATGCACCGCTGAAAGGGAATTTGCTCAGCCTCGATGTGCCAGCCTGTCTTCCCACTTCCCTGAAGGTGGAGATGTAAGAATAGATTACAGGTTCAGCTCAGTCACACTGCCACGGTCTCCAAAGGAGAAACCATGCAACGCGACCTCAATTTGAAGGGGCAGTTATAAATCATAACCTCAACAGATGACTAGAAATGAGAATCCAGGAGATGGGTCTTCTAGGTAAGACTGAGACACTATCATTGGGGAATCTAAGGATGGAACAAGGAATTAAGCCATAGAAAATACAGTTCAATCTAAAACTAGTAACGGATTTCAGCATGTACCTTTTTAGACCTTTCAGCCATTTCAGTCTGCAATAAGCCTCTTTTTTTCTCTCAGCTTTGCTCAGGCCAGTATCCTGCTAGGCTTCAGGGAAATACAAAATCTGTTTGACTAAAGAGCAGGCTTTACAGTTAACAAAGGTGCAATCTACACAGATAATGTATTCCTGTGCATAATGGCCTGAAAGGACTACATTCATGTATGAGCTTTCTCCAAATTATTTATTAATGGAAGAGGATCAGGAAAGATATTGCTCCTTAATATGCTTGAAAGACTCCCATAAACGCATGGAATCTTACTCTCTGCTCTTTGAATGGGTGTATCAGACCTAACTTGAGTGCAATAATGTTACGTCAACACAAAACTGCTGTAAGAAAGGAGAAAATCAGGAACGTCTCAGGCAAGAAACCAGCTCCCTCGGCTCCAGTTCAAGAGCACGTGAACCCACAGGCACTGCGGCTGTCACATCACACCGGGTTGCCATGGAGATAATTGCAATGTCATAACTAAAGGCTAATGTCAGCACCAGGTTTTACAAGGAAATGATTGGATTGTATTTTTAATTTACCCCCAAATTACTGCAACTTTTCTATTAGGAAAAAGAAAAGTGAACTGTATATTTAATTTTTTGACAGCAACAGAGCATAACTATGGTTTTGGACTCGGAAGTTTGTACATCACAGTGTTTCTTTGAAGGCTTGTTCATGTGTTTCTGTACACAACTATGTTGAGGCATGGAAACAGAGAGTGGAAAGGCTACACATACATCAGGAGCAAGATTATACCTACATTTTATGATGCATGTGTGTATCTGTATGCTGTTCTCCCAACCTGAGCTTCATTTAGCAACTCTAACTATTTTATTAACAGTATTAATCAATAGTTTCAAAATGCCCTCCTGACCTGCGAGTTGTTAAGTTGCTCTCTGGTAAAAACACATGAAACAAAATGAAATTTTAAATTATCTTCACACTTGCTCAAACCATGCTCTCTGCCCTTTGTGCCTGAACTTGTGTCTTCTGAGCTCTCCAGCTAAATCCAGGCCAGCGTGGGGCCAAACTGCTGTTTTCTTTGGGACTAAGTTCAAAGTCAATAAGCTTTTGCACAGCTCCAGTCCTCTGGCTGCCGGCAGCGAGCTGCGGCAGTGGGGCTGACAGCAATACCGACAATAGCACTAAATTGTAAGCTTGGCAGGGTGGAGACCAGCCGTGTTGTGAAGTGTCATGTACACATCTGGCTTTATACCAAATCTAAAACAATCAACGCTGTGATCATCACAGAAGCGGTTTTACTGAAATCTCTGCCGTGCAGCTTAAGCAACCTGTAGCCCTCCAAAAACATATGCAAGAGAGGATAATGAAAGTGTTCATCTTAACCTGTTCATATTAATATTACCCCTTAGTTATACAGAGGAAGTAATTTAGTTTAAGCTTATTACTGAGAAAAATTATTGGAGATGCAGGCAGTACAACACCTCAGCCCATGAAGATTTTTACTGCAGAGGATACCCGAATGAAGTATCTCTGCTGCTCTGGTTGTGCCTGTCACACCCAAAACACACTCAACGCTTCCCTTTCGTGGCAAGCATTGGTTGTGCCACAAACCATGCACCCTTGAGAAAGGCTGTGTCCTACCTCCAGAGCAGAGCTGTCGCTGCACCGAAATGATCGATGGCAACAAGCAAAAGGAAGGAGAAAGAAAGACAGACAAATATAGAGAATCTCTAAGTTGGCATAAAGGAAAACTAAAAAGAAAGGAAATTCTATTGGAAACATTTCTGGGTTTGAGTTGTTGGCAACTTGGGTTTGATGCATGTGGAAGAGAAAATGGGTCTAAAACTGGAGTAGTGTTTCATTCCACTGACACAACCTTTCTCCTCCCTCGTATTGTCTTTGTTATCCAAAGTCAATTCTTGGAGAGAATAAATAAAGTATTTTCTAAATCAGAAGTAACGGTCTTCAAACCTTGGTTGTTCAGATCAGTAACAGTCAAAACCTGAATGACACAACACACGATGCTCACTTATTCTGGCATTTTAATATCAAGGAATTTATTACTAAAGCCAGTACACGAAGGATTATTTGAGTATTAGGAGGATATACATTAAAATATAATGTATCTAATGCATAAAATATAATGACTGCTGTGAGAGTAGGATCACACTTGAGTAGATGAGCAGAAGTAGGCTCTGCTGGAAGCAATTTGGTCTGGTTTGGAAAAGCCAGCTGTTAAAATCACAGGCAAATCCCAAACTGGCCATTACCAGCTACCTTCATCAAGCTCTGCTTCTTGCCACTACTACCTGCTCTGTCCAAAGACAGCCCTCTATGCTAAGCCCAGGAGTGCCCCCTTCTCCCTCCCCAGCGCTCAGGGCTGAGCACTGAGGCCCTCAGTCCCTTTGAACATCGCATTCCTACAGCCCGTAGCCTGCCCCAGCCAAAAAAATCTCTGAGCAGAACAGTTCTACTGAAGAATAACATCAGCTTTAAGGAAGCCACCGCCCCCTCAGAGTCACAACATTGTCTCTTCTGTCTCACACGAGATCACTAAAAGAAAAATGAGCATGTTCGTAAAGGTACCAATTAGAGAGCGTTAAGCACATGACCGAAAAAGAAGGCACAATAGTGTGAAAGTCAGCGAGTAATAAGTAAGCTGCGCTTCCATAATTTCATAGGAAAATCCTTGGGGCACAGCCAGATTCTGAAATAAGAAAGGCTATATTTATAGCAATCAGTTTGGTTTGACATATTTCCCCTAATATGCTAAATTACTCCTTCACGATCATCATAACTTCCCCTCAGTCATTCCTCAGCATCTTCTATTAGGCTGGCCTAGAAGCACTTATCGAGCTTCGCCGGCTGTGACCTCTTTAAAAATGCGCTAATTCTGACAGCAGCCGGCATGTGGGGAAGTGGATGTGTACGGCACACAATTAACCTGCCCATGGGCTGCCACCGCCTTTCCCAAAGAGCAAGAGGCTAGTTGGCTTCTAACAAGGCTTCGCTATTTCTAATCTGTGTCCTTTTGTCCCCTTCTTGTGCACTCCTCCTCCACCTCTCCACCCAGACACCTCATCATCTCAAATCATTAAATCCCCAACAACGGCGGAAGGATAGAGCATTTCTATCAGCTCTGCTTCTCAGGAGGTGGAAGGATAGAGCATTTCCATCTGCCTTGCTTCTCACGAGGAAGTGGAGGAATTGCCCTCAAGGAATGGCAACTGGCCAGCTTGCTCACAATCTTGGACATGAGCCACGAGGTCCCTTCCAACCTGGCATTCGAGCATTCCATGAACCAAAGACATTCAGGATTCCCCAAACAATCACTGGACCCTTAGCTTTATAACTACTCTGCAAACAACCTTATGGATGATTTGCACGCTTCATCATTATATGAAAAGGTAAGTCTTGCAGTTGCACAGCAACAATTTGCCCTGATTTCTCATTCGTGGTATGATGATGTCTAGGAGTCCCACTCAAGATCATGGCTCCGTTGTGTACATATCTACAGTGAAACAAAGTCCTTGCCCTGAAGAGCTGGAAGTCTGAAGAGGCAAATCTGTTATGATAAAGCATGTCAAATCTAATCACCATCCGGCATCTCCACATGTGCCTCTCCTCATCCTTCTCAGACAGCCCCAAAAAGAACAGTCGTTACAGCCCCATACAATTTTCATGCAGCAATTCCTAGCCTGAGTGGGTAACAGCACTTAGCATTTTATCAGGTTATTTCATAACAAATACACCCAGTGATACCTTTATAATGATCATCATAACGTTGCACTGTGCTGTCCTCAAAATATTAAGTAACAATATCGTAGCTCTGATTTTATTTTTTAAGCCACCTGCATTCTTGCTCACATCAAATGGAGACTTTTCCTATGGAGCCAAAACTGGAAATCAGATAATGCCCTTTTTTAAGGAAAGGGTGTGGGGGGGAAATCGTGCTTCTTCAACCTTTTTTCCTCTGCTACTGGGTTCTTGTCTTTAATGAGCAGCTCCAAATGACAGCTTTAATCACTGCCTCTGGCCACTGAAAGAGGCCGCTAATGATAGGAAAGAACAGAGGACCATTTGCATCAATCAGCTCTAGTCTAAATCACTTTTTATGATAATGCATCCAAGCGAAGAAGAACGTCTCTGATGTCTCCTGCATGATGATGTACCACAGTGCTGCCTCCTCATCTCAGACCTCCACATAAATCTCTTAAAGATGCACACACACCCCACCCTGTGCTGCCAGCGCTGGCCCTCGTTTTCTACACCATTAATGATCTACCACCAGGGTAGAGTCAGCAGAGGTTAAGCAATCAGTCCATTCAGTTTTCACTTTCTGTGGGGAATGCCCACTGCTCCAGGAGAAGGGGAGGGGGATGCGCAGACAATGCTTGATCTGTCAAACAAATACAATTTAGGATCCACATAATTCCTCGTTTGCTACCCATTAACATCAAGGCCTGAGAGATTAAAAATATTGGGCAAAATACAGGGAGGGTGCTGTTTGCTACAACATCGCACCTCTTCTACATATGAATCTAAATGCTGCTAAAGCTTTCTCTTTTGAGTACAGTTTATTTACACAGGAGTGCTTTCAAAGAGACTAATCCCATAAGTACAGATTACCACCCCCACCCCGAAGGGTTTATAGGATCAAGCTGCAGTTCTGTAATACTAAAACAAAAGACCTGATCCTGCACAAGTGATTAGACACTGGACAGAGGCAGAAGATCTGGGCTCAATTTCTGACCCAGCCAGAGATCGAGGTCCCTTGCCCAAACCAGCTCTCTGAAAACAGATCTACGGAAATTCTTCACCTTCCCAAGTTTCAGCTCTGTGTGCAAGAACTTCAGCTGCATTGAACACAGGATTAAGTGCATACATACATATTAAAGCCTATATAGTCTATACATGATGTATACCAGATATACTCCATGTCCCGTACTGTGGCAGAGTCTGTGGGAAGCTTCTATTAGAAAGTACCAAAGCAAATACATCAACGCACCCAAGAGGTCCAGCAGCAATGCCTGCTACTCAGGAAAGGGTAAGGCCTCCAGAAGCTCACGCAGCAAGATCTACGTAGGAGACCTCAGTGGAAATTCAGACTGAACTGGGTGTCTAATTGCCTTGGGCTCCTTTGAAGATCTCAGCCTGGTAACACTGGCTTACTGGAGTGACCCATGGGCTACCCACAGACTGCTCGCATGCATTGGGAATGGCCAGATCTGCTGTCCAGACCAGCTTTCATGGGATGCATAATGACCTCCTGCTGGGTCCTGTGTCAAAACAACCTCTTTTCTATTGAAGAAAACTAATAGATGCAACATCTGATCTACTAGATTCATGTGGGACCCACGTAAACACATAGGGTTTGTTTTATTATTCCCATTAAATAAGGAGGGGAAAGAGAAGACAATGTTAATTCAGTTTTGGAGTTACTCTACTCTCCTAACTGCTATTATTCTGGATGGAGGAAATTACACCAGCCTCACTGGCAATGCTTTCTGTATCCAGTCTCATCCTTCAAAACTGCTGAGAGAGGCCAGAGCAACCAGTGCCGAGTACTTTATGCTCTTGTAGTTCTGACTGAAGCTTCTCAGGACACAGTAATCACGTTGCAGGGAAAAAGAGAAAGAAAAGGTCTCCAAATAGGCAATTTTATTTAATCTACTGATGTCAATAAAAATTGTTTTGCTTATCAAAACAGGCTAACCTCCTCAGGGTTTAATCTTCCACAGCAAAGAGGGCTTACAATGCCAGCTAAAGCTACTGGACACTTTTAATCTCCTGATTAAAAACAGGCCTACCACGATTGTATTTAGCAGGAGTAAAGGTTGGAGGAGAAGGCTTTGTTTAGCGGGATCAAAACACTGACTGAAAATTACAACTCTACAGTTCTCTATACGGAGAATCCTCCCAAGAAAATCACCTCTTTAGCAACATATCGAGTTCTGGTATATCATTCAGGCCACAGGTGAGAGAGAACTCTGATGAAGTCAACGGAGGATCCCAGTGAAGCACTGGACTCTCCGCACGAGGGACTCAGCTTAGTCCCACCAAGCCCATATCAGGGTCCAACAGATCTAATGGATCTCACATAACTGGACTAACAGTGACTTAAGGAGGCTTTGGATTGGGGCCTCTAGAAATGCAAATAAAAATACAAAACAGAAGGGAAAAAAAAAAAAAGAGAACAGCGTACAACAGCTGTAGCCCCCCTAAGCCTTTCTTTTTTGTAACTGCTTCCCTTGGCGGCTTTATTTCATTTTATTATAATAAACTTCAAAAGGTGTATTTGATCTGCCAGCATGTTTTTCACTGTCCACCAGGAGTTCATTTCAGCTGTGCAATGTAGTGAGTACTGTACATTAGGTTAATTCTCATTTCAGCTGTACAACATACATTATTGTTTCACTGCTTGGCTTAAGTGAGCTCCTGGTGGATGCAGTCAGAAACATACCAGCAGATCAAATGCACTCTTTGAAGTTCGCTATAATGAAACATCTTTAAAAAAAAAAAAGGAAAAAAAAAGAGGAAAAAGCTTTTAGAAACCTTTAAAACATCCTGAATTGTTTGGAGCATTTCAATGTTTTCCCTTGTCCCTTCTAAAAGCGAGCAACGAGAGATTCCATCCTTTCTGGATTTTACTCCTCGCAGAAGTCCCATTAAGGAGGATGTTGAAATTAATCTCTTTGCTGCACTACTCAGCTTAGAGGAACTTGGGATGGACAGTGAGCTGTATCAGCAGATGCTGTGCACGGTGGCTTTAATGGTTATGCAGGCAAAGCAAGAAAACACCCAACTGAAATCAGTGTGATTCAAAGGCAGGACTGGACTCTGAAGTACAAACACAATCTTCAATTTCACTCCAGGAATGCGCAAAATGTAGTTCCAAATCTCAGTGATTAGAATGTGGCCTTGGAAAATATTCCCATCCTCATCACAATGTCTCCTACAGTTCTCCAAGGATCCTACCCTTCTCACTAACTTCCATCAGTTCAGTTCAATCACATTTGTGGTTTCTTCATCCTCCAGTTTATCTTGCTTCATTCTTTCGAGCCAGTAGAGAGTACAAATTGCAGGAGGGTCACCAAAGCGCACGCAGAGAAAGTCAGGAATCTCACACCAAGTTCACCACCAGAAGATTGGAACATTGAGCTGCATCCAGCCTAATACATGCTTCACCGTTTCTGAAGGAGCCAGTGACTGAATGGGATTTACCAAACAGGTTTGGATCTCCCTAGTAAGGCAGTCTCACCAAGAAGTTAAAAACCCAGCCTACAGCAGAGCCCAAGGGAACGTTAAAGGTGCTGAACGTGGTGTGCACCTGGAACACACGTCTGCATGTTCAACTAGTACTAAGCAAGCTGTGTACCTATAGCTTGGAGTTACTTCACAAGCAAAAACATGTCTAACGGTCTCAACATGGCACACTCAGATCTCAGCCCAGCCCAGCCTAGCTGACCACCACCTATCTCCCACCACCTGCTGGTGATCCTCCACACCTCCCTGCTCACATCCACACATGTGGTCACTGAGTAAATAGCTGACAGCATGGTTTTTCAGGTTGAGAGGCTCTAAATGGCTCCATCCTTTTGTGAGGCTTCTGTTGGGAATTCATAGAGCTGTGCTTCCCTCCTGTTATCATGTCACCGCCAAGATCGCATTTTGCATGGAGTAATGAGTATTTGAAACACTCCCCACAGAAAGGGAGAAAACCAAGACACTTTTTGTACACCATTAGTTTTATGCATCTCACAAGCACTATTCCCCAGTCAGAAAATCTCCCGCAGCTTTTGGGTTGCTATGAACAAAACAGCGTCGGACTTCTGATGAATAGCTCAGCTCAAAATACACTTGGAGGCTTTTCCTTGAATTTTAACTTGGAGTAAATAACCTACAGTGAAGCTAATTGTATTGAAAATTCAGAATATTGAGGAAACGTTACATGTGATAAATATTTACCCTAAAGGAATTCAAAGGGAGTCTGTAACAATTTATTTCTAACCAATACCGAGTAATATTAAATTGCAGGGAAAATGCAGCCCCAAACCCTATATTCTTCCAACTTGTACTAATGATCGTTCTTTGTGAAAAATGCCAGACAAAAATGTCCTTTAACCATGCAGCTATATACAATAATGCCATTTTATACTCTGCGTTAGCATATTTCATCCTAACATACTTTGCAAAACAATGGATTGATTCTGCTTTCACTTAAACTGGTGTAACTAATTAGACCCAACTAGAATTACTCCTGATCCTATTCATGTAAACAGTCTTGATGACCTCAGCAAGGCTATTAGAGAAAATAAGGACTCACACAGAGTAAGGATTTATAGGCTCAAATCCTCTCAATTTGAAGGCTCAGTAAAATGCAGCCCATTCCAACACAGAAGAGAAAGTTGAGCTGTGCCCAGCTTAAGAGTGGAAGAGAGAGGGGAACGTTTTGGCCAAATAAAGTGAGAGAAAAATCACTCTTGGAATGAATCATCGAATAAAAGACCTGGTACTGAGATTGTCAGAAAGGGGGCACAGAGAGAGGCTTGGGAATTCTGAAGGCACCAGTGGCACAGAGGCCACGAGCACTTAGCATCCCACAGTTTCCACTGAAGCACTTGATTGAGAAAAGTATTTGATAGCATGTTTATCCACACAGGATTTTTTCCTTTAAGCTAAAACAAGTGAGGACATGCACAGAAATGTAAATGGTTTCATTTTGAGCCTGGGTCAAAAATTCAGATCAGCTTCCCCTTTCAAATGAACCAGTACATCCAGTCTTCTTATTTAGTGCCTAAGTTCAGTCTGTTAAGGTAATGTTAAAGCAGATGATTATGAAATAAAAGGTTCTTCTAAAAAAAGGAAGAGGGGAGAGAAGCCATATTAATCACTACCAGAAAACATCTGTTTTTAAATGAGGTGTTTTTGATCTATACCGTTTGTGATGCAAGAGGAAAGCTTTACAATCCATATGACAACCAGATCTTCATTTTGTTGGGATTAGGGGTCAGCACGAGGGACTGGGGGATGGAAGAGAGCAGGAGAGATTCCTGTAATGAATGCCAGGGTGCTCACTCTATAAACACAACCTACAGAACACGAGCCATAAATTCACTTTCAAAATTTCAGCTTGATTTATAACAGGGTAAATCAATTAAAACTTTAATCTCATTTGCAGCTATGAGAGCTTTCTCTTCAAATATACTTAATTATACACCAAGGATGGTTTCAAATTGAAGATACTGCAAATACAGACTCTTAGGAATAGTCACTTCACATGCACAATTAAGGACCACAAATGTGGGCAGAAAGTTTTGCTATTGTTGACCATTTCTGTAGTTGAAACTACTTTAGAAAGGACATCACGGTCTTTCCTAGACGACAGCTGGAGAGATGGAGCGAGAGAATCCCTACCTGCCACAAGCAGACCAACATCTGAATCCACCAAGTTGCTGAGTCCTGTTCATTGGCTTTACTTATAAAGTTAAATGGCTTAAAGAGGAAAAAAAAAAGTGAAGAAGGCAATAGTCTTTTACCCAGAAATCAATTCTGAACTCATTCTGCAGCAAGTGAAGGACATCTTGACGTGGAGAGAGCTACAACAGAATGCTGAGAGGTCTCTGCATTAGTCGCTTATTCCACCTTTATCTCACCCAGCAGCCATGGCATTTCAGCTGACAATGCTTCAGACCACTCCTCTCTGAAATGACTGGAATTGGCTTTCTGATCTTACGGAATAGAGGTGCTCAGAAGTGCTTGGAGATCTTGAAGTAACAGCAAAAAGTAGTTTGGATTATATTCCAACAAGTGTGCTTGCTATACTTATTAACTTAGACGGCAGTTATGTCTATTCGCCTGATGCGCCAGAGACTGTAATGAAAACCCATCTGGTTCATTCCCATATGAGTAGAAGTTCCTCCCACCTCTGCATTCCATGGTAAGCAGGTAATGCAAAATGCATTTCCTTGGAGGATTCCGTTTCATCCATCCCTTGTCACCACCTTTCCTTTACAATTCTCTCCCCTCAGCTCAGCTGACAAATATTGCCTTAGAAATATCTTCGTACCATTTTATTTTTCTCCACCTGCTCACATGAAATTCTGGAATCAACCTCAATACTTGAAAGGGGAGCTTCAGACCCCAGGAAATTCTGGGAAAATATCAAAAAAAAACATTCGAGCAACACATTTCCTCTTGCATTATGAAAAAATAATCTATGTTACAAGGGTAGTGGAAGTTTACTAAGACTGGCATAAGCATCTGACAACCTGTATTACAATGAACATTATTATTTTAAGATTGTTTTTAGCATTGCTCCTTATCTTTACCAGTACACACAGCAGCGTATGGCAGGTTGAACAGGCTAAGTGAATACATGACTCCCCCTCCTCCTTCTATTCCCTTTGCGTTTTAACCGTACACAAGAGTGTATGATTAAAATGCCTTAATTAATCCTGAAAACTTTAAAGCGTTGGTGAGGGGAATATCCAACTCGCGTACAAATGCCTACAGCCACTTCCAAGAGAGATACTCAGGATCCTCTGAAGTGCCTGAAGAAGGAAACTCCACTATTACCTTTGCATCTTCACGCAAGATTGTGGATAAGAAGCAGATTCCTGCTTGCCTGCCCCCACCAGCCATAAGCCAAAGGGCACTACAACCCCTGCAAGTGTTTTATGCCCAAGTACCTTTCCCAAGAGACCACCCAGGCATATATTCATGGAAGAACGGAAAATCAGACAGCAAGTTTTTCTGCTGCACGAGCAACACGTTCTTCTTATCTTCCTCCAATTCCCCAGCCCATCCACAGATGCCCAGGTCACACACCTTCCAGACCAGAGCAAGTTTTGCCACTTCCATTCCATGATAAAGGCAGAATTTTTTGGTTTGGATCCTGGACCCACTGTGGATACGCATACCTCTGTCACCTCACCATTACGGCGACAATGACGTGCTCTCAGCAGGTTTACATCTTTAGGTCAGTTGGAAATTTGAGCTGGAGGAAAAGGCTGCTGCCTGCTTATTAAGTGGTGTGTCACAAGGAAAGCTTATTACAGCCACGCTCTGAAATCTGCGTTGGCTTCTGATTAGTTTTCTGGTAGAATTAAGGTTTTGGTTTTGACCTACAAAGCAGTGAATGCTTTGGGCACTAATTACTTAAAAGCTCATTTTTCTCTCTGCATAGTAACATGACAAGTCGTGGTTAGTGGGTGTTCTTGAGCTGACAGTCCCTTGGGCGGTTGTCTTCATTGCAAAGTTAACTTAAATAACTCAAGTCCTATCAACACACAGGGGCCCTTAACTCAGAGCTCCGACGTGCTCTTTAATTCTCTCATCAAGGGACATAAGTTAAACCTTATGCACTGCTAACACTCAGGCTAATGTGACAGATCCATCATGTGAGCACTGGCAACTGGAACGTATGTGCAGAGAGTTGCTTAATGTCATTCCCAGCACCCCCAGAAGGACAAACAAGGGCTGCCACCATTAGCTGAGTAATGAAGTGCCCAAAGGTGCTGTTACCCAAGGAGCATCGTCTGGACCAAAAGGGAGTAAAGCAGCAAGATCCCAGTGCAATAACAGCAACCCTTTGGTTGCCTCTGTGAAAGCCACTTGAGTGCAGGTTACTTGTGTTAACCCTTTAGAAGAGGCAGAGTAACAAACAGCGTAGCTCAGGTGGCACTGGCCTTTATCAGGGGAGTCATTAGCTCTAAAATCGCTGGGATTTATTAGACCTTCTGGACTTCCTGCAAGATCCAACTTTTCTCTTGGGCTAACAGAACTCAGATGGTTGGTTATGATAACTGCTGCTCCTCTGGTCTTTTAGCTCCTTCTGTTAACCACAGATTAAGTTTAAAGATGGTCAGTGGATAAGAAGATAGCAGTAATCTGAATCAATTTTGTACTTTTTAAAAATATATTCTCAAAAGCCCCTACAGTTTAGGTTTGTTGCATTTAATTAAAGGTTGAACCAAAGAAGATCTGCACCCACGTTAGCTACACTGCACAGACTGCAAAGCAATATTAATATACAAAAAAATGTGCCACCCATTTGAAGGTTCACATCCTGGCCCTTTCCTTAAGCTTTCAGCTTATCCGGCATTCTCCAGGAAGACTTCCACACTGCCTACTTTCAAGTGCCAACCAGTGAAATGAGAAGGCAAGTAACAAATCACCATTAAATATTTAACTGATTGCCCAACACCCTACCTGTTGCTAGACCTCCTGAATTCAGATGGATGCAAGCAGACGACAGTAGAGGAACACACTGTGGAGAGCAAACCCTCGCTGCTGAGAAAAACACCCATGTGCTCAGGGTGTCCTGAGACACACAGCCACCCGGGGAGCTGCTGCACACACCAGCTTCACACTGAGAACCAAACCTTGATAAACGCACACTGCATCAACATCTATTCCGAAGAGACTGCTGAACCTACTTAAAATATACCTGCTTCCCCTCCAGCTTAAAGCTTTGTTTCCAACCTTGCCGCCCAGTGATTTTCCATGCTTTGTGTGTTTTGCAACTGATCCTTTGGGCTCCCTTACACTCTCAGGGCATAGACAACTTTCCATAATAAAGAAATCTTTAATAAAATATTTAAAATGCTGAGTAACACTGACTCCAGGTCCACAAGGATCTCATCCCCTATCCGGTGGGAAACAAAGCAACAATTCTCAAAAGCATTACAATCCCCACTTTTGCTGCCACAAAAATATCTTCTTGGTACTTCCCTGGATTAAACTTCCCTGTGACCACAAGAGTTTACAGACCAGTAACTCAGATATAACTTCTAAATCCCAATATCGTACACGTGCCACTCAGTAATAGTTTTCATACGTCAACAATATAACACAATCCAGTTACAAAGTCCAGATAGGATAAAAAAAGGTCAGTTTAATCATGAGAGCCTCCTTTATTGGTTTCACCTCTGATACCACTTGCTAGTCAAAAAAAGGGGCTTAAACCATATGCTTCCTTCAAGACAGAGGGATAATATTATTTATCAGTCAGCAGTTTCTGCACTACAACTTCTATACATAAGGATAATGAATCCCTAAATCTGACTCCTTCTATAAAGAGCAAGCAGTCCTCTTTCTATATGGGTTTTCAATCCCATACAGTCAAGACTGGAAAGCTCTTTTATTTCGTTCTCCTTTTACCCTGGTGTTCTGGACTCGGTTGCTGCCTCACCTTATCAAAACCAGGTTAATGTGTCGGTATTTCTCAGAGTCCACTTGTTTGCTACGCAGGTGTCACATGCTTTACTGAATTTCACTGCTCCAGTTCTCAAAGAACCCAACTTGAGAGACTAGAGCAGAAGCTAAAAAACATAAATTCACTTTTTATTCTGAGACACTGCGTCACCAGCTGGTTATTTAAAACTTTGTTCCAAGATGCTGAACCCAAGAGGCCGAGACTTTCTGCTTAATAGGACTGAACAGACTCCACAACACGTTATTAGGTATGCACTTTTGCATCATCATTAGCAATAACTATTTATATTTCAGAAAGCATCTCTGTCCCATAAGGTTCCCATTCTCACTTTATAATATGTAGTACACACGCATGGAAATGAAGGCATCTATGGCACGAAGCACAAGAGCCGCAGAGCCACAGGAGCTTATGAAGTATTTATCTGTAAGCAGTACATGCTGTAAAGCTTTCAATACGAATGGTAAAATACTATTAAAAAGAGGTATAAAAGTAAGTCATTCTAATTTGAGGTTACTAATACTGCAGTTACCCTTGGCTAGTATTCTTGGCATGGTTAGTTAAAATATATACGAGCTTACACGCACCACAGACAGAATTATTCACACACGTTTGGTCCACAGTCTTATTCCCTACCAATAAGCTTCATAAGAGAACCAGTTTCTGATGAAGGAGTTCAGACCATTTCCAAGCACCCACAAACCCAATTTATTCTTCAGGACATAACGGGGAAAGAAAACAAAACTTTACACTGATTTTTGGTTTGTGTCCCACACCTTGAAATTTCTCAGACTCCAGCTGCTCTCCCCAGAGCTCACCCATTTCCACGGACACTGCTCCAGGAACGACTTATCCCTAACATCATGCTGCAGGAGCAAAACAGTCATCACGCTGGGCAAGTGAGTGTGTTCATCAACAAATGAGAGAGAAGTGCCCACCTCCATGCATCCAAAAAGTTACATAAAGTGTTAAGAAGTTACATTAGCTATGGACTGGGAAGAAAAAAAAAAAAAAGAAAGGAAAAGCTATGTCTCTTTAGAAAGAATATTTTTAATTGCCCCTCTTCAGATCATGCCGCTTTTTTAAGCCTCCAAGTTGCACATTCAGTTCCTCACTACTCCCCTCTCAGCTGTGATTCCACATCACTCAGAATAACTTTGCAAAAATATTCCCTTATTCAGTATGCTGGACCCCACCCCAGTTGTCTTGTCCTTTCCAGATAAAACACAGCAAAAGTGCACTATAATTACACAAACTCTTAATTAAACTGAAGAATGTAACACACCTCAGATGTTTCTATTACCAGCAGTAATGCCACTCAATCAGGACAACAGACCTCCGTGTATTACTCAGCTTCTAATTGCTAATTGCTTTTCTAGTTAATAATTACTAAAAAGCTATTAGAAACACATTTTAGATACAGATATTGCCATGAAGTTATGCTTCTGTTCCGACCAAGCTCAAAGCGTGATGAGCCAGCAGCGGCCAGAGAGCTGCTCACCCCATGGCCTGGAGGGGCACCAGCCAGGGTCACTGGGGGCCAGATCCTGCTCCGGCCACAACAGAAATCCAGAGTGCCAACACAAATCATCGTGCAAATCACCAGTGGGTGCTGGAAAACTGCTTTTCTCACAGCTTGGAGCTGCTTTGAGCACTCAATTCCCACCCACCCCACTGAATAACAAATATATTACCAGTAAAAACCTCTGGTAACCAAATTCTGTTTCATATATGAACAAATCAGATCTCCTCTGGTATTTTCCACACCCAAACAGCTGATTTTCATTCTCACGAACAGCCCAGCACCTAGAAACACACACCTAGAAACACGTTCCTGAGCCCCTAGATCCTAAGTCGGAGCACTGATATTTCCCCTTCTGCCCCCCATGGCTGCACAGTTAATATCAAGGATCGCTACCCAATTCCCATGTTGCAATTCAAAATTTATTCCTTACAGAAAATATTTAGAAAGAAGCAAAAGCTTGAGGAGAGGAGAAGGGAAAATAATTAATTCTTACACCTTCCTGTTCTCCTCACCTCTTAGAAAGGTTGACAATAAACTCAACATTATTACTTTGGTATTCAAGAAATTTTATATCCGGCCTCTGCTAGGGGAAACGTTGCTCGTCCCTATTAATCCAGGACTTTAAAGTGACAACAAGTACATTAACGAGGTGTCTGGTAATAAAATACCCTACACTGATGAGGGATGCATATTCATGTGGCAAACTTGTGATGCTTCAATTTTAATAGCAGGAATGGATCTATGTTCCTTCCCAGCTTGGGATGGGAATTTTAACATAAGAAGGAGAAAAAAACCATGATAGGCAGGCACACCAATCCCAGAACTTTACACACATCTCCAAGCCTTGTCCTGGGATCAACCAAGCACTCAGAACCCCCCCCCGCCGTGGGCTTGCCTGAGGGTAGCAAATGCTGAGTAACCATCAAATATGGACTGGGATAATTTTAGCTGGAAAAGTATGTGGGTACCATGCTACTCTCTTTGGAACCAAAGGGTAAAACTGCTAATCCACCGTGGCAGGACCTCGGTAGTATCGTAAGGCATCAATCACTGCTAGGAACGCCGTAGCTCCCCAGTGCACCTTTTAGGTCTTCTGCCACCACCAGTTCCAGCCTCATACCCAGCGCTGACTCTGCACGTGTGGTATTTTTGGGAGTGAGACTCTGTGGAAAATGCTGATGAGACGTGGGGGGAAGCAGAAAGCATGTGACGAGCAGAGAATCCACTTGCTTAGTCAGCCTGAGCTTCCAAATAACCCCAGAACACAAAAAGGCCCTATAAAAGGAGATACGTTTGGGTTTACTAGATGGAGACCAAGGCTAGTCCTTTAATCAGTGAAATTCTCCATATGAGATTGAGGTTTATTCACCTTTTATATTGTCATTTAATAACCTTGTAAGTGACAAATTATGAAAACAAGGTAGTATTGAACTTCTTTTTCATATTTCCAGTCACATGCGGCTTTTCTGCTTTGCTAACTTTTAGACACTCAGCTCGTATTCTACCTACATCTTTAAAGGTCATTGTTCCCATTGGGGTTTTGGGTGGGTTTTTTTAATATTTTTTGGTGGATATAGATGCAACTGCAAAAAGGCTCAGCGCTGCTTAAGTTCCTTCCTTCATCATTCCTTCCTATCCTTAAAGAAAAATAAGAAAGCTGCTGCTGTCTCTGTAGGAAAGGTTCTGAAAGGATTCTGGAGGCACACAGAGTCTTCCACAAACGTTTCAAAGCAGATTCATCATTTGCAGTGAATACAAGTTTTTGAGTGATATGTAGGAAGAAGCCTGAATAAGCTCAGATCTCAGAACTGAAGGGTCTTCTAAAGAAAAAGCTCTAGAAATGCCTGCATTTAGATGGGGGGAAACGTGTGTGAATCAAGAACAAAGCCCCGAGACACAGCGAGAGTGAATAACCTTTCAGATCAAGCTGGTTTCCCCACTAGACAGAGTTCTAGCCCGCACGTTACCATTTGATGCAAATGTCTGTCAGAAGAGCACTACTAGATAATAGATAAAAGATTACCTGTGACATTATGAAAAATGAAAGCTTAAAAATGGCTACAAGTTCCATGGAAAAAAAAAATTAGATAGTCTTTCTAAAAGGCAACAATAGCCTCTATGGTTTATTCAATCCCGCAGCCCTGCTGCTGCCCACCGTTCTTCTGATGACTTGCACCAGCCCGTCTGTGTTCAGCAGCTTCCCTGCTGCCTCCTCTCCGCTAAAAACACAAGGTCCAAGAAACAATCCCAGTTATGACTCCCTTCCCTCGACTTGAAACAGCGATAGAAATTCAACCGGAGCAGCTCTATATGCAGCACACTTGATTTAACAGGAGAATTACAGATTGGAGGCAGAGATCGCCCACGCAGGCAAGAGTCTGATTTTCATCCCAGTCCTGACCAGCCCAACACATCAGTCTTTCACTTACCAGAGCAGGTCCAGGCTGAGGATCTCTTTTCTGTACAGATTTCTGCTGTGCATTCACAAACACTGAGCGAAGTATTTGTGGTCAGGGTATGATTAGCAGCGGTGTAAACCCTCCGCCTCCAGCCCCCAGAAACAGCTCAGCTGAAAGTAGTTGATCGCCAGGGACCCAACCTCCCACAGCTGCAACCAGTCAGGACTCCCACCACTGTAAAATGGGGAGACTCGGGACATCTGTGCGTGTGTTTGTCTCAATCTGCTGCTGTAAATTGGCGTAATTCCACTGACATCAGCAAAGTCACGCTGATTTATATAAACTGATGATCTCACCCACTGTAATTACATTTAATTTTCTATCTCTGCATACTGCCCTGTAACGGAGTATCGCAAGATCCCAGTTACTTGTTACATTCCTCTTGTGAGAGCCCAGTCCTAACGCCACAGGAATACAACCAATTGATTTCTGTGAAATATACTCTTATATTTGTGGCAACACAACATTTTACATGAAATACAAAAGTTTGGCTTAACTACACTGAATTCACAGCTATTGTTTTCATTAAGCGAAAGCACACTGGAGGTCAAACAATGCAGAGACATTCAGCACCTACGTTTTTCACTGCTTGGTAATTCTACATTGTGCTGCACAATTGACGTTGGGGCAGGCATGTTGAAAAAGCTGTGAAATTATATTGAAAATCTGAAAAAACGAACCCCGACAGGCACTGAGATAGCGCAATGATGGGGGAGAGACAGAGAGCGAGACAGAGAAATAATCCTGCCACTTTGTGCCACCTGCAATGATTGCTCCTCAATTCTGTCATGCAGGTTGATTCCTCACGAGCACCCGTAGTGACAAAGCCACCGTCTTGCCACGATGCGCACACGTGAGCCTCTGCTGCAACATATGCCGCTTACTGAAAAAGACCTTAAGCCTTCACAGCCGGTATCAGCAACCCACGAGGTGTTGCAGAGTACTTGTTTTCTCGCATACAAGCACATTGAAGGCCCATTTCTCTAAGGACTAGCTCAAACCTCTTGAGCTGCAGCAGCTGAGGGCACGGTGAGGTGGCCCTACAGAACAGTCCTGTTCACCATGGGCTTTGCCGCTTTGCATTATCCGCAGAGTTGCTTTGCTTCGAGTCCCGCTGCAGCCAGGGGAGACTTACTGGAGTACGCACTGGAGACTGGGATCCTGCAGCAGCTGCCCACATGGCACTTGATTTAGGAAGATAGAATCAGTCCACTGTTAAATTAACAACTCTGAACGGTGCAGAGAATCGGGATGATGCTGAAGTTGTTTAACTTTGATTTTCATTGCCTCATTTTCCCAAGCAGGGCAGCATTCCAGTGCTCCAAGGTAAAAAATGCATTTGTGCTCTTCAGTAACTCTGAATAAGCATAATCACTTTTTAAATCGAAATCCGTATCAGACATTTCCCAGGAAAATGACAACAGAGAAGAGCTATTGCTGAAGCCCCTAAGTGTCCAGAATATGAACTCTTCGTACGGCTTTGCTGGCCAATGCCTGCAAGGTAGAATTGGGATGAAAACAGCCCTGTCCCAGGCTACAAAACTACTCAGAAATCACAGGCTAACAATCCATCCGGGGTTTAATTAATATGTTCGCAGAAAGACACAGTACTCCAGCTGTTGTTAGAGATGCTGATTTTTCAGTGTGGTTGAAGCTTCATTTATGAGTTCAGTAAAAGCTGCATTTTTTTTTCCTCTCTCTCTCTCTATTTAAAAAATGAGCCTCTAGCTACAAATTGGACGATTACAGACAGTATTGTAGAGCAGCAGTAAAAAGTGTTAATGAGCTGCAGGATATCAGAAACAAAAAAGAAAATATTTCCCCCGCAGGCCAAACAAAATTAATTTTAAAAATTAATGTAAACCACTAATGCAGCAAGTGCCTCCATTAAATTATGGGGCTATGACATGTACAATGCAATATTTTTGCCATTGAATTTGTTATCTAAAAGGTGTTCATTGTTTATTATGGTGTGAAAAGCTGTTTTCCTCCAGATAGGCTGGTTCATTAAGAAATTGGATTCTTGCCATAGCCCTATTTCTTAGCAATGAAGCGATGCCCTGTAGCAAAAAAATGCAGAAAGCAGCTCTCTGTTTAATATCAGAAATGTAAATCAAAGGACTCCAGTCTGCTTTTTAAATGGCTTTTGGTCTTTACAGAGATGAAATTCACCCCCAAATATTTCACACTGCTGCCTGGTCAAAACGGCTCCTACAAATTCCAACTCCGCGGAATGATTATCATAATAATAATCCCTGTCAATGAAGGGTTTGTAACCGTTCATGCTATTAAAACACTTTTATTTCTGCTGTTTCATTCATCATACTGTAACAGGCTTGGTTTTAAGAAGGGAAAGAAACCTGTGCTTTAACTGCCTAAGGAGAAAATAACATTCTGAAAGGAAACGAGATATGTCCAATTACACAAATGCTAATGACTTTTAATATTTTAGAGTTGAAAACTGCACCTATCCGGATTTTTATGCTGCTGAACGTGCTGAAGGGCGCCTTTTCCAGCAAAGGTTCCCATGGGGGTCTCAGCACTAGGAGCCGATGCTGAGAACGGGGGTTGGACTCCTCTGAGCGTGGGAGCTTGCCAGGGGAACAGGAGGAGGTACGGCCTTAGGGAACAGGACGAGGCGGGCAACGAGAATAAGAGCTGCTTTTGCTGCTTGAGGTTAAATAGGAAACATTGGAGCTTTCGCTTCTGAATAACAGTGGGGAGAGAGAAAACAAAATCTAACCAAAAGCCCTCTATTGGCATATAAAAAATTACTCTATTTAACAAAATTAGATATTTTGTTGGCCTTCATTTATGAGCCAAAACACCCTGAGGGGGACTACTTACCAACTTTAATTAGTAATAAAAAGCTTACAAGTGCCAGGGGAGCCAGAACTGGAGTTCATGGGCCAAATCCTGTGCTCAAATTACATCAATTTAAATCTAGGTTCTTCTTACCTTCAAAGAAGTCGCTTTGTGCTTTCCATGGGACAACTCTGTGGCCTCAAGTCACAGTGAAGACAGGAGACTTGTGCTGTGACTGATGCGTTGTGAATCTGTCATTCGGCCAGGTTTAAAAAGGATTGTTGTCAGGAGACTTTTATGTGCTTGAGGCAAGAGTTATTTGGGATTAATGACTGTTTTGGGTGTATCTGTTTGGTTTTCGTCTTGATATATTTTGCAAACATCCAGTTCTTAGAGTGCTCTTTGAAATTCAAAAAGCGCATCAGGATTTACTCAGAAGCGAGCAAAGAGCAAGAAAAAAAATGCAAAAAATTGCAGTGAAAAATGCTCATTAGTTATAAGCTCATTTTTCAAGGCAGTCACTGGGTACTACGAAGAAACGCATGGACAGTTTGCTGTGAACTAGTGGGTCCTACAGGGAGCACACAGTGATTTGCCACCTTGCACAGACTCAACTTTTATTCCTCTGCTATTATATTGGCTTGAAAATGAATAGCATTAGAGCAACAGAGGTCAGTTCTCATCCATGGAGGTCTCCAAGATACCAGCATCTCTATGTTGATTTTCATTATAGCCATATTAGTTTCTCTAGCTAAAGCAGTATGACATACTTATATATATTTATGTATATGTGATCTTCATGTTGAAAATTTCCAAATGAATAATCCTCCCTTAAAATAATCAAAATTCTGCTGCCACATACTTGACTGACTCTAGTTTACTCTGCTGACTTTTACCTGATAAACTGCCAGGTGAGGAGATGATTCAGATCATTTTTCTTCTATTGATCTGAGAAACTCAATTTATACAAACCTTTCACGGTGACATCAAAAAACACATGGAAAAAAAAAAGGCAGTTCTGGGGGATGGAGGCTGGACACAAGATTGGCTGGAGCATGACTTATCATAAACCTTTCATCAGATCTTCCTGTGAAATTGAGTTCCACCTCTCTCGAAAGAAACTGCCAGGCCCAACTTGAAAAGCTCGTTGATGGGCAGAGTTAGTGAGGCTGAAGACAAGGCTCCCGGGGTGAGAAGCTGCACGGTGCAGCCCAGCCCCGCTCCCGGTGTGGAGAGACAAGGCAGCCCATGTGCTGTCTGTACCTTCCACTATCCCACAACTGGAGGACTTTCTGGAGCTGCCCCCAGAGCACAGGCACTTCCCAATCCCCGCGACACAAACCTTTTATGTTTTTTTCACTGAAGAGGAGAAGGTTAGAGGTGTAGAGCCTCTATAGCATGCAGTTTGGCACCCAGTGTATACAATAAACACCCAAGTATATGTATCCATTCTGTACGATGCCTCTGAAAGTCACATATTTTGGCAGGCGAAAAAATACTATTTTTTTACCAAATGAAGGGTCAGGAAGAAACAAACAAGAAAGCCAGCAAAATCACTCGCAGCCCACTCCATCCAGCAAAGGCCTGTATCAGAAGGCCATTTCTGGGTCGATTATCTGTTAACCCATGAAGCAACACCTTTCCCTGCCCTAGTTGCCAAAACCCTGACATTTTTCAGGCCAAAGAGAGTTGATGAATAAGCCCCCTTTGCTTCAGACTGCTACACGTTGCAATAGTTTAATGAATTTCAATTTGCTATTGTTTGCGTGTGTTAGTCAAAATTCCCTCATCCTACATTACGAGGGACCTGTACAAGCAACCTTCAGCAGCAACAACACTCAGAAAGGCACCGAGGGACCAGTGTGATGGCTTTGTGCAGACATATTGATCACACACACGACGAGTGCTGTAGCTCTCTGTTAATCAGGTGGAGGAGTATTAAAAAGACAAACAATAATAAAAAAACAGGGCATAACAATACAATACAGTGTTTTACTTGTTTCTTCTCTGTCACATCACTGAGGAACAAGGAGAGTGAAACCTCAGTGCAGTGATACTTGATGTTGACATGAATAGAGTCCAATTCAACCCCAGCTGCACCACTGTGAAAACAGTGTTTGGTGTCACTCTGGGTTGACACCCGAGTCCCTGAGAGCAGACTGTATTTTACCACCCATACGCTGCCTCTGTGGATCTGACCTGCATCATTGGAATGAGAGGGGTAGCACAAGCATTTCAAAGTGATGCTCCTCTATTAGCAGTAAGATTAATTAAGATGCCGCTGGGCATTTCGCCACAGCCAGGCCTGGCCGTTAATGGCCATTGATTTTTTTTAAACAGCATGTACAATTTTAAATGGTGTAAACTCCCCTAGATTCCCTTTCCCTACCTTCATCTCCCCTGCCACGGGTTAACCACGCTGGAGATAGGGAAGAAAACAGTCTCCTCCTTCCTTTGCCTGCGGCACCAAGATCAGGAAATTCACTGCTAATCACTGCAGTTGTGATTTCTGATTTCAGCTGGCAGCATGGAGAATTGAACTCCAGTCCCCCGAGTACAGCAAGCTTTGCAAGGCAGGCCTTGAGCTTGTTAAAACTGTGGTGCTGCCATGCAGTTATCAATTTTAAATTAATCTCTCCCCCCCATGCACACTTATCCTCCCCCACCATCTGTTAAAGTGGCTGCTAAAAATATAAACTCCAGGATACCTTGCTCTAAGACTTAACTAAGTAAGAATCGGGATACTATTAATTATACGTTTCCTTCAGCCTCCGCACCTGGAAAAATGGATCTGCACTGTTTGAGGGATTTGACTAATCCACTTCCTGCAGCAAAGCCAGACACAGCTCTGGCCGTCTTTGCATGCTGCCATGCAAATCCTCCCTCCCGCAACGAGCCCCTCTCAGAGGAGCAGTCCCTCTCCAGGGCCATAGCAGCAGGACAAGTGGTACACCAGCCAGCCTTGGAATCTGAAGCTGTATGGGTTGAGTGTGTGCTCTTCACTCAGCCAAATGTGGCTGTTGAGACAGGTCAGAGGTTGCAGACATAGAATCATAGAATAACCAGGCTGGAAGAGACCCACTGGATCATCAAGTCCAACCATTCCTATCAAACACTAAACTACGCACCTCAGCACCTCATCCACTCATCCCTTAAACACCTTCAGGGAAGGTGAATCAACCACCAAACTGGACAGCCTGTTCCAATGCCCAATGACCCTTTCTGTGAAAATCATTTTCCTAACGTCCAGCCTAAACCTCCCCTGGTGGAGCTTGAGGCCATTCCCTCTCATCCTGTCCCCTGTCACTTGGGAGAAGAGCCCAGCTCCCTCCTCTCCACAACCTCTTTTCAGGGAGTTGGAGAGAGCAATGAGGTCTCCCCTCAGCCTCCTCTTCTCCAGGCTAAACACCCCCAGCTCTCTCAGCCGCTCCTCATAAGGCCTCTTCTCCAGCCCCTTCACCAGCTTCCTTGCTCTTCTCTGGACTCACTCCAGAGCCTCAACATCCTTCTCATGGAGAGGGGCCCAGAACTGAACACAGTATTCAAGGAGCGGTCTCACCAGTGCCGAGTCCAGAGGGAGAATAACCTCCCTGGATCTGCTGGTCACACCGTTTCTGATAAAAAGCCAAGATGCCATTGGCCTTCTTGGCCACCTGGGCCACTGCTGGCTCAGTCACTGTCAACCAGCACCCCCAGGTCTTTCTCCTCCAAGCAGCTTTCCATCTCGGTTACTCAACTTACCCTGTGTCCAGGATGACGGTCACACTGCAGCAAACCTGGTCCCAGCAGAGCAGTCAACCCCCTGGGAGCGAGTGTGAGGACGCTGCGCCACAGGACACGGTCCTGGCATAACCCCTGCCCTCAACCACCACCCGCCCCAACCTGGTTTGTAAAAATTATCCCTAACCCAATTTAATAGCTTGGCTCCTTCATCACACTGGAGTCTGAGCACTTGTGTCCATTCAAGAGCAGCCTGGCTAATAGGGTCCAGCTTTTATAAAGTCTTTGTAGTTGGCTACGTCCACCTGAAATAACAAATACCTGGGCACAGTACACGTGACAGCACACATCTGCCTGGACCTTCTAGGGCTTTAGCTTCTGCAGCTGCAAGGCACTGACCAGGAGGTCACCTGGCCTATGAAAGGGACTCAGAAAAGCAATCGGCTGGCATTTGAGCTGGGGCTACGCCACCACCTCGGTGTCAAATTTGAAAATCTGTGGAGGTAAGTTTATAAATGTCTGCAGGCTTCAGCATTCACTTTGGAATCTATAAACTTCTGAAATCTGTTAGTACTTTATTTGTAATGATACCGCCAGCAGACTCTCCCCCTCAAAGGTCATGGCACACACTCAGCATTAAATTGCAGTACAACAAATCCTCAACTATCCATAACCTACAAAATGATAGGGGCAGGCTGGAAGGGGAGACTGGGATAAAGCAGAAAAAGAAAAAAGTCTAGACACACTTTCCTAAAACTCACTGGGGAGTCATTTTAAAATCACTTTATGAGGAAATAATTGAGGTTCTATACACAATACTCCCTTTAAAAAAAAAATTAACACATCTGAAAACCTGAGAAAGTCAGAAGGTTGTTACAGAGAAGAATGGTTCTCTGTTTGGAAATTTAAATACTATGTAGCCTTAATTCATAAACTTTTAAGATTTTATAAAGCCGTTGGGGATAAAAGAGCAAAAAATAAAGCAAAACAAGCCAGAGCCAAGAAAAACAACCCAAATGAAAAAGCCAAGTGAATGAAAACCACCTCTGCAGTTGCACCCCACTTTCCCCAGTCACTAATGCTCCAACCCAGAATGCTGCCCTTCAATATGCCACAGAATAAAACCACTACTGTGAGTACCATACATCAGAAACCCAGCACCGTGTACCTCACGCACCACAGCAAGCTGAATTCCTACCAGAATCCCCATATATAGCATTATCCCCCTAAATGTGAACATATGTGCAGGCAAAATGCAGGGATCTTTCTTATCTCACTGCCAGCTCTGTCTTCTCAGCAGCAGTGAGAAGTAAGCATGTTTCAGTGTTACACCTCCTCCTCACTGAACTGGAAGCTCAGGGTACGCAGAGTGGCTGCGACCTTCCAGGTCAGTCCTCCCGAGTCCATCCATCAACCTCCAGCAAACACCGAGGACACGGTCAAACAGGAAAGCGGAAAAGCTGTATCCGAGCATGGGGGTAGTAGATGGTGTAGTGCAACTGGGCAGATCTGCAATGGGACAGACCTTCAATGACAGCAGCAACCATTGTGTAAGAAACATGAAAGGCTTATTTCTTACTTCTTCCTCTATAACCATGGTTTCCAATTGCTGCTTCACAGTTATGGGAAGCTACTTCGTGGCTACAAGAAGTCACTGAACCAGAGACTGACAGGGAAGATGCAACCCATCGCCCTGAGTGTATCACTGGATGTGCCCTGGCCAGAGAGGATCTAGGGACCACTGATCTTCATCATTTAGTCTCCACAACTCCTGGAGTCAGAAGGTTACCAACATTATCTATTTCACAGGGAACATAATATAGCTGAGAAAATCAATGCAGAAAAATATTTAGTTGATTTTCTTACATCTCTGTTCTGTTATTCTTTATGTCAGAGCTGCTTCTTCATGCCAGTTACAGAGAGAGGATCAAGCAGAGGAACCATACAGTTTACCTCAAGACAACTCCACATTGATACCTCACCAAGTGTTTTCTGACTATGGATAAACTAAAAAGTATCCCTCAAAATGGAAACTCAGGAAGGGACTTCAGGGAATTTTGGGTTTAGATGAACTGACTGGTCAGTATCTCCATGAGACTGACCTGAACCTATGGTTCACGCATCACAACAGCTTTGGGAGAGTCTGGATTCTTACCTGAACTTCAGGGGTTCAGGCCCATTTCTAATTGTAACTAAATATGTTGCTATGCTATAGTGCCTCTGGTCCACCTCAGCTGCCTTTTTGACCTGCACACCCAACTGAAGAACCAAGATCAAGAAAGTTATGCCTACTGAGTGTGAGGATTAGTGCAAAAAATCCACACAGAATGTCAATGAGGTAGGGGCATCACACACTTCTCACATTAAAATTCAGTAGGTTTCCTAGTCCCTCTGGCCTCAGTGCATTTGCATAGTATAGGGTCAGAGAGACATCCTGATTCCACTATAGCTGCACTGTTTAAAAGGTCATAATGGTGACATATGAAAATAACCCACCTTTAATTGATACCCGGGCTGCTGGCTGTTGAATTTGAAACTCCCCCTGGCCCCATCTCTTGTATATCTAATGTACAGTACACTCAACAGCAGATGCCAAGAAGGCAGCTTGGTCTCTCGGTTGCATTAGCAGAGCTTTAAAAATAATTGCTGAATTGTCCACAAGATGTCCATCCCAGTTTTAAAGCTTCTGAATCTCTTAGTAATGCCCAATGCAGCA